>OX465580.1:39065315-39672845 GCA_950022655.1 Alentia gelatinosa | reverse complement strand
CTCCCCACACACCCCAGAATAATGATGTGTTTCCAATTTTCATCAGTCTCTCTGAGGCAGTAAATCCTACATTAAAAATAGTTCCCCTCTTGTTTCATGACCCCAAGTGACATCCCTGAAAGCAACAACCCCAAATCTTGATCTAGTCAAGAATTGTCGGTTACCCTCATTTTACTTGTTCAAAACAAGCCCTTCAGTTTTTAGGGGGCCCTGGTGAAGTAGAATGGAAAGGGGAATCAAGATCGTGTAATAAATTTTAAACATTTTACTTTGGGGTTGTAGATGAATCGGCGACAATCCGAGTCACGAATTTGTCAGAGGACACCCGGGAGGCTGATCTGCAGGAGCTCTTCCGGCCGTTCGGCTCAATCCAGAGGATCTACCTGGCAAAGGACAAGGTCACGCAACAATCCAAGGTCAGATAGCAGTCCTCTTACATATTTACTGCTCTTGTTATTAGCCGTAATTATCTTGTTATAGATGTCGTGTTGTTGAACACTAAACACAAAGCCATAAATGCGAGTCTCAGTTTTATTGATCCCTTATACAGTGGTACAATTTTTTAAGACTTTTTTTTACCTAGATTTGTGGCTACGTTTCGCTGCCTGGTGGCACCCTCTGCAAGGCCAGCTAGTGAGAAAATTCTTGTAATAGTTCATGGATTTTATTTTCAATAGTACATTAATTCAGATATGGCAGTTTTCGACTTTTACAATGTAACATGGAAAACCGTGTTTTCATTTCCAATTTATAATTATTTTTCTTATGTAAAACAAAGATAGGAAACCGTGTTTTCATTTCCAATTTATAATTATTTTTCTTATGTAAAACAAAGATAGTATGAATTGAGCCTCATTCCTGCCAATGAAACATTGATTTCAACCTCCCTACACACCCTCATTCCATGGCCAACACTGAAGTGCTTCGCATGTTTTCTCGATCTCTGATCTCCATGTTTTCTCTGTAAATTCCCCTTGAAAAACACTTTTTTCCATGAAGCTAATTGACAATTCTGATGAAATAATTGAATGTATTAAATGAAGCTGATTTTTGCTGTGTTTTTCTCAATACAACAGGATAGTTAATTAATGCCTAATGAGGTAAATCATCTAAGTGGTTAGTGTTTCAACATGCCACAGTTACTTACTGAAAATATCACTGTCAGAAGTAGTTATTATCTGTATTTCACAGGGCTTTTATTATATATCAAGTTTGCTATGCTCAGCACAGAGCTTTTTGATTATTTATGAAGTCTAGGCCTGTTTTTTACAGGGCTTTCATTATTTATGAAGTTTATGTCTGTTCTACACAGGCCTTTGATTATTTGTGAAGTTTATGCCTGTTTTTCACAGGGCTTTCATTATTTATGAATTTTCTGTTTGTTTTTCACAGGGCTTTGCTTTCATCAATTATCATCGCCGCGAAGATGCTGCACGCGCCATCGCTGGTGTTTCCGGCTTTGGTTATGACCATCTTATCCTCAATGTAGAGTGGGCCAAGTGAGTATACTTATATCTAATGCGGCATTTTTATTTCATTTCATCACCTTTTATTGGCTTAATCGTATCAATATCGCTTGTGACCATAACAGCATCATATCTAGTACTTCTCAAATCCTTTCTATTAAAATTATTAGATCCCAAAACATAGATCTAGGCCAAATAATCTTTGATCCATGGCAGTAAATATTGAAAGTTGGGAACTATAGAATTTTAAGTGGTATCAAGGAAGCCATCATGAATATTTAAGATTCCTCAAGAGGTGAGACCACACCACCCTAGATCTCACTGTATGCACCCCAAAGATGAATAATCAGCACACAAAAAAACCCCAACTGTTTCGGAGAAGTCGGGGTTAGGCCTATATTTGGCCTTTGGCTGCCGGACGTTTTTCGTGCCATCTCTGTAATGTCATTTTGTTCTTTTTTTCAGGCCCAGTGGCAACGCGCCTTAGAACTCTGTGAAGTGATTCACACCAAGTCAATTTACTACGAACATTCGTCAGTAATAAACGCGCTGTGACCGGTCACGTAGGACTTGTCACAAATCCTGCTAACTGTTGTAAGGATCCATTGAGGACCACGGCTGGCTGTCTTAATTATGAGGATTTATTCCAATAGAAATAAATATTCGTGCACGTCAGAAACCTTGTGTTTGTTTTGAATCTCGCAGTAAAATAATAAATATTAGAAATTCCACAATAGGAACGTATACATCGAATCTATACCACGTCCAAGGCTGACCCCTGCTGTCAGCAAACTAAACTAGAGTAGTTTTCCAGCCCTCCATCTAGTGGCAAACCAAGGTAGTTCACAACTTGATGGCCCATGGTTTGGTAACCAACCCCTTCTACGATATAGGGGTTGGTCGGGTTAAATCACACACGGGATCGCTCGGGGTGGGATTCAATCCAGGTAGTATTGTTCTATTTAAGGTATAAAGGCAAAAAAATACTTGGTGAGAAATATTCATAGCTAAACAAATTGATAATAAAACAGCATTATGTTCACTGAATTAAGAAATATACACAAAAGGAAATAAGAAAATTGAAAACTGGTTTCAAGCTGTATGAAAAATCTGGTTTGAGAGTACAAAACAGGTCCCGCTACTGGGTAAAGGCGGCCGCTTATTTAATCCGACCAGAGCAAACTTTGTGTAGCTCTGGTTGCCAGTGTAGATGGCCCACTCAAAATATACTGGCCGCCAGAGCTACACTATGTTAGCTCTGTTCGGGTTAAACCCGCAGCATCCTTCATCCTCATACTAGTACATCCTGTTGTCGCCAGGGCGCACAGGGTCTCAAACTGAGTCTATTGATGGCTGCCATTTTGTTAAGCTATGAATACTTCCCATTAAATATTTCTGCTTTTAGAGCCTATACATAGAACAACACTACTTGGTTTGAGACGCACACAGAGTGATACTTTTCATATTTGTTATTTTTATTTTCGTTGTTTATACTGCCTCAAATCAACTACGAGTAGCTGGTTTGAGTATGGAGACAGTCCTAAATACATTTTAAACTAATATCTGTTTATTGCTTATTACACATTTTCAAGGTCCTTTAGACCGTAAACCCGTTACCAGATGAGGACTGGTTATAGGTTTTTCAATCTATAAAACATATTTACGGTAGTATCATAGGTATAATGAATGACAATACCTTGAGCCATGACATGATTGTCAAATTTCAGAACTGAGCAGAGTCAAAAATCAGGTAATACGTCCATCTTTTAAGTATTATATCAGATTATCAAGGCTCATCTTCAAATACAGATTACCTCCAGGCAACATAAATAAAAAATAGGTTTGCCTCCTTATAACAACCTTGATAAGTACCATATTTTATAACAGTAGCAACCAGGCATAATCACATAAGTAGCATGATTTCTGAGCCTAGGAAGATTGCAAATTCAAGTATAAAGCGCAACAATGCGGTAAACCGAAAACACAAGTAACGTAAATCAAATTCCTAAAACCAGAGGCGCGATCTGGGCACCCACGAGGCCACCCTTTACCACGTACACAGTAAATAACAATTTGCTCCACGAACACATCAAACCAACAAAAGAAAGTAACCTACGAGTCTAATTACAGTAAACGAATCTACCTAACATATGATTTACTTATTTGACGTTTTTTCAGTGTATATTTAAAAGAGTCAAACGAATCAATACCCCTCAGATTTACATCAAGGTTATTCCAATTTACAGCACCCCTGTAAAGCACTCCAGATTTATACTTCTGTATTAATGGTCTATTTACTTTAAAACTTATTGCATCATTCTGTCTAGTACGTCTAATTCGACAATCAATCAATCAATCAATCAATCAAATACTGTGTGGGATTTAACCTGACCAACCCCTATGTCGTAAATCAGTGTAGACAGAAGTTGGTTGCCAAACTAGCTGAAAACACCTGTAATCAAACTTCTGTTTGGCAGTGTAGTACCAGTATGGTAACGCATTTCAGGGGTTATAGTCTTTTTTCCTGAACTCTGAATACATCCATCTATTATAGAAATCCAGTCTATTAACACATTGCCATTACTAATAATGAAGATTTGGCAATGTTCGCACTTGGCGGGTGCCCAGCAGCACACAACCGCCGATAAACATGTGGTTCCTCAGGGCCTTGCAGAGTCGGGGGAATCTCCCGGAAAACACAGGCTCTATGGTGAATTGCCACAGGGTTTGTCTTTTTCATTGGATGTAGTTCGCCATATGTACAATTAGCAGTACACAACCATACCCTTGAAATTATTTGTTTTTAGAAAATCTGAAATATAAGTTGGATTCGACATAGTAGAAGGCATTTTGTTCAAGGCATATCGAACAATTTGACTTGAAAATTTAAAGCATGTCATTTTCCTGAAGTTATCATATGATGATCTCGAAGTGTTGTGGAACACATATCTAACTTAAAAATTGGGGGTCACCGTGCTAGTTTTTGATTTAAAGATCAACATTATTACAATTTTATAAAAGAGTATATAGAAATACTAAGAAGTTGCTTATCACATAGTGGAACCCATGTCAGTTTCCTCAAACTTTCACAGAATATTGTCAATATGTACAGAGTACTACACATTCATGTTTTTAAAACCACCGGTCATCGTCCTTGTTATTGAAAGAAATGAAGAAACCATATTTTTTCGGTACATTTCCTATACATATGAATTGATCAGATATAAATAGACCTATTTTACCCCTTGAGTTATGACAAACTGGTTAAAACTTGAATTTCCAATTTCTTCGGGATAGAGGTCATCTGTGTTGTGTTTTCGGTCTCTATCCTAAAAAAAATGTGGTTTGTCAATACACCATTAACTTGATATTTTGGTAATTTGGCACTAGAATAGGTCTAAATGGAATATGTTTAAACATAAAATTGTCAATGTTTAAAGTCACCAGGTGGCGCCACGGTGAATTGTAGGATATGCCTTTAAATCCTTCATGTTCATGTGTATAATGCTACACATTTAATTTCTTTAGAGTACCACTGTCCTTACTTTTCATACAATTGAAGAAGACCATTTTTCAGTACATAAATCTAGGAAATGAAAGTAAACATATTGTACCTGTTGGACTAGATCAAACTAGACAAAGTGTATATTTTACAAGCATAAAATATATCACAATGAACAGTTTGGACTGATGATTATCAAGGTTTAAACTTCACCAGATGGTGCCACTGTAAATTGTAGGATATGTCGTTAATGTGTTATTATCTGTCCTGGTAGCACCTGGCAGTCTACTACTGGAGGCAACTAACAGGCATGCGGCACCGTTTGCCCACATAGGTCTGAAACTACTGGCACTTTGCCTGGATATACACTGATCGTATCGTCAAACCGCGTTCCACAGTAGCCTGGAATTTTGTATTTTTTATTTATTTTTTTATATTTGAAACCCTACTTAGGTCAGTGCGAGACGTGACCGTTTCGGATAGTTTTTTTTTTACTTGAAGCCTGGAATTACCTGAGCTCTATACATATACACACTCTGTTGCAAGGTGAAATCAGGCCTTGTAGAGAGCGGTAGCAGCCTTCAATATAGGCCTTAGTTGTATTTTAATCTTGAACTATACGCTAAATCATTGTCTTTTTATAATAATATTTCCTGAACTGCATGTGTTGCACCAAATGGATTACTCAAAATTCTATATACTGCCTGATATAGTGGGGTGACAAGCAAATAGGTGTGTTGGTTGTTTAACCCTTTAAGGACGAATGATGCCTTGAGGCATCAACCAGCCCAGGCCGAATGATGCCTTGAGGCATCAACCGGTCCAGGCCGAATGATGCCTCAAGGCATCATTTCACTTAAACCTGTAAAATCGTTTTTGACAAGGAAATAATTAATCAATTTACATGAAATCTTCAGAAAATGTAGGTATAATATCAAAAGTAATATTAGTAAGCTAAAATAAGTGAAATATTATTGATTACCAATAATATCACGTGATGGAACATCAAATTAGGACTTTATGCAAAATGTGTTCGTCCTTTAGGGATATACACAGTCACTAGGACCCGTCCCTATGGTGACAGCTCTGCCACAGGTGGCCGTCCTTAAAGGGTTAACCCTTTAACGGCCACACGCCTCACCGGGGCGGGAAAGCAGCGGCAGCACCACCAGCGGCGTTTCCCTATACTAAAAGCAGGAAGACGTTACATAGTGAACGCGTGAACGGCAGGCGTGTTTTGCCGTTAGCCGTCGGGCGTCTGTATTTTGAAGGTGGTAGTGGTAGAAATTCACCATTTTCTCCGCAAATTGATGATTGATGAATAAACGATGACCATTACGATAAGCAGAAGATCTGTAGCTTTGTGTGTATATGTATTTTGTTAATAAAATCAACTGTTTAATATATGTAATCGTGAACCGAAGTTGTCACAAAAGAAGCACCTATGAAAAAAATAACCGTTCATGGCGTCTGCCTATCCCAGCCCGTACATACTACTGTAGCAGATTTGTTCGCATCAATATATATAGTCGTTAAAGTCGATGAAACCCCCATACATATTCAAATATGATCCCTACCTACACGATTCTAAAGTATTATGAAATAAAACAATGCCTAAGGTGATCTAAGCAATATCGAAAGTTTGAACTCACGCACCATAGCAAAACCGTTGGTGGGGGCGGGAGTGTCAGTGTCAACATGGATGCTAAGCAGATTCCTCTACGCAATGGACGCTGTGTAAAATCATTTCCCCTCGTCAAATATCGGATTAACAACAGAAAAGGAACCCAGCACGTTCATTATAAGGCTTGTGCCTACAAAAGGATATAAATATTATGGCGGAAAAACCTTCGAAAGTGTGGTTAATACGGTGATAACTTCGGATCTGAGGCTGGGAGTATAGGTGTTAAGTCCAGTGACAGCGCCATGTCTGCTAAGCTGTCTGCTACAAGTCGATGCGACAACCCACAGAATTGCCATTTATATCATCCTATGGCGTCAACAGTGTAAACTGAGACCAGCATTATGTTCATCTGATCAGCAGCTATACGAAGGTGTCAGACTTGACACGGTGGAATTAACCTAGCGCTTTGTAACTAATATCGGTAAAGCCTCTATAGAGTCCTGTCTAGATTATAAGGTTGAGTCTATGGGAATCCGTGTCACTGCTCGAACAGTAGGGTTGTCAAGTTATAATACGAAATCAGCCCGCACCGGGTTTAAACTTTAGATTCATGATAAATCATATTGATATTCTACACACTCTAAGCTACCGTTCTATGTAAATAATGTCCAGGTTTGACGAGTTCAGATTTAATATTTCAAATTTAAACTTGGGTATTACGCAGTCGGCTTGCTGGTTCAGTCGAATCTTAGACGATGATCACAAAATCAGCTCAGATATGGTTTAAACTTTAGAATTAACCACAGGGAAGTGTATTTTCACATTCTATAGACTCCAAGGATCGTTCCAGTATGTATTTTATCATAGTTAGACGAGAAGAGACCAAGATATTAGTAAATTAAGATGCGAGTTACGCACGTTGAATTCTGGCCTAGCTCGCTACGCCATTGCTTATACTGTGTAGCTAGGGTGGTCGAGCTGTCATTAGAAATCATCTCGCACCGGGTTTAAACTTTAGATTTATGATTAATCATACGTATATTCATAATCTACACACTCTAAGCTACCGTTCTATGTAAATAATGTCCAGGTTTGACGAGTTCAGATTTAATAATTCAAATTTAACCTTGGGTATTACGCAGTCGGCTTGCTGGTTCAGTCGAATCTTAGACGATGATCACAAAATCAGCTCAGATATGGTTTAAACTTTAGAATTAACCACAGGGAAGTGTATTTTCACATTCTATAGACTCCAAGGTTTGTTCCAGTATGTATCTTAGCAAATTTGAACGAGTAGAGACCAAGATATTGAAATATTAAGATGCGAGTTACGCACGATGAATTCTGGCCTAGCTCGATCCGCCATTGCTTATACTGTGTAGCTAGGGTGGTCGAGCTGTCATTAGAAATCAGCTCGCACCGGGTTTAAACTTTAGATTAATGATTAATGATATATATATTGATAATCTACATACTGTAAGGTTTGTTTCTATCTGAATAATGTCCAGGTTATATCAGGTTAGAAATAATAATTTAACAAAGAAAGTCAGCATTACGCATTTTTGTGTTTTGGCTAACTAAATCAGCTCTTTCGGGGTTTAAATCTTAGATAAATGGATTTTCGTCTATTCTAACATGAACTACACACTGTCAGCTTCATGATGCTATAATATTGTCCATTTTGGTCGATTTGAGACCAAGTAATCGAAATATTAAGATGTGCCATACGCACTCTCTATACTATACTATAGGTTTGGTACAGGAGTGCGGATCTGGGCCAGACACGATTAGGAAAAAAATTTATTATGAAGATTAAGCTTAAATATGCTTCTGGAGACATTGATATTCGTAAACTACAGATTCTCAGCTTTCTTCTGATATATAATTTGTGTATTTCGGACCATGTGGAATTTAGTTATCGAATTTAGAATATTAAAAGCTTTACTATAGGCTTGGTAGGGGATTCAGGCGCTGGTCGAGATACGGTTTAGAAAATCTTTTATTACGAGGATTTAACTTGAAATATGTCAATGGAGACATTAATATACATAAACTAAGAGTTCTTAGCTTTCTCCTGATATATAATTTGTGTATTTCGGACAAGGTGGGAATTAGTTATCGAATTTAGAAAATTAAAAGTACTCTGTCAATAAATTGGCTTATTTCGCCATAGCTAGGTTCTAACACAGCTCTTTCTAAATGATTTATTTTAGGCTCTCAGCATTGAATCTATGGACGGGGACTTGGATTAGCATAACCTACACTGTCTGAGGTTTGTTTATATGAAATATCATTCAATTTGAACCAGGGGATGATTTAGAATTTAATTAACGAAAACGGTCATCTAAGCTGAGCCTTTACTATGGGTGCGGTAGGGGAGTTAGGCGCTGGGCAAGACACAATTTAGAAAATCATTTATTTTTATGATTTAACTTGAGATATATGATTGGAAACATCAATATTCGTAAATTAGATACTCTCAGCTTTCATTTGATATATATCTCGACCATTTCGGACAAGTTGGGACTTAGATATTGATTTTTGAAAATTAGATTCGAGCAGTGACTATATTGGCTTATTTCGCCATTGATTATACTATGGACTCGCCTAAGGATTCTAATGGAGTTTGATCATTACAAGGCTATATGTGGTTATCTCCCACACTCTAAGGATCATCTACATATAGATTTAATGTCCAGGCTGATATATTGAATTTGGAAAATTCGACTTGTGCCTATTCAGCATTGACATCTCCAGGAGGAGTTAACTTTTAAATCGATTGCTGGACAATGATTGACTATATCTACTGACGAATACTTCTGAAAGGCAGAAAAGAAGACAAGGTAGGTGAAGTAAGATTTAAAATATATTTTAATAATGTGTTGTATTTTTTTTCAGATCAATTATTCAGCAATATTGTTCAATATATATATACACGGGTTGACAAGGCTTGATACATTCCCAGGTGCAGCAGTCGTCATCGTATTCACAATATGTACATAGATTAGTGTTGGCTATACACAGAAAGGCATGTTTTATTTCAGATTCAACAAGGTATATGATCCATTTTTACAGTTCTGAGGTTGATCTGAGACTGAATCAACGCTATATATATATATTACACAGGCAGGAATGATTTTTGTTTCAGAGTGAAATACTCGACAAGATATACATAGATTCAGTGTCTGTCTGGCACTCGACGTGGTCGGACATGGGGGCTTTATCGCCGATATAATAATCAATCTAACCACTTCTGGTCGATATATTTTCACAAAATGTACATGTGGAGAACCTTGAAGATCTATAGATCGTCCAGGATTACTTTGTTTCAGGTTGATATCGTAGATTAGATACAAAACCATATCGTTTGTGTCCATAGACTTCACAGTTGAATCATAGAATAGCATTACGTGCTAGTTTACATAGGCAGGAAAGGTTCTGGCCCATATAAATTTATCGATTAGCGACTAAAAAACGATTCACACTAACAGTTGAATCATAGAATAGCATTACGTGCTAGATCACATAGGCAGGAATATAGCAGGGTGATATAAATTGATTCATTTTCTGAAAAGAAGAGACATATGAGGCTGGGGGTTCAGTAGTCGGCAGATTGAATATATTTATATATATAAAATGACACAGGCAGGAATGTTTTTTGTTTCAGATTGAAATACTTGACAAGGTATACATAGATTCAGTGTCTGTCTGGCACTCGACGTGGTCGGAGGTGGAGGCTTTATCGCCGATATAATAATCAATTTAACCACTTCTGGTCAATATATTTTCACAAAATGTACGTGTGGAGAATCTTGATGGTACATAGATTGTTGAGTTTACTTTGTTTCAGGTTGATAACGTGGATTAGATACAAAAAGCAAATATATTTCGTGGTCGTACACGTCTCAGTTGAATCATAGAATAGCATTACGTCCTAGATAACATAGGCAGGAATGTTTCATGTTAATATGATTATACTTCTGCTGTAAATCTGACAATGGAACGAGTAGGACACTATGTTTAGCGAGTTTTCTTGGTCCATAGCGAATTTATGAACTTTGTTTCAGATTGATAAGGTTGATTAGATAAAAATAGAAGGTCATATATCGGAAATGATGACTGATTTGCTTCAAGTTGAAATACTATCCAAGATATAAAACCACTTATTTACAGATTTGAATCGATATGATACAGATCATCTACACTGCATATTTACAAAATATTCCGATTATTCACAATATATACAGGCTGGGAAATGATATTGCTGGAATGGCAAAGAAAAAAAAAGACAACTCTTCGATCGATCCCCACCGAGGTACCAAGTTTGCGACTAGGGACAACTAATTAGTACGATGAAACATTACGAAAAATGCGTTATAGCTCGATAGGAGATACCATACATACAAATAATGCAAAATAATATTGAAATAAATAATCTGTGCGACTCTTTGCGATTAAGGAAACAAATTAATCAGAGGAAAGACCAACCAAGGAAGACTGCAAATCAGCGGTATCAAAGTTTGCGACAGTGTGATAAATACGAAAACAAGGAAATACACACAGATGGGCCCGACACTGCCTGCACCCGAATTTAGTTTGTTTCTTCGATGATTCGAAGCCATTTTTGCGGCGGTGGTAGCAGACCCTACAGAAGGACTTTCTACCCAAATCATCGGGAAAACAACGGCTATTGAGTCGGGTGGAGGCGGATAGGGTGCCAGCCTGGGGGGGGGGCCTCGCAGTTTTTTACTTCCGCGATCGTCTGGTGAACTAAACTGAGAGTGAAATCAACAAGAGACATTCGTTTGGGACAACTCAGGTTGAAAAGGATTTGCGAATTTACTTTCATTACTTCAATGCAAAAGAAAAAAAGCTTCTTGGGCCATTTGCGACTCTTTCGCCCGAAATTATAATAGCCTGACATCTGGTCGCACAGATCGACACCTCCCATGTATTTACAATACGAACGAACCAGTTCGGGGCAGGGAATGTCTGATTTTGTGAATTTTCCTTTATCATCGCGAATGGTTCGTTTTGTCGTGGTCATAACAGAAGAATGTATCGTTGTTAAAATGCGAATTATTTTCCTATCGAGCCATAACGCCAACAGAAGATTCCCACACTTGGAGAAGAAGCAGTCGCCTTTACGTTTTAAGCTAGGGTGGGTTCTTGTCATTAGATCCTTTGGTAACTCGGTGCGGTTCGACCGCAGAGTGCCACAAGCATATGTTTTTAATTCGAATAATTTCTCCATCAGTTGTACTCCTGTATAAAAGTTATCAAAATAAACATGATGTCCGACATTGGTCAGATCCGCCCCAGTTAAAAGATCAATAACGACAGCCTGTGTGGTCGTTTTCCCCCCAGCCTCATCTCGCCCGAAGAAGGGGTTAAGCTGAAGCACAAAGCCAGACACCGCCTCCGCCAGCACCCAGCATTTTAGTCCCCACTTGCAGGGTTTGTTCGGCATGTACTGATGGTGGCGAGTTCTGCCTTTGTGCTTAACGATTGTTTCGTCAACACTTAACTCCTTCCTCGGGTGATACACAGATTTACAAACAGAATTCATGTGGTCAAAAACGAAAGAAATCATCGGAAAAGGTGATCTGTGAGTTGGGGGCGGGGCTTGCGGGTCGAGGTCGTTCTGGGGGTCAGGGTTCACGGAGGCGGCAGCGGCGTCTCCTGGTTGGTCAGGCGTCTGGCGTCCACCAAAGTGGAGATAGCTGCGGAAAAAGTTAATGAATCTTTACAAAACTTTCAACAAATTTAGATAACGCCTCTCCTGAAATTTGACAACATAATATACAGTATAGGCGGTATGATCTGTTATCGTCTGCACCACTGCGTTTGCTTTCGTTCTGGTCTCTCGCCCGCCCACACGTCTAGCTGTCAGAATCATAACAACACTTAACGTGTAAAGACTCACCGCAAGATGGCTTTGAATCGTGTTCTTGTCATCAAGTCTTTTATTCCTGCCGTGGAGTACTCCTGGATTGTCGTCCAGTAATGGTCGATGTTCGGTTTTCGTATTAATCCCATAAGAAACGTCACTGCTATGAACTTCAACATCTCCAGAGGAACGACCGGGACCCAGGCTGACATTTTTTTGGGTTGTCCTGTCTGTGACGCCGCATTCGCGTAATTGTTGGTGTGATTACATAGCTTGGTCAGAAACGAAAGAGTGAAAAAAAGACGAAAGTAGTCCAGAACCATCTTCAACTTGCTAACATCGATGGACTCGTCTAGTCCAGGAGCTTTGAGGTGATCTACGTGACGTGTAGGCATGGCATGTGACTTAGTACACCCATTTTCTTCCTCCTGTTGTGTGTTGCGGCACACGTCTAGCTAAGGGTTCGTTGTCCTCCTCGCTATCCGTCGAGTTCACACCGTCCGATTCTAGCAGGTCCTGGTCGAATTCCTCCCCCAAACCGTCCATTAACCTCAGGGTTGTCAACGGCAGGTCGTCTTCCCACTCGGATTCACTCATTTTCAACTCGCTCTCAGTTATTTTATGTTCGTTATATCCAGCAAGGAGCTGTCAGGCTCACATAAGCAAGGTGCGAATGTGAGTGACTCGATCGAGCGAAATGCAGGTATTTATAGTACGATGTCAACGTTCCTATGGCAACTTTATATGATTTATTGAATTTTATTCTCCATATTTCTTAATAATGTTGAATCCCCTTGATAAACTCAAGTAATTCGGTAATTTGAAATGAAGAAAAAAAACGCGTTTAAAAAACGAGTTTAAAAAGAAAAAAAAAAGCACATAGGCAGGAATGGTTCAGGCACTCAACGTGTACTGGTAGGAGGTGGGGGCTTTGTCTCCGATCTAATAATCAATCTAATTGCTTCTGGTCGATATATTTTGAAAAAAAATACATGTCGATTAAGTATTTCATTGTTGCAGACTGCTATCGTAGCCTAGATACGAGCTTTGGTGCCTTTTCACTTATGAGGCTTGCTCTGGTAGGGGCGGGAACGTAAAACTAGGGCGACCGGAAGTGTAACTCTCCGATAATGCGTTTGTTGTGGTAGTCGAAGAAAATGTAAACATCGGCGGAGAATTCGCAAATTAGTGAAAACGAAAGGGTAAGACTGCCTAAAAACTAGCAAATTAGATAGTATATGACTATTTTCGACTTGTGCGAGCAAGACAACCCAATCGTACGCTTTTAAATATATATAAACTCGTTCGTCGTTTCACTGTATCTGGAGATGGTCTGACAGGCGCTCCACTTGTCCATAGGCGCGAGTCGATCTGGGCTTTGTTTTATTTTTCTCCGACTTCTACTCGCAAATAACCATCGCCATGTAACTAAATAGACTCAAAACACACAAATACATTGATTTTCAACTGTTTTATTTATATATGGAACTTTTCTTAACCCTTTCGTGCTTAAATCTATCAAAAAAAGGAATTTGAAAAAAAAAAAAAAAAAGATGCCTTAAGGCATCCTCCTGCCGTTCAGCGGTAATGCCTTAAGGCATCTTCCTGCCGTTCAGCGGTAATGCCTTAAGGCATCCTCCTGCCGTTCAGCGGTAATGCCTTAAGGCATCCTCCTGCCGTTAAAGGGTTAAAGGCATATCTGACAGTGCACAATGGCGCCACCTAGTAATATTAAAATTCAGGCAATTTTCAAACAAATCCAGTTCCTTTGCCTTGTTCTAATACCAGAAGAGTGAAATATGAAATACACATGTATAATCAGGTTTAACCTTACCCAATAGGTAAATTAAGCCGACTTACATTTGGCTGATTTACATAGGTAATGTACTGAAAAGTATGATTTTCATCAATTCTATCAAAAATAGGACGGTATCTGTGTTTTTTTAATAACATTTACTATATTCTACAGAAGTTTGAAGAAAAATAACTTTTTAGAATTTCGATGTATTCTTATAATATTATCATGATATTTATCTCTATATGAAAAATTGCCATGGTGACCCCCATTTTCTAAGTTTGGAGATCATCTTTTTCAATTTCTAGGAAATGGACGTGGCTTTTAATTTCAAGGTAAATTGTCAGATATGCCTTTAATACTCCAATATATCTGAACTATGTATCTATACATGATATTCCTGACATTCATACAATACTTTTATTCACCCTTGAATGATTCTTCTACTAGTATTAGGCTTACTCTTCCAATGTTTCTCCCCCCGCGCGCTTATCCATGTAATCCATGTAATCTTCTTGAATACATTAAACCCATGAATTGGGCTGTTGTATATATAAACGAATAGACTAGCTATCTGAATGATAAAGAGCTTTTTTCCTATTACATTATGGTTCTAAATACCGTATTTCTTTAAAATGATGGGTAATGGTTAGTGGGTGTCCATGCTATTTTTAACCATTTTTTACCCCCCCCCCCCCCCCCTTGTCATACTTCGTCATCCAACCCTTATCATTCTTGGTCATGGGGAGTGGATTACCCTCCCCCCCCCCCCCCCCCCCACACACACACACATCCAACCCTTATCATTCTTGGTCATGGGGAGTGGATTACCCCCTCCCCCCACACACACACATACCCTCCCATGCTGCATGACGTCAGTTATGGATGGTACATTTTACAAGTCCCCGTACAGTTACAATGAGGACTGTGGTACGATGGATGATGAAATCTCTCTGTTTGGCTGTGTGTACGTACGTGTAAATACGTGCAGATGTGTGTGCCTTAGAGACGGGTGTTAGATAAAATAAAAACATTCCGAAAATGAGACTCTGAACTCGCCAACATCCTTGTAGTTGTACCATCGTAAGAGCTCCTGTGTTTATCGGAGATTAAGCAGACTGTGACGCTCTGGTAACGGCCTGACTCACGCAGGGCCAGCCGCCCGGTCGAATCATGCATGGCCACGTCTGTCTTCTCCAATTGCATCATGGCTAAGATTCTATCATTGCATCATGGCTCACAGTGAAAACCACCACATCTCAGCTGCGGAAAGGCTGTGTCTCCTGTCAAATGGACTTGGAAGAGGGACTTGGAAGAGTGACTTGTATGCTACCCTGTGTCGCGGCATGTTCTATAGCAGAGACTGGTTATAAATGTATATTCACAGCTACTTTGTTTATTTGGACTCGCAAGAGAGAAGAAAGCTGTGGCCGGACACTTTACTCTCCGATACACTTGTTTCACAACAGTATACTTCTTGGTAACTTATGTCATAACCATCAAGGTAAGTACACATATCTATATATAATCTATAACTTTATATGCGTAAACAGAGAATGGTTATACCAGTGCTATATGCATACATCAGGGTGCCGATACCTACATGGTGTTTGTTAGTCGGGTTAGGCCAACGAGTATATACTCGTTGTCTTTCTCTATACTCGTTGGTTAGGCCAAGCAAGGCCTGGATGGAGGTCCATGGGCCAATGGAGAGCTCAAACTTGTTTCTCAATAGAGGAATTGGAACCTAGCACTATCAACAGCAATAAAGCCCTTGTGACTTAATGCCAAATGAGTAAAATATTATATTTTGTCCGTTGGGTATAATGGGCCTTGATTGATTTATGTAAGGATTTCACTGAAAAATAATGTTTTCTACAATTCATTCAATGTTGATAATACCAATTACTAAATGTATACAGGGTGTGGGTAAGATCCCAGAAACAGAGATGGTGTGATAGTTCCCGCCAATTATCTCACCCCTGGTATTTCCCCCCATAGACTTAACATTGGAAACTTGTATTCAACGCCCGGGGAATATTGTGGAAAAATACTCAATAGGGGACGATGTCCCACATTTTAGCCAATTAGTCAGTGATAAGTGTGAGATAAAATCTGAACCGCACTCGAGCCATAGCCAATGACAATATGTCATGAGTTTTGGTTGCGGAGTTATCTCACTTAGCAAAGACGAGAGTCCCCTCAAGTGGGGTTTCCCTGAAGCGAGGTGTCCCGGAAGCGGGATTTTACTGTACCTGGCCAAGGACAAGGTCACGCAACGATCGAAGGTCACATGGTGGTCCTATGTCATATTTACCGTTCTCTGTTCGTTCCCTATACTCATGCTTTATCACTTTTTCATGTGAGAACATGCCTGATTAACTAGTTCTTTCTACAATACACTTTAAATTCGATTGTGAGTCACACGTTAAAACTTACCCGGTAGACGTTTGATCTATTTTGGGCAATCCTCACCCCCTTATTCGACTTTACCGATATATATCTTACACTAGCGACTTCGTCGTCGTATTTGCCCCCCCCCCCCCCCCACCCCACACACACACGCCCCTAGTCTGCGGGGAGACCTCAGGGGCGCCCCCTATTATTAATACCCGGAACGATAATTTATTTCCCAACCATCATTTCATGTGACACTGATTTTACCGTCGACCAGCGAAATGTGATCTCATTGGTTTCTCACGAGAAAGGTAGATCAGAAAACTACAATTCAAAATTATGTTTCCAGTTTGGCTACAAACGAATCCTAAGGATAGAAGTACATCTGTGTAGAGAAACACAAAAAATAGTAGCAGGATTCAGTTAAGTACTATACGAGAATCTCACTCTCGTGGCTCTACAGTCTCCATGCCTAGGTCTGGGACCCGTTTCAATAGTCTGTAGGACGTCCGTTATTTGGTTTAGTGACACAAATGTGGTACTTCGCGTTGCAATAGTTAAGGGACAACCGTTTGTGGGACATAGGGTAAGAGACAGCCGCAAATAGTGGCTTGTTCCATTTCAGAAGTGGCTGTCCGGTCACTAAAAGGGTCACTATAGTGTCTATAATAGCGAGAGGGTATACCCTCTCGTTTTTGATGTCACGAACACATAACTTTACTTACCATAGGAATAAAGCTGTGAAACTTTAACCCCAGTTAGGGACACATGCAACTTATAAACATGCTAAATATGAAGGATATCGGTCCATGCAATCTAATGATATACACATTTGAATTTTGTCATAGAAAATGCTGCTCTGATAGCCAGTGTAGGATTTCTCAAGCGTGTCACTAATTTCTGCAGCGACTTTTACCTTGACACCACTTGTTCCCGAGAGCACTAACACCATCCATGGTAAGGCCCAGGCAGCAATGTCACTATGTCACCAACAGTGAACTGATACACCACCCCAATAGTGACATGCCTTTTGCAACGATAATTAAATTTTATCACTATTCCTGTCACTATTTGAGTCACTAAACATGTCACTAAGTGGTTTAGTGACCCATTCTATTGAAACGGGCCCCTGGTTCACTTTGTCTCTATGTGCGGGATACTCTTCAAGCGGATAATACCGAAAATTACACGTTTTATATGTGGTACGGTAGGTAACCATCTTTAAGCTGACTTTATCCTTGTGTGAATTCCTAACATCTTCAAACAAACGCTAGTTTTTATCTTTTACCATCGTATTCCTTGGCGGTCTTAATCCATAGTAACCGTCCGTAATGGTGGTTTGAAGATTATCCCGAATCAAACGTTCTTGATATAATATTGCCAACTCGAACGCAGCCTTTTGACAGGAGCGACCATCATACTGCGCCTCTCAGATTTATCGATGGGTTGCTCGAGCGATGCAGTGTGGTAGGTCAGTGCACAGTGCTCTTCTGGCAGATCTTTAGAGCCTTTCCTACTAGAGTAAGATGGGTAGAATCTGTATGGAGAGTAGTGTGTAGTTGAGGAACGGGACTGGGGTGGAGCGACCACTACCATTAGTTTATTAGAGCTTTACAGATAGCTTTATGAAGACTGACACTTGTCTCCGAGTTATGATTCGCGATTCTAACTAGGCGGGTGTCTCGGGCGACTCTCCAAGGTACCGGTAAGTGGTAAGTCTTCCGTCTGATGACATTGACTCTCCGACTCTCACACCACTTGTGATAGAATCGCTTCCCGACTGGTCTAAATATATACGTGCGTCATGCTCTTGGTCGGTGTTTCGGCTCAGGTGACATAGATACAACGACAGGTATTATAACTAGTTGGGAAAGTACATAGTTGTGATAAGTTTTGACCACCATAGTATGTTGAATTATTATTGTATATATGTTAGCACGGTGATGTTTGTGGGACTAGTATCACAGACTTTGACCATGTCAGTGCTGGTATGCACCCTCTGTGGTTGTGTTCGTGTAGACAATTGGGGCCGTCCATAAATTATGTCAGACATAGGGGGTGGTGGTGGGGGTGGGGGGGGGGGGGGGGATAGATTGAAAAGTGTGACACAGCTTAAATATCAATGGGGGGGGGGGGGGGGGTGTCCAGTGATGTGTGACAGAACACGCATCACCTAATACAGGTGTTGCCGTTCAGCGCTGCCTAACGGCCCACTTTCTAATTACGCGGCCGCTCGGACAAACACGACTGAGGCCAGCCACATGCCCATAGAGCCACACAGTAATCACACCGAAAGTGTGAACAGTGGGTGTGATTGCAGGAGTATTGTTTTTTTACATTAAATTGTTGGAACAAACAAGGGTATTGTATCAACAAGTCTGGGATGTCTAAACTTTATAGTTGATAATTATCTTGGGTTCAGCTTGGAAAAAGATAAGCATATATTATAGCTAGGCCTGTCAATGTATTAGTGTGTATTCAGTTTCGGTGTCGCTGTGTTATCTAAGTTATATCTAAAGTATCATTGAGGGGATATACATGCATGATACATCAAATTGGAGCTGGAATACCATAGAATACGATGAAATTATTGTTATTTATCTGAAAATGATATACACGGGTCTTATGAACGTATTACACTCGTATACTAAGTGATCCAATGCTAGAGAATACGTTGCCAGGGGCTTGTTTGGCTGTAGGCATTGCGTAACCAACCAGATAAGGTGCGACACCGGCCTGTGGAAAAAGCTTATTTCAAGACTTTAGAGGCAACTTTTCAAGACTTTAGAGGCAACATTGCCCATGCTGGAAAGGTGTTGGGAAAAGTATGGTACGGTAATAAGTGGTTATGGATGGATATCCTGTTAAGGCTGCATACACAAATCATTGAAATAGTCAAACACTTAATAAAAAAGGCAGCCAAATAAGAAAATGTCCCGATCAAGGAAAGTCAGTATATGCTACAAATGGTTTAGTGTAACATCAGAGACTGCTGTTATACTAGGAAGAGTTCCCTGTTTCTGATCAATGAGGACAGGTTTCTTCCAAGGAGGCAAGATGCCTATTGCCACATTTTCACCTGGTGATTTTGGCTGATTATGGCATCAAGCACCACCTGACTAGTTGACACTTTTTGGTAGATGATTATCAGGTGGAATAGGAGGTAACAATTTCAGGTCAATCATTTCTTTATAGATACATCTTAGATCTTAAGGATGTTGTCATAAAACTAGTAAAGCAGATGATATTAACAAAGTTAGAATGCAATGATATAATCCATTATGCTTGAAGCCGGATGTATCTGGATACATTTAATCATTGGCAGACTGCAGTTTCACATTCTTAATTCTTCAGTGGTCACCTCCCATGAAAAAGAAGGCCTTTCCCTCAGTGATGATGATTTCTACCATAAATGCATTTGATGCATTTCTACCATAACCCTATTCACACATACAGGAACCCCACAAGTTTGCCTATTGAAAATACATACTCAGCTGTAGCTTAGGAAGGGATTATCTTCAGGTTTCTCTTTGAGATAGAAATTGTGCACCCCTAACCAATGAAGTAAACGCTAAGCAGTCATCAGGTGGAAGTAGTCTGTTATGGGGACGATGATTATGCACGAGGATAAACCCCCAAATGCACTACCTGCCAACTGTTATACAGTACCCATTTTGTGGTCAGGTTGAACTTATAAATGTGTTTCATCATATATATTTATATTGAGGAGGAAGATGTGGAGTACCACAATGAGGAAGATGTTGATTTGGGTAGTAATTCATCAGAGCAGACTAGACCAGACTAGATTATGCTTGATCAAAAGTTCAGCACTGCATATGATTGGTTGTTCTAAAATGATAATTACTACATTAAAGTATGGTAAAGTATCAATAGCTTTTCAGTGATCTAGGAGATTTTGTCTCATGTAATATCTCCCTCTAATTTAATGGTCTTTCACAGTAGCTTTGTCAAAGATGTAATAACTATTATGTTATGCTATCGTATATAAGAAAGAAAATGGGGGGGGGGGGGGGGGGTCAGAAAGTGTGACATAATATTTTGGGGGGTGGTACAGAATGTGTGACAAAGTGTGACAGGGGGTGGGGTCCTAAAAATGCCCTAAAAAAGTGTGACATAATTCATGGAATTATTTATTTTTCTAATTGCATTAAGTACCGTCCGGGTGGGCCTAGTGCGACCCTTGACAACTTGGTTTGTCAATTCACCATAATTTGTACTCTACACTAGTCTACTATCAATTCTTTAAATGACAGTTGTTATCCGCATAACGTAATGATTTACGTGGTATTTTGATATGAGTAGGCTCTAGCCCTACTGCTGATACTCAAATTATCCGATTTCTTTGAACTAATTAAAATCAACAGAGAAGTAGAACGATTGAAATTAAGGCAGAAGATGCAGGGGATAATATGTTGAGAGGGTGGAATTAACAGAGATAGTTAGAGCGAAATCATGACATACATGTTTAGTGTGTACACATAGCTAATGTGTTATGGAAGAGACCGTCTTGCATCCCCCCCCCCCCCCCATGCTAAAAAGACCATCAGGTGGTGGGTCCAGATATCAAGATTTTATTTAACATATCTATTTAGTTTGTCAAAAAAGGGTTTTAGCCTGGTCTCATGATTATCTATAGATTATGACAGCTGAAAATAGTGGTTGCCCCCCAACTATAGTGGTGCTATCTTACAATTTCCTAGCAGATGATGGCAGAACTAGCAATCACTCTATGCCCTATATCACTGACGGGGCAGTGAGAGTGTGAATGTGAGTTTTTCTAGCTCCAAAGTCATATCATCTACCTCATGCTTATATGACATGTAATATATGGCTATTGTTAAACTCAAGGATTTCTGATGATATAAATATGCTTAAGATGCTCGTTTGCAAGGAAATACAATCCAATTGTATATCTTGTGGGTGTATTGATAATAGACTATGTGTGAATTTTTTCAATTGAGGAAAAGAAATGCATGACACAATCAACTATTTGTTATTAGGCCTGCTCAAAATTGGCCTCAATGTGTGGATATATTTAAAGAGAGGGTATAAACTACAAAGACACATGCATTAAAGTTAAGTATAACATTACAGTAAAACCAGTAAAAAAGGGGATACCCTCCGTTCCGAGCAAAGTGTCCCCTGAAGCTGTGTGTTCCTTTAAGCGGGATTGAAATAAACTAAATAATAATTTCTGTTCCGAGCAAATTATCCTCTTATGCGGGATGTACCCTTAAACGAGGTGACCCAGAAGCGGGGTTTTACTGTATATAGGCCTACTCCTGTTCATTTAAAGCAGATTTTCCATTGCGGTTCACCATATATCAAATCTTTTTCTCTGTTTTTCTTTCAGTCCAATGGGATCTTCAACCAGCAAAGGATCTCGCCCAGGAGGTTTTGGAGGCATTGTGATATGGGGCATCATCCTGGGATTGATCGCATTATTTCGGAACTTTCTAAATAGATCTCCAACCCGCAACACCAGCCATGCTCCTGAGAGGAGAGGGACTGTAAACCGAGGTAGTACTGCTGTCAGATCACCTCCGGCACCACAGACTGGTAGAACACCTCCTCCAGCCTACGTACCTCAAACACCGACTGCTCCACCCATGCCTGTCCAAACGCCAGCTGGTGTGAACAGACAACCAGCCATGCAGAGGATGAGGGAGCTCCTAGAGTGCTCCATCTGTCTGGAGGAGCTAAAGGACCCCCGAGTCTTACCTTGCCATCACTCCTTTTGTTTCGGCTGCCTGGATGCTATGCAGATTGGTCAACGAACGACTCTAAGATGTCCTAATTGTAACGCAGTAGTGAGGCTGCGCAGAAACGTGAGCGAACTTCCACCAGACTTCCGGGCGAATACTCTACGTGAATGTCTTTATGATGAAAGCAGTCTCGAGACACCAGCGACTGCTCCCGTATTGAAGTAAGTGACTTTTATCACAAAGAGGCCATCCTTAAAGTATGCACGCAGAATTACTGAAATTTTGGACACTTAATCCCCTCCTAATCTTTTATCTCACCCCTGGTACAAGTTTAGCCATAGGAATAACCTTAAAAAAAGATACTCAAAGATAGCCCTGGTAAAGTGACAATATTATGCCATGGTTTTGGCGTAGTGAGTACGAAATGACGTCATAGGACATTGACCAATCAGCAGCCAGGATTTCAGAAAGAAGACAAGACAAGAGATTTAAACGTCCCTAACTGTGAAAGGGGTGAGATAAACCTCGAACCGCTTTGAATGGTCTGTAATCATCACTTGGCTTCGCATCAATGACAATTGCGGCCCATCCAAACTCATGGAGTATTGTGTATTTATACGATTCTCGATGCAGTTCTATATATAAAGTACGCAATACTGAATCGAACAAAGAAGGAGTATATATATGCAAAATTTCCCGCCTCAGTGTGTACATACTTTATGAATGGCTCCTAACACAATTTAGGAATTACAGATGGCACCTTCTTCTGAAAATCATAGAGGGACTCCCTCTGAGTAATTATAACTTAAGAAAACTGGACTACCTTCTGTATAAATATCGCTAGGGTGACCAACTACAAGGTAATGACTTATGTATTTTGTTGATATTTTGTACTGATGTTACCACGGACTTGGGTGTTACAAGTCCGAGATGTAACTGATCTGCTGAAAAACTCAATGAATGTGGTAATGTATAACCAGCTACAAAACTTTTTCAAGCTAATAAAAAACCCTTACGAATTATGGTAATTCTCCTAAAAGGAGGTTTATTCATGGTCTTTGTCTTAGAGTACCAATAGGGATTGTGCATTTCAGTTTTCCGACAAATGGTGGAAATCCAACTTTTCATATAGATCGGCAACAATCACAGAGTTAGAATAGCCATTCATAGCCATTCCGTTAAAAAATTATATTATAAATGATTCTTTTTTATAATCATTTTAAATTTCCGATTTACAACTTTCATCCCTGGTAATACATATTTATCTCTATTCTGGTTTGAAGCACTGCCAATCCCGATGCCCCACTCATCACATGTCAAGTCTGCAGCGGGATTTACAAGGAGCCCCGACGTTTAGCCTGTGGCCACTGTTTCTGCACTCCCTGTTTGGTGTTCATGATGCCTATGGCGGGCAGCACCATCCACTGTCCATCATGTGAAGTTCAGACCACGGTTGAGAATGGAGTGGAGAACTTGCCGTTAGATGTAGATACATTTCTGATGACACTCGCCCCTAACCTGGAGGCAGCACCTCGCCCACAGCCCTCTTCAAGAGGAACAGAGGGGCTCAGACGAACAAGGTAACTTACAGTCGAACCCTGCTTAAAGGCTATATACATGTAGTATGTTATACATTCCTTGTGTAGACTTTGTTATAACCACAGAGACAGCCCACGGACGCCTACAAATGCCTACACAGGCCGTTGCCCAATATCTGATTGTTTGGACACTGGTCTTAACTACCCAGTACCCATACATATCATAAACAATTTAGAAAGTCTGCCGTGTTATCCCCGTAAACCCTCATAGACCCTATTGAGGTATCCCATAATTCATCCTGTTTACAGAATCCGGTAAATCTTCAAATTGGAAATCCGATGGCAGAAATGGAAATTTCAGTCATTTTACGTATATATTTCAAATTATATTCGGTTTCTCCAGTTGGAAATAAAAAAATGATTGTTCATCGGATGACAGGCGGCCGAGGTGCGGCCAGCGAGTCAAGGAAGGAGTTTAGTAACCTCTGGAGGGTCTATACCACACAGCTAATACAACAATCGTCAATCACACCCACCATCACATAGATACTTTGTCAGTACTCAATAAGCTGTCCCTGACTCTCCAACCCTATGGGCAGTATGGGATCACTCCACCTTTGTGTGTGTGTGCTCAATTGGTCTTAATTCACTAGCATTCTGCCAAACTCCGATAGGCTATATAGTGAAACTGCCACAGCAGCATAGAAGTGATGGAGCTCCCTATACATAATCTATGGAACAGAAACCAAATATATGTAAGTGAGAAGGAGCACTTCTGTTGTTTGTGTGTAATCATATATTCATAAATAAGGCATGTTTACCGATATACATATCGCGAGATGCCTGGTTTGTAGGCCTAAAGAGATTGCGGTTATCTTAATTGCTCACAGTCTCAAAAGGACGTAACTAGCCTACCGAGACTAGTTAAAACTACACAAACAAACAATCTTAATTGCTATTACGATCACGATTTCAGTATATATATACATACATAATTACAGTAGCATATTCAACATGATCTTTTAAATATAGTTAACAAGCAATATACAATGAACTTGGTTTACTTCAGTTTCCTTTGTCTCAAATTCATACGAAAGCTTAAATCGTATGATATATGGACATTTATGGAAAAGGAATATATTTTTCTAACAGATTTCTACATTGATTTTCAGATTGAATCCAGAACCTCCTGTACGGATCCCATTATGGCAGCGTTGTGAAACAATTACATCACTCTACAACCTTTGTAAATCTATCTACGATAGAACGGAAATCAGGACACATTCCGCATTACTCCTCGCTAGCATTCTAACGATGACCGCAGTTACGTTTCTGGTGAACGTACCTCTGTTATCTTTATTTTTTCAACTTCTGATGTTGGTGAGTATGATCACCTTGGTGTTCACCATGGACACTACAACCAGAGGCTACACAGAGGAGGATAGAGCACAGCAAAATAAATATATAGAATGGGTTGGTGCTCTTGTAGGTGCAGGAATCTCTCTTTCTTGTTCATATAGTTCCAATGAAGGCCTCTTCTATGCAGCAACAGGGGCCTTGCTTGGCTGTGTCATCATATGTATGTTTGTCTCCAATACCGCAAATGGTAGTAGGCTCAACAATCGGGATTTCATTGAGAGACTTGCCGTCAAGACTCTTCCCTTTTTAATCATTGGGGGTTTATACGGATTAGGTCTTGTGAGCACCATCTTAATTATACCAAAGGCAGCATTAGGTGGTTTCTGTGGGAAGCAGTCAGCCTCTATGATTGCTAAATGCTTTACCAAGTACAATATACCTATAATCCTCAAGAAATACAGCATTTTTGTTTTCACAAGAGGAGCATTGTTGGGTAGCATCATCGCAGCGGTTCTCTCAAAATTCTTCCTGTCTCATTATCAGTTAGGGGACCGTATTCTGGTAGGGCCCGCCATGGGAATAGGGATCGCTTTCGCCTTTGGTGAGATCTACATTCCATGGTTGAAATCTCTATTCAGGCCGCTAACACATTCCTTCGAGCTCGTTGGTGTGCAGGATGGCCAGCGTGTGGAACACAAACGTCTCCTGATGACACTTGTAGCAATAGTGGCAGGATTCCTAGGATTTATTACCACCCAAAGCATGTTCGGTGTTTTTGTTATGGCAGTCGGTGGATTGCTTGTATGCAATGCAAACACCCGCTCAGTAAACGAAGTGTTCCTGCGGGGTCTTTCTTTGTACCCGCACTGTGCCGTTGGCGGAATGGTCGGGTTCTTCTTAGGGGTCCTGAGCGGAGGTCTCATTCACAGTTCCATACTGGGACTCGTATTAGGTGTTCTTGCCGAGGTATATCTTGCACGCATCCAACAGCAATGCCAGGAAAGGTAGTTGGCTAAAAATGCATGATGCATTTCCCTATATTTGTTGATTAACCTGTCTTTTATTAAAGCGAAAGCAGTTTGAGAAAAGTGTATTGTGATAAGAGTAGATTGTCTGTGGATAAAATTAGATTTGATTTTACTTCCTCTTGTTCTTGGGTGAAGCCTTTCTGTGATACTAGAAACTTGCTGCGGAGAAAAGTATGATTCTTAGACTACTTATCAAAATTCTGTCCTCACATCTGTTCGTTGTGGGTGGATATGTGTGTGCGAATTTATTTATTTTCTTAGATTTTCAGATTGTTGAATTCTGGTTTTACCATGTGAGTGCAGTCATTCATCTGCCTCACCGGAAACATTCCCCAGGCTTAACTCTTGACCAGGTTTGAATGATTCCAGGTCATTTAGCATTCATTTGAAATGCCTCTTTTCATCAGTAGAGCAAAGCACCTCAGAGATGATTTTTATTGTCCCAGTTAAGCCTTTCGGGTTGAGAGCTATTTACTCACTGCTTTTGGATATGATTCTGTTTCTGGTTTCTAGAAGGCTTTTTTTCTTTCCTGTAAAATAACATCTTCCAAAAATGCAAAAGTTATATAATTAGAATTAGGTCTCAGTTAGGCCTAAATAAAAGTATAGTTGGGTCTGCATATATGATCAATGAGGCAGTTGGTTGCTAAAACGGGGTGCTCTGCTTTTTCAGATCTTGTGTGGGTGTAAATACGTCATTGCTTAACACTAGATGAGAATAATAATCTATACTCCCATGGTTTCTATTACGTATATGACGGAAGAGTAAACGTGCTGGAATTAAAATTGCAAGTAACTGTCATATTCCCATCTCACTTTTTTTTATATCTAGATGATACATTTTAGCAATTTTGGCCAGAGCCGCGAACGGCAGTTATGTCGGTGCCTAGTTTAGTATGTTTGCCCGTATACTTTAAAATAGAAAGGCAGTTCTGTGATTGGTAAATGTTGCATGGAGACATTTGCGAGGCGCGTTTAGTTCTGTTGCCATCCAAGTATAACATTACCATTATAAGTTTAGCAAATGCTAATCACTAACCCACGGTCATAGCCATATATATCAGGCCTACATTGGCTACAATATTGTAAATATCATTCTCTGATATCATTTAACAATATGTGGATGGTTATGAACCATGAATCAATTGTAATATCTACCATGTTTGTCAGTGTGTTTTTTGTCTTTTACTTTTTTTGAACAAGCAGCTTTTATTGATTCATGTATTTGTTACAATGTAGTTTGTATATCTTTTTATCCTACCCCTCATATAAATCTCCATAGACTTAACATGGAGTGACTGTATGCCACGGTTATGCCATATAACATTTATATGCCACGTGTAACATATGAAGTAAAAACATGTTACCGGGTCGGATAAAATCTAAACGTCACTTAATTTCATACTATTGTTTACATGGCATTCGTTGTCTTCTGACAACTCATGCCATATAAACAATTGTATGAAATTTCGTGACGTTTCTTGATAATATCTGTTGTGTAACTACCTTTAATCCAACATTCTCCGAGTCATCTGGTGACTTCCGGTTTAAAATCCCCTCCAGTTTATGCAAATTTCCCTGACAACAGACACAGTCCGCCATATTGCTGGAGACCACAAAGAGCTGTCAGACTATAAAATAGTGAAGAACTAAACTAATTGACTTCTTCATGTACAATCGTTACATGTAATAGTTAAAATTTAACTATTTACACCACCCAGGCATGATTCAAACATTCCAACTCGAAGAAAATCGGTGTTTCGACGATTTGTTGACATCGCATTCGGAGGCTAAACTAAGGCCATCACATAATCATTTGATCTGAAACTGCCAGGGTGGTTTGGTTTTGGTAAAAGATTGACTTGTGTGTTACTAAATACATCCTCACATATCAAATAGTATCAGAAATGAACGTTTGACATCTCCATAGGCTTAGCACTGGATAAGTTCCTTGCCAAGATGGCCGCGGAGGGGGTTCGAAGCGCCACCTACTTCCAGGCTGACTCGACGAATTGTTTACGTTTTCGGACCGAAACCGGAAGTGCACCGATAGCGGTGTCGCAGTAAATCTTTACACTTGAATAAAGAACCGGCCAGGAGGCCTGAGATACTCAGAACCTCTCACTTCATATTCTTATGATTAATTAAGTCCCAAACTCTTCAATACACATCAAATGCCGACGAGGATGGGTTAATGTCTGAGTAACAGAGGTAATGGAAGTGGAAGTAAAAGTGTTTTCAGGGGTTGCATTGTACTTGGGGCTCTGAGAGCTTTCACATGACAATTTGAATGGGAGAGAGAATACATGTTGTAGTCCTATAATATGAGATACTGTACAAATTCGGAGTACAACATCCATATAAGAACTAAACATGAACATACAAGAATATCAATATGGGGAGTTTACATGGACAGATACAAGACGCGTAATACGTTTACACAGGGAGGTTGAGTTTTAGAGTAGACAAACTTGTGCGTTTGTAAACGGAGAAAAAGAATCAAAGTACAATACTACCAAGAGATTTGAGGACTAGACTCCTCTGATTATCTACTTAGAGTTCTCACCATATCTATGCACGGTTAACTCAGATTATACTCTGAATATCCATATCCATACATTGTAAGTCACTCTTTATGCACAATAGGAGTATATAAGATTTATTCCAGTCTGCAAGGGTCTAATGTGCCTTATTGCTTGGTAATAAATTTATACTGATGGCCCTGGGCAGTCCGAGACCGGTAACATTTAATTGATATAGGTTGTCATGTATACACGTATACAATGTATCTATATATGTTTTTGGCCAGAGCTATGGGGATGGTAGTATTTGAAGGTTTATTTAACTTGCATGTTTAATAATCCTGCAGCCCATGATTTTAGTGGCTAGTCACACATGTGTTGAGTTGTTCATGTTCGTTTCTATGTTTTACACTCTGCCTACATACTATTACTCAAATCATTCAGTCTACACCATCATCAACACATGAAGTGTTCTCTCCTAGTGTCAATCTAGAGGAGAATTCGGTTTGCAAAAAAAATATTATCTCTTGAAACTTTGTCTTAACCCCTGGTACAAGTATAGCCATAGGAATAACATGGAGATTTAAACGTTCATAACTGCCATGGATTTGCGTAGGCAATTTCAATTATTCTGATATAATGATGCTATTTAATGTCTTTGAAAGGGTTGAGATAAATCCAGAATTGTACTCGAATTGTAAAGTCAACAATACTATATTCGTTCGGATGTGCTGTAATCGTCCATCAATCCACCTCGATCACGGTTAGGGCACATCCAAGCACGTGGACTATTGTTCAACTATACAATTCTCGATACAGATCTTTTTGAACACGGACAGAATGTATTATATGGTTACATTTGGATATTGCCCAAGTGTTTATGAATGGACGTTATCAAACACTTTTTTTACGACGCATGTGAATCATGTACTCACTGCTGAGCACTGCTATGACTTGGTCACAAAATAAATGAACAAAATACAAATAGATTAATAGTTTTGTGTTCAAATGGTCACTCCATGCATTATGAACATTCTTTGAGTCTTCTGTACATCGTGTAGAATATCAAATTGGATTGCATTGTCAGTTTAAATTAATGAATAAAAGCCTTCTTCTTTTTTTTAGCAAAAGTCCTTTATTTCACATACATGTAATTGTACATCATCCATTCGCTTAAGTTCACTCGCTTCACTACAGTATAGGTACCTTACAAAGTTATACCTCTTTTGTGGTCAGATCCCTTTCCGCTCTCATTTTTAATTTTTTTTATTATATAATGTAGTGGTGATAGCCACTGCCTACATATAGCCGCTATATTCCCTATATCATTGCCATTCTTGTACTCTAATGCACAAAGATCTTATGCCTTGTGATAAAAACCTTTTTGGTGTGACAGTCTAGGTAATGGAATCAATTGAAATGGACTACATATATACATATTTCCAGAGGGTATTCCACCAAGCAGGCGATATCCATGGCCCGGGCCCATAGGGTCGTCGCTGGCAAATTTGGCATGTTGCTAGCGACGTCCTGCTCGATGGAAGAGCGTGGAAGGGGCCTCCGGCAGTGGCTGGTGGCGCCTCATACTGGGTAGAATCTACCACCAACCAGGCTGGCTGTAAAATTATGAGATAATGTCCGCACAAAATCATTCAGTGCAGCCTGCAAATGATCACAGGCAAAAGCTGATTAAATAGCTTTTGCTGGCTGAGATACATGGCTGGCCGACCTGGATATGCCTCCCCGTTGAGTGTTCCGCACCTCCACCACAACGGACATGGTCAGGGATGTGGGAGGTTGAACGGGTTACACCCACGAGTAATAAACCCATGATAAGAGACTGACAGTTTTGGTAGTTTGGGCAGAATTTTATCGCCAGAGTGTGGTACACTTTCAAAACGCTTATCTTTATGTATCTTCATTATTTGTTACATACTAAACCCGACAGTGCGGCACACTGACTTGCATGCACACCGGGTTTTGCGCAAGCAGAGCTTTGCAGTGTGTGGAGGCACATTCGATGCCCCCCCCCCCCCCCCCCCCCCATCTCGAATGAACAAGGATCGAGGGAACCGGCTTTTTTTTTTTTATTCAGTAAATCAAATTATATTCACCCTATTGGGCGTTCTTACATGCAGTTGCAAACAATGTATATGATAAATAAATACCTATTCAGTAATACATGTACATGGTGGGGACCACCGCTCCGCCAGTGCAGTTCAACCACTCGGCTCAGTGGAAGCAGTGCTGGGTGCCTGCTGGGTGCCACTTGTGGGCCCTGTGCCAGCTAGAATAAATTGGATCGGTGGAAGAGTTCTGATGATTTGCACATTTCCAGCCAACCGGTCGCCTGGTGCCAGCGGGCCTGGTTGGAATCTGAATGTGATACCCCTATGTCGTAGCTCAGTGTAGACATGGGTTGTTTGCCAAACTAGGGTTCTGATAGTTTGGCAACCAACCCCTTCTACAATATAGGGGTTGGTCGGGTTCACTCAGGGTGCGCCTCGATCCAGGAAGCTTTGATCTATGTAGGCTATAAAGGCAAAATTACTTGGGGAGAAATATTCATAGCGAAAGAAATTGATAATGAAACCTACCTTTATATTGATTCTTTAAGAAATATACACAAAGGGAAAAAAGTAAGTGAAATAACGCCACAACTCCAAGTCAGTGTTTCTATTTTCCAGAGATGATTTTTATTTAATAAACATATATGTAAGTTTTATCATAACATGGACTTTAAAAATCGAGACCTCCTATCGAATTTTGGTATTATCTACCTTCTTCTGGACAGAGTCCTGGGAAATAAGAAAATTGAAAATTGGCTTCGAGATTATCACATAACACACTCTCCAAGCAGTATGAAAAATCTGGTAGGAGAGTAACACACAGGACCCGGCACTAAAGCTGATACAAACCAATTAAGCTCTGTTAATTAATTCTAAAGAGTAAGCCCCGCCCACAAGGCCGTCAGGCAGATGCAGAATGGGGCTCAATAGGGTATATCAGGTCTGCAGTGAGGCCGCCTCTTACCAGTTACTTTCAGCTACACTGGTTCCCATTGAGAGATACTGAAAGATAGATGGAAAATAGATAGGTAGATAGATGGACAGAGAGAGAGAGAGAGAGAGAGAGAGAGAGAGAGAGAAAGAGAGAGAGAGAGAGAGAGAGAGAGAGAGAGAGAGAGAGAGAGAGAGAGAGAGAGAGAGAGAGAGAGAGAGAGAGAGAGAGAGAGAGAGGTGGAAGGAGCAGTGATCCATGGCAGTACATTCAAGGTTGTACTGGTGGAAGTGGTGGTTGGTGATGGTGGTAAGGGGGGGGGGGGGGGCATATGTATGTAACTCTATGTATCATATGTGTCTAGATATCTGCATGTGTATTTTTGTGTATCTATGTGTTAGTGTACATGTGTCTGTGTGTCTATTTATGACTCTGGTCATATCCGAACATCTCTTATATTAAATGAAACATCTGCACTCACATGGCCCACCTCTGACTTGTTCCAATCCCTACTTAGAAGTGGCATGTAGCCCCCCTCCCACCTGCCTTATATGCCTGACTGCCTCTGCTGCCGACATGACTGGTCGCGACCAATGCTACACACAGACCCGTACTCTTACTGTGTGAGGGGCGGGTCTTTATTCTAAATGAAATTATCATCTAGAGTAATCTAGAGTATCATCTTTAACCCGACCAGAGCTTGCTATGTGTTGCTCTGTTTGACATTGTAGGGTTCTGAGAGCAGTGGATCCTCTGACCTCCGCAGGAGGGCGCCACCGGCACTCTGAAACAAACAGTGTCTGCAACCACAAGTGTTGTTTTGGAGTGATATAAGTATGGGTTCTGGACGAATTTGGCTGTGGTTTATTATGTGAAGGCTTCAACATGGGAGGCTTCATTTCGATACAAAATCACATCTAAGATGATTGGTCTCATGAAGGGGCTGGTTTAATTTCTTCCCACTAGTTGTTAGCACAGAGGCCTTGGTTGATGTAACTCTAGGCCCGAGCTCTAGGTGGCAGCACAGTCAGTCTATCGGAATAGACATTCACAACGATGTGTGAAGGGACTGTGGTGGGCAATGTGTGACTTGACAAGACAGATAAATCAATTTGCTTAACTTATTGAAACAATTTTCTGAACTGTTTCGAACGTAAAAATTCTCCATGTAACTTATTATCATTTGGGGCCTCCAATAAGAACGTTTATCCTACCCATAATACAAAATCCTATAGGCTTAACATTGAGTTTCTGTATGCCACGCTGACTGGCATACGGAGTTTTATATGCCATTAGTGGCATACAGAATTGTTATCACTTAATATTCCAAAATCGAGGAGACAAGATAGGATAAATCAACACCTGATTCGTTTTAATCTTGGCCACTGTATGCCACTCCTGGAGTTTTGGCTCCGGACTTCACTCGGCTTCGCCTCATGAAGTCACTATGTGGCAAAATTTAAAACTCATCCAGTTTTACGATACTATTTTCAGTTTCCTGTCAAGAAATGCTGATACAGAGACTTTTAGTGATTTATTTACCTCACGAATGTGGAAGCACTTGCACACATCCCTATTCAGTCGGTGCTTTGCTCCAAATTAGTATAAACTTACTTTATACATTTGCTACCTCATACATATGTTTACATTATGTTTTATACTTATTTTCATATGGACTTGTGTGCAACGAACTGAGTCTGAAATAATGATCGAATTGAATTGCATGTAACGGCCTCAATAATGGCAAGAATCAGTTGGAAGCTGGTAATTGTGTGAATACTAAGTCATGATGATCTTGTGACCATGTTCACCATAGAAATTCTTTATTTGCAACACTTACACTTACATTTGATTGACACTTAATTTGGTATGCCAAGGTAAAGTAATTGGGAAAAGCGTAATCTGATTTACGCTCCCCACCTTAGGTTTCTGCATGACCCTCCCAGAGGCGCCCTGGGACGATCTCTCTGTATGGAGACAGGACCAGTTTGAGTCATCATTGGAGACTTTTTAGATGTCTGATCCTGTTGGCAGACGTTCGGGTAGGATGGCCCAGATAGGTCTATACAGACCACATGAAACCTTACAAGTCTAACTTACGTGTACTCGTAAATTATACATGTTTATCTCCACAGCCATCGGCAACATATTCTGCCTTGTTGTAATAATTACCATCGCCGATCATTGATATTTTGTCAATTTGAAAGAATTCTTCTTCTCCCATCCATCTTGTTGTTGAACATTTTTCTCCTTTTTTTCTCTTTCTTCTGACACTCAGAAGTCTATTATGTTGGATAGGCCTGACCGGGGCCAATGGAAGTGATTCTCCTTTGTAAACTTAACACCACCTAGCGTTAATGCATAACACCAAATATGCATCAGGAGAACTTTGTCTGAAGTGGCTGTTCCACCAAGCACGACCAATGTCGGTATGGTCGTCGCCGGCAGATTTAGTGTGTCTCCAACAAGGATCTGATTAGTGGAAGGTGCGACCGGCAGTGCCAGGTCCTCATTCGAATATATCATCGCCGGCCAACAATGCCACCGGACGTACGACCGGGGCGACAACCAACTACCATTCAATTTTTATCGAAGCCTAGACCATATTTTTTCTTATCATATACCCTCAAAACATTTGAAACAGTCAACTATTTATCTAAACGCCATTGTTAAATCCATAGGGCAAAACATAGTGTACTCAAACTCTGGGTTACTGTCCCACGTTTGTTTTGAAACGAAAGTGTGGCTGGTGTGTGTGACGATAAATCTCCAGTCACATTCTTAGTGTTGCTTTATGTAGGAAAGAACCAAAGCATATTCTGGGTATATGATAAAAAGAAAATTGAAAATAAGCTGGACCCCATGTATTGATCAAAACAAAAAAAATACATTTCCAGATCTCTTACGCTACTATAACCTCTGAACGTGCGTTCTCTCCATCGCTGAACGATAGTGTATCCGACAATGTTTTCACTGACCACATTATTTCCTCTTTCATACCGAGCGCGAAATTCCTACTTCTAACAATCATTGGAGGCTAGACTAACCCCAAAGGTCAGCTGTTTAAAATATATCCTTTTAACCCTATCGCGCCGGGTGCCTACGGCAATAGCACAGGCATGAAGCCGGGTACTATTGCCAGTGAATACCGCTAAAAAGGCCGGGTATAAAGGCCTAAAAGGGATAATTTTATCTTTGCATCACGTAACATGACAGTTGATCCTTAATATTATTCTTTATCTTGCATAGATATATTAAATATGATAATATACCTACATTTCATGATTATTGAGCAAATATTTCCAATTTTATTCACAAAAACGTGTATTATGGAAATGATGCCTCAATGCATCACCCGGCCAGATCTGGTTGATGCCTCAAGGCATCACCTGGCGTGAATTGGTTAATATTAAAAAATTGACATCGAGGGTATTTTCTAAAACTGCTTGTGCCTGTGAAGCACTAGGCAGATAGTTAGATAAATTGATAATTAAGATAAGCTTTATGGTCATTCTATTCAAAATACAGTAGAACCCCGCTTAAGGGTCACCTTCCGTTCCGAGCCAAGTGTCCCCTTAAGCGGGGTGCGCTAAGTGGGGTTTCCCCATAAGCGGGGTTTTCAGTATGCCAGTGGTTATACAATAGAGAATACCTACATAAATGAAGGAAACGATGGTTATTAGGTTAAAAGGTTTATTAATAAATAAGCAAATAAATATGAATTATATAATATAAATGAATATAAATGAACACAGAATTGAAAATAAATAGATAATAGCGGGGTTTTTAAGCATTTCTGTATCGAAAAACTGTCCCCATAAGCGGGGTGACCCCTTAAGCGGGGTGATCCCTTAAGCGGGGTTAAAATAAACTCTTAATAGAGGGAAAGATTTCCGTTCCGAGCAAATTGTCCCCTGAAGCGGGGTGTCCCGGAAGAGGGGTTTTACTGTACACACATAACGAAATACGAACATGGAGAAGTGGCTTTGACAGTACTGAATGGCTACAGGTATAGATCCAAGTTGCACAAAATATCTGCTGGGAGAGTGACGAATACTTACAGCTTATGGGACCAGGAACCTGCGGATTTTAATACGCCAGAGCTAACAAGCATTGTGTGACAAGCATTTGCTCTGGTGGCCAGTGTAAATTGTGTCCCGCAATGTTTTCACTGACCACATTCCTTACCCTGAAAGCTGTCACTACACCCCCTTTCAAAATGAGAGACCACAAACAAGGGGATCAATCAAAAATTCGACTTATTTATCAAGGCCGAAAAAAGAAAAGTTCAGGAAATCGAGTATTCATAAAGGAATTGGATTATGGAACTCATTATCTAAGGAAGCACAGGATACGGTGATAAAGAATCAATTCAAAAAGATATTACTGCAAAAACTGTTAGAGTAAAAGGATACACCTGCATGTATGTAATAGGCACATGGTAAATGTAAATATGGTATAAGATTTATGACCGAAAGAATATGGATTCTATGGTGAAACAATACATGTAAATAGGAGATCAAATTGATGTAACAGTTGGATTCGAAAGGATCTACGCGTATCATATCATTGTAAATACCATTGTTGTCGGTGTCGGTTCCATTGTCAAATTTGCAAGGAAGAGCGATGTAACACGTCGAATGCAATAAAGACATATTAAAAAAAAAAAAACCGGTTGCGAAATTCCTCCTTCTCACAATTATTGAAGTCTAGACCAACACCAAGGTCAGATGTTTTGATTATGTCCTTGGTTTCATATTTCCTTTTTCTTTTAACATGAACTAAAGAAATTGAGCTCGCAGTTATTTTCTAACTGCCTCCGCCCTATGGAGCACAAAGTGGCCGTTTTTATGAGTAAAGACTTCTCTCTGATCGACATGAAGCTTGTGAGGGAACGATGGGGGGATTGGGCACTGGCACAATTTACAGATAATGATTGGGCAATTGATTACTATTGGCAACAGTCCATTCCCAATTAGTGTTATTGTTATAGCAATGGCCGTGCTGTCTGGGAACATTTGCCTCTGGTCTGCCTATTACGATATATATATATATATATACATATATATATATATATATATATATATATATATATATATATATATATATATATATATACATACATACATACATACATACATACATACATACATACATACATACATACATACATACATACATACGTACATACATACATATATACAGACATATATACAGACATAATATACATATGTATATATGTGTCTGTCTGTGTGCGAGTACTACAAAAGTTAGATGGTCTAGATCATTATGCATTTGGGATTTTGTGTTTCAGCATTTTCTACCACAAATGAAAACTACGGTCTTATATTCGAAGCATACAATCCCAGGTCATATGAGAATGGATCTGTTTGTTTTGAATTGAATGCACAGAAGCTAAGTATTTACAGAAATACAAATGACAATTGAAACGAAGCAAATATCTTAACAAATATGCACCAAATGCAGTTCTTTTTGCGCACTTTTCCATTTTTCTTTCTTTAGAAGTATATGAATATGAGGGCATAATGATGAAACTGACAGGTTTTGGTCACAGTCGTCGCTCTCCATAGAGTTTGAACCTGAAGAGATATGGATGAGATGGCAGCCGAGTGAATATTGCGAAAAATTCAAACGATAGGGAGATCGATGATTATGACCAAAACGAGTTGGTTTCTGTATTTATCTCACCCATGAATACACTAAATGAGGAAAATTATCACAATATGTTTGACTTCTTCGGCCATTGAGTATCAGTACTAATACTCAAAGGGCCATGGTGAACAATTTCATAATGTTAAGCTTATGGGACCAAAATACCAGGGGTGAGAGCGACCGATGAAACCAGCCCCGTTGTTGACGGTCGCTCCTTTGTTGGAAACAAAGTTGGTTCAAAATCCACCAAAAAAAAACAGACAAGCTGATTTAGGTATAAATATTTTATTGTGGGATTTAATGGGACATCGAGATGGGGGGGGGGGGGGGATTCAATATTATTTTGCAACGTTTCGTCCCTATTGATGGGACTTCATCAGGCAATTGAGTTCCATTTATTGGAAACATCAATGTACATCAGAACTACAAACTGTCAACTATTGTTAACCAATAAAGAATTGATAAAAAAAAGGAGAGAATGGTGCACCTACAGTTCTTCACCTTCTCTCACAGTACCATCTCCTGTGTGGTTCGTTACATACTCTCTACTGGTACTTAATGGTCCAACCTAAGGAAGGGCATACACGAAAAACTGATATATCAATCGAGCAAAGGTAAAGCCAGAGCTTGTTATGTGATTTTGTCCAAAAACAGACTACAAGCTAAATATAACTGAAATATTGCTGATCCTGATTTAGAGTGGGAAGTTTCCTTCATAATCGCGAGTCCTATCAGTACTCACAGAACGCAACACAAACTGTGTTAATATTTAACTTCTCCGGTCTTCCGTAGACAACGGTGGAGGTATCTGATTGTTTAACTGCTATGCATACATTCGGGGTATGTTGGCTTGTTTATTGTCACAGTTCAATATTTGTTAGTGCCTACAATCTGGGTCTATACGTTGGATACTATTCTGTATGCAGAGGTCCAGAAGATGAGGATTACATGTTCGTGTTGAAGTAGGGATTGGTGCTTGTATTCTGATGGCATCCATGTTCTGTGTTATTAGAGTAAGATATTTTGCCAAAAGATTTGATACCTACAATATTGACATCCGTTTTGGGCAATGTGATTTTGTCATAAAGAACACATCCACTAACTCAGACTTTAGGAAAACCTCCTTTTCAGAAAGATAACCTGGTCGTTTCTTTATGGGATTGCTGTAAGACTCAGACGAGTGGATATGTCTTGAAGCAGTATTACTATATGCCTGTGAGCGAATGTCTATGAAATACTACGCGCTGCTAGGGGTGTAGTATGAATAATGTTCATGCCAGCCGTGATAGCGGGTCGTAGTGAATGTCATTGGCCTTGTACAGTGACCAAAACATGTTTTTAAATGATTTGCATGTATATAAGAAAACGTAGTGAATGAGCCCGTAAGGGTGAGCGATCTCAATGGTTTGATGCAAATATACATCCCTCTGCCTGTGGAGTCAGGACGTATTTTTGCGTCAAATGACCTCCAACGGCCACCTGTATGGGCTCAGTAACCACGTTTTCTCTTATTACATCTTGCCATCCAAAAACATATAATCACTGTCATCAATGAAAAGATATACGATAGTTTTGTTATTCCCTTATTTGTTGAAACACGTTTGAATATATAACAGTGAATATTGAAACTAGAACAAGTCCCAAGTGAACTTGATTAATTGAATGGAAACAAATAGTAGTGAACCAACGTTTCGGCTTGTTGAGCCTTCGCCAGCCTTAAACAAATAATTGGAACAATATCATCATGGGTGAATCGGCGAGAATGGTAAAACATGTGTTTTGCTAGATAAACAAAGAACAGCCACAAGTCCACCAAAAGTGATTTCTCGATGATTTTAAGGTGTTTTTTTATTCAACAAAGTTTACGACAGACCACGTTCATCAGTTTCCTGGCGATCCTCCACGTTGATTACGTATAATGATAGTGAACCAACATTTCAGTTCGTTCAGCCTTCTTAAAGGCATATCGGACAATTTGGCGTGAAAATTAAAACCCATGTCATTTCTCTGAAAATTTAATACAAAGATCTCTAAGTGATAAAGAGCACATATTTCGCTTAGAAATTGGGGGTCAACGTCCTAGATTTTGATCTATAGATCAATTTTATGATCATTTTATATAAGAATATATATAGATTCTAAAAAGTTGTTTTTCAGATAGTAAAACCCATGTCATTTTCCTCAGACTTTTACAGAATATAGTATATGTATAGTACTACCTACTTATTTTTTAAAAATCATAGGTCACTATCCTTGTTTTTGAAAAAAATGAAGAAAACCATATTTTTCAGTACATTTTCTATATAAATCAAGCAAATGAAAAAGGGCCTATTTTACCTATTGGATAAGGTCAAACTAGACAAAACTTAAATTTTGCTCTTTTGATTTTGGAATATGTCACAAACTACAATCTCAATTGATGAATGGGAATATTTAAAAATCACCAGGTGGCGCCACCGTGAATTGCAGGATATGCCTTTAAATCCATGGTTATTTTTTACTGCTAAAATGACATTCTAAGGTAGTTTCATGAGCCATTATGGATGCTTATTATTCATGTAGGTTGGTGGGTCGTGAAGGACATCAGTCATTATGGATGATATGTTTTCAAAACTACTCACGTTGAAACGAAACAAGATTTTGTCATTTCTTGGTGAAAAACCCCCCCACCGTAATACACCCCATTATGAACAATATGTATTGAATAAGTTGGTGAATAATTTCAGACATTTATCACAGTAATGTTCAGAACCCATAGACTGTTTCATGGAAAAGAGATTAGGGGTTTGGACGTCTAAAACCAGTAGATAGGTGGTGAGTCACTGCGTTGGTTTCAGGGAAGGGCCCTGGTTTCAGGGGGTAATCTGTAATAGATCCATCGATGCCAGGATCCAAGGAAGGATGTCGGCCACCAGTTTAAACAACATGTAATTGTTTTGGTAAGTTCATATAACAAATTGACACTCTTCCTACAGATTCTCCATCAGGGAAGGGATGAACATACCGCAACTAATCCTCTGTATGGAGAGTCACAGATTGAGTGACACTCATTAACTCTAAACTACAGTGATCTTCCTCCACCAGAGGTTTAGTTTCGGCAAGTCCCCCAATATAACGGGGATTCCGTATGGAGAGTGTGAGACCCTGACTCAGCTGGGAGGAATGCGTTGCAAATGAGGTACAAAAAGAGACCGTTAGTAGTCCGCTGAATATATCCGGCCTGAGGAAAACTTCTCTTTTTCTTGTTATTGCTTGCAGGATAATTTCCCAAGTGACTAATGGGTGGGAACGAGCCTTAATGGTCATGGGATACGACGTCTTGTGAACTTGTCTAGACGTCTTGTTCTATGCTGTGATAAGAAAGGTGACCTATCTTTGGATGGTCTCTCAGTAGTAGGTCAAAAGGTCATGACAATTCATGATCAGTCATGATTAAAATGATAAACAGTGATTTTCTCACAGCATTGTTTAAGGTAGGATGGAAAAATAGCTCAATTGGCAGTACGTTTGTATATTGATCGTTTGGCCCAGGATTCAGTTCATTGCCTTGGCCCTGTGTTTTCTATTTTCCTGTCATCCTCTTGTCATCGATTCGTTCTCGCATTAATTTGACATTGACTACTTTTACAATGTAAATAACTTTCAACCAACCAACATCCAATGAAGGGAATGAAAATCATAAGTGTTGTCCACCATCAGGAGAAGTAAAGTTTACTACTGAAGTGACTAGTATCTTTATGATAGTTACTTGGCTATTGATGGGAAGGTAAAGAGTTACTATCGTATTGCTACCATTTGTAATGTAGGTATATAATATTTAAGAAGGAACTGCATCGAGATCCCTCGCTGCTGGATATATGCCATGCATTTTGGTGGCGGAGTAATCTTACTTGAAGATGCCTCGTAAGATTATGTAGCAGGTCAGAATTAATGGTATATTTTCAGCAGCTACACATCAAGTGCAGTTAAGATTTCATCTCACCCCTCTCACTGACTAATGTTTATGATGTGATCCCCCATTGAGTGTTTCTTTATGGCACTCCATGGGCGATAAGTCTCATTTTAGGTCTATATTAGGTCTATGGGAAAAGAATACCAGGGGGGAGATAATTAGAAAGAAACTCACGAGGTGAAAATAACTTGGACTCTACTCCACCGAGTTTGACTGCGGAGTAATTCAGGAGCGAAGCTGAGTGAATTATGTAGCGGTCAAACGAGGCGGAGTTCGGACCAAGTTATTTTCATCAAGTGGGTTTCTGATTTTGTCTCACCCCATATAACATTATTAATTAATTGAATAAATCTTCCAATTAACCATTGAGTATTGGGTACAATACCTTCATGGCTGTGGATTATGAGTTCCTAACATTAAGCTTATGGAGAAAAATACCAGGGGTGAGATAAAGGTAAATTTCTTCATGAAGACACTCTGACTAGTGTCTCTGACCAGTATTCTACAGAATGAGGGGATGAGTTGTAGCCTGGTGAACATGCAGTGTTTCAAGTCCAACGTGGATTTAATCAATATCAACAAAATTACTTCACCTGGGTGTGAAATGGTCAGTAGCTTCACACCAGGGGCCGCCATGACGCTCCCCCGAGTAGGTGTTCTTCACTAAAGGAGGTGAAAAAGTAGCTGTTCTTCATGAATGGAGGTGCAAAAGAAGTGAGTGATAATTGGGAAATGTCAATTTTCTTGCCTTGCTCACATATGTAAATAAAGTGTTCCATGTAAAAAACATCATGTCCTGGGTTTTAGCATTGTATCTTTCTGCTCTGGGATCGGTGTAGAGAGTCAAAGGAACCTTGGTAAAAGATTGAAAGGCAGCTGAATTTCGTAATAACAAAGAGCCAGAATACAGGTTTTGTTCCCCGACCACCTAGTGACTGCTTCATGAACTAACAATGGCTCTGTCCCCTATATGAGTCTCAGACTAGACCCTCCTCTGTCGGTAAAAAGGTATCCTGTTGAATGATGTATGTGGCAGATTAGTGGTTCCCGGTCAAGTATGGTGTGATTAGATGTTGTTAGAGGTTCGGGGCATGGCCTGGTGACTGCTTTTTGGAACAAGTCTCCACGCTGAACCACGCTGGCATTCTTCACTTTCCCTATGACACTAAACTTACCTCCTGCCAAGCATACAATGTGCCCACAACTGCTCAACGTATCCTACCGAACTGTCAAAAGGTATAGGAAAATAGGAGAAAGTGCTTAAGAAATGAAGTACAGGAAAACTCGCAAAAAGGACAGACAAAGTGAATTCTTTTCAAGTGTTCCATTAATAACTAAGATGAAATTTGGTATAAAATGATTTCAACCAATTTATTCTTGGACTATACGACATTCATCTCTGTCGGATGTTTTTTCAATGATATAGACGTACACTTATTAACAAATCAACTTGCATTTACATTTATCTATGCTGGATTCTTCAGGTTAAATTCTTTTTTTTCATCACTTGAAAATGTTGTTTGAGACTGTTCCAAAGAAAGATATGATCAGCTTTTTAAAAGAAACAAATCTCTTTGATTGTTTATTAAATATTGAAAAATATAAATCTACAAAAGTGAAAAGCTCAAACCTTTGATGGTCCCTGTATACCCTCAGGGTCCCCTGGGATGTTAAACCGAAGATAATCAATCATCACCTCTTTCTAAAAAAGGACTTATGTCCGGAACCATAGTCTCGAACCACTATCACACCATAGCACCTCTCAATTACTTCCCCCGGCAGACATGCAGACGGTTTATCAAGCTATTCACTATTATGATTATACAAAATGGCGGCCTCTAGGCCCTAGCCTCGATATGTGCTATTCCCATGGCGGCACCAATTTTCCATTACTGATAACAATCAATGATGTTGATGTAGCAATACACAGACATGTAAGGCTTTCATTAATGAATGTATTTGGTGCAGGTTAATTTGAGAGGTCGCTATAGCGTCTGGCCTGCATGATAACTGAATCTACAGCTCACAATAGTGAGTGTAGGGAGAACAGGGATGGGGGATAGAATGACAAGAATGTGGTTGTACAGAGGGTCAGTGCTACTTAGACCGGCCCACAGGAATGCTTCCCGCCTGTTGTGGTGACAAGGTCAAAGGAACCCACTACACATGCGCATGGTGACATGAAATCCTATATAAAGGATATTGCAGCAGCTTATAAAGTATATTCATACAGATAGTATAGAAATGAATAATAGTACAGCCACTGGACATCTTTCTTAGTTTTAGCATTTATTAGAACAGGCATTTCGACTATAACATAGTCTTTATCAAGGTTGTCTTTATTTACCTATATAGAGGTTACAAGTATGTTTCCATGGTTGGGAGAAATCATAATATTGTACTTGTTTCACACGCGTAACGCTGTATAAGAGTTTAGAGAATACAGTTTTTTAGGTAGAATTTCTTTCTTGACATGCATATAATTTTGATATCTAAATCAAATCACATTCTAGAGGCTGGGGCGTCAGTCTAATAGCCGTCCCCATATCAGATGCATGTTCGTTAAATTATACATATATACATGTAGTCCACTGCACAGATAAGTGCAGTTCATGTGTGACTTATTTGCATATGTATCGCCAAGTTTTGAATACATGAATAAATGATGTAGCATATCATCATTGTCTTCAACATGTATGAGGTCTGAACACAGATATAGTCGAGTCATAAGTCCTGCCGCCTATACACGTGTTGGGCACATAGTTAGTGGGTTATGGATGTGGCCATCTTTCCCCCGACATTGAAAAAAGGTAAAACCACACAAGGTGGTGGGTGCAGTTATCAATGGATTCTATTCTTGCATGGTTTTCTTTGCTTGCCATAGGGGAATTTAACCTCAACTCACGATTATCATTGGATTATAACAACTGATAAGGGCAGTTGTCGCCTAATGAAAGTGCAGTTATCTTAAATTTTCCTGGTGGATGATGGCGTAACTAGTAATCACTCTGTGCCCTTATAGTTTTCAATTTCTTTTATTGAGCGGTGTGTTTTACACCCTTCTCATACCATGTCAATGTGGTATGGGAAGTAATAGAACTCTCATCTCGGTAAATGTGTAGGGGTGAGATTTCTACCTAAATTCATCTCATAGACTCGACCAAACCCAAAGTAAGTCTAAAAGAACATATTGGACGTAGAACTACCCCAACAAGTAAACAAAAAAATAAACATGTTGTTCTATACATCATGCCTCGTTGATCAGGTTCAGCTTATCTATTACAGAAATGGTTGTCTAGATTACACAATTCAGTATAAGTATGCATAGCTTCAAGAAGAGAGGCTTTAGACCTCAGTGGCTGGGACTGATTTTTCCGAGGTCTAATGTTTAACCGAGTTATGATAAACAAAATAATGATACAACATATCACATGATCCTTGTTACAATTACTGACTGATGATAAAGACTTATCTATAATAGTACCTCACATTCCCCCAATACCTCACATTCTCCAAATAGTAAGGGGTAGAGTAAAAGCCGAGTCCTGCCTCTTTTACCTTGAAGTACAAGCTACAACTATAAAAAGAAAAGCTGAATTTGGAGGTCAGAAGTTCAATAAGACTTCTTCAAATAACACGCATTCTATCTCTCTATATACGTGGGACCTGTCCATAACACATTATAGTTATGGATTAAATTATTTTCGTTCACTTCAACATGGCCTTTGTTTGCTAAATATTCTAGAGAAATATTTACATGGACAATAGCTCTGTTAACGATCATTTCATTAGAATCCCGTATTTTTCACAAATATATTGTATTATTTCACCGGGGCAAAACATATCTAAGATACCGTGTTTTTGCATTTGTGTATCCTCTACACTCCACTCTACCAGAAAATGATCAAAGGTTATTTTGAATTCATTCCCTCTTTTACAAAAAGCTCATGTAGTAGATCTACAAAAAGCGGGTCACATCGAGAATATTTTACACCATGCTTATTGTATAAATACACCGAGAGGAAAGAAACAATACGACCATGTTTTATTGGGTGATGCAAACATTCCTGAACTCTGACATCCTGACTACACTTTGATGCTTCACACCTACACAGTAGGATGTTTGCTCATGGCTGACTTATCTAGTGGTTTTCCTTGTAGTGTTCAAGCCTAATAATCATATATGCAATATTGGGGAGTCTGTGGTCAGGCCAGGTCGGTGAACTACAAACTAATGTGATACCGCCTACACAAACCTCAAGCCACACCCACAATGAACGTAGAAAAATGAGGCTCAAGCCCAATACACATCTACCGATTCACGGTTAAACGATTAGTTCCTAAATCTTATAGGAGTCGGCGAACTTGTCGCAGGCAAATTACGTAACCCCTCGGCCCATGTCGGCCACCCAATCAAAGGCCATTTACCAACTTTCCGTTGTCAGCGACTGGATTTATCAACATGTTGATAAACTTTTGGCGAGTGATTTAGGAAAATTCGATGACAAATCGTTGGCGACAAAAAAACATCTCAAGGAGGGGGTTCACTAATTGTTGGCTGATCCTTGCCTAGCTTTCCTGCATATACCAACTTGGGCAAACACTGTTAGGATGTCTCGCCTGAGACAAACTACTGTCCCTTTGTCGCCGACAAAGGTACATCAATGTTCCGAAATTGCAAGATGTGTATTGGGCTTAATGTGGCATTTCCACCTGACGATTTCGACCCCTGATTATGGATTCTAGCACCGCCGACCGACTATGTGATACTTTTTGTGCAATAATTGCCAGGTGGAAACAAAAGGGGTCAAAGATTTTGTCTATAACATTACGCAATACAACCAACTTTTGAGGCCACCGACGAAATCAAACCACGTCGAATCAATCGGTGGCGGCGACCAAAATTCGGTCGGTGACCACCTCCATTTCCGTCTAGAAACAGTATTCTTTCTCACCACCGCGGATTTCTATGTTAATTTAGGGAGGACTAACCTTCAGGCTGGCCAAGTCCTATACATATTGAATAATCGGCACTCATGGGACACATAATCGGTCGTCAGGTGGAAACGGAGTGCGTGTTTTGGGGTTAATGATTGTTAGCACAGAGAAATCTTCACGGCGGACCACCCACCGACTTCTGAGCAGTGTGCACATAATCGATGGGGTTTTCGTCGGCAGGTGGAAACGCCACATAAGGAATCCAGTCCCATGGACTCCCTAACCTAGAGACAACGTGCCAATTGAAACATGCCATGAGGAATTCTTTGCTAAAGTTCCACTTTACTTGTCTAACTTCGGCTAACATTGAACATGGTATTGATATATCTGGTAGTACATTTATATATAAACATATCCAGAAAGAAACTTCAAAAAGACTTAGTCGTATAATTACCTCATAACAACACCATCTTTACTAGTGACCTTCAAACGACTAATCTTGTAAAGTAAAGTCTCTCCATGGGTCTATATAATACAATCAACCAATGGAGGAGGATCTATTCGACTTAATATAGATTCCTACCCAACCTTCTACAATAATATACCATGTTACCAAACAAGTTACTACAGAAAAAGTCGTTGTATAATATAATATAATGAAGTAAATTTCAACAAATCTAATTCATACTGTAGAGATATGGATGAAATTGTTTAAAAAGCAATAAAGTTGAACATTCATAAATTGTACCTTTCGATGACGAATCACATTTATGGTCTACGATGCACCTCCCGATACAAAATCAAAATCTACTAAAAGTCACCTAATATCGGGGGAGTTGACCACGTTTCTGCGATTAGGCACCGAAAAAATCCCATTGAGATGCATATGTCTACGATATTGCACGTTCCCGATATATCTCCGATATTTGCCTTTTTGTATCAGTGCCATATCGGTAGGTCTAAATTTCTATCGTAGTAGGTGGACACCAGGCCTTAGTGTAAAAGAATGAATCATTCCCACCAACCACTCTGGTATAAGGTAATTTGTAGATAAGGCGCATCGTTAACCTCCAGAATAACAAGTCTGTAATTCGAGTAGTTCCAAATGGATATTACCAATGAGAACTGTGCCCAATGAGAAGCTGAATAAGGTCTGTTCTAATTGGCGTACTTGCCAAGCCATGACTCATCCCCGTAGAAAGCACGACGCATTGCATACGGGTGTCTGTATGAAAACTTGTTATTATACATGTGGGCGGTGGGCGTCGTATCTAATCAGAAACGTGTATTATTATCATTATGATCATTATTATTATCATTATTATTATTATCAATATCATTTATTATTGATTTTTTGATAATGTTTATTCCTCACTCTATCAGGGTACAGCAGTTCTTCCATGGGGAAAAGGTGATACAATCTGAAAATAATATACGGATGTAAGGGTATAGGTGAAAGTATGTTGTGGTTGTGAGGCGAAAGAATGGGTGGATGATGCAATCCATACATAGCCGCCAAAGTTTTTAATAGTTTTATAAAGGTCTCCTAACAATCAGGTCGTTGGACGTTAACATCCACCTTATCCTATAGACACCCTCCACGATATATTAGAGATTTCTTATACGATTCACATTTAATCCTATATATTTCTTGAGCCTTATTCCTGTTATCGCCTCTGGTTTGCCTTTGTGACACAGGTACAACATCCGCTCAGTGGCTTTCCATATAGTCGCCATAAAAGAGAACACACGAATAGTGACAGTGTCCCAAGCTAGAAGTTAAATACCTAAAAGGGTTTACAAGATTTTAAAAGAATCTCATGAGAGCCTATCAGATACAAAATTTTGTAAAAACTACCAAAAATAATCATGAGCTAGTTCCCAAAACACTTAATTAAGTAGCGTCAAATTGATAAAATTCTGTTATCCTGTTCGAGTTATGTTTGATGACTTCTCAGATAAGGGTAAAATATCATTCCTTGCCTGTTTGAGATGTACTTAATATCTGTAAAGCACAACTATTCTAAGGATTGGAACATGTAATAGAGAGCAGACGACAGAAATCTAGCAGCTACATGAAGTCTCAACATAGGAAAGGGAGGCAATGGACAGACATTGTAAGTGTGATAACAGACATTTTCTTGAATTAGCTTTCACATTTTGCTCCAATGGATAACACTCATGTAGCCAAAAACAGATATTTGATTGTTCATCGTTGGATTATCCACCTGTAAACTCCATCCAAATTGATAAATAATGAATAACAGCAAAGCTCGTATATAAAAGAAAAAATAGTGAGAGTATGCTTTGATGAAGTAGGAGATTGTTAGATGTACATATGAGGTAGGGTTTAGGGTCATTTCAGCGTGCTATAGTGTCTTCTGGTACCTGCTCTCCATCTCATGGCTATTGGCAGCTCTCTGGAGTGCAGGCCACGGGACCTGTACTAGGTACGAGTGGATTTCTGATATATTGGCGGCTGGATTCCTGTATAAAACCTCAACGTTAACTAACTTTAAGCTGCAGAGTTCCTTCAGATTTCTTTCTTTTATATAACAAACATATACATCTATCAGCATCTGTTCCTTATCATATTGTGATTCTTTGATACCAAGAATATCAATTCTGTTATAAAAGTACCCATGGTTAAACAATATATAAGCAATGGCACAGTAGCCTACAACATGACCGAAACATTGAGTAACCCCGATTACATTGGGCTGAACTAGTAAACTAGTCTTATGGTTGGCTTACTGTGTAGAGTGAGTGTTTCCTATCAATGTGTAGAATGCACCAATGTCCCACGGGAGGGTTTAGCGGTTGTGCAGTGTCCTATGTGTTGCTTTTGGGGAGGTGCTAGCTTTAGCTAAAGTATAAGCTGGAATAATCCATGGATGTGTCACATTGAAATAACCACTGGATGTAGGTTGTTTACCAGCAGTCACTGGAATACTGTAGCTGAAGTAAGGGTAGGTTGTAGTGTATTGCTTTGCCGTGTCAGCCCTTCACAGATAAGATCTTCTGCAGAGGTACTTCTATGCTTCTTTATTGAGTAAACAAACGATATACACTTCTCACCGACTCAGGCAAAAGAACCTAGAGTGATGGTTACAACAAGCTTATAAAGGAAACCTCAAAGCTGAATATATTACAATGTCAAGGTTGCTTGTCCCAAATACCATGTCCTTATTTGTAGCTCCCTATCCTGTACCCTTGACAGGGTGAAGGACACTCAATGCTCACCCTCTGTGATGGGCTAGATGCCCATATATGGCCAAGGACTCTCTGTGCCCTTGGGCCTAGTGGATAGCTGTGATATACTGATACTAATAGTTACCATCAGCTCACAGATATATTTGTAGTTTTTCTGGATTATGTGATTTGTGCACGGATCTGGTCCAGTGCAACATGGCTGTTGTCACTCCTCTATTTTCCACACGATGGTCATGGTGATGACCAAAGATCTACCTCCAAATTTGTTCTATATGTCAGCGTTTCTTAACTACGTTTCCGGTTTGAGCATAATATATATATGCAAATATACATATAATATGTATATATTACATTGTCCTGCATTTCGTCCAGTACTGTCCTTTATTATTTAGCAAATACATGGTATCCTTAGTAGACCTATGGAAACTCTGTATGGACATACCTGGCACTTACAAATATATCATATGCTCTGGATTGCAATTAAGCGCACATACGGAAAAATAGTTCGTATGAAAAACGTAGTGCATAACTATGGTGAACTAAAATCGGCACGCCACCAGTTGGATAAAGGTGGATGATAAATACAATATAAACTGGTTTCAGAAAAAATCGGTTGTATGCTCCTTGGAATTGACCTTATTCAATATCCTCACATGCGATCAGATATCTGTTAAGTATTTGCTGACTGTTGTATAGACCTTGCTCACTTTATTTGTATTTGACTGGTTAATACTAGCAATCAAAACACCAAATGTTTGCGGAGATTTTTCTGTCGTTATATATAGCTTTATAGGCCATGGTGTACCGCTACGGTTCTTGTGTATCATCCCCATCTTATTTACTCATTCTGACCTTGGTTGTTATTTCAACATAAAACACCTGCCAACCACCCAAGTCCCGTGCTCCACCTCAGAGTCTCGATATCGTAGCCATATAAATGTGGTCCTTGCTATGAATTCTGAAAATGACCCAAAACAACATAGACCTCGTTAACTGGGTTAACACATGTGTTGTTTACATGATGATGGTTTTTCATTATAGCCTACAGAATGCACTGAAATGCGACTTAACACCATTCTCCATTGGGCGATTATTTAACACTGACCTGCAGCCTAGAGCCACCGATCAATTTTCTTTGGTACACTGACGCCAGATCGGTGAATGGAAACGAGATATGTAGAGAAATGCTCACCGATTAATTTTGTATGGATTATACAATAAGGCCACCGCCGACCGACTTGGTCAAGGAGCAATAGACTCGAAATGCTTTGCTTTCATCTGCGAAACACAATGTTTTAGGGGGTATTTAAATCAGTATAGACATGCAAAATGCAGTAGAAACAAGGCATCCTATGCTAGGTGATGCAAGTACCGATTCCTGCTGTGCAGTAAACCCAGCAGACACATGTATGCAAATACTATGGTGTCGCCCGGATTACGTAACTCAGTCTCTAGATATTATAGAGGAAACCCATGAAACTTTAGGGTCTGAGCTCGTATCCCATCGAGTTTGAATCATGTAGTAATTCACAAGGCGAAGCCGCGTGAATTGCTATGTGAGGGAGCAGATCCCCTCACCTTACGCTACCTAGCAAATTCTGTGCTCCGAGACAGTAACTGCTCATTATCAGGTTGGAATAAAGATCCAGTGATACCTGAACTGTTCAGAGTCTGGTTCTGTGTCTGTAGGCTTGTATAAGTTGTAGATCCTGCATCTCCTTTACATTTGGAAAGTGAGCTGAACCAACCTATGCGGGGAAACCTCATAGGGTAGTACTCGTCTCACTCCGCCAGATAGATCAATCCAATCTTGGGTAGGGAGGAACATAGATTAGAACCAGCGGACCGCTACAATAGCATATAGTCTTCACTTGCTCTGAGAACACTCATGCTTGGAGAGGTATTTAGGCTGAGACGCTTACTCTGCCAAACTCTGTTTTGAGTACCATCCCACCTTTCCACTAGACGTATCCCACACAAAGGTATATCCAGGAATAACCAGACGATTGTTGCACTAGTGTCCGAACTGTGACGACCTGGAGAGCTGCCATGAGTATTCCTCCTGTTTAAAGCTGAAGTATACATATATATATATATATATATATATATATATATATATATATATGTATATGTATATATATATATGGCTGTTTTATATTTTGGGACAATGAGAAGGATAAGGACAATGATAGGAGACAATAACAAGGATGGGAGAGCAATCATGTTTAATAAGTGATACAATTTTTAAAAACTTCTTTAAAACTTTCTATCTTTATAATTGTCCTTTGCAATTTTCCCTACGGACAATTAAACTGTGCAGCAGTTTTATTCTGGTCGCTGGATATGGTCTTCAAGACAGTTTTGGTTGATTGCCGTCCAATCAGATACTTCTGCCTGTAAAAAATAAAGCCAGTTTCCATTGGCCGACCAAAAAAGCAAATACTTTCTGAGTTCCCCCAAGAGTCTGGCACTACTGCTGATGCAAAATCAGTCAATGGAAACAGACTTTAAGGGGAACTAAAAAAGTCTCCACTGTTTTCGCCGGCCAATGGAAATGGGCTTATAGCAGACCCAGTCTTGCCGCTGTATGCTAGAACACTGACCCTACCCAGTCATAAAGCCATTTTCCACTGGCCGACTTTTCGCCACCGATCTGCGGTTGGGAACCACTGTTGCTAGATCGGTGAATGGAAACAGACATGCAGAGAAGTGTTCATCAATTAATTGTGCATGGATGATGCAATAAGGCCATCACTGATTGACTTGGTCAATGACCAACAGAATGAAATAAAGGGGTTTGAAATTGCTGGTGATGGTCATTGTGTTTGGAGGACAGTTCTGTTGGCATGGACCTGTTAAATGGGGCATGTACAGCACCCTCAACGATTTTTCGACACTGACAGGCAATCGTTAGCCACTACCCACCGACCTTTTGGAGAGCTCAATGATCTGTGGCGTTTTTGTCGGCCACTGGAATATAGCTTATAGTGAATGTTTGTTTGCATATCTGGCATGACAAGACAGGCAACTGCTGAGTATATAACACTGATGTTTCAAAGATTTCAAAGTAAAGCCATGCTCAAATTTTCTTTTTAGATGAAGAAAATCACCAACTGGGCCAATTTCACGTCTGCGATTGTTTGGGGAGGAAACTACGCAGCGACAAATGTATAGCTGACCCATTCAGATTATTGGAGGAGATAAATCTGGGAGAAACACTGAATTACTTGCTAGCCATGGGACACTCTGTAACAAAAGTAATCTACACAGGTGACCCCTTCAGCCACACCTGAATAGACTCTAGTCTATTCAGACTCTGACACGGACCCACCCAAACAGAGCCCTCAGCTAAAGGCGGACCATTCTAAACCTTTTCTTGTCCTATATATATAACGTTACCATCATACGATAGCCTAGAGAACTGAGCTGCCTGCCAACTGATCCTAAAGTGGAATTCACACGGTTGAATTCATGTACCTCACAGGGTGTTTGTTTGGGAGAAATCCTGCTGAGATTCTGTCCTGGAACACAATCTCCTCATCTGAATTGTGGGGTTCTATTTCCCTGTGACATGTTTCCCCCTACTCCCCTACTGCAATTGTTGGCGATATTTGTCCATAAAAATGCACAGAATCTTATGAGATTTCGAACCATGTGAGGTACATGAATCCCACCGTGTGAATTCCACTTAACGTTACCATTATACGATAGCCCAGTGAAAACTGAACTGCCTGCCAACTGATACTAAAGTGGAATTCACACGGTTAAATTCATGTACCTCACAGGGTGTTTGTTTGAGAGAAATCCTGCTGAGATTCTCTCCTGGAACACAATCTCCTCATCTGAATTGTGGGGTTCTATTTCCCTGTGACATGTTTCCCCTACTACAATTGTTGGCGACATTTACCCTTTACATGGTACAGAATCCCATGAGAGCCTGTTTTTAACACGTTTATAATTTACAGACATATTATGGTGAGACAAATGGACCCACTGTTGAGGCGCCAACTAAGTATCTAAAGCGGGAAACGAGGCGATTTCCGGAATGGCGTGTATGTGCGATATCATCAGGTGAAATATGAAATTGTCGCTCACATGTATACACACCATTTTGTGTTAGCATACTAATAGATACATTGAACCGTTCATACCAATTCATATTTTTCAAGTTCACATCAGATTTCCTTGTGGTCTTCTGATCTGCTTCCGTATATCTTTTCAGTTTAAAAAAAATCTTAACGTCTCTTCTGGTATAGCTGTTACCTTAACTTTAGTTTATTACGGAGGTGCCATCCGTGACATATTCCTTGCCTGACAATATTATAATCAATTATTTTGACATAATTACTTCTTTTTGGGTTTATTTTAGAAAAAGATGCCTTCTCATCTTATAGAAATTCTCTAACGTCAGAACGCTTTTGATAGGACTAAACTGATGCACAGTAGGATTAGTCTGATGGTTTATATTCATAGGAAGCCTCTTTATAATCTATATTTAGACATCTGTAGTCCCGGCATATCAATGACGGTATCTGTCCATTTCACGAGGGAGATCAATATATATATAGGGAGCATCTTTATTGGTTATGTCTAGTCCTGGGGTCCGTTTGATAATATAACATTGTACATGTAGACTAATTTATGTATGCCATAGAGACCCAGAGACGATGTCGGTCAACTTGATTCAATACTGTTGGACGACCTTATGGACGGATAATAGTGTCATAGATTAATAAACGTCCCCCTGATTCGCCCAAGCATTCAGGTCATTGATGAAACCTTGATATTATTATATTCCTGAGCACCAACATCTATAACATACTACCCGCTGCTGGGCATGTCGTACGAATAATATTCGGGCGCATTGTCAGGCTGTGCATAATATGGCGTTATTTGGTGAATTGTATGTATATAATTATGAGGAAACATAGCTACTGTGCCTGAAATGGTAGCTGTTCTCGGTATTTCGTCCCGTAGTTATGGGACAATATACCGCTAACAGCAATCACTGCAGGCTCAGTCTGATGGTTTACAGACAGAAAGTTTCTTTTGGTCTACATGAAGCGCTGAGTAGCCCCAGCATGCCTCTTACAAGTCTCTGGAACTGCACCAGAGACAACAAACTACAAGAAATTGTAGTGGCTTCTAGCCAAAACCTTAGAAAAGACATCCTGATATGAACTGAACAGGTGAAACCTACCCGTCTGGGGACCGGACACACCAAACTGACACAAAGGCACCTCCTAAGAGGTGAATAGCACCTGTGTGCCAGACATGCAAGACTCCGTTGACTGTAAAACATCTCATGCTACATTGTCAAGCTACAAAAAAGAGCAGGAAGAAATTCTTAAAGAAAGTGACAACAATGCGCAGTGTTTTCTATAACACTGGCAGGAAAGATATTCATGACTTCATCAAGGAATGCAAGATTTTTGATAAGATATAATCGAGAAGAGTAAGATGCCTGGATTAACCAGGCAACATACAGTGTTATTGGAAAAGTATATATGAATATTTTCGTAAAGTAAACCAAAGTAAGGTTAATTGAATAAATCGGATGTTAAACTACCCAAACAAACAATCTTACAAGTAACCCATGATTGATCCAAAATCCACTAATCAATTGTCTCCAGTATGTCTTCTTGTTTGAGAAAGCAATATACCACTTCATTGTGAACTGTCCTATGATCTTAACAAACATGTTTTAGATCATTTCCTGTACATTATTGTGCTGTTGTCATGCCTTGCTGTATTATGTCTCCATGACTTCTTCTGGGAGTTCATCGCTAACTAATCGTAAAAATTGAACCCCACCCCCACAAAAAACTGGTTGAAACTTGCTAATTTAGATTTCATATACACAAGACGACCGCATTATATCATGCCAATCGAGAGAGATATAATCGATCTTACTCATTATCAATGTATGTACCTAACAATGTGCTTGAACTGAATAAATCCTTTAAACAAAAAAATAACTCCGATTGATCATTGGCTCATTGACTCGAGTAGAGTTCCTTCTAGGTTCCACGCTGTATAGTTGCCAATAACCAAGAATGATGCGAGAATTACCATCTTCAAGATAACTGTGCTGCCAGAGCCACAGGAAATGCCTCTCTTGTGGACTGAAACGGAGACAATTTGAATTACACGCATTCACCCTAGAATGATTTGAGTGAAGGTATACGCTTCTAGCTGAAAGTAAGAATTAACAGAAACAACCTTTAAGACACTGTTGCTTCCACATGCCCTGAAGAAGGAAGTTCATCCTTCCGGAACGTCGGCCAGGTGTGATCTATTTATGCAGTCATTCAGTGCCATTAAAGCTCATGACGTCATAAAAGTGGAAATCTTCATTCATTCACTATGAAGATTTTTTTACTACATCTGTTGCTAATATAATAGGAAATACTATTCATAGCACGAATGTTTAAACTAGATCGTCTACCTTTTCTTTCATATTCATTCATTCACTGGGAAGTTGTTTTTTAATACATCTATAGGTAATAGGTAATTAAACTAGATTGTCTCCCTTTTCTTTCAATATTCTCATCCATGTTTTCCTTATCCTATTTCTCTCACCATTCTAGTCATTCATCATGAGTTTATCGTTTTACAAAAATAAAATTTGTAATATAGGTTTTTAGTAAAGGGTGTGTCAACACTAGGACTAGGAGCAAATAGAATGTTCATCTTTGATGAATGAGCGTGCAATTCTAAATGAATAAAAATTAAAAGGTTAGGGCTACCTTCAGCCTATGGATAGTTTTCTGTAACCCACCTGCACCCAGTCAATTGGCCATCTCTGTAACTGCCTCAGTCTAGGATCCAAATATATCAAGCACCAGTGGGTCAATGAGGTATTTCGATCTTAAGTGATTGGTCATGGTCATCTGAGCATGTCTCTAAAACCCTCTGACATCCTGATTCTTTCCCACTGTCATAGTGAATAGCACACAGATACTGAAGGGATAGTTTTCAGAGCATGCATGCACATGCTAAATACAGTGCCTAGAGATTAGAGTGCTCATATATAGACTTTCAGGGTACTGCATACAAACTATCCCTTCACTATCTGTGTGCTATTCACTGTAATATTGACAACAGAGCAGGGAGCCAGTGTCTCAGTGTCTTAGAGGCATGCCCAGCTGACCATGACCATTTGCAAATCTTTTTCTTTCTTACAGCCGAAGTTATAAGCATTTTTGTATGTCAAGTCCAAAATAACTAGTTTTCAGTCCCCAATATGGTTGCGCAGCCTATAGTCTGGAAGTATGCAAGACGGCAATATGCAACCACTCTAACCTTGAGCACACTCTAATATAACCGATGAGGAAATTCCGGAACTAGCAGCTCAGATGAATACATAAACACATTCAGCCTTTCATTAAGTAACACCCCACAGGCGCCTTTCAGAAGCGAAAAATATCTGTGCCTTGGCGGTGTTGAATGGAGACCTGTGAGGGGCTAGGGGCAGAGATGGTTGTGGGGGAGGGGGTGGCGGACCGGACGATCCATGGTGGCCAACTGTGGTCTCTGTATAATGTATAGGTGGTGGGCCCGATTCCTAAAATCAGACTACATACATGTATCTCAAACCTTAAAAGAAAATATCACAGTACAGGGATGTAGAGTGCAGTCCATCATAGCTTTAATTCGATGGGTTCAGTATTCCGCCGAGGCTATTCTGTCTCTAGCTATTTCCCTTTCGTAGTCTAGGCTGAGATTGGGTAGAATAGTTTTAGGAACTGACCTTATTGTACCCTCATGACATCTGGGTCGATCTGTCATAGCAGAATACGTACTATAATATATGAGGGTCTGTAAATTCATACGCTGTTTGGTGCCCCACAGCTAATTCTCGATCTGTCTCTCTCCCTTCAGTTCAGTGTCCTCGCTCCCTCTTTCTTTATCCTACCCCTAATAAAAAACTCCATAGGCTTAACACTGGGTCACTGTATTCGGTCTGGAGTTCAGAAAAATGAAAAATATCGCTCTAGTGGGATACATTTGACAAATTACGCCTCGCACAGTAATACGCGATCTTGCCTTCGTGCGATAAACAACAACACGACTAACTCTTGTTTAGTTTCTCCATAGTCTCTCGCCATTTCTCTTTCACTGTCTCTCTTGCCCCTCTCTACTTTTCCCACACTAATCAATTATAATGAGAAGATTGCCATTGGAGAGCCAACGTTTATGGAAGTTTATTTTAGAAAATGAGCAACGCTTTTTTATTAGTATGTCAGCAGCTCTTTGGGAGTTATAATATATAACCATCCGACGACGTACATGTGACACACCCATCGTTGCCGGTTTTTAGCCGGAATCTCAAGTGAATTTAAAAGAGAGCATTGAAGGTGATATGTTTGTCTCAACATTTATAGTATACAGAGTAATATATAAAATATCATGTTACCATAGTAAGTAAGATAGGAAATGGAGGTGTGTATTAAACCTGAAATTGTAATTGGATTTTTTCCACTGTAATTAGAAGACCGTGTTGACTTTATCCCATGTTTACAGTAGTCCCTAATTTAGAAAGAATGGTCAACCCATCCATATATAGTTTATTACCCACCTATTACGGAGTCTCCACAGGAAATGTATAGGGCGCCTGGAATTCGCTACCCGTGGATTCCAGAAAAATAGTCCTATCCGTAATGAGGTCAAATTATCATGTACTTTAAAATACGTTTCATGAATCTTCATCCAATATCAATTTTTTTACAATCAGTCATGATAATGTCATTTACCATCAGAAATCGCTTTCATTAAACCTTTTCATAGTAAAAACGCAGAAATATAGTGAACTATATAACTGGTGTAAGTATACACTGAATTACTACCTTGCTTGACAGTACTGTGTCCTAATCGCATTTGTACCGTAGTCATCCTATATGTTGATAGATGGTTCATTCTCGTTGTTATTCTTCTAAATTGGTGATAGATACAACAAAGACTGGTTTTGTATATGAGTGACCGTAATCTCCTCGTAGTTGACGACGTAATATTCTCCCGGTCACTCGTATAGTACTACCCATCAACTACTCGGGGATTACACAAAACAGTGATTATTGTGTATATAACTTGGAGCCAATGGTTTTAAGTATTACATTCGCCGTTCTATTCTATCTGCATGCCTCTATCCCACCAACTCTGTCGCTCTGCATCACTTACTGTATCTTTTTTCTTTTACTCCCCCGTCATCTCGAATTACCATCATTACTCCCTCTTTCTGTCTCTCGCTGTTTCTCTTTCTTTGTCCCTCCTCCCTCCCTCTCTCTCTCCCTTTCTCTCTCTCTCTCTCTCTCTCTCTCTCTCTCTCTCTCTCTCTCTCCTCTCTCTCTCTTTCTCTCTCTCGCTAATCTATCATAATGGGGTCATTAGCTCTGGAAATGAGCCAATGTTTTTAGGTATTTACTACTATGCTCAGGGATGTGGTGGTCTGTTGTGTGGCCGCCTGCCAGACATGTCAGATTAACCTTAAAACTAAAACAAACAAATGATTATCAATAAGGTGGAAACACACTATCAAGTGAGTGAAAGTAGCGATTTTTGTATTCGCCAACAAAATATGGGCGAGTATGTGAGTAATTATAAAAGTAGCTCACTGTACTTTGTCAAGCGATGGGAACCATGGGTTATCTTTATGGCTATTGGGTATGAACAATTCAAGTAGCCATGCAAAACAAATGTCTGAGGATAACATTAAATGTGTCACAGAATCACTTAAAAATACTATTCACATAAGGCCCGGCGTCCACCTAATACGATATACATTTACGACTTCCAGATGCCCTATAATGCATAATGTAAAAAGAGTTATATACATTTGGGAACATTTTTATCTTACACGTTTTTATCTAGATTAAACGGGATTCACACGGTGGGATTCATGTACCTCACAGGCCGTTTGTCTGAGACAAATCCTGTTGAGATTCGGTACTGGAACACAATCTCCTCATGTGAATGACAGGCTTTCATTTTGCTGAGACAACTTTTTTCTCTTGCAATTGTCGGCGACAATCGCCCCTAACAAGGAACAGAATCTCATGAGATTTTGACTTTAAACAGGTTTAAAATTTAGAGGGGACATTTTGGTGAGACAAATGTATTTCACACGTTCTCCCCCAATCTGTGAGTCGCAGCGGTCTCAAATAACACCTATTCACACGGGGAAGTACCCTGAGTCGGCGACTGTGTACCCTGTGTACCCTGTGTACCCTGTGTAGGGGTGTAGGGGTGAGACTATGTACCTGTTAAATCTTCTCATGTGAATTGAATCCGCCATGTTCCCCTGAGACTGTAGAACACCCCAATCTGTGAAACTTTGTACCCAGTTGGAAATAGTAGCCGACTGGTGCAAAGGTGTGAAGTACACCAGTCTCAGGTCCATTTGTCCCACCGTGTGAATCCCATTTAAGGAACATCGGCGTGCATCATAATCGGTTTCCAGGTACATAGTAAGACGATTTGGAGCTCAGTCGACGCCGGGTCTTAGACTACGAAAATGCCCGGAATCTGTAAAAGGAGAGGAGCTCATATCCTAAACATGGCATACCGCAGAGCTCAAATAGCAACAAAATCAAAGATGTGCAACGAACTATCACAAAACAAAGTATAGCTCCTGTTCTATCAATCCACTTGCAAAATTGTGATGCACAATAAAAGGAGCACAGAATATGTTTGTGGAACTCTATGGACCAATCTCCCAGCAGCGGTACGACAAAATCCCACTCTTAAAGGAGTTCAAAAATCTCACAAAAACAACCATGATGGACACTGTACCCAAATATTAGTTAATGAAGCTCAAAATTTGACATACAAATGCTGTACTATGTACAAGATATGAATCACTACGACTGTGCGAACCTGAACTAAACTGCTTGGATAGATATGACAATGGGAACTAGCAATGTACGCACCGACGGTACACCTCTCTTTATAGTAATTGTCTGAATAAAAAAAAACTGTCAAAAAGAATGTAAGCATATCGATCAACAAAAAAGAAAGTTGCAAACAAAATATAAAAAAATCACCCAGTCTGAGAGGGGGCGATTAAATGTCCAAGTAGGTAAACTTGATTTTCTTGGGTCAGTCAAAATGAGAGGTGAATGGCTGACTCGATCTACGCTCCTGCTTCAGGAAATTACTCACTCACCATCAATGTATATTCTATACTAAAGTCTACTCCAGAATAAACATCAACTGAAAAGTAAATGATTTCTCTCAATGTCCCTGCCGGGTCAGGTACTAAGATCTCCTTGAGCAGGATAATTTATTTCAGAGACAAGGGACACATCTTCTGCCAAGGGGAGTCAGTTCTTTGCCAAAGTGTATTCGTGATATGCCCTGGGAAAGGAAAAGTAAACTTTGTGTGGTGATTTGCCTCTACGAATTACAAGGTCATTAGGTGATTTAGTAACATTTCAAGATGAATTACTAGGTTTCCAGGAAAGACATAATCTAATTACGATTTGTCACAGGTATTTGCTGGAGTCAAAATGTTATTTCCCCTGCATTGGTATATCAGGTGATTTACTTACATTTCAAGATGGGTTACTACGTTTCCAGGAAAGACAAATTCTAGTTACGGTTTTTAACAGGTATTTCCTGAGGTCATAATGTTATTTCCCCTGCATTGGTATATCAGGGCTTTCAAAAGTATAGTAACCTTTGAAATAGTTTCTTCCAACGTTCCCACGTTAGATACAGACACATACATGTATGTAAACGAACTACAAAATCGTAGCCTCCAAGCATTCTGTTTCCTGAGTCGATGACTGAAAAAAGGGAAGACTGAATAACAAGCGGTTTGATGGTAGCCAACTGAATAATGGAAAAGCCCCAACTATGTGGTGTGTACAAGCGTAGAGTCTCTGTGATGTAGGACGAATGTGTAGACAAAGCTCGACCTTCATAATCATAATACAGAACCCTGATAGATAGTGCTGCCTATATAGGTGGAGACAACACTGACACAATTATCAGCTGCCTCGTCTTGTCCTGTGTGCTATGGTATAGGGCACAGAGTGATTGTTAGCTCTGCCATCATCTGCCAGGAAATTGTAAGATATCGCCACTGAGGTAGTGGGGCGAGTACTATTCTCTGCTTTCATAATCTATAGATAATCGTAAGTCGAGGCTAAGGCCTTTAATCGCACCCCCCCCCCCCGCCAAAAAAAAGGTTTTAATAAAATTCATTGATAACTGGACCCACCATCTGGTGTTTTGGCTACACTCTCCCAGCAGAGATCTTGCGCTCTACTTCCTGTGGCCGCTTATATCTCTGCCCCAACCTGCCTGTTTGGGCTCAAATCTGGTCAATACGCCAGTTTTTGAAATATTCATAATTCTGAGGGCTTTTGGGGGTATTTTGTGTTCTACTTATAAATAGAGAAGGACCTATTTATATGGTAAATGATATGCACTCATTTCTATTATTTGTTATGTCAAATTAGACATAGTCATAGGGATTATTTTCTTCAGTGGAAAGCACCTCATGTGTTGAAGGGTTTTGTTTGTCAACATGTCATATGTACTTGCTTGAATTAACAGTCTCATCAACTGTGGATTGAGATTATAAAGTGGTTTAAAGTTGAAAAAGAAACAACTGGATTGTCTCTAGAGCTCATTTAACAATTCCTATATTTCTCAACTCATGACATATGGGTATGCTAATCAACTCGTACCTTAGTCAACTCGTACCTTAGTCAATTCGGGTTTTTCGTCCTTTTTCTGGTCAACTCGTCCTTTTTCATTAAACATGGAGTAATCCTGGATGTATATACATCAAAATGTTCGGAAACATGCGCTGAACACAAATAAAGCTTTTATTCATGCATACTACTAAGTATTAGCGCGTACCGTTAGCTAGAATTTGCCGCGAAATTTATGAAATGAAATTGGAATGTACTCATATGTTTATGAAATGAAAATGGAATATACTCATCCTATTAGAATATCAAATTCAGGTAAACAATTGCTATCTAACATCATATAGTTGTTATCTATTATATAATTTAGTTATATATAGGTGTAAGACAATTGGAAAACAAAAAGGACGAGTTGACTAGGGAAAAGGACGAGTTGACCAAAAAAGCACGAGTTGACTAAGGGACGAGTTGACTAAGGGACGAGTTGACCAGTCACCAACTTTTGGCAGATGCCTTGTTTGAATCCAAAATGTTGGCTGGTTCCCCCTGTCCTTAGTAGATACCCTGAGAACCAGCGTATGACATCACTAGGTTGGGGCAGAGATTAAGCAAGCGCTAGCACCACGAAAGATCTGGGAGGAGAGTGTTTTGGTTAGTGTCAGGGGGAAGATGGCCACTGCCTTAACGCAATCACTGTGTGCCCTATGAGGTCGGGAATCCACCGAGGTGCCGACACACTATGACAAACATTCTGACACATTACAACAAAGAATTTTTCAACCTTCCGGCTTAAGATGTCTCAAGACAAAACAATCTATCTGCTATTCAAGTGTACGCACGGGGTGAAATCTATATGTGACCACTTTTGGTCACCTTTGGGCAATGTATATAGGGCATGCGAGCACCTCTAATATACCATCCAGCATGACTAATGAAAGCTAGCTGAAATGAGTCGATCTCTGGCCGTTCCATAGAGACATAACGAAAAACAAAACAAACTACATCGTTTTCTGTTAGAAATCCTTCTTTTGATTGTTAACAGTTAATCAGAGGATTAATAAAGGCAGCACCATTAACGATCTATTGAAGCTCAATGAAAGGAAAAAGGGACTTGGCTGTCAGATCCCCTTAACACATCTTGTACAGGCAACATGGTTTACAGTCATTTGGCTGATATGACTGATATGTGTCTCATATTACTCTTGATATACTAGACTTTGTTGTGGTTACCGATGTTAGAACTACTCACATAGCTCATGCCCTCCTTTCCCATTTCCGTTCCATCAGAACATACTCATCACCATGTAGTTTATAACATCCTGAGCATCTAATCATGTTGGTCTTCTGACTTATGGCGTTGTACGTAATTGTAAATACCTTGGCGTTAATGTTAGGAGAATGGCACTGCCAAGGTCTGTGCCCTCAATATAACATTAAAAAAAACAGCAAAACAAAAAAACAAAGACGACTGACATGTGAGAGAGAACATTGTACTGTAAATCATGATTAATAACAGGAGCTTTGCACATTTCGAAAATAACCTTACAAAGACAACTGGATATGTAGCAATCATCAGATAATGTATATATTATTTTTAATCATAACAATTATAATCATACCCCTCCCCTTCCTATGATAATCACTTTCTATGTTCGGTTCACGATACCAAAGGCAAGTCTCATACTGAGGGAAAATAGACTTTCTACAGGGAATACCTCATATTTCTTTTCATCAAAAGTCCATACATGTCTGAACAGATTATGTATGTGTAGGCATATATGTAGCTGTGCAGGTTTGTTTTCCTCTTTATAACAATGTATCTATGTATGTATGGTTTTCCCTTTGTATCTATGTATGTGTGTATAGAGGTGTCTATATAAATATACGTATACCTGTGTATTGTCATATGCATATGTGTATGTATATCATGTACGGATGTAAGCGTATTTGTATGCCTGGAATGTATGTATATACGTTGGTAGCGAGTTGAAGGCCGCACAGGAGGGGCCGGATAAGAACAGAAGTGTGAACGGTGGAGGGATGGGTGTGAAGACCAGGAGACTTGTGCTACTTCGTGTTCTACTCTCAATCCGTGTCAGTGTTCTCCTTGTAATCTGAGATGGGAGTGTGGGAAAAAAGATGCCTTGTTCTTATAACCGGACCTTTGCGGTACATGTAGAGATATGCCACATAAACACACATGTGCTCAATATCACACACTGGATTTCAGCAGGATTTTATCTGATTTTACGACAAGTAAAGCCTGAATTTTTTTTTTAACCTATTTTCTGGGTAAGAGAACGGATGAGGGCACCAAATTGCGGGGTGGAGAAGACTGTCACGAAACAACCAAGAACATCCAAAAAGAAAATAATTAGTACTTAGTCTGTGTCCTCATTCAGCATCGATTTTGGAGCATGCAGGAATTTGAACGGGGAAACAGCCAAGTGAATATTCCAAGGCACACCTAATGGGATAACAATCGAGGACACAGACCAAACATGAATATGTTTATCATTTTTCCTTAACCTGGACAAGCTTGTCTGTTTATTACTCGTTGAGTATGAGGCACTGTATATATATATATCTTTTAACAAAAAAAATCATTTGGTTACATTGGCAGTCTGCTATCATACAGGTTTTGTATGCCGCAACAGAGCAGATTCAGTGTACATGTAATTCCTGTCACACGTTATGCACAAATACATGTATATGCAAGCCTGTATAGGTCTATGGACATTATACCAGGCTAAGATAAAGATACAAATGAAATACTTAATGCATATATATGACCAATTATTCATGTAGGCGAATAGCCTTGTCGTTAATTGGATACTTAACTTAAAACAAATCAATCTAGTATTTCTTTCGTTCTGACGATTGTTGAAATGTGGATAGTAGTATGATAAGGGAGGAGGAATCCTGAAGACGAATGTTTTCCAATGTTTTTTATTTACCCCAATTTTGTGAATATATGATCATTGCAGACGAATAATTCAATATATTGAAAGGCATGGACATGAATCCAAAAATAATTTCATATTTTGTAATCTGTGTCAACTAATGTTCTAAGTCAAGACTTTATATCACCTAAGATTCTTGTATATCGGATCACCAACCTTGGCAATAATGATGCAGACACAGACCCAAGACAACCATGATACTAATCCAAAACTGTTTGGCTGGGTCATTGTCTTTTGGGACCATCTATAGCCTGTGGGGTCGTACACAGCATCGTCCACTCGCCTGCGTCTTGTCACTTATAGACTCTGGCACCAGTATGACAATAGTTATGTAAAACGGCTCATATGTAGAAATAACAAAGCTTGGACTCTTAGACCGGGGCAAGTTGCCAGAAATGACAGCAGTCAGTGTAGCTTTCTTAGACATTCATATTTTCACCGCCCAGGATGAAGATGAATATATGGAACCAATTAAAGCGGGATTCACACGATGGGATTCATGTACCTCACAGGGTGTTTGTCTGAGACAAATCTTACTTTGAGTCTGTACTCGAGCACAATTTCTTCGTCTGATAGGGTTTCACATCCCGTCACTATCTGTGTACTATTTGCTTTGATATTGGGAGAGGAGCAGAGTTTCTGTGTCTCAGGGTCTTAGAGGCATGCCCAGCTGACCATGACCAATCAATCAAGACTGAAATACCTCAAGAACTGCTGGTGCTTGATATGTTTGGGTCCTAGACTCAGGCATTCGCAGAAATGGCAAGTTGACTGGGTGCAAGTGGGTTACAGAAAACTATAGATAGACTGAAAGTAATTCAAACCTTTTAATTATCATTCATTTATATTGCACGCTCATTCATTAGTTTTCAGCTCCAGTTAATGATGTAATAGACCATGTAGGATGTGTCTATCATTACTGTAAACCTTTCCCTCTACTTTACAACATCACCTCTTTAATGTTGTATCGTTGTTCTGCATTACTATTGTGCTGCCAGGAATTCACCTCTTGCACATAGCTGTGGTGCATCATTCACTGTAATAACGGGTTGCACTGGACTCATGTAACTGCGCACCACACATGAAAACCAGCTCCATGCTGCTAATCGAAAACGAGACGTGATCTCTCGCCGAAGTCGGCAGCATGGTCTAGATAGCAGTTGAAGAAAAGGCAAGTTGACTGGTAGGAAGTGGGTTACAGAAAACGGCCCATAGACTGAATATATCCAAAACCCTTTCATTGTTATGTATTCACAATCCCACGCTCATTCATCAAGGAAGAACATAGCATTAGAGGAGCATGATCCTGATATATACCCATAACGATATTGATGTTTTGAACCATTCAAAAGACCAAAGCAACCTCACCTTCCTCTGCATACTAAAGATTGGCAGTTAAACACCGTATACCTATATTTATAGATATAAATAAGCATCAAGCTAAACATGGCGTAGCCTTTTGCATGTATCAGTTTAATTCACTCTATTCACTTTTCTATTTGCACTGCTCAGAATTTTAATTACATCAGTTTATTCATGTGCGTCCACTTTAAAGAATGCATCGAGGAAAAAGCATAAGATATTCCACAGAATAAAATTGGTAGCCTCCAAAGCAAAAAAACAACTTAACGACAGGAATTTAGATGCAAAAAAGGTGATTTATTGCTGTAGCGGCGCTAACAAAGACTCATTTGTGCTACTTTGGGAGGAGGTTAAGTGACTCTGCAACAGAGATCTGCGTGCATTGTCACTTAATGAGCGAATGACGCTTGAATAGCTGTATAATTGCAGCTGGAAGTGGGTTAAATGCTTCTGCACAGTCTATGTATGTGCAGGGTGCACCGGTGCAAGAAGGCTATACTATTTTATCTATCAAGATAAAAGTATGACATAAAAGACCTACTAAGCTCATAATTGCATAATTCTCTCTCTTTGCAAATACACATAGCTCTATCTATTCATCACATCCTTGTCTTTCCCCGACGCAATTGAGATTGATTTTCAAAATGCAAAAAATGCAAAATGCAAAAATAAAACCAAGCAATCAGACCTTTATTAGATGATTAATTATAATTAAAATGTCTCCATGGATCACAATTAGAACTGCGTGTTAGTCTATGTACTAATAAGGGAATGTATCAAGATCCATAGGCACTGACAATATGCCATGAGTTTTGGTTGCAGAGTGATTATGTAGGAATCCCAAACTTGTCATATGGTGGAAGCTACTATTTGGTACTTTATCAGCGACAAGGGCATAATTGCAATATAAACAAGAAGCGCAAGCTAACATAAACTCTTTGCTGTCCCTTTGTCAGCAACCAAATAACAAACAACACAACGATCTGTGAGGAAACTTAATTTAGTCTTAAGAATGGGACCATACATATTTTCATGGTACTGGCTTTTTTTCTTGATGGATTGAAAATGGTAGATTCTATATCCTTTCATTGTCCGTTTTTAGTTTAATTGATATGTGGTTATTACTAATATTAGTGACACATGTTATGTTATACAAGAACCAAGACAGGCCAGGCAATTAAAACCAGCAGACCCAAATACCAGCTGATACCAATGGCCCCTTTATTGACGTTGACTCAAATTTGACCACATACAATGTATATGTAAAATACCTATACTGTACTACCTTTGGTCAATAAAGAAATGATGAAAAAAAGAGTATCACAAGGTAACCCGTAAAAAGTCCTATTTTTGTACCGACCAGTTGGAATCGTGAGCTGCGTCGGTTAGGCACTTGTTTAAAGATGAAGTACAGAAATGAGTCTTAATGATAATTTCATTAAAAAAAAGACGGCCCCTCTCACAGTGAGAGAACGGGCCTGTGTGTATGGCAGTGCTCGCAACCAGTCAGGTCAGCAGCAGGGCCAGTTAGGGGGTATAATATGCCAGGTGGGAGGGGGTCTACAGATCATTCATATGCATGGATCACAACAAGTAAGAGGTCAGCCATGGTGGGATATCTTATGAGACAAACAATTTCAATCAATATGAGGAGTGGTGGGACATAACCAGGGTGGTTAACAGACAGACACAGATACTCAGACACAGATAGGAGGATATAGAGATATAGAGATACAGTATGCACACATAGAATCACACAGGACGACATTGTGTGTGACAGACACACATGTGCTCACACAGCTCCAATCGCACACACAGTGACAGGCATGCATGGCTCTACAGACACTGGTAAAACACACAGATTTATACAGTATCCTGTATATTCAAATCTCACCCTACTAAATACAGCTGGGTACATGTGCTCTCACTGAGACTCAGAGAGTCAGTGAAGTGAACACAGTGCTCAGAATGGTTTTATAGGTGGTCTAGGTCAGACACGATGGGTCAGGTCGTTGTGTCCGGACCCTACACCTCACCCGAGATATGCACCTGTCAGCCCCATTCTGCACGTGCTTGACAGTCGTGTCGGCGGGGCTTAATTCTAAGGATTGATTAACTGATCTTAATTGCTTTATATTTAAGCTTTAAGTACAACCAAAGCCGGCACGATGCACTAAGATACACATCGATGGGCTACGATTAGAATTTCGGCTTTGCCATTTCTAATCGTAATGTATCGGGAGGTCTATCGTGTTGAAACGGCGGCAGTGGGGCGGGGTTCTAGTGTTGCGGACGGTTCCAAAAGGCAGGTACCCTATGAAACAATCCTCCCGATGAATCTGGTCCTAATCTTTATCTTAGCATGGTATGAATATCCATAGGCTTAACGCTAGGAACTCGTACCCAATAGGCTTGCAAATATGGTAACTCATACTCAATGGGTGATAAACTGATAAGCTGTTAAAGGCTAAGATAAAATCGTAAGCATGTTCGCGTTTGGTTTGTATCCTGTATACCATCTCATCTGAAGTACTTCAGAAAATTCACTCGTCCAATGATTCGTTCTTTTTTTTCTCAAACGAGCAGCGCTCTCATTTATTCAGTATCATGATTTAATTACACAGTTCATTCTCCCTGTTCAAAACTAGCATAAACCCATTGGTGTTAACATGTGCTCGCTCCCACGATGAACAATAGTATATCCTTCTAGCTACATGTGCACCCCTCCAACGCTGCACAATTTCCTCTGTAAGAAAAAAAATCAACACATGAACAATCTCATTGCACTATAATCATTTGATAAGAACCTCACTCTGATTCGTTCTTTGTGATGCATGTGTTGAGAATAACATAGGGTGATTACTAACAGGTCCTCACACAAGAGGGTATATAAGCAGCAGATGTCCACTCAGAACTCACTTCAAACCCAGACACCGAGGCATCAACATCTCCAGACTGCTGAGCATTACCACCACTACAGTGAGGAGGCTAGAAGACCATAGGACTCTGGGCTACAGAGGCCTTTACTGAGGATCGGGCTTCTCTCCACAAGCTGCTATCACCCTAGCACTGGAGGAACAGAGATTGATGACGGCTACCACCATATTCCACTGCTTTGGATCATCTATATTCATAATGCAAGGAGACATTGGACAATAACTGAAACTTAAACCTAATAAAAAACACTTCTGAGAAGATTAATGAATATTTATCGGATTGTCGAGTTCTTGAATACCATCACTAATCACTCATCTCATCAGCCAGCCTTACTTATCATTGCTCATCAATAAATGGTTTTTAGTTGAATGTTGAAGGAGTTTGTTTTTATGTGGCTAACACCTTCCATACAACAATAAAATAATATTCTGACTGTCTTATCTCTATTACGGTGACCTAGTTGTAGTGCCCTATTTCTTGCTGATTTTAGTCTTGAGGTGCTAATTAGATATTTATACTACTTAATATACATGTATAATCTAATTTAGGCCCAGTTTTATATATTACGCACCAAGGTTTTATCTAAAATCTTTGATAATAGTCTTTAATATTGTTGTTTTTTAATTCAAATTCATTTTACGATATATATACATTCACCTGATATCCAGATAGCAGTACCGTTTACTTGCTTAGTTCAAGAGGATATGTATCTTGGGTACAAGTGTATTTGCTCATTGAGAGTAACTATTGTAGCATGTTGATGAATGAAGACTGGATTACATCTATTGACGATGATGCAGGTTTATTTGTGGGATGGTAGTCGTGAGTGCCCTGGCAATACGCAGCTGCTACAGCCGGCTGAATGTCATACAATTATATAATGCAGATGAATATTTTCGCCAGTATGCACAAGTTATCCATATGTTCTCTGACATTTCAGACTGCCTTTTTGGGCATAAATACAAACTTATAGCAACTCCTTCAAGGCATATCGGACAATTCACCTTGAAAAATTAAAACCCATGTCATTCTCCTAAAGATTTAATACGAGGATCTCAAAATGTTGTGGAACACACATCTAACTTAAAGATTGGGGGTCATCCGACTTTTTAATGGTTAGATAGGTGTACTTTTAAGAGAAACCACTATGGAAGTTGGTGGCTATGGTCGCAGACATTATCCCTGGGGTTCACGGATGGCAGAAATCCTTTTGTAGTATTACATTCTACAATAATGAGGTTTCTTTCTTTGTATTTTAAAATCAATCGCCAAATCACTAGCGATAAAGATAGATCTGTTGATTTTATAGCTAGAAGGAATTCGACATTTAGGATCCATCCTATAAGACTGATGTATTCATGCACTTGTCTCTTTCAACTTCTGGTATGTAAATGACTATAATCATGTCGCTACCAGTTTATGATCGTTAATATTTAATTTCGATTTTGTAATTAGGAACTTGGCATTCCAGGGGATTGAGTGGATCGCCTTGATGAGTGTGTACTTCCACAGGCAATCCACGCACTTATACGTCTATGTTAAACCGTTCTGCCATTGTCTATCATTACCACATAAACAGCAAAATAAATAAACTGGACGTCACTGAAGAAAATAAAAACATCTGTTGTATGTCCCCGCATCATATCAATTTGCTTCATCTTTATTTCTTCATAGAATAACATTTATCCTCCTGTTTTGGTTACCCTATCCTCATTAGTTCATTACAAACCCCCAGGAAATAACTGGGCAGCTGTTGTCATATCGATATCTGCCTTACATTCCATCCATCACAATGCCCTCTGTGTTATACACATTGTTAATTATCAGCAGCATATGTATTTATTGAAATTAGTAAACAACGGTAAATGCTATGTAATTGGGCCGCATTACCAGTGATTAACATTAATTCAATCAAAACCAGATTCAGGAAAGAACAGTCCGCTGCAAGGGGATATTTGCAGACAAAATATAAAGAAAATCCTCAATTAAATACCCGTATAAAAGGCATGAACTCCACACCTCTGTCCTTACCGTCACCTTCCCCTCCCACTCCTCCTGTAAAGCCATTTCATTGGCAAATTTATATTAAAGACACTGCGCAAAATCGGAAAATGGCGGCTGGCTACTTAATTCAACTGTTCGTAATACCAATTTCTTGGAGTCCTAGCACCTAAATATTGATCATTCTTATTGACTATATGAGTAGAATATTGAAAATCAATGATATATTGAATAAATAAGGCAATAAAACAACAAGGCGTAATGACCTCCCTTATACTGCTCCGAGGGCCCGCTAGGATGAGTCCAATGCAAGTGCCGTAAGACAAGGGATGACAAGGTGATTTCGTAAAGCTGGGCGTCTACCTACTACAATAAAAATGTACACCTAAAGTGGGATTCACACGATGGGATTCATGTGCCTCACACAGTGTTTGTCTGAGACAAATCCTGCTGAGATTCGGTACTGGAACACAATCTGCTCGTGGGAATGACAGGGTTCCTTTTTGCTGAGACAACTTTTTTCTCTAGGAATTGTAGGCGACAATCACCCCTAACAAGGAACAGAATCTCATGAGATTTTGACTTTAAACAGGTTTAAAATCTAGAGGGGCATTTTGGTGAGACAAATGTATTTCACAGATTCTCCCCCAATCTGTGAGTCTCAGTGGTCTCAAATAACATCTATTCACACGTGGAAGTACCCTGAGTCGGCGACTGTGTACCCTGTGTACCCTGTGAACCTTGTGTAGGGGTGTAGGAGTGAGACTATGTACATATGAATTGAATCCGCCATGTTACCCTGAGACTGTGGGACACCCCAATCTGTGAAACTTTGTACCCAGCTGGAAATAGTAGCCGACTGGTGCAAAGGTGTGAAGTACACCAGTCTCAGGTCCATTTGTCCCATCGTGTGAATCCCACTTTATGCGGCGCTTCCACTTGCTAAAGCCGAATGCCCATCTACCGATTTCAGAACAGTTATGTACCTTTGTCGGCGACAAACGGACGGTAATTTGTCTCAGCTAAGACATCCTAACGGAGTTGGCTGTAATCGGTAGATGTAGGACAGCTAGGCAAGGGTGAGCCACCGATTGGTGAACCACCTCCTTCATATATCCTTTTGTCGGCAACAAATTGTGGTTTCTATGTTCCAAAATCAGTTGCTAAAAGTTTATCAACGGGTTGATAAATCTAGTCGCCGACAACGGAACTTTGGTAATTGGGGCTTGATTGGGTTACGTAATTTGCCTGCGACAGGTTCGCCCACTCCTATACGATTTCCTAACTAATCGTTCAACCTTTAATCAGTAGATGGGCATTGGGCTTAACTGAAACCCAAAAGATAATTTTCACGCAGTATAAAAGTCGGTCGGTGGTTCTCCTTGTGAAAGGTCAGTGGTACATAGTTGGTGACCTGCACTGCAATAAAGCGATGGACACTGGCCGACTTTTGGTAGTAAAATGCAAACCACCACCTATTAAAGCAATGTGCTTTGATTTCGTTTTGCCATGATGCCAAATTGCATAAGGTGGGAGAGAAAAATCGTTGACCATTTCTGTTTCCATCTAAATATGTCATATAATCGGTCGGCGGTGCGGAATACCATGATCAGTGGTCTATTATCAGCTACTGTAATCTATACATAATAGTGAGACGAGTCTAAAAATCCTCTATGGCAATCCAACCAAAATACTTTGAACAAAACCTATTGATAACTGGACCCGCCACCTGTTTTTTTGTTTGGCGTCGAGGGCAAGATGGCCGCCCCCATGACACAATAGCTATGTTCTCTATAATATCTATTTCCGTTCTTCATTGATCAATTGACGTTGGCATGTGTTGCAATCTGATGATTTCAGAGGTTTTTATTGCTGATGGGTGGGATTGGGTTTGGGGAGGGGTACTTATATAGAACGTCCTGACCAGGCTGTACAATTCACGGAACGAGATGGTAATTTACGGTTTGTACGGACCGAGGCATTTATGCCGAGTTCCGTACAAACGGTAAATTATCATCGAGTTCCGTGAATTGTGCAAGCATGGTTGGACGTTATATATTTACTATATACCCGAAATTTAAAAAAAAATCAATTTCATTTGGCTTAACAACCAATTTTTTAATAAACGTGTGTGGCAAGGTGGTCCGTATTTTAGTGTACGGACCGGCGGACCGTACAGTATTTTTATGTGTGTGTGTGTGAGTGTGATCATAAATACCCGTATTCATGGATTATTGTGCATTTTCCATGTATGGCATGCATTTATCTAGACATTATGCATTTCTAATACATTAATAAGCCTATATATGTATACAGGTATGCATATACATGTATAATGTTTTTTTTTGTATTGAAGACAACTGTCAAACAGTTGTACGCAAAGGCATAAATAGTGCTGATGTTCGGCTGCTCCCACTCAGTACTGGAGTGTATGGATAGACGCATCGACGGCCATTCAGATGTGGGTGGATACCTCTCCTTGAATCCACACAGCGTGAAATCACACATGGAGGCGCATTTTGACCATCGTCATACAGAGTACGGCAGACCCCACGACACCCACATGACCCACATGACCTCACTCTCCTAGCATAGATCCTGCGCCTTACTTCATGACCTGCATCGTCCCGCCTCCACACTCCAAGCGCGACAGGCCGAATGTCACAGGGACTCTACTCTCCTAACAGATTCTCTACGGTTCAGAGGTCTAATTATAAGCCCAAAACTGACTGGGGACAAGCACGCAGGATACAGAGACTCTGTATGGAGAGTGGCGATCTCCGTCACGGCGTCTGACAAAACGCGGCGTTCGGTGGGCGTCCGACGCAGTCGCGCGTTCCTCACAGCCAGGTTTACAACCAGTGACGACTGACGAACAGGAGTGTGCTCCCGACGCCCATCTCTCTACTTCACCACCAACTTCAACACCAACATGTCCTCCAAGGAAAGCTGCGAGGCCTTCTTTGATGCAGTAGATGCCGATAAAAGCGGCTCTCTATCATTGGTCGAACTGAAGGCTGTGCTGAGCAAAAAAGGCTATTGCAGCAGTGATATCGATGTGAGTACAACTTTACAGGGATTTTCCCTTTTTAATCATAATGGATATTAAAGAACGAAGCAACAACTTTTGGTCAATGTCGTCGGTCTCCACGGGTTTGAAGCGGAGTGATATGAACGAGGCTACAGCCGAGTGAATTCAACATAGCATTCAAACGAGTTGGAGAACAACGACTTTGATCAAAACGAGTTGCTTTTTAAAGATTTATCTCACCCTTATATACACTAAAAGATTGGACGACACACAGGATATAGACCATGGAGAACGGACTGCAATACTCCTAGGAGCATGGAGAACGAGTTCCGAATGTTAAGCCTATGGGGCAAAAATACCAAGGGTGAGATAATGAATGTTTATTTGTCGTGGAAAACACACACCGAGGTACTATAAGGTGGACGCAGACCTATAACGATATAAATGTACACCACCAACGTTGGGGGCTCGCTGCAAGGATGGATCCATGATTTGTACAGAGAGATGAAACACGAGTGGAAACCGAAGGGGGCGGGGCCTTCTTGGAGGGACCTACATGTAGGGGACGGTGCTTCTGGCCGCCAACTCGGTACGCTTTACTGCAGACTTACATGTCGTGGCATAAAAAGGGCGGTTACCGGGCCCAGTCCCTCTCCAAATCCGCCAAGACCGATCCCCTTCATGTAGGTTATTTCCGTCACTCGTCTGTTGATCTGGTGAAATCTGCGACGGTCCCTGCGTCATTTGATACCGCAACATCGATGTTTCGTTGAGATTGAGACACGCTCAGAAACAATGCTTAGGATAGGGAGAGGTTATAGAGACTTTCAGCGTGCTGAAAACACTATCCCTTTACTATCTGCTTGCCAACTCCATGACATTGGTAGGGTGCTGAGAACCAGTATCTGAGCTTCTCGGAGGAGTGCCTAGTTGAACATGACCAATCACTTCAGACCGAAGTACCTCATTGACACACTGGTGCTTGACCATACAAAGGCAGTTGTAGAAGTAGTACCCAAACCCTTTACTTATTGATTTTGTTTATAATTCGACGCTCATTCATCAATGATGAACATATGCTTTTTTCCTAGTTCTATACTAGGTTCGCGACATCCCGCAATGTAAACTGGAATTCACACGGTGGAATTCATGTACCTCACAGGGCTCTAAATCTCATGAGATTCTGTTCCTTTTTAGGGATAAATGTCGCCAACAATTGCAGGGGAAAACATGTCTCGGGGAAATGGAACCCTACAATTTAGACGAAGAGATTGTGTCCAGAATCTCAGCAGGCTTTGTCTCAGACAAACACCCTGTGAGGTACATATATCCCATCGTGTGAATCCCGCTTAACAGTCGCACCCGCTCCCATTCACTATACTACAGACACAAACTTTATACTGCAGACACAAAAATGTAATGGTTTGTATGTATGAAGATTATTCAATTGCATTGGGATGGTATCATTAAGTAATTAATAACTACAAAGGCACCAGCATGTCTACCATAGCTTTACCACTAATGACTAATCTTATGCCATGCTTATGATTAGACATAATCAATGCGTGTTTTAAGATATGCGGGTTCGGTTTACTCCAACACAAAAATGAAGTTCAAGTTGCACCAGGGTTGGACCCGTCACACGGGGTGTGTCAGACAAACACAATGATACGACAATATCATTAACTTCTCTTTTCTAACACTATATATGTAGGATTACTTTGGCTTTCCAATGGTTCTTCCAGACAGTTACAACTAAGCAATGCACATCTCCTATGTGTGCTTCACTGGCAATTTTCATTCTGCTAGAAGCAACAATTAATTTGACGTCAAATGAATGAATGAAAGTTTTGCTATAAAAACACAGCAGGAAAAAACACAATTACTTTTATTACTCCATTGATGACACATACTCAAAGAAGATTTTGGCTCACCACAAAAATGCTTCCTTTATACTAGTTCATCTGCTCCAGTTAATGATGTAATAGACTATGTAGGATGTGTCTATCATTACTGTAAACCTTTCCCTCTACTTTACAACATAACCTCCTCACCGTTGTATCATCGTTCTGCGTTACTAGGAATAGCGGCCAGGAATAGCTGATGGTGGTGCACTGATGGTGGTGTAATTTCATCCCTTGAGTGAGTCTATTGTAGCGGCATTAAAGTGGTCAGAAATACGCATAGATCCTACAAAACTTACAAAAGGGCAAGGTTATTTTAAGAGGTCTCCTAGCGTGAATCATCCTAATCCTCGATCCTTGCGTATACCTATTATTTGTGTGTGAGTAACACTCTCAGATACACTGCATAGCTTAGGGGGACGTTATGATATCTACTTTCAGCGTCATGCAAACACTATCCCTTTACTATCTGCGTGTCAACTCTGTGACATTGGTAGGGTGCAGAGGCCCAGTGTTTTAGTCTTAGAGGCATGCCCAAGTGACCATGACCAGAGACGGAAATTCCTCAGTGACCCGCTGATGGTTGATATATTTGGACTCTATATACATAGTTCTAGTAATGGCAGGTTTGCTGAGTATCTTTCTTAAAGAAATGATTCCACGCTCATTCATGAATGATGAATACACCATTTGTTCCTAGTTTCTCACTGGTTCTCCAGGGGTATCTAGTTTTAACCGGATCTCACCACTCCTTTTAACGCCCCGCCCACTGCTCTCCATACACAGGGCTCTGTGACACGCCCAACCTGATGTCCTCTGCTAGGAATCTCTATGGCTAGGTTTGGTGTCAGATCAGGCCTATCAAGCGGTTGGAAAATCTGCTTGGAGAAGGATGACCCCCAGGGCTCCGGCCCCCATGTTACAAGCACAGACATTATGAGTGTGTTTGTGTCATACTGAAGTAGGTCATATTCAACCAGGCCTCCCGGCTCTCTCATATATGCGGGGCCTGTCTGTGGCTGGTGGCTTTTTATGTGGTCTTACTACTAGTATCATATAATGGCAAGACCCACAGAGGCGAGTCAAGGACTTCTTTGGGATTTTCCTTTTAAAGATAGGGTCTAGCCACTTCTGAGTCATTTAGAAGGTCGAGATAGAAGGAGCTTTAGTTGCACCCGATCTAGCTTTTCAAAACAATGCAAAAAGATATGGATGTAAGATGAGCTCAAATAGTGTAAGTTACCAGCATGACAGCTACAATTCCACACATGTAAAGAGCCGGGTATGATGATGATGGTTGATGGTTATGGTGACAGTAATTGATGTGTGCTTATTAGTGAGATGATACGCAGAGTTCTATTCTGGTGATTCCAGAAGGGAAGGGGTTTCTGTGTTTAGAACTAGGTAAACATAGTATACGAAAACTGGCTTACTGTTGTCGTACGTCAAAAATATGCGGTGAAATTATCGATTAGATATAATCTGATGCCGAAGGCAGAGGGACATATCTGAAAAATAGTTTTTACAAATACTTTGATGCACAAAGACAGCCAGCCTGTTTTCGTATTATCATATGATATAATTACATCAGAGGTTATGAGAGAATCATAATGTTGCTCCCATTTCATCCTATGTGGTGTTTCCACCTGCCGATTATGACCACCGATAATGGCATTTCATACTGCCGACCGATTATGAAACACATTTCACGTAATAATCATCAGGTGGAAACAGAAATGATCAACGATTTTTTCTGTCCCTCCTTATGCAATATGGCACCAACGACTGTCTTTTGCGCCCACCGACGAAATCAAACTAGGTTGAATTAATTGGTGGCGGTCTGCCATTTACAGCCCAAAGTGATTTATCGATGTACCTTGAAATGGCAAATGGAAACACCTCCGGGCAGTGCAGGTCAGCGATTATGCGCCACTGACTTTTCACAAGAAGGAAGACCGACCGACTTGTGTACAGCGTGAAAATTATCGGTATGGTTTTCGCCGGTAGGTGAAAACGCCATACCTTTGTAAATACTGTCTTACTGCGATATGTGGAATTTCGTACTGCCTACACTCTTTCTAAATCTAATCACGGTCTACCCTTCGGTTTAAATTATGGCAATCATAAAACTATGCAAATGGTTAGTCGCACTCTCACCAGATTAAAGAATTGAGCAGTAAATATTTGGGGAATCCCCGAACGCAGCTATTAGGTTAGACTTGCTCAAGTCTTTGATTATGAGTATTAATTACGTAATTAGATAGAATTATGAGGATGATCCATATATCTATGAGGTTGAGTGTAGGGGGGGGGGGGTGGGGTGCCGGTGGCAGACAGGGTAGCAGAGACGGAGAGGTAGGACACAGGGATTGAGGCCAGTCCGTTATCATGCTTGGCGTTGCCTTTAGTGTACCACATATAATTGTGTCTTCTCCGGAAGCCACGGCTATTAAAGTTCTCCCAGTCCTGCTTGCTGTGATTCATATAGCTAAAAATAGCCACCTTTTTATAGTTTAAGACCACTACACTTGTGTTTGCTTTCACGAGATCACTCAAGTATGACCGTCTAGCTCTGTGACGTGACCATACAAAGACAGTCACATGTGTTGTTGTATGGAGGGTGGTATTGGCCCACTAGATTCAGGTCAACTATAGACTGTAGAACCGTCCCGAGGCGCTATTAACACTATATAAGGAGGTCAAGGTGAAGGGCGTGATTTGCTCTGAATGCAGTAATTGGTTGCTGGCTCAAAGCACGCCATACGGGTTTAACGGAGGGGTAACGAAAATGCGCTTAAACTCTTAGGTAACATTTAGAGGCGACTGCTTTGGATTCTGCACTTGTCCGTCTACGACAGAAATATCTCAGCTGTTTGTTCCTTTTTTTCGGTAACTGGAGTATTGTAAAAACTCAATGGCTCAATGGCGGATGATGTCACAAACGTTGGCCAATTAGGCCTGGCGTCCACTTACTACGATAGAAATGTAGACCCACCGATATGGCACCGATACAAAAACCAAATATCGGAGACATATCGGGAAGGTGCAAAACCGTAGACATATGTCTAGACATGCCAATCCACCATGCATTGTATGGGTTTTTTTTATCAGTGTCTAATCGCAGAAACGTGGTCAACTGCCCCGATATTAGGTGTCCTTCCGACGCGATTTTGATTTTTTTCCGGGAGGTGTATCGTAGACCATATCGGGGCCATATCGTAGTAGGTGGACGCCGGGCCTTAGTCAGTGACGGGAATGAGATCAAATCTGAACTACACTCAACCCATAGCTGCTGAAAATACGCCATATTTGTTCGGTTTGCTACATAATCTCATTAAACTATGCCTCATGAGATTACTCCGCAACCAAAAACTCATGACGTATTGGATATGGGTCCCAATGCAGTTCTTTCCAATTACCTTGTCCCGCATATATTCCCATAGGCTCCATTGTTTATGGATGTGTACAAGACAAAAGGTGTGGTTTGACATGTATCTGTAAACCTCTCCATATATGTCCAAATCATTTATCTAGACACAGACAATTAGGGATGTTCGCCCATGGCCAGAGGCGCAATCTACCCATCGGTATTACCGAAGTAAATGACTCCCTAGTACCCTTGTTTAGCTGAAATGTATATAAATATATAATGATTTCAATCATATGCTCTGGTGAGCAGCTATGTGAGATGTGCCACGGTCTTAGACTGTGTCATGTGAATATCTATCAGGGACAGGGTAAGGTGAAAATGTAAACTTCATTATGACATGTCAATATTAGTTCACGCGGTATTGCTTTTTGCCAGAGCAAAAATAAAACTATATAATATAAGTAGGCTATTTATGTTTCTTGTGTGGGAAACTAGTTTCGGTGATACATATTTGCCTGAGAACGTATTTTTAGAGCGTGCTTGCACGTACTACATACACCATCTAGAGTTTAGAGGTTCATATAGATTTTCAGGGTACTGCATACAAGTTATCCCTTCACTATCTGTGTGCTATTCATTGTGATATTGAGAACAGAGCAGGGAGCCAGAGTCATAGTCTCTTAGAGGCGTGCCCAGCTGACCATGACCAATCACTCAAGACCAAAATACCTCAAGACCCACTGGTGCTTGATTTATTTGGATCCTAGATAAGCAGTTGCAGAAATGGCAAGTTGACTTGGTGCAAGTGTGTTACAGAAAACTATCCTTAGGCTAAATCTAACTTATACCTTTATTTGTTATTCATTTATAATAGCACGCTCATTCATCTATGATGAACATACTATTTGCTCCTAGTCTCTGTGAGCAACGGTATGTAACTCACCCGTAACGTGTTTGTCAGCTGTCCTGTGTCATGGCGGCATGTAGAAATCACCGTATACAAACACTAGTGAAATACAGAAAATACTTGCAAATATATCAATATCTGTAAATCTAGATTTCTTTCTTGACCAAAAGAAATACACTTCTTTAAATGCCCGCGGTATTGAGAAAATGCTCAAGGAAGAAAATACAAAAAAGATCTGTAAATTATCTTGTATCTAGGGACGGTCAATGGATGGAAATGTTAGAAAAAAAAGCTTAATAAATAAGAAGCCAGTGATGAAAAGAAGCTTTTTCAAAATCGGTTGTTGTGTAAAGCATCCACATGTATGTATGTGAATAGGCTGGTTAGTACTAACTTTGAAGGAGCACAAAACAACATTTTTGATCTATGTTAGAGCTCGTCTGTTAAAAATTCGCGAAGTCAATTTCGTGACCGAGGGTCATGTGACCATCCAGCGTCTCAGTGACATGGATCCACCGCGCATGCCCGGAGGGCCCTTCCGACAATGACCTCAATACCAACACACTGTTTTTGTTCGTGAGAGGTTTTGTATAAATAGCAGCTCAGAGGAAAGTCCACGCTGGAATGCTATTACTTAGAAGGCGCAACGTGTTTCTTGTCTGTGCCCCTTGGCTACTACTCAAATATCTATACGATAAAACCTATTTATAGACTTTATTATCCATCGTATACAAAGACCCCATTGAAAATGCATGGGAACTCAGTTAACCACAACTCATTATATAAAACCTGTCAGATACCATAACTATGGTATACGGATTTAAATCTGTGGTATATGGCCACGTCGTAATACACTCGCTAGCGCTCGTCTATTACTACACGTCAACATCGATTATTGCCGATTATACACAAGGTATTATCAAGAAACATCACACAATTTCATATGATTGTTTATATGGCATGGGTTGTCTTCATGGAATGATATCATGAAGCAGAGCTGAGTGATATCTGTAGTAGAAGACAACGAATAGAGGGGGAAATTTCCGTTACAAGCAAAAGTAAACTCTTACGCGGGGTTGCCGCTTACACGGGGTTGCCGCTTACGCGGGGTGTCCGTTAGGCGGGGTCGTACTCTAGTGATTGCATCTATCCCAGATCTATTTCCTTATTCTAGAGGGTTTATATTTATCTTCTGATGTTGAGGTGCTGTTTAATACGTCTGGATAATATACACAATAATAACTGATTTCAGATACAACCAACCGTGGACTAGGGGACTAGGGGCGTAGTAATATCCGAGGGAATGCGAGGATATTACGTAGAAACTGGTCCGACTAGATCTTTGAAACGCCTGCAAAATAATGGGATCACTGCATCTACCTGTAGATTAAATAAAACGGAACTAAACACGTTTCTCCTTTTCATTATATTTTAATCATTCAGGTTTCATTACTCAATTTACTGATTTTATCTAATGTTTCAGGAGGCCTTCAAGACGTTCGACCTTGAGGGAGATGGCAAGGTTACGCGAGATGAGTTCCTGAACTACATGGGTTTCGTTCCCGCCGACCAGCATGTGTGAGTTTAGCAGTTTTATCTCACCTCTGGTATTTCCCCCCATAGACTTAACATTGGGAACTCGTATCCAATGCCCATTGATTATTTAGAAAAGAATACTCAATGGGGGATTATGTCAAAAATGTTAGCCCATTAGTCAATGTGTGGGTTGATATAAATTTAGAAACCTATTCAAGCTTGCGGTCAGAGCTTGATCCCATCTCATTTGAATCGCTACGTTATTTATGTGGCTTTACCATGTGAATTACTACGCGATTCAGACTCGATGGGATACAAGCTCTGACCTTAAACTTTCATAGGTTTCCTCTGTAATGTCTTATTTTGGTGAATGCAATATGTAATTTTTGTCTCCATCTTAGCGAGCAAACATACAAATCTATCTTAGCCTGGTATAAACGTTCATATGCTTAACATTAGGAACTCACACTCAACAATAACGATGAAAACGTTTTGGATATATTCAGTCTATAGATAGTTTTCTGTAACCCACTTGCACCCAGTCACATTGCCTTTTCTGCAACTGCTTATCAAGGATCCAAACATATCAAACACCAGTGGGTCTTGAGGTATTTCGGTCTAGAGTGATTGGTCATGGTCAGCTGGGCATGCCTCTAAAACCCTGAGATACTGGCACTTTGCCCCTTTCGTAATATCCCAGTGAATAGCACACAGATAGTAAAGGGATATTATTTTGTAGCAAACTGGAAGTCTATGTGACCACTCTAAATTTTAAGCACTATATATAGCGCGTGTGAGCATGCTCTAGTAAGGGGACATGGTGAATGTATCTGAATGACATCTTTTCCTTGTTGTTTAGGTTGGTAAATTCACCTCATTCTTCGAACTCGTTAAATATTTCCAACCAAAACAACTCGGAACGCATTTCATTCAGGCACACTAACCATGTCTCCATATAGTTCCCTGTACACCCATGAGTTGAAATCTGTTCCTTATCTATTAACAGCAAAGCAGAAAAGATCCGGTTCTTCAATAAGTATGATGAGGACCACAGCGGGGTCGTAACTGCCGAGGAGTTGAAGCAGGCCATGATGGATGAAGATATTGAGTGGACCGACGATGAGGTCGCTCGTGTTATGGAAAAGGCCAACACAGACGGCATTGCAGGACTTACCACGGATGAACTATTCCAGGCGATCTACGGTGAACACTGAATACTGCCACCACTAAACGCTTGTCACCATAGACATTCCCGTTCAGAAACACTACTCTATTGATTAAAGCAACATGCTAGCCATCATCATATTGTTCACGCTCAGATCATTTCACAGGTTTGAGCAATTGGTCTTCCGGAATTGTTCTCATTCAACGATGACAGGGCTGACTAAGTTCTAAAACCATCGGTTTACTAAGTGCCTTATTATCGCCATCCCGTTTCTGGCGTTCACAAGTTTTCGCTGGTACTCAGCGTGTTTCACTTCCGGTTGTTTAATGTATGCAGGAAAGGATCAATGATCAATAGGTGTGGCAATTTTCACTGAATACAGTTTAGGTAGAATGGGTTAGTTTATTCCGGGTAATATCTTAGATATTTGAGCAGTGATGTTGGTAAAACTCATGTGTGGTGTAATGCATGTGTCATGGAGGTCTGAGTAGTGACAGGGATGAGAAGAGTGATGGTGGGTAAATCTGACCGTTGTGGGTGGATGAGGGGTGGACACCACTGGCCTCTCCTGGACCAAACAAGAAAGAGGTATGGGTAAAAAGACTGGAGGTAAGAAAAGTCTGGCAGAAAAATGGGGGCTGATGCAATGCAGGGTACTTTAAAGCTATTACCGGAACAATTAGGTCTAGTAATTTTTATCTTTATTTGCACCTTCATAATCTAGAGGGTCCTCATTTTAAAACAGTCATTGGAGTGGGACACTATCAAGTGATTCGGAAATAGTCTCAGAATTACTCCCAAGACACGAAAATGCCCTGCTTTAGATCTTAAATCTCTGAGGAGTTACTACGTGTGGTTAGTTCCCATCCAGCGAAGTGCCTTATTATGCAGTTTTTCACAAGTCTGCAATCAAAATGAAAGAAATTCGATATAGCAAAGTCATGACACCATTCAAAACGTTATAGATAATGAATTTTCGTATTTTCTTAGCGTCGATTGTTATTAGACTATCAATGTTCACCATTGTATGGAACTACAGGTCTTGTTCACTTGCGTATTGTTTCAAGGACTTGGCTAGCTTTGCTTCGGAAAGACTTTAAACATTTTGACATGTATTTGATATTTTCTTTCTGAATAAAATGTGTTCAGCCAAATGATGAGTTTTTCTTGTTATCTAAGACTATGTCAGTTTTAAGTATCAGGCGCATATAATTCAATAAAGTCATATTCAGTATTCATTTATTTGTATATATTTCTCATATATTACCAAGTCATATTAGTGGGTCACAATGGAATGCGTAATAACGACAGTAAACTACCGATGGTTATCGGGTACATTAGGAAAACTGACTGGGCGTTGTATCGGGAAATACATGTGAACTCCCGGATAGTCAAATACTTACAAGTCCGGGAGTAAGCATCTCTCTCCAGATACAAACGCAATGTCCATTTCCCCTTTATCATACACATTCAATTATTAAAAATCAATAAAAAAATTATCATCAATAACCATTCGAAGAATTTTCCGGGCACGTACACCAGGCCGTACATCAGTGTACGGCATAGTAAGCCATAAATGATTTATACAATATAGGGAACAGATGTCAGTAAGCATAAGAGCGATGTGCACAGGTGTATAATAAAGTGGGAAACTGTTCTGGCATTTAATATATGAATGAATACAAACTCACGGTCTCGGAAAATACTTGCTCCGACACTGTCAGGTGGGAGCGGCATATTATCGAGTCCGTGACAGAGTATCGTTCACCGATTCAATGCCTGGTCTATTTTTCATTCATTATACATCCCTGGATGAAAGAAAATCGGCCGGAGTTGGGCAATCAAGATTTTATTGAATTTTATCAAGAATATAAGGATTTCAGTTGTCCTTATGAATGTTGATTATTGATTAGAAGTCATTGATATAAATAATTGATAATACATGTAATAATAATTGACTAATGGAGTAATTAGTCAATTATGGTCAATATATCATGTAATAAAATATTAGAGAAAAGGCCTGCAAAGGTAGGTGAAGTTGAATAGGTGTGGGTGGGTGGGTGAAAAAGTGAAGCTTGCGTTTGGTGTGGAAGCAGAAGCGAGAGTGAGGAGGAGAGATGAAGAGCGGAAGCGGAAGTGAGGCGCATGGTGCAGGGTTGAGCCACCATGGGGAGGCGCACATGGGGTGCGCAGTGTAGAGGTGAGACACCAGGGGGGGGGGGGGGGGCAATGACCACCCCTGACCAAAGGCTATGGGTCACCCATTTCACCCTTATCTAACGATAATAACACATCTTCGGTAATTTCAATACAAGTGTCCACAGTAGAACATTTCTCCCTGAACCCATCCTGGTTTGGGAGTAAAATGTTAAGTCTTTTACAAAAAACAGTGAAATGAGACTGAACATTCATCTCTAGCAGTTTGGCCATAGTGGAAATTGTGAAACAGGACGTACCGATTAGGAATTTCCCTCTTTCTTCAGAGGAACAACAATCGCATTTTTCTAGAAAGAAGGGAAGACCCCAGTGGAAAGTGATGAATTGAACAAATGAGTCACTTGCTCTGGTATAACCAAGAGCGCATCTTTCAAAAAGTTTGGAGAAATACCTTCGATACTTGAAGATTTAACAAGATTTATATATTTAATGATATCAATAACCTCATCCACATCAACAGTAGTATTCTCCAGAGTGGGGCTTTCGTTAGCGTCATCATTAGTATCTGTCTCTATATGATTGACCCAAGGTCTATTCAAATCAGCAGCTAAGTTGGGCCCAACATTTGTGAAAAAATTATTTATGTAAATGTCAGTCCTATCCGACGGAATTTGTATCTCTTAATCAGTATCAACTAAAGAAATGGCATGTTTGGAATCCCGTTTGGGTAAAACTTTATAAAAATATTTCCAAAACCTCTGACTTTCGTTGGCAAATGTATATAAATTCTCTTTTATAAAGGTGCCTTTTGCTTTTGAGACTTACCCATCAAGATTAATTGTTTTTCTTAAACATAAGTATATATTGTGCATAATAGGAAAAGAAAATTCATGAGATTTACAGTTGGGTGTAATTTGCACTCTATGACACTCTGCTGGGCTATCACTCTGTGTCAACACTTCTGAACGACAGTCTGTACACACAACAGTTAATTATAGTGTTTATCATATAAGTGTTTATTTACTTAGTTAGAATGATATATATATATATTCAAATACAGCACAAGAACAAAAGAAGTAGCACCTCATACAGATGCAAAAATATTTGATTTTTTGTCCTCTTGTCCTGCTTGGAGAGTGTTTTTAGTCATAACCTCGAGGCCGCTTTACCATCTTGTTATTTCTTTTTGTGTGTATTTCTTTTAGAATAGAACCACCATAGAGCTAGACTGAGGTCCCTCGGGAGTTCCTTACTGTATATCGGTGATAGCCAATGGAAATGGGATATAAGGAGAACTCAGAAAATCTACACCGTTTTCGTCGGCCAATGGAAACGGGCCATACGTCGTAGCTCAGACTAGACAAGGGTTGGATGCCAAACCAGCCTATCTATTGGAACACACCCTTTAAGGATTATTCACATTCAATCCACTAGAGGGCAGCACACCTAAGAAGAGACCATGTACTAGTCCGTCCACGCACCGCGCCGCCTTCGGGTTACAGTCTAACGATGTACCACATGGCAGACTCTTTCTGAGACTATTCCAGATATTCGGAGAACCCTTAGCCCTAACCAATGGGCAGTCAATAATCGGAGCATTAGAGATGTGAATATCCATAGATGATTTTAGAGTTAGGCCTTATACGTTGAAATTCTACTCAATGAAATTTGTCCAGCTGTGTCCTGTAATAGATTTGCATGTATCAGTGTTCATGGTGATTATACAAACGCCGGCAGCCTGAGATAATGTTTAATATAGACTAAGAAACGTTATTACCGTATAATTGAGGAATGTGCATAAAACGTGATAAGATTGTACAAAGATGATTTTTTTGTTTCTTTTCAAAAATTTCTTTATTTGACACTCCAGTATACAAGATTTGTCGTGTATGACATTTTATGAGTTTTAGGTATCAAATAAAGTGGCTGCGATGTGTCAGCTCTTACATGTTGAGCTGATTTTCTTCACATTAGCCATCCCTGTTACTTATGTGGTTCTTCTTTGAGAATACAGTAAAATATTACATACTTTTAATACTGGTAATCCACGTCTCTGCCTTAACCATTAACATTTCCCATCTTGACAAGTGTCGAATTAAATTCACAATCAATGCTACAATACACAGACCAAGTTGGTATCTGGATAGACAAGATTCAATATAGAGTCCTAAACTTTCAAACCAAAATCGACGGTTACCATTTTACAAAGTGGGTACAGTGTCAATCATACATTGTTTCGAGATTTTTTTAAATTCTGAGAAAGTCGGGGTGTTCCTTGTGACCGCAGGTAAGTTGTTCCACACATATGCTGCTGTATAGAGGAGAGAGTTCATGAAGGCCACACAGTTTGGGTGATGAGAAAACATTACCGGAGCATCATATCAGTTGGGTAACCAGCCTGCTGTAGGTATTTTGGATTTTTAGCTCTATGATAGGCAAAAATTCGAAGGTGATGCTGACGACGATCCCTTAATAGCGGTAAGTTTGCTTTGGCATGGAGACACACAACCGCAGTGCGCATCGGTGATTTAAGACATATTCTCAACCCCCTGTTTTGCAGGGTTTGTAATTTATCAGTCAAGTGAGTTGCAGCATTACTGAAAAGCACATCACCGTAATCCATGTAAGATAAGATGGTTGTTTTGTAAACTCGTAAGGCTGCTTCAGTTGTGAGGTACGGTCTCATTTTTGACAGTTGGTAGAGTCGGTAGGATACAGTTTTAAAAAGCCTTGTAAAATGTGATTTAAAATTTAATTCAGAGTTCAGTTGTATACCTAAATAGTTGTACGATGGGACCATCGGTAGGTGTGTGTCTCCGATACCAAAGTCAACAGCAGGCAATCTACGATGCTTGTGAGAGGAACAGAAGATCATTGATTTAGTTTTTTTAACATTAATTGTTAATTTGTTTTGTTGGCACCATAGGTTCATTAAATCTAGGTCATTTTGTATTACGTTTTCCATCAATTTCAAGTCGTAACCGCTGAAATACAGTATCGTGTGGTTGGCATACAAGCACGTTTTAACCTTTTGTAGTGTACAAGTCAGATCATTAATATATAGGAGAAATAGCAGTGGTCCAAGAATAGACCCCTGCGGTACTCCACAACTAACTGGTAACGGATCCGAGAGGGCCTCATTCACTCTGACAACTTGAGTTCGTTCAGACAAATAGTTCGTGAACCATTTTAGATTATCTCTTATTCCATAGCGGTACATTTTACTTAAAAGGATAGCGTGGTTGACTGTGTCAAAGGCTTTGGAAAGGTCGACATACACTGCCATGGTGACATTGCCTATGTTGCGGTTTAACGATATGTCATCTATAAAGCTTGCTACAGCTTGTGTAGTTGACCTTCCCTTTCTAAAATCCCATTGTGTATCACTGATTATATCATGTATGTTAAGAAATTGAGTAGTATGAGCATGTACGATCTTTTCCATAAGTTTCCCTATGATTGGAAGTAGCGATATTGGTCGTAGGTTCGATACCGAATAGGGATCACCTCCTTTCATGATGGGTACTACTACTGAGTATTTCCAACTACGCGGGATGTTTGCAGAGGCAAAAGATGTGTTTAGTAGGTCAGCAAATATATGTGGGATTGATGTTACTGCGTCTCTGAAGACCATTGAGTTAATGCCAGATATCATCGATTGCTTGTTAATTTTAAGATCTTTAGCAAGTTTCAAGACTTCTTCAGCTGTTGTAGTTATCTCAGGCATGCTCTGATGTGTCATTCTATCATACGGGCACATGGGGTATTATATGTCTTTGAGAGATCAGGTCCTATATTTATGAAAAATTTATTGATGTAACTTGGGAGCAAGTGCTGTTCTATCGGCTTTGAGTCTAGGTTTTTTAGTTTGATTTTTTTGGGATCATGTTGCGTGGCTGTTGGGAGGATATTATTAACGGTTTTCCAAAATTATTCATGGTCAGATGTGTGTTCTTCTAGTTTATTTACTATAAATGTCTGTCTAGTCTTTTTTATCATACTGTTGGCTAGGTTTCGAGCTCTTCTCGCGTTTGCTTTGTCTATTTCGAGGCCTGTTATTTGACTCTTTTTTAGGAGTTTGTTTTTGTCATTTATTAGTTCAATAGTCTCTTGTGTTATCCATGGTTGGACTTGCTCTTTAATTGTGAATTCCCTTATTTTACACTTGATGTCTAGGAAGTTTTCTATCCTGTTTTTGATATATATCCATTTGTCAGTAGTATTCCCTAAGATTTTATAATCATCCCAGTCTACACTGTCAAGATATTGTTTAAATTTGTTCTTGTTGTATCTTGTGTATGAGTGGCCCGAAATGCATTTTTTTGATACTTTTTGTTGATGGTGTTTTATAATCATGAATATGCTTTGGTGATCACTATATGAGAGAGTCAATACTCCGTGTTTTGGTACACTATGTACAGTCGTGAAAATCAAATCGAGACAGGCGTTGTTTTGCGAGTAACGGGTAGTTTCTTTAATTAACTGTTGTAGGCCTAGTTGGTTCATATTGTTAATTAGCTCTCTTGTAATTGGGTCATTTATTTGCAGAACATTTATAATAATATCACCTATCGCAATTAGTTCACAGTCAAAGCTTTCTTTTATGGATTGAATTAGTTGTGTTAGGATTCTGATTCCTTCCCTAGGTTGACCTCCCGTAGGTCTGTATATATTTACCAATATGATGTTCTTAGCATGATCTCTTTCGATTAGGACCACTCGGTTTCAAGGTCCCGGGTGCTTATATTATATTCCTGTAATATAGTGTGGTCAAGCGCAATGTTAGACCTTGCATAAATGCAAAGTCCCCCGCCAGTTTTTGGTTTGGTATCTGTAATTTGCTCTTTCCATGTTCTATCACTTCTAACTAGTTGATAACCGTTTAGTTGATAATCTTGAATTCAGTAATTTTCCGTTAACCAGCTCTCTGATACTGTGATTAAGTCCCAGGTTTTATCATTATGAGTATGTGTAAACACATCAAAGTCAGATCTGAGACTTCTCACGTTTGCGTGCATGATCTTAAAACCTTTAGTTTTTTTTATTGTGAGTTCATCAACCATTTTGTTAGCCTCCCCTATCATTTGCATCCATTGTTATACACGAAACACTCTTATAGTTGTCAATAGTTACAGGTATCGAGACATAATGTATCACCAGCATACTCAAAATTTGTGTGAGAACCATTGCCACTGTTGATTTAATGGCTAGTATATAAAATTGAACAAAATTATAAATAAGGTTAGACATGTTGACCTCGGCATCTATCACCGTCAACATGATCTGCTTCCTAACCAGTTACATGATTGTACAGAATTAATACGAATAGAATACATGAGACATTATTCTATGTGTTTGTGATTAAAAAGCCAGACAAGAGTTCATTAAACAACCATCGTTGTACACCGATAGTACTTCAAGTTTTCTGGTGTGTGTGGGTAGAAAAAAATCCATCTTCACAGGTCTAATTGTAGGGATCAGACTGGTTAGATCATGTAATATATGGCGGGAACTGTTCAATTAACATTCGAGGTCGATCATGTGTTTGACTATGTGACTGAGGTATAGGAGAGGCAGCGTGGCTTGAGAATTAATAACAATTTCTAATTAATTACAATGTCCTCGTCATTGACTTTGTCTGTGTCCTGTAATGTACTAAAAAATTATAAAAAGAAACAATGGACTGCCGCTCATCGAAAGGAAAACTATAACCCAGGGTGACATGACCTGTGGACTCTTCCCCTCATCTCCAGGAGATAGGGCTGGAAATCCTGGCCAGCACCAGATTTGTCCTCGCCACTCAGCACGTTTGTTCCTTAGGCCACTAAAAAAACTTGTTTCTCATCACCAAGCCATCAAAAATATGACGAGGGCGCTTTTTTTTGGTTTTTTTGTTGTTGTTGTTGCTATATCAAAGATGGCAGACAAACAGTAAAACCCCACATAAGCGGACACCCTCTGATCCGGGCCAAAGTGGCTGCTTATGCACGGTGTCTGCTTACACGGGGTTTCCAGATTTTTACTGGCTATACATTTAATGCATCCATGACATCAGGAGCTTTAATTTGATACTAAATACATATACCTTGAATAATTTCTATCAAGGTTCATCTATTTAAAAAAAAGAAAAATCTTCTAAAATCGTTTTTTCTGATGCACGCGGTGATGAGAAACAAGGTTTTTTTTAGTGGCCTTAGCTGGGGTACTCAGTAAACAACGATCCATTATATGGATTCATATCTGTGGTATACGGCTTCAAAACCATGGTATATAGGGGAAATAGCCCCTTTGTGCTGTAGAGCACAGAAATAGTCCCTCTTGTTACACCCTTTTATAGGACAATTAATGGGTTTTATTTATTCGAAAAGATGGTTTATGGCCACCTGTCCACAAAACCATCGATTATTGTCTATGCATACAATGCGGCATTCGGAAAAAAAAGATATGAAAACAGGAATGTCTATATCAAGTAATGTAGGTAGTTGAGTCTTCAAGACAGGAGTGAGTTTACAATCCCGTACTGCTCAGTAGGAGTCCGAGAAATAGTGGCGCCCTCTGAAGGTTTCGAGTATAACCGCATCAACGACTTTGCAATTTTTTCCAGGGTTATACTGAGTCGAGAAGATATAAGACGTATGCAACATGGTGTGAGGAAGTGTTTAGGACTAATGAAATACACAGCAGGCATTAAAGGACTAGATCACTTCAAATATCTACCCTTCACAAAGATCCATTCAATTATGACAATCGCAAGTTATTGTAAATACGAATAGATACTTGCATTACATTCCAAAGCACTACATAGTGAATAGAAATGCTGATGGGAGTGCCCATAGCTCCCAATAAATCAAACCTGTACATCCTGACATTCTACAATAATGCTAAAAGTAATTTATAAAATGCATGTCCTGTCTGATTTAAAGAAGATGCTCTGATATCATATGAAACATTAAAACCACTAGCATGAGATTGGATTTGCATTGAATATTTATTTCATAGTATGTACAGCCTCTCTATATAGGGTATTTCCATTTTCATTGTAGATCCGCTCATCTAGTTCAGCTAAATTCACAAATAAATATTCACTGGTTTCTGATACAAAACTGCCGTAATCACCTAGTAATGGGAATATATTACATAGAGTAAATAGAAGGGGAGCAAAGTGTCAAAAAGAGCCTTAAAAAGGGGTCACAATGACACCCGAGAGTCTCCTGGCTGAAACTTGCCATGTTGGTCAATTATGACCTCAGGAATCTGAATCTGATGCTCGTTTGTTCCAAAAAGTGTAGCATCATGCTCGTTTCCATGGTAACAGAAGGAAAACATTTTTAATAATTACTGATATATATTAAATACTTTGATATAAAAAGATAAAAATATGTAATTTTTCTGTGAAGAAAATCATTGATTCTTTTGTCAAAAGTATACACTATGAAAATATGCCCTTTTCCATTCTCATGGAAGATTTGTTGCCATGGTAACATTCCAATATCTAGGAGAACCCTTATTTTCGTTTTTCTTATGGTACTTTATGGTACTTGATGTTGAATAAAAAAAGTTATTTTATGAACAACACATAAAAATTGATGAATATAGCAAAAATACAAAGCAATAATGGGCAGCGCCCTTTTTTTAAGTCATTAGATTGTTCCCATGGCAACCATCGCAAGGTAGTTTCTATGACCATATCTGCCAAATAATGATAATTTAACTGGACATTTGTTTGGTGAGTCCTAATGACATGGCAACTAGTAGAGGAGTATAGTATAAAAATGGTCATTAGAGAGTCTCCTGCATGAAATCAGCCATATTTGTCAATTATTACATGGGGAATCTGATTTTGCCACTCTCTTGGCCAAAAGAATGTAGCATTACTTCTGTATCCATGACAACATAAAAGCATGATAATGTACTCAGAAACCACTATTTCCCTATACATATGAATAGTAAGTGTAAGAAAAACGGTGAAGCATCTGCTTATGAGATTACATTTGTAATTTTTAAAGCATGAGATTACACTTGCATTCATTAAAGCATACATTTGGGACATAATGAGGAATTATTACTTCCATGTCCTTAGAATTTGGTTGCCATGGCAACCAATGCAGAATAAAATATCTGTCATCTAAATAGATTGCTATAACTTTGTAGCTCCTGAAGATAGAGACCTAATGGAAGTAGCTATTCTGGTAAATTAAAGCATGCAGAATCCAATGGGATGTATCAGCAATCCCAGAATGCAATATTTTGGTTGTTATATTGAATCCTGATAATTTCAAATTAATAAATATATGATACTTATGGTCTAACACTATTTGGTAGAATGGATATCATAATTAGATATATAGCTCAGAATGTCAGAATGGGGTGATGCATGCTCTTACTAAGGAGAAAATGGGGCACCATATGTGTCATCCATGCACTTGCTGGTGATATAACCCTACAAGACTCCCAGAGGCACTGCCACCATTCCAGAGCTTTTGTCCACTATGGTTCCCCTCACAACACTCCCCACACCTTGAAGTCCTGTTAACCCTTTCCTTGCCGGGCCTAGCACGAGTAAACGGTGTTAACTGCCGCCCCCCCTACGGGAATCTCTGTCATACGCCGGCCCATTCTGCAAGCGTTAAAAAATGGCTAAACCCGCAGAGGGGTGCGTTACTAATTATCAAATTTAAATAACTTAGAGAAATAATTAGATAATTTAAATGATATCGAAAAAAAGAAGAGTCTTCAGGCTCTATGTTCATACCATGAATTATTGATTAGATCGATATTCAATAATTATTTTAATATTTCCAAGTGCAGGAAGACTTTTTTTCCCTCCATTGACACAAGCCTGTGGCTAGGTTCAATACAGCACTGTGCCACGAAGATCTGTATCTCTTTTTTCATTGCGATGACATAATGTTTTTTTTATGTTAATAATAATAAAAAGGTATGGAGAAAACGATTCTGGAATTATTTTTTGTTTAAAAACATTATTGCTGAAGATAGAAGACTTTCTAACATATTTACGAAAAATTATACTTTTTGGAACTTCCGGCACATGCTAGGGGAATGCCTTGAGGCATTACAGGCATATAGTAGGGGAATGCCTTAAGGCATCACCGTCACATGCTAGGGGAATGCCTTAAGGCATTACCTGCATAGAAAGGGTTAAGAAAGGTGTCCTACTAATTACCTGAGGATTATCCCATTTGAGGTGGTCCTGTAGGACTGGTAATAACAAGAAGAAAACCTCTCTTCAGCAGGTTACGGTACAAATGTGACTTACTGATCACCTTGGGATAATGCATCCTTCCCTGCCTGGGGCCTAACAGAAGGGCAATTCAAGAATGTGAAGATGGCTAGGACTAAATGTTGAGTCTCTTTAATTTCTATATACAGTAGAACCCCGCCTAACGGACACCCCGCCTAACAGACACCCCGCCTAACGGACACCCCGCGTAAGCGGACACCCCGCGTTAACGGACACCTCTGCTCGGAACAGTTCCCTCTATCAGATGATTATTTTAACCTCGCGTAAGCGGATACCCCGGGTAAGCGGACACTTCGGCCCGGAACGGAGGGTGTCCGCTTACGCGGGGTTCTACTGTACATCTATAAATGCCCATTTAAGGATATCCTACTAGACAGGGGAATCTAGCAGGGTTCTACTGATTCCACCTTACTATATCATATTATAGTATACCTGTTTAATGCACTGACATCTCCCAACTATGATTATCCATGGTATACAGGTGGTTCTGTAAACCACTCAAAGTTGACGTTGTAATACACTTGCTAGTGCTTGTGTAATACTATGCATCAACCTCTCATGGTTTACAGTCTTGCACCCTCCATTCTGGCTATTGCTGCTCCTCAGTTATCCTCATGCATGGAAGAACATACTGTCCAATACAGTCTGACCATCAGGGCATATTCCAGCAATAAGAGTCACTAAGGTCCACTTTCCCTTCAACTATAACCACTCCAGATCACTACCTTCATCAAGGGTAGCTCTGTTAATTTCTAGCACCAGTCATGGGCTGTCTCCTACTGAGACTACTGCCACTGCTAATCCCATAACACCTAAAGTTTACCATTCTTAAGGGAGAGAGTTGCAATGTTTCAACTCTTGCCCCTTCCTTTTTCGCCTGTATTGGGCACAGGGCCATATTGGGCTTCTGATGAAACAGAAAATAAAGTTGTAATTATTCCGCATAGCTCACCGGGCCTATACCTGACCTCCTGGGAGTGTAAAGGGGCTGATTTATGGACCCTGGCCACCCTCATTCTGGCAAAAGTTAAACCCGGGTATAAATAGCACTCCCCCAGCATAAACCCAGCAAAAACCCACCAAATTCCCATAGCCTTGCCTCCCAATTTGTTTCACCCAGCAGGCCTGGTAAAATAAAAACATTTAAATATATATTTACCTATTTTGCTTTAATTTGGAGAAAACAAATCCTTTGTCTTTCCAAGCTCAAAAGATTGAAAGGCTATTACTCATCAGCGTGGAAGAATGACATGTACCATCTAATCCTTTGTGACCAAATAAATAAAAAATATATATGGGACATGATCTTTGTTTAATAAAAAAAGAAATTAAATAAAAATATAAAAAATAAACTGAAAGTTCTACTCCCTGGAGCGTGTCTAGAGGTGAGGCACCCTGGTGCTATCCAAGGCACACTTGAACCTATTCATGCTGTCCTAGATAAACTGCCACCCTGACCTGGGGGGAGGTAAGGGGGCTGGGGGGCGAGGCTGCCGATGGTATTTGGGAGTGCTGGATAGGCCCTGGTGTATGGAGCATACCTCCCAGGTGTATGGAAGATGCCTCCCAACAAATTCTGGGTGTATATCGGCCTGGATAGCTGTCAGATCAGGGAAGCGGATTAAATGGAGGTCAGCACTTGCAATAATACATCTGGTTGTCTCCTGTATTGCCTTTCAGATATGCTCTCTGGGGATGAAGCTGCCTCTGGGGTATTCTCCAGGGATGTTTCCTCCATGGCCTTGTCAGCACATGTTAAGGCTTACCAGGACATATTTTATTCCTGTCTGCGCTGTATGTAGATATTGGGAGGGTTCCTTCTTTAGCGAGTCAATCGTTTCCACACTAAAACTACACATGTACATTTTGCTTTGTAGAGAGTATACTATCCTGCCCAAAATTTGTAAATGGTCTGAAAAATTCCTTAACCCTTTAAGGACGGCCATCTATGGCAGACTTACACACATGGGGATGGCTACTAGTGGCTATGTACAGTTCTAGGGGACGGGGGCATTGTCCTCTGAATTCTAGATTCGAAGGTTTATCATGTGATATAATCTATTATCCTTAATATTTTTATTTCTATTATCTAGAATTCGAAAATATGAGGCTACACCTCCATTCTGTAAAAATTTAAAGTTTATTGTTAATATATTTCATTTTCAAAAACAATTGAATAAATATCCAGCAAATGATGCCTTAAGGCATCATCCGCCCCCGGCCGGTTGATGCCTTAAGGCATCATCTGCCCCCAGCCGGGTGATGCCTTAAGGCATCATCCGCCCTTAAAGGGTTAACCTATGGGGACCCAGTTAAGAACAATAATTGTTAACATTATTATATTTTTCTACTAATGCTGACTGTTGCAATTATGGTACATTCATTCTTTTGTGAAAAAACACCATGTTTTGGGTAGTTTGGGCCTTCTAGCTCTGTTATTTATGATCCCACATAGGCAAAACTATGGTTCCCCTGCAAGATCTGACTGAGCCTGACCAGAATACAAAATAAAATCATAGATCTCTATTAAATTGAGCATTTTATTGAATGGAAAAGCAATAATGGTCATTTGATGACGATCTGTGACATCTGGCCATATAAAAACCTGTACTAAATGGTGTCATACCATATGTATATATACTTGTATATCTATTTGAAAGTGCTCAGATTTAAAATGGCAACCTAAATATTGCATTCTGGGATTGTGGCTGCATTCCATTGGATTCTACATGCTTTAATGTACCAGAATAGATACTTCCATTAGGTCTCTATCTTCAGTGGCTATAAAGTTATAGCAATTTATTTAGATGACAGTCAGAGATTGTTACTTAAATGGATGTTTTATTCTGCATTGGTTGCCATGGCAACCAAATTCTAAGGACATGGAAATAATAATCCCTCATTATGTCCCAAATGTATGCTTTAAAGAATGCAAGTGTAATCTCATGCTTTAAAAATTGCAAATGTAATCTCATAAGCAGATGCTTCACCGTTTTTCTTATACTTACTATTCATATGTATAGGGAAATAGCGGTTTCTGAGTACATTATCATGCTTTTATGTTGTCATGGATACAGAAGTAATGCTACATTCTTTTGGCCAAAAGAGTGGCAGAATCATAATCCCCATGTAATAATTGACAAACATGCCATGTTTCATGCAGGAGACTCATCTTCAGTGACTATAAAGGTACAGCAGTTAGTTTCACATACATTCAGAGTTGCTTCCTGCAGTGGATGTTCTGGTCTGCATTGGTTGCCATGGCAATAAAATTCTAAGGGAATGTAAATAACAATCCTCCATTATGTTCCAAAGGTACACATATAAAAATGAAAATGAAAGCTTGTGAGCAGATGTTTTGTTGTTTTTCTTACATTTACTATTCATATGTATAGGTAAATAGGGATTTCTGAGTAAATCATTATGCATGTATGTTGTCATGGAAACGGAAGTGATGCTACATTCTTTTGGCCAAAAGAGTGGCAAAATCAGATTCCCCATGTAATAATTGACAAATATGGCAGATTTCATGCAGGAGACTCTCTAATGACCATTTTTATACTATACTCCTCTACTAGTTGCCATGTCATTAGGACTCACCAAACAAATGTCCAGTTAAATTATCATTATTTGGCAGATATGGTCATAGAAACTACCTTGCGATGGTTGCCATGGGAACAATCTAATGACTTAAAAAAAGGGCGCTGCCCATTATTGCTTTGTATTTTTGCTATATTCATCAATTTTTATGTGTTGTTCATAAAATAACTCTTTTTATTCAACATCAAGTACCATAAAGTACCATAAGAAAAACGAAAATAAGGGTTCTCCTAGATATTGGAATGTTACCATGGCAACAAATCTTCCATGAGAATGGAAAAGGGCATATTTTCATAGTGTATACTTTTGACAAAAGAATCAATGATTTTCTTCACAGAAAAATTACATATTTTTATCTTTTTATATCAAAGTATTTAATATATATCAGTAATTATTAAAATATGTTTTCCTTCTATTACCATGGAAACGAGCATGATGCTACACTTTTTGGAACAAACGAGCATCAGATTCAGATTCCTGAGGTCATAATTGACCAACATGACAAGTTTCAGCCAGGAGACTCTCGGGTGTCATTGTGACCCATTTTTTAGGTCATTTGCTCCTCTACTAAAATACTGAGGAGATTACAACCGGATTAGACTCTGTGTAGTATCCTCGCATTCGCTCGGATGTTACTACGCGTCCAAACATTGGAGATTGCGGCCGCTTGTATCTGAAACCAGCTAATATTGTGTTTATATACAATAGGGTCAGTTATAGACACAGCTGCTTCTCCAGAGGCGGCAATTGGGCAAAGTTATAAATCAGGTGGCAATTTTTGATGCAGCACCCCCACCTTACCCTGTGGCGAAAACTTGAACTGTACTCTCGCTGGTAACTAGCGGTGAAGACCTATCCATCTTTAGATTTACTCACAGTCATTCGCCTATCCATAACTAGATCTATCATGTAAAATAACAACAGTCATATGTTCGATGTATTAAAGTTTTATTCAACTTACGATATAGTAGTCTGTACTGGATAGTTTGAAGCTTTGTTTCCCTAGCAGTTTTACAAGTCACAGAATATATTTCTCCCCAAAGTTTGGTGGTTCAACTTACAAGTAACACAATTAATATTTCCTTCAAACAGGAACCTTCGTTCTATCAACATGAAGTACATTGTTGATTCTTTAGATTATTACCAGATAGAATATTTACCACTTAGAATCATGAATGTACATGTATATCGGCTGCATTTCCATAGAAACAGTCTGGAAAGTCATTTTGTTGAGCCAGGGAATGGAAAATCTCAATTGTAATTGGTTTAATGCTGTCTACATATATTAGCTGAAGGCCAATCATTAAATCGTGAAGGGTAAAGCAGTGGTTTGGTTGTTGTGTTCCCACTTTGATAGAATACTATAGGCAAAGCTAAGTAAATCAGTAAATCATTCGAGAGATGACCATTGTTTTAGGCCAGGTCAAGGTTACAAATTGTGCTCTGTATCATTATGTGTTTTAGAATAAGTAAAAGTTATAATCATTGAAGTACATCTTCTTAGTAAGTGTGGGGGGGGGGGGGCGATTCTACTCACACCTCACTCATATTAATAAAATTGTGAGAAACCTGAAAAGGGGAAGAAAAAAAGAAGAAAAAAGCAAGTGTAAACATTACCATGAAAAGAAATTAACATAAACCTTTTCTAGATGTGAACGTCTATAGAAATTAATCCACAGAAGATTTCGAAGTTGTTTTTATATATTTCAACTTGCTTCAATAAAGCTGCTTTTATGCTACGTTTACACCATCACCCTGACAGTCCCGGCAGCGGTTTCTGCTCAAACCGTAAGTGAACGTAAATAAAATATGATTTCTTTTAATTCAACATGACCTGTTATATTTACAGGATAGCTACATATGCAAAAACAGTTTAAGTTATATCTTTATTATCCTCCTCGGAAATTACGGATAGAAAGTCCCTAGCATGCAAAGTAGTGAGTGAGAAGATTGGCGGCCACATTCTCATTATTTCGATAACTTAAATTTGCAAAGCTAGATAACATGTGAAACCATAGTTATGGTGACAATACGGGGTAGATTTATGAGTTGTTTCGGAGAAAGGCACGGCGAGTTCAGAACGAATTTCTCCGAAACAACTCATAAATCTACCCCGTATTGGCACCATCACTATGGTTTCATATATATTATTATATACCTTAATTTGGTCTTAATTCGCTAAAACTGACCATAATTCGACGTCGAAGTGACTTGGCACAACTCTCAAACATGATGTGTACGCTAGCAGACATGCAGGATGTTGATAACCGGAAGTGATCACCGCACAGGCACAAATACATTATACTGCCGCATAAATTAACGCAGGGTCAACCTGCTAGGCTTGATCATCCTGTCGGACAGCTCTTCCTCGAGCGGTGCAGTGTCTGACAGGGGTTTTGCATTTGTTGACATTGACGCTCGGCCCGTGAATGTATCGAAATTGATATTTCTCGCATATCTAAGCTATCTAAAGTGTATCACGTGATTCGTTATCGTATTTCACCTCGATGTTTGATGTATTTTCGCACTAACTCGCTCCGTGGTTACTGTAAGATGCCATGGAACTCGCGAAGTGAAGCGATCCGCCATTTTTTAATCTTGCGCCTAGTTGTCTGTTGTTGGCCTCTCGAGCAATCAAAATGCTTTATTTCTTCAAAGCGTGCAATCTGTAGCTCAAAGCGTGCAGGTAAGGTTCAAAGCGTACATTTTGTCACTCAAAACGAGCCATCTGTTTGTATCGAAAGTAACCAGTACAACGATTCATGGCATACAGTGCAATCTGTGTACGATAACTATACCCATAGCAGCAGTGTGTATTTACACTGACTTTATGCATAGGTATATAATAATAAATACAACATTTCCATGATTTTGACCTGAGTGGTCGTATTCTCGTAGTTGACGCAATATTCTTGCATTCGCTCGGATATTACTGCGCGAAAACTACGCAGCAATACTGGTCAACTCTTACAAAGAATTACATCTACAGGAGCAACAACTACAGATGTAAAAAAAGCCAGGAGCAAAGAGTATGTTCATCATTGATGAACGAGCGAACAGTTATTAATGAATAATAATGAAAAGATTTGGGTTACATTCAGTCTATGGATAGTTTTCTGTGACCCACTTGCACGCATGTCAATTTGCCATTTCTGCATTTGCCTGACTAGGATACAAACATATCAAGCACCAGTGGGTCTTGAGGTAATTTGGACTTGAATGATTGGTCATTGTCAGCTGGACACACCTCTAAGACCCTGACACTGGCACCCTGCTTCTTTCTCAATATCAAAGTGAACAGCATGCAGAAAGTGAAGGGATAGTCTTTAGACAGTACGCTGGTAGTCTATATATGACCACTCTAACCTCTAGGCAATGTATATAAAGCGTACAAGCACGCTCCAATAAAAGCAGCAGAAAAAAGGACAGCAGCAGGAACTACAGAAGCAGAACGCCTCTCTCTCTGTGGCACTCCTAACTTAGTTGTGCTGTGATTACCAATCGGCCTGGTTTCTACTATGCATTATTATTCCCAGTGGAGCACACATCAACGGCAGAACATCCATTATTCAAACCTACATAATGAACTTGTAACACCACGATATTGATAGTATGCTGAGTGGGCGTGATCACAATAAGGGGTGTGGCCTGGCACGTTGATAGACGTCTCCGCCCAGCATGAAGCCACGCCCCCCGGGGGTGGAGGAGGAGACTGGTGCGGGGGACGGTGCTCTACTGGAGCTGCTCGGCGCGGGGCATCTGAGGACGACCGTCCCTCCGACAGACGAGGATACGGCACCAGGGAAGCAGGTGGGAGAGAGGTGTGTTACCAGCATGGAGCAGGGTCAGTAGCGCTAGAGCTGCACTCAGGGGTACAGGAACGGTACATCAGCCGAGCATGATCAGAACGTGAGTAAGGCGTGTACATGGATGGCACTTGAGCAGTACGTTAACAGAAGTGACTAGTACATGAACAGTATGTGCATAGTATATGTGCAGTAGTTTAACATCATGTGAGCAATACACCAGCAATATATAAGCTTTATGTGAGCAAGTATGTAAACACTATATGAGTGGTCTGTCAGCCACATGTAAACATTATGTGAGTGGTGTGTCAGCAGTAGTTTAACATCATGTGAGCAATACACCAGTAATATATGAGCTTTATGTGAGCAAGTATGTGAACATTATATGAGTGGTCTGTCAGCCACATGTAAACATTGTGTGAGTGGTGTGTCAGCAGTAGTTTAACATCATGTGAGCAATACACCAGTAATATATGAGCTTTATGTGAGCAAGTATGTGAACATTATATGAGTGGTCTGTCAGCCACATGTAAAAATTGTGTGAGTTGTCTGTCACAGTATGTAAACACTATATGAGTGGTGTGTCAGACATATATAAACATTATGTGAGTGGTGTGTCAACAGCATGAAATCATTATTTGATTGGTGTGTCAGCCATATGTGATCATTATGTGAGCAGTGTATCAGCATTATGTGAGCTTTATGTGAGCAGTAAACATTATGTGAATGGTCTGTCAGCAATATGTAAACATCATGTGAATGGTCTGTCAGCAGTATATAAGCATTATGTGAATGGTGTGTCAGCAGTGTGTAAACATTATGTGACTGGTGTGTAAGCAGTATGTAAATATTATGTACATAAGCAGTGTGTCATTATTTGAGTTGTGTGTCAGCAGTATACTTGAACATTTTGTGAGCGGTGTGGCAGCAGTATATGAACAATATAGGCCTGTTTCCATTGGTCAACAAAAACACCAGAGCTACTCAGAAAGTCTGTCGTTGGTGCCACTGACTGCATTGGTATTGAAAAATCGGTGAAGGTAGTAGATTTCACTCAGTGACCAAGCTTTCACTCAGTAATGCGTGCTGCCACATTGCGTAATCTAAGCAGAGAACATCGTGGGTCATTTCACGAGCTAGATCATTTCCATTGACCGATTTTGGGTCAGCAGTGCCAAAAGTCCGTCGGTGGTTCCTGACTGTAGATCAGTGACGGGAAATCGGCCAATGGGAACGGGCCTTATGTGAGTGGTATGTCAGCAGTATGTGAACATTATGTGAATGGTGTGTCAGAAGTAGGTATACATTTTGTGCACAATGCATGATCAGTGCGTGAGCATTAGGTTACAGTATGTCAGCAATAATGAACGGTGTACGGGCCCTATATGAGGAGGATGTCAGTAGGGTGTTAGTAGTAAGTGAGCGGTATGTGAGCAGTTTATTTATAAGATGTATGTGGGCGGTCTGTTTGCAGTATGGAAGGATCACTAGGACAAATTAAACAGGGCATGATTCTCTTTTGAAAAGTCAATTTTTTACTTCTTCTTATGATTACAATCATGATTCATGGTATTACATTGATTCAATCTTTTTCTAAATATTCTCCTAATAAGGCACATATCTGAAGGTGCAGTTTACACGAAGAGCATTTGAAGGTCGGCTCCTTACCTTGACATTCAGCTACCACCCCTTTCCATTATAGATACACATATAGATTATTATGTATAGATAAGGCAGACTGTTGTAAATACATTTAGATATCTTTCATTTTACATTGATAAGCGTAGACCGATAAGCGGAGACTTACGGGTGGTATCTCTCACTTCAGGAAATCTCATCGTCCATCAGTCAGCAGTGTGTCTCCCGGCATCCTACGAGGATAGAGAGAAGTGACTCGTTACTGGCGTTTCATAGAGACTACTCATTACTCCAGCGCTCCCCCACAGCCACCAGTACTTCAATAGAGCCCAGCAGGGACTGATTACCGCTATTATTAAATACAGAGAGGACCCCATATACATCAAGGCCACAGCTACTGCTAGCGATCCTTTCAGATCATATGCCTTTTATACTGTGACGATAATACATAGAGACCTTTACAGAGAGAGAAAGAGAGAGAGAGAGAGAGATCTACAGATCAGTCATTTTGGGCTCTAACTCCAGGATTAAGCGTGGCGTTGGACCAGGAACGGCTATCAAACTTGGATGCTTGTGAAGATATACACTAAGTAGTAGAGCATGGATTAAAGCTATGGATTATAGGGACGCCCCCACCAGAAGTACATAAGAGAACCTGTGCATACTAATTGGATAATACTCACTCCCAGAAGGTGGATATTAGGGTGTTGGTTACGGACGGCGCGCACAGACTGGAGCCTTGTCGGGGAGTACACAGTGAGGACTAGCTCAGTGAGGACTCAGGATGGGATACTCACAGTCCACGTTATCCGGAGCTGCAGATACGAGCAGCTCCAAACAGGGTCACAACAACAACCTGCCCCTCGTGGTGCTCATCCCCATCGACGAGAGCAGGCAAGCGGAAAAAGCCTTCGACTGTGAGTCTTTGTGTTTGATTCTTCTCATTTTCCCACCACTCAAATGTTGCGACTTTGTACTCAGTTGGATCTCTGATTTGTTGGGTTTTGCCATCATTTTACCATCCATCGATTATAAAGTGTATAGGTATTGTTAAAAAACGGTTAGATACCATACCCATGGTTTATGGATTTAAGTCCGTTGTATACCGTCTCAAAGCAATTGTATATGGGAAAATAGTTCCTTAGTGTTATAAAGCCAAAACAATAGCCATTGCTGATATACCCTTTAATCTGTCAATTCCTGGGTTCAATCTATTTCAGAAGATGTATACAATAATTGATTAGTTTGTGGACAGGTGGCTCTGTAAACTGCTTGAGGTTGATGTCGTAAATCACTCACTAATGCTTGTTAGAGTGTGCTTGCATGCGCTAAATATATCATCTATAGGTTAGAGGGGTCCATATAGACTTTCGGGGTACTGCATACAAACTATCCCTTCACTATCTGTGTGCTATTCACTGTGATATTGAGAACCTAGCAGGGAGCCAGTGTCTCAGTGTCTTAAAGGCATGCCCAGCTGACCATGACCAATCACTTAATGATGTGTTTGGATCCTAGATAGGCAGTTGCAGAAATGGCAAGTTGACCGGGTGAAAGTGGGTTACAGAAAACTATCCATAGGCTGAGTTAAACTCAAACCTGTTAATTGTAATTCATAATAATTGCATGCTTATTCATCTATGATGAATATACTATTTGCTCTTGGTTTATTACTACGCATTAATCTCTCCTAGTTTACAGCCGCCAGTCCACAAAACCATCAATTATCTTTGACTGTGGGAAAACACGCTCATATACGTCATCTAGAGGTTAGAATGCTCACACAGGCTTCCAGCTTACTGCAGAGAATCTAACACTTCACTATCAATGTTCCAACTATAAAGACCTGGTTAAATGAGCAGGGGTCCAGTATCAAGCCTTACCATACCCCCTGTCCACTACTGACTTGGTTCCTAAAATAAGACATTTTTATTTCTAGTCTTTTTGAAGACAAATGGATACACTATGTCAATCCTTTCATGAAATGATAAACACTTAGTTATGGCTACTGTAATCTGCCACTAGAAAAGGAAACTATTAGATGATAATATTGTCTAAATGTGGTTTTTACATTTCAATCTGATGGGACACATCTAAATACACTGTATTCGGAGAGTCAGATCTGATGGGACAAATCTAAATACACTGTATTCAGACCCACTTTGTACAGACCTAACAAACCAGTTTTACTCCCTTCAACCCTGTCATCAAGCCTTGCACCTGAAACTTGACATAGACTTGCTGAAACCGTTGATTATCAATTTTCATGAAGACAGGGAGGGAGACACAGAGAGACAGATAATGATGCAGATGATAACAGACAAAAGGGAGACTCACACAGGGACAAGTAAACAGACAGAGAGTCAGAAATATACAGATAGGGACAGAGACAATGAAACAGAACTGCAGTAAGACACATACAAAGCGAAATAGACAAACATACATGCCAGACAATAGGTACAGAGACAAAGATATAGTATGACATATGTATGGACAGACAGGGACAGAGACAATGATATAAACAGAGAGAGTCATACATATATACATTATATAGACAGGGATAGTGCCAGGGAGACAGACAGAGGAGCAGACAGCTGAAGACTGAAAACAGACATAAACAAAGAGAAATAGACAGGGACAGATGAAGATTTAAGTATAACACACTGGACCTGAAGCCACTCTACAATCATGCCAGAATAGGCCTCACTGCTCTCCTACCAATTTACAATGCATACACATTACAAAACTGATGGGACACACCTGGCTGTATAGCATTGGAACTTCCACTTCTGATGGGACAGACCATTCACTATGCTCTTTAAAGAAACACAGACCCAGTAATGAGGTATGAGGTTGGAGGAAGGGTAGGCATATGACTCTATCTCAACCCAGTCCCTCCATATTAGCACCTCTCCCCCACTCTCACACACACACTCCTTACCTTAATCAACTGACCAGGGCCCTGTTTTTCAGTCACGACAATCGTTATGGGCGACGTGTTTTTGCCGTCAGTGTTCGATAGACACGACACTTTAGTGAATAGGCGATATGTCGTGAGTCTAAGAGGCATAGGGCGTCCAGACGTGTTTTTCAGTCACGACAATCGTGGGGTCACGTGATTGAAAATGTCGCCCAAATTGTCGTTGGTTCATGACACCTATGGACATGTCGTACAGAATGCGCAACTTCATTTCCCGTTGGGATTAAGCAATGAAACTTTAACACGAGTAAGGTATACATATAACCTATTATCGTACCAAATATGAAGACAATCGGATTCACCGTCCCGAAGATATCGACGTTTGAATTTCGTCATAGCAAACGCTGCTCTGGTGGCCAGTGTAGCTCTACCCTCACTCTGCGATTACGTCACTCTCCCAGCAGAGATTCAGCGCTCTTTACCGTGAAAGATCTGCTAGGAGAGTGGTTGTATGATATCTGATCGATAGCCCGATGTTTCAAATTCAAACGTCGATATCTTCGGGACGGTGGGTCCGATTGTCTTTATATTTTGTACAATTATAGGTCATATGTACCCCTTACTCGTGTTAAAATGTCATTGCTTAATTCCGTCGGGAAGTGAAAAAATCCTCTATATACACACAGTGATGTGTTATAGAACCTAAGACAGTTCTATACTTGTCATAGCAGCCGACATTTTTCGCGGCGATCGTGAGTGGCGCACTACGATCGTGTCTATAGAACAGCGGCCATTTTGTGTCTTCCAGAATGTCGTGGAATCGCTGGACGATCGTGGGGTATCGCTGCCCGACGATGTCGTTACTGAAAAACAGGGCCCAGGTTATTGAACCTGTTATGCTCAGACCCATATAGGACTTGATTCAAAGACATTTTTAATGCATTAGGATGTATACACTGATTTTAAAACCAGAAATTAGTTTCATTAAGTAATCCTGTTCATGACACTTGAGAACAACTGTCAAATTAATTCTAGGTTTATTGAAACATTTTTGATATCTAATTTTTTCGATCAAATACATGTGGCTCAAATACATAATTTCTTATGATATTCTCTTACTTTTATTTCATGAAGTAATTTAGGTATACCACGCTCTTTCATTGTAAAAGGAAAATAACATTAGCTCCTAGTCTATATATACCTATACTGGTAAGTGTCAGATTTACTAACCTTTCCTATGGTATCGGAAACCCTGGCATACCAGCATACTATATAGAGTATGCTGGTATGAATATAAGATACTCACATACTCTAAATCTGCAGTATTGTGACCTCCGCCATACCAACATACTCTGGATAGCTGCGTGACATCGTCATGGTTTTGGTAAATATCCAATTGGATGTCGATATCTAAGGCATATACTAACAGTAAAACATATTTACCTTGTTGAGACTTCCGTGGCCATGTGTCCACCTTAGTTGGGAGTAGGTAATAAAATTACTCGGAGAGCTCGTTGTATAATTTATTTGCTGGTCTCTGAAAAACTCATTTCTGTGAAAGATACTTCTACTTAAAAATGGAAAAAATCTCAAAAGAAACGTAGGTAAGGGTGTCACACCAAAGGAAATACGTTGTTCATGTTCTTTTATGTTCTGCCTTTAAACTAGACCTAATACTAACAGATATCCAAAGCGATATATGGTTTTCATTTCGCAAGAGCGTAAGGCGAAAAAGAATGGAAAAGAGAAATAGAGTCAATAGCTCCCCGACTGGCCGCGTAGTTCCCTGTGACTCCAGTGTGTCACATTACCCTCTTAATAACGAGTTGACCCGACATGAGAATGCCAGGAGGTATTCCCCTGGTGAGTCCTGAAGATGCGCCGGAAGCATTCTTTGGGCATTTTCATGTAAATGTTAATTTCTAAATCTATATAGTTTCATGATTTCATTAGGCTATATAGAAACCAATATTCTAATTAAATGTGGATATTGATTAGTAAACGGTAGCTAATGGAATCCTGGGTACCATTGTGATATTTACTTAGTGCATGCAACATTACATAGTCGTATGCATGTAGGTGCAACTTCTACCAGGTCACTTCAAAATCGTCTCAGCTGCTATAGTCAGGACTGGTTGAGTTGATATGGTTTAATCTTTGTGCTATGGGAGTGACTAAGGTCTTGTTAATGCTAGGGAAAATCTGCAAGATGAGAACTCAATGTGACACCATGAGACAATCCTTCATAACTACAAACACCATTTTCATGCGCCTACAGCCCTGAAACATAGTTTCCTTTTGAATAACTTGATCTGATGCCCAATGAGTGATTTCTAAGGATACTTGTATATGTGCAAAAGCTACGACGGTACTTCCAAGTAATTTGTTAGAATGTTATAGATCTCTATAAAGGAATGACTGGAAGTTTGGACAATTCTGTGAATAGATCATATCAAAATATGTAGACAATGCCATCTTCCGTCCAATTAATCGGAGGAAAGATTCTCAGATGTCATCAATGTTTGTATCCGTAAACGCCAAAGAAATGCTCTTGTGCGTCATCTGTACATTGGTGAGCTGATTGCTCGGGAGGTTTATAATCAAGTCATATCACCACATGAAGGTCAGCGGTCCATGACTCAGGTGGGATATTACCCCTGGTACAGTATCCAATCAGTCCACCCTACCCTCAGCAGCCCCCACCATATTCCACCTAAATACTTATATAGAACTGCATCGAGAATCATATAAATAGACAATACTCCACGAGTTTGGATGGGCCGCAATCGTCATTGAGGCGAAGCCGAGTGATGATTACAGCCCATTCAAACGAGTGGAGTATTGTTTATTTTATGATTCGAGTGCAGTTCTGGATTTATCTCACCCTCTTTTTATGACATTAAATATCATCAAAATTTCACAATAATTAGCAAATCCATATGACATCATCACAAATTCATATGACTAAACTTGTACCAGGGGTGAGATAAAACCTTTTACAACCGGCCAATTCTGATACACCAGAGGGCGTCATCAAACATGTGATCACGTGATCCAATCTAAATATTGATATGTTTCCAGTAGAATCTTATGTTTTTATATACCTGTAGACAAACCTCTATCAAATGCTGCCCACAGCTGGGCATGGTACATAAATAATGTTCGGGCCTCCTGGCAGGCTGTGCATAAAATAGCATAACAAAAAGATTTACAGGTATATAGTAATAAGGAAACATGATAACTGAGGCTGCAGTGATGGCTGTTCTCGGTCTTTCGTCCTATAACATGTTATGGTAGTTTGCCTACAGCGTTGGGCCGTAGTTATAGGATGTAAGACAGACAACTGCCATTACTATGGGCTCCGTAACTATGTTTCTTCATAGTTTAATAGTGCTGGTGATATAGTATAGTCATATACACCATGACGGAGTGGAATGATTGCCTAGTGTCAACTGTAAATCAATTTAACGCACGTGTGGATAGATGGCCAAAGATATATGTGTGCCACATGGGCACGGTAACCTATTCAGCGTTCCCTGTCGCAATGTCTCCCAAATATCAATTATAACATACCATGTCGTTATTTTTTAACATAATCATAAACATAAACGGCTAATACACAATCATGTTGCAATTACTATATGTGATTCACCCATTGCTCGGAATTAAATGTAACGGAATATTGCCAGCCCATATGGCATCATGCGAAATTACCCGATGCAAATAGCCCAAGATGTGTAATATCCTATGCAATAATAGCAATATGTACCGTTCATTGGAAATTGTAGAATCATAGATATTAATATTGATGGATATCTTCACATATAATAGTCCGTATTATGAATTTTACAAGGACATTAGGTTGGACTCTTACCACGGTGTTAGGTTGGAATTTTACCAGACCATTATTGTGAATATGATTCATAATTACCATATACAATGGTCATGTAATGTGTATTCCAGTATTGACTGGACATATCAATTTTGATACATATTTCTGATCAACATACATTAGACTAACCTGTGATACAACGATTGAATAAATGTTCTTATCAGTGTTTTTGAAACCTGGAAGTGTGTCCAGACTGTCAAATGAACACAATATATCTTGTAAACGGAGACCATTGACCATGGTGGGAGATAGTGTCCTGTCATACTCTACTATATTATCGATCATAGGCCTGATATTTCCTGGCTGAGTGAATCATAAGACATGTAAATTGAGCACAATACAGATTACAATGTCCTTCGGTTGAACCAAAGCAAAATGAAGAAGTAGTTATTCGTGCTTAATAAGAAAACAGATTATTAAATGTTTTACGATTCGCATCACAGTAGTTTATAAGTATTTCAGCATTGCGCTGCCTGTGATCTGAACAGTAAGCATCGCAGCATCTCGCTGGTGAGCCTAGGGAGGGAGAATAAGATGGAGTAGAGGTATTTGAACCTGGTGAGAGGTACTGTCTCAATACGGACGTTACTGCCTTGAGCTATAGCCGGCAGTGCAGACAGATTCATGCTTATATTGGGCATGTACACTCGGTTACATACTGCATCTCTGTCATGATAATATACGTTCCCTACACACCATCAATGTTGTATACAAATGTAGAGGGTGCGGCTGCCAAGTAGATGTTTGTTTCTTCTTTGACAGAGGATGTGGCAGTCCAATTCCGGCTGTGTGGTATAGTTTGGTGAGCCATGGGTTTGCCCCAGATTATGTAACTCAGCTTGTTAGAGAGTGCTTGTACGCACTATATACATGGCCCAGAGGTTATAGTGTTTACATTGAACTTCCAGCATGCACGACAACCGATGATAGCGTCGCAACTAATAATTTCATTTTTTAAGGGTCTGTCTGAACCTGGTGATCATGCGATTCAGGGGGAAAACATCTATCAGGGAAATTGAACCCTATAATTTAGACGAAGAAATTGTGTTCGAGTACAGAATCTCAGCAGGAAAATACACTGTGAGGTTAATAAATCCCATCGTGTGAATCCCACTTAAGCAATAGGGAAAACTAGGAAGGTACATAAAGCATAATTAAGTCTGGGAAGAGAAATGTTATACTTACCGGACGTAAAATCAACCATGGTTTAACGGCCAACCAGGTGGCTGGACTTAGGAATCTCTTAGAAGCTTTGCAATACAATATTACTGTATCGTTTTGTATGGACTCACAACAGAACTGAATACCCTAGAGACCTCATATCCACAGTGTGCCTTCTTAACACAGAAGCTGCTTTGGACACGTGACACTGCTGGGACTTCCCAGAGGCAGCTCAGGGTTACTTCCTGTGTTGAAATTTCTTCCCGCATAGAGGAAGCTTCCTCTCACTTGATACATAGATAGATCCATTTTCATCTACTTCATAGCAGGATTATTCTTATCAGTGTGGTTCTTTGTCCTCATGTTTTACGAGAGAGTACTGATGTGCCAATTGTTTGAGTATTTAACTCATGGTTAATCAATAAGTGAAAAGGTTAACCCTCTAAGGACGGGTATCTGTGGCCAAGCTACCACCTAGAGGACGGGTGCTAGTGGCACTTTATACCGCTAGGGTACGGGCACACAGTTGTTAAAACCCACAATTTAATTGTTAAATAATGTGATACGATATATAATCTAAATATCTATTTCTTTTAAATAGAAATATTAATAATGGTATTAGACATGCACTCTGCGAAAAATTTCATTAATGTTCTTCCATTATTTGTGGTTATAAATGATTTTGTAGATTTTTGAGAAATGATGCCTCAAGGCATCATCTGCCTTGGGCTGGATGATGCCTCAAGTCATTATTCCCCCTTATAAGGTTGACCAATAAGTAAAAAGAACGTGTAAAATCTAGTATTGACCATTAACACCCTTGATGGAGCACCATTCCAACTTAGTAGCATGAAAGCACCACTCATGCAACACTATACAAATGGAAAAATCACTTCCGATCTCTGTGACCAAGAAAGCGGGGGGAGGGGGGTGTGTTAAAAATTGTCAGAAATAGCATGCCGTCATTTATGGACAGCCCCTTAGGTTAATAGACGAGGAAGGTATCCTCTGAGCAAAGTCTACAGAAAATACATTTAGCCCCCACGATGACAACGAATTGGTATATGGAATGTATTAAGGGCTATAAACATAATCAAACTCTAAATTAACAAGTGAGTCATTCTATAGCCAGCTGAATGAGAGTGGTGAAGGATCTATGAGGATTAATAGTATCAAGAAGGTATAAAAAGAAAGGGAAATCTTTTGATATTAATCTAAACATGCTGCTTATAGCCCTGTGTTTCTCGCGCAATTGATTTGTGAGTCATATATCATCTTTTATTACCAAGGCTTTCCCTAGAGTGTTTCACAGGAGACTAGTCCTATAGGCTGTGGGTTTTCAGAACCAATCTCGGCTAGCCAGGCGCCTACAATACAACGTGGTGCAGTGCATTCCCAATCCTTGAGGCATTGCCTCAAATTGTATCTGTTAAGGGCCATCCATGAAGTATGTATACCGAATTTCTGAAATGATGCCCCCCCCCTTTCACTAACACCCCTCTCAATCCTGTACGCAATAGAACAAAGAAGGAGCATGCGCAAATTTTCCGAATTTGTTTACCCCAAACCCCCCTCAGTGCTTACGTACTTTATGGATGGCCCTAGACTGGCCCCAGTCCCTGCATCCTATGGCTACCCCTCCACATACCTTACCCCTCCTTACTGGTATACATTTGATTCATGGGCCAGTCAGGCAAGGATACATAATATGAAGAAAATCAGAATAAAGTTCATTATAATATTATTATAATGAACTTTATTCTGATTTTCTTCATTATAATATTAGTATAATGAACTTTATTCTGATTTTCTTCAATCATTTAATGACTCTTCATGATCAAAGACTTAAGCAAGTCTAGGATGGCCCCTAAGTTACATGCCAGGAGACCACAGAGTGTAAGAGAAGGATCTATAGACCCTTGACTCATTCCCCGGCGCATGACAAAATGGCGGCCGCGCGTGAGTTTCCGGTTTCGTACCCGGCGGACGCCATTGTTTGTTTTGATTGTAACACAGTTTTAGGAGCAGATTATGGCTGATAAAAGATATGTCAACAGCTGAAATTGATCGCATTTAAGATTGAATATAACGTTTATTTGTTTGTTACAAGATGAGTGTTCCTTTATTGTGTTTTTGTGTGAAAACGGAAGGTTCCCCAGGACTGTCAGTCTATTGTATAGCCTACTATAGGCCTATGTTTCGACTAGCTGCCTGTAGCTGTGTGTATGGACGATATGGTACAGGAGCATTATGGCATGGACGAATCGGAACCTACACATATAATTTAGCCAATACAATGAAGTTTACAAATGAATAAACATTATTTCCTCTGTGGTTGATTGTAGTGACAGCCTTGTAAGTTCTAGCCAGTACCAACTGTGCGAGTACTAGAGTAGGCTACCCGGTACCCCGATAGTCCCACTTGTCAAAACACAGGGTCCTGTTTTATAGTCGTGACAATAGCAGTTTTTCCGTTCAGCGCCACCATGCGGTCATGTTGCATGGCAACGCGGCCGTTCGGCCAAACATTGCGGTGTCCGAGTGCCCGCCCATGCATTCACACATAGGGTGTGAGTGGCGGGTATGGGAGCAGAGGTGTTGTTTTCTTCCAGATAGGAGTGTTAGAACAAGTTAGGACACTCTAAAAACATAGACAGGTTGTACAAACTTCAGAGTTGATTATTGTCTTAATTTTTAGATATTGTTTTAGTTGTTACAGAGATTACTGATATACCAAAAGAGGGACATACTAAGAGGGATATTCTAAGAGGGACATTCGACTCTTGTATTTGTCTACTGTGTATATCATTCCCATTTCCATCTCATTCATCACTCTCTATTCATGCCAAACCTGGTGATGAATGTAAAAAGTCATTTCCCTAATAACAAAAATGATAACCCCCTGCCCCCCAAAAAAACAACCAAAAAACCCTCAATAAAATACATTGGTACACATCAAAACACATCACTGTTGGTCATGGATTGTGAACTAATTTCATTGTACAAAAACTCGCTCATAATAGAGTAATTATATGAAAAACAATTACTTTGAAAAAAAAAATTTAATCATGAATCTCAAATGCCAGACATTATGATTTAAAAATGAACCAATCTCAAGAGATATATCATTTTACATCTTATATAACACTATCCAAGTGAAATATATATAATAATTGTATAATGTATCAAATGGGTTATATGTATAATATTGTATATATATATATTACAGATACATGTTCATTATATATATATAAATAAATATATGGTCGATATTCAGAATTTGGCGACAATTCAGTCCCAAATGGTCGAAAAATAAAATTGCTAAGATCGTTTTAGGAGTTTTTCCATGCAATCTAGACAGTTTTGTGGTAGCATACCTAAAATGGCTAATAGTTTGGACCATTATTGGGTTCAGAATATCACATTGAAGTAACAGTCTCTATAATATTTCTGCCTCCGTGTACATAGGTGCGAAACGATCGAACATGTACGATATTTACTACAACACAGACCGTGTCGCAGCGTGTATATATGCATTTACCTAGGAGAACTAGAATGTATTCACTTTATTCCGACTGTCCGATAGTGCCAGCGGCCCTGGGATTTACACATATATTTTTCTAGGCTCTAAAATCTTGTTTTGATGTTAGATAAAGGAATTATTGATTTGAGAAATTTAGCCCGTATCGAAAATCACCATATTTACAATACATAATGCCCGTTATATCTGCTATCTAATTCCAAAATTTCATAATTTTCTGTTGAGTACTTCTCATATGAGAGTGATTTAAATGTTGTCTAAATGTTATCTATAAACAAATTAAACAATTTGGTAATCAAGCATGGTATGCATGTTTCATCTCATATGGCATACTGGTACCATGTCTTTCAATGATCTCTCTCATATAGAAAATTCCATGACTGCTGACCAAAATTCCATGACTTTTGGCAAATTTTCAAATTCCATGACTTTTCCATGACCACTTTCATTTTCCAGGTTTTCCAGTCTCTGTGAGAACCCTGACAGATCAATTGACAGTTCTGTCTTGGCCGATGGCTATGTCTAGGCTACCTATTATCGCTTGTGCTGATACAGACTATTTTTTAATGTTTTCGGATTTTATATTCATTCAAACTAAAGATCTGATGCCAGCAATGAGATATTTGGGTAATTTTACTATGTAATATCAAATTACATGCATTTTCTAAGGCTAGAAGTCGGAATACAGGGGGCCTCCTGCCATTATTTCCATTTTCGGAGAAGCAATGTACTGGGTAGGGGGTAGGTATTCACACTGTCAACCACAGCTACTTATGTGATAAAATCGCGCAATTCGGCATCTAAATTTCATCAAATTGGACATCCAATACCAGAAATGGAAAATTCAGATGATTTTACATCGGAAAACCAAATTACAGGCAGTTTCAATGGTTATAAGTCGGAAAACTATGGTCCATTGTAGATTGAAACTCGAAACCATTTATAACCAAGTGACAAGTCTCTGTTTGCACAGATAGCCCCTAAATAGTTTCTCATTTTCTCCATAATACATCAACAATCCATAGAAATCAATGGTATAGGCCTTTTCCTCAGGTTCTTTATATATTAAAGTGACCAGCTTATAGTAAAGTCATTATTTTGATCATTAACAATAAACTAGATCTTAAAAGTCGGAAAACTGTGGGGATACGGCCATTGTTTACATTTTCGGAGAACGCACGCTGGCAACCGGAAACTCACGGAGCGCAGGAATTCTGGGATACCGTACAGGGGTCTATAGGATGACCCTCTCTACCTTACTGGAAATACTGTGTGAGACATTTGATTGAAAAAGGAAAGGAAAAATAAAGTGTCATAAAAAGGTGACGACTTTGCAGAGGATGCGTCGCTTCGTGCTCTATAACCGGAAGCAGAGTGTGGGCTCGATGTGGCTTCATACTGCGCATGCTCGGCAGGCGTGAAATAGCTTCCGGTCGGTGTGAGGATTGGTCTGGGGCGGACGGTGAATTTATTCCTGTATGAGATACCACCTCAGCGAGCAGACTACCGTAAACTGCTCTCTTTACCAAGACTCAAATTTTGAAATTCTTCAGTGAACAAAAATCCCCTTAAATAAATACCGTGCTAGGTATTGATTTACAGGTAAATAGTGTGAAAATATCATAATCGAATATATAGAGATTCGAAAAAGATGTAGAATCCATATCATCTTCTTAAGATTTGGTGGAAATTGCCTGAACTTTAGGACATGATGTTTCATATTCCTTTTCATTAATGGACCTCCAGGAATATAGGATTTCTTTTTTATTTCTCATTTTGTAAACCGTTGCAGCGGATGAAAAAAGGATTTGCATGCTCAAAACATAAAACAAAACAAAAGTAGTTACCAAAAACAAGCAGCAGACTTATGAAAATGTCACAAAATCGTAAATGTCGTAAATCGACGATTGTACAGTTCCAAGTATGGAACTAACCAGGACACATAGATGGAGATACTGGATCGAAAACAATATAGCTTCAAATATAAAAATGAGGGATTAATAATGATAATAGTAATAATAATAATAATAATAATAATAATAATCCGAAACGTTGCATTTTAACAGCAAATAAACATCACCTGTCATTCCTAATTTATTTCTTTGCCTCTGGTTGTTTTTATGGTTTCTTAATAGAAATCATAAAAAGATGATCCTCTATGAAAATCAAGTACATGTACAGACAAAGTAGTAAGCATATAGAGAGGAGAGGTCCTAAATATACCTACAAAAAAGGAGATTCCCTTGGACGGTTTTTAGGCTTGAAGCTGCCATGGTTATGGGCCAACTGTCAAGTCAACGGGAGTTTCATTAAAAGAAACTCTTATACAATGTTAAAATTTCATATCATACAGGACAGGACATGGGAACATTCATGAGCAGTACGAAAACGACACCATTGGTGATCCATTACCCTTATCTTATGTACACGTGTTGGACAGCCACCAGTATCTGTCTTTATTTTTACTCATACATATATATTCAGAATCCGTCTTTGGTTAAGCGGGGAACCAAGGAATTGTTGGTATGCGTTTGGTCTGATTACTTAGTGCATTGTTCATCATTGGGGTTCAGTGAGAATCTAGACCCATATAACTAACTGAAAGCAATATTTCAACGAAAGTGATTGGTATTTCTTATAAACTACTGGTCCAGCAATGGGTACTATCACTTGTGCAGTATTACATAGGACAATGCAGAATATGGCGTTTGTCACATTTGTTCTTCTTGACTCCAGGAAAATAGTTCATTCCCTAAAGTCAGATAAATGACCCAGCTTTTCATAGACCGTCCTGTGCATGCCTAATAATATGACCCCTATCTTCTGAAGAGCTTTTCTTTTATAATACTTCTTCAATTCAAGCATGGAGAGATCTGACATCTGAAGCTGTGCTCTTACTGCTTGGCCAAAGCTGAGCGATGTGGTCTTGTAGAAACCCGGCTTGTGAACCACATCTCAAGGGAAATATTTTGCGCCAGCAAGCTCAAGGTGTTAAAGGTGTGTTAAAGACGTTAGATCTGAGATTGATTGGCAGGTATAAACACTTGGTAATGAAAGACCTGTCTTTGTACATGTTTCGGCATGGAGATTTTCTCCCTACCCTTGATGACCTCGGCCTCACCTGCAATTAATCTCAACCAATTTGAAGGAAGCTAATTAGAGACCATAATGAATAGCATGTAAAATACCATAGATTATGTAGATACTATGGTTTTCTGATACCATCTATTATGTCGACCATATCATATATATATACATATATATATATATATATATATATATATATATATATATATATATATATATATATATATATATATCATGTTACTATGGTGTGCTCCCATTGAGGGTTATATCGACTGGCTGTCTTAACCCCAAGTGCGCCCAGGCTCTACCACAAGCCCTTCTGTCATTACCCCTTTACCCGCAACACAAAAGTATAAAGCAGAGGTTGGGCAAATAAAATTTATTTTAATTTTATGAGCGAAAAGAGAAGATATTAATACGTGATAGTAATATCTTAAAGATAACAAGATACATATGGAAGATATGTTATGTTATATGATAACATATTGGTAGATATGATACATATATGGTAATATGGTATATGTTATACGTGATAAGGTATAAGGTTTTACATATGTTGATATGTAATAGTATAATACATATGGATATACATGTATAAAGTATAATGGTATATATGAATATACAGTGTGTATAAAAACGCCAAAAATCCATGAAGGAAGTGGCGTGGAGGGTGGGAAAAAGGTTCGAGTCACTTGTTAATTGACTTGATCGGAGAGTCATTAACCTGAGTGGCACTCGACACTCGGATGTAGCTCCTGTGAGCGTTCGAGCGCCACCCCCCGTATCTCTGGATGGAGAGTTCGGGGACCCCGGCCTGGAAGGCCTGAGTGGCCGCGGCCTTTCTCAGGCTGTGCAACGTGTACGTTTTCGCCGGGATCCCCGCCAGAGCCGTAAGTCTGTCCCATTCCCTGGTCAGCGACCTGGTCGTTATCGGTGACCGATCAGCGTTCATCAGGAACGGGTCTCGGTCGCTAGACGTGGGAACGGCCGCGATCATCTCTCTCACGGCTTGCATAGGGCACGACCTCCGGTCGGGAGAGGGCTGGAGAGCCACGTGCTTCTCCTCTCCAACACACTGGAGGTTTTTTGCCGCTTTTACCCTGACGGTGACGTGAGCTGACGTGACTTTCACGTCCCCGCGAGTTAGGTGCCTGTCCGGATCGAATCCTCGGACGGATGGGGGGCGACCTCGCTCTGCCGCAGGGCCGCGAAGAACATCAGCAGGCAGGCCGCTCTGGTGGACCGGTCGAGGGGCGTGGCCGTTAGTCCACCGAGGACGCTCCTGAGGGCCTGCATCGGGATGGGCGGTTTGATGTTCGGCGTGTAGGACTTGTCCCTCTTCATCGCGTCGATGGCCCTCTTTACTCTCGCGTCCTCGGTCGCCGCGACGTTGCCCCCGGACAGGCGCAGGTGCGACCGTAGGTGCGACAAGTGGTTGCCAACGGTCGCGGGCGAGGGGGCGTGGTCCCGGACGTACTCCAGATACGACGTGACGAGGCTGACCGACGGCTGCTGCGGGTCCGTACCCGTCCTCCGGCAGAATGCGATGTAGGTCGATACGGCGCTTCGCTGGTTCGCGACCGTGCCGGGGGCACGCGCCGCGGCTTGCCGCGCAGATGCCCTCTGCTGGAGACAACGTAGCGCCGGATCTGCAGGAGAGCCGGAGGACAGGCACAAATGAGGCGTGGTTACAAGGCACAACAGACATGAGATTATGAAATGACATGTAACGTTCAGCTCTTGCATTGTCCCTGGAGGTGAGGTGCGACCGGCTGAGGGCGTCCGCGACCGAGTTGAGGACCCCCGGGATGGGGGTGTACAGGAGGTCCACCTGTAATTTCGCCTGTACCATCCAGGCCTGGCGCGCGCACTCGGCGAGGACCCGGTTGCGTGCCTGCCCCGACGTGAGTGCCTGGACAGTTCCCATATTGTCGCAGAACACCTCCACCCTCGTGCCTCGGTCACGGTCCGTGAGGAACGTGTTGAGGGCGTAGATGGTATTGAGGGCTTCCAGCTCCGAGATACACTCCACCGGGTCCCCGACCGGGCAGACCTGACCGGAGTACGCTAGGCGGCCGTCTGTCCCACCCACGCCGGTGAGGCAGGCGTCCATGGTGATACACTTCGTCGGGGGGCCCCTGGGGATCAAGGCACGTCCATTCCACCCGTCAGCGAATCTCGAGAACCAGTCGAGGTCCTGCCGCATGTCCGACGAGATGTTGATGTAGAATCCGGACATGCCTCGCAGGGCCTCGAGGAGCTTGCTGACGAATGCCCTTGCCGGCCGGATGCATTTCGCGACGTGTAGTATTTTCCCCAGTATCGACTGGAGCTGCCGCTTCGTGAGGGACCGCTTCCGGGAGACGGCCGCGACGTGTTGCCGCACATCCTGCAGTTTGTCTTCCGGGATCGATAGCGTCATCTTCGCGGCATCGATGTCGATCCCTAGCCAGCGGACCACCTGCGACGGCTCCTGGGCTTTGTCCCGGGCCTCGGGGAGCCCCAGTTCGCGGAAGAGCTCCCGGGCGGTCGCGAAGTCCGCCGCGGCTTTCTCCTTCGACGGCGATATGATGATTAGGTCGTCGAGGTACATCGCTCCCTCGACCCCCTTGCCGGCCAGAATCTCCACTATGGTATCCGCTACGCACTGCATGTGGTAGGAGGACGCGCGGGCACCGAATGGCATGGCCGTATCACAATAGTACCCGCCGTCCCACATGAAGCATAGGAAGGGCCAGTCGAGGGGGTCGCAGCGAAAGTTCTTGTATGCCCTCGCGATGTCGATCGAGGCCATATAGGCCCCGGGGCCCGACCTCAGGAGGCGGGAGACGAACCCGTCGATGGTAGGGAGGCTGTGCTCCCTTTCCTCCCCGTAGACCGAGTTTTTCATCACGAAGGCATTGACGCTCTGTTGCCGCGGGAACGTCATGTCCGTTATTACTCTCCGGGCCTCGGAGTCCCGCTTCTCCCGCGACATCAGGGGAGACACGTGGCACCACAGGCTGAACGGGGCGTCGGAGAACGGGCCGAGCAGATTGGAGAACGACAGCTCCTTTTTCACAAACTGCCCCACCTCGGTCGGATACCCGGTGGCACTGGGGTGGTTAGGCACCCCTCTGGTATCCGTCGCGGGACCGAGGTATCCTAGGGGGAAGCCGTATCGTATGAAGCCCAGTAGCTCCTGCTTCCCCCGCATGCCCGTGAGGTATTTCTCCCACGCCCGTAACCGTAGGTCCGTGGGGAGAGTAATCTTGCTACACATCGCGTTGGGCAGGCCCGAGGCCCGCACTGCCTCGTAGATGTGGCCGTGCGCCGGCGGGGCGCCGTCCTGCATCCGCGGCCATTCCGCGCGCCGATGTGCCTTGAACGCCTCCGGGTCCGTACGAGTCCCGGCGGCAATAATCCCGGTCCGACACACTTCCTCGAGCTTAGCGAAGTCCGGGGGCGTGCAAGGAGGGGCTCCATCCTCGGTCCCGTGGCCGGTCGTGCCCGGGTGGGGGACGCCCACCGGCACGGCCACGTGGTCCCGCGGAGTTGTGTTGTTATTGTTGTTGTGTATTGCCTCCCTGTCACGTGGGGGAATCCTCACTCCTTGTGTGACGTCACGTGTCGGGGTGGCCTCACGTGGGGAAGTGCGGACCGGGAGTCGGCCGCTGACCACCTGTGTCCACGTGGCCGTTGGCGGTTTCCTGTCCTGTGTTGTTTCAGCACTGGACGTCTCTGTGATCTCACGTGCCACGTACCCTTTGACCCCGGGAGCCCGGGTGGGGGGTGCACGTGAACATCCTGTAGTTGGGTGCGCTCCGGTTACTCTCGGGGCGCACCGTGCCCGTTTTTTGCCGGCTGCGGAAGTCCATGTTGGTAGAGGGCATCCGGTCCAGGGTCGGCCGCCCTCATCGTGTATCCGGCCTGCGGGGTGTATCCGCCCTGCTGTCCGCGGCGTGTTGGTTGAGGGGCTACCGGCTGGGACTCGTAACCCATGGTGTACCCCAGTTTACGGTTGCAGGCATGGAGCGAGTGCCCGCACTATTTCCCGACCGAATCGCAGAACGAGCAAATGTGAACCCATTTCACGGGCCCGTCCTCGTGCCCGCTCCGATGCCTGCACCCTCTCTCCGAATTAAACTGCCGGCACGGCAGCTCCCTAGCTTTGTCCTTCCCTGCGTTGTCCGGTCCGGCCGACCGGGTCGAGGTCGTCATGGCGAGCCGGACTCGCTCCTCCTGTATCAGACCGTAGTCGGACCAGCTAAGCCTGCCGGCCTCGATTTGGTCGAACACAAATTGGCTCCATCGCCTCACCCCCGCCCACGGTCGAGACTGGGCATCGATGGATACCTGGTGGAGGTGCTTAAACATGTGGTCCCGGTCGGCGGGCTCCACGGCTCGGTCGTCCCCCAGCAGACCGAGGAACGCGCTAACGTATTCCATCGGCCCTAGGGACCCCCGCACCTCCAGTTTCTGAGACAGTGTAAATACGCCCTCGCGGTCCACAAACATAAATGGCTTCGAGGTCAACCGAGAGATGTTTAAGTCCGAATGGAGCTTACCCGTAGTCCTGTCGTGTCTGATGGCCTCACGGTCCAGCTCGCATTGGATGTAGGAGTCGGCCGCATACCGCTCCCTCAGCTGACGTGGCGGAGGCAGGACCCGTGCGGCCTGGTCCTCGGCCCACTCGTTGGTGCGTCGATCCACGGCCGACTGGACGGAAGGTGGCCGTGAGGCCCGGTCGTTGGTCCTTTGTTCCGCCAGCCGGTTGATCGCGGCCAGGACTCCCCCGATCTGATCTTTCACGTCGTTTTTGAAGTCGGCGAGGCCTTTCTCCACGGCCACGAGCCTAACCGTCTTTACGCTGCCTACCTCGGAGGCCGAGTCCACGTGCTCCTCCGACGGCCGTTGGGTAGATTCCGACGTTACTTCAGCCTCCGCATCGGCGTGCGATGTGCTGGGGCCTGCTCGTGTCTTCGGCATCCTCACGTTGTTCTGGCGGTCAATTACCCGTACTTTTAAACCTTAACGACCTCGGGCCGATACTCGTGGAGTATCCGGTGCCGCGAGCGATGTAGGGCCAAAAATAGCGGAGAAAATTGGAGTGCGTCTGAACGTAGTGAAGCGCGAGAAGAGAGTGAGAGAGAGTGTGAGAGCGTGCTTCACCACGTGACCTAATAGTTCATGTGGTTCGCACGAGGGGGCGCGCAGGGAGCGCGAGTACAGAGGGAGTGCGCTAGGTGGAGCAATGACCGCCCCTGACCCTACGGCCATGGGCTACCCATTATCTCCTCATAGATACGATTTCACCACGACCTCATCCTGGTGGATTGTCTGAGCAACGAGTACTCGTTGGATAGAGTAAAAATACCAATACCACCAGTGTACGTCATAGAATGATCATTGGACCTTCTATTTTGAAATTATGGATCTGCTGGATCACTTATGCACCCTCTCTCCGCCTCTGTCTGTTTGTCTGTCTCTGTCTGTCTGTCTCTGTCTGTCTGTCTGACTGTCTCGAAATTGGGCTTATCCCAGACTTTGGTAAAAAAAAAAAACCAGCAGTGGTTTTGCGATGTGGTCGGAGGCTGGGTAAAGAGGGGCTGGATAACCGTTATGAGCTGCTTAATTGCTTGGATACCAACAATAACCTGGATACCAAAATCACTATAACTTAGCAACTGAAATAGCTGAAGCTCCGAGGTGAATATTATCAATGATCATATTCGATACCTATATTGATATGTCATATAATATATTCTGATATATATTTATTCGATATCTATATCTTCAATACCTACATTGATGTATTATATAATATATTCTGATATATATTCATATCAGCATATTCTGATATATATTTATATCAGCACGGTGTGTTACCTAATCCTATAGATAGTATAAGTATACCCTACCAGCTGATCATTGGTGCGGCCGTTGAGATGTGCAACCAGACGGATAGTGTTACTTAGGTATACCACCGAGGAACCTACACTACTATGAAACTGCGTCGAACCCATTACCGATAAATCAAGTGAGAACTGAGCGTCCCGATGACCTAGAAATACGCCAGGAAGGCAGTGAGGAAGACGGTGCCATGTGAGTAGTACGATACTACTACCACTACTCGTACTACCAGAGAGCAGTGACGGACAGCGCCAACACGGCAACGGAACGTCCAGGGGGGGACCACCGCTCATTGTGTAAAACCAGCTGATTGCATCGCACGGAGATATTATCTCAGTATCAAGCTCAAGGGCGGTACAGCGTATGCGAGGCACTCAGTGGAAGGTCAAGCAGCGTGTGTGAGCTGCTCACTGGACGTTCACAAATAACCCAGGCGGCCGGAGTAGCGGATATTTGAGCAGGATTATAGTACGGCGATGGGCGGATGGGTAAGCAGGGGCCCGGGTCAGGGAGAGACCGGCAGCGTGAACAAGGCACTGACGGCATATGGCTGGAGGAAAGCCGACAATAACAACCGCCCGGCCGTCGTCCTCATCCCCGTGGATACCAGTAGGCAAGCTGAACTCGCCTTTGACTGTGAGTGTGGCTTTTTACTAATGTTGAATGGAAACCGTATGAACTCACATTGAAATCGGCATTTTTGGTGATATTATGAATATCGTGTAGAGTATGGAAATGCTATGTGTAGGCCTGTACCCCTCTACTTGCTCTTTAAAGCAGAAACGGCTGGGCGGGCCACCCTTCATTCCACTGTCGACTTAAATATGAGGATGGCTTAATGGATTATAAATACTATATGGAGACATGGTTAGTGTGGCTGAATGGAATTTGTTCACCGAAATTGTTCACCGAGTTTGAAGAACGAGGTGAATATTTTCGATCGAAACAACAAGGAACATGTGTAATTCAAACGCACTCACTATGCCTCCTTATCATATATATATACATTATTATGTATCTGGAAATGATTAAAAACGCTATTTTATTATTTTTGTAACTAAGACTTGATTCGCTTGTCCAAAAATACAGTGCGGTCTACCATCAACCCTGATTGCGACTTAACTTAACTAACAAAAAATATCACAACTTTTAGGGGATAACCTACATGAGCTAGTTCAAACTCCAACACGAACTAGATCATTCATTAGTTCCTAATTGTTTTAGTAATAGCACATGCTTTACAGTCGCTATTCTATGAAGGTATTCAGATAAAGTATGTAGGTTGTGTTTTTGCCGCTATATGTCGAATATAACAAATTACATACTCACTTTCCATCATCTCAACAAGTCACGCGGTAAGAAAGCTTATATTGTTCAGACGAACTAAATCCGCACAACTGGCCAGTATTAAAGTGTGAGACATTCGCGCACAGGTATATAGGCTAATAACATGGACTTGGATGACCATATAAATACATGTCCCTGATAATTAAATACAGAATCCTGGTAGCAGCCAAAGCTACTCTCCCAGTAGATCTTTCGCGACGCTAGAGCGGCTGCAGGAAGTAGAGCACAGGCTCTCTGCTAAGAGAGTGAGCCAAAAACACAACCACATTTGTATGCAGAACTGTATCTTTTCATTTGACGAGTTTGGGGATTTCATTCTGCTAGTGTCATATTACATTAAACCTGAACCCATGCACTATGATGTACACCGATAAACGTCACGGGGTGCAGTGATTTAATGCGGGGAACGCTCCCTGGTCACGTGATCCATTTAGCACAGCTAGAGCCGCACGCACGCATGCGCACGCCAACACTCGCAGACTGCTACATGAGTGTTAAGCCCATAAGACAGCGACATCTACCACCGATTCTCACCGATCCGATCGAAGATATCAATCGGGAAAATGAATGTCGCTGTCTTGTACCCTCAAATATTCTTCCCGATCACACCTCCTCCCTTTATAGCCTCGTAAAACTGCCTAATTGAGATCAAAGAGAGCGGCCGGGAGCCTAGTCTGGCTGGTCCCCGGGCCGGATGATAGGCCTTAATAGACTATAATGCAAAGTTTAATAACTTCTGTTCAATTTATGATAACGGGAAACAGATTTCAGATCTATAATCCCCCCTACGAATCAGTATATGATACTCTTATATCTAACAGAGAGATACACATTAACACTAATGAAGCAGCCTTCAGAGAATCGGAAGCAGTCAGTGAAGTGCGTACAGCAACAAGATTGATAATCGGGTCTGTGAAGGGTATTGCAGCGTGTTTTACTCCGTACGAGGCGAGGCGTATCTACTGTTGACATTAAATCATGCTCACGATTCTCCGTGTTTGTGTGGTGACTGCTGGTGACTGTGGATAACGCCATTGATTTTGTCAGTTTATCTAATCAGGAAATCCCGTAAATCCAGTTTTTCTCCGCTGAAAAACCGTTCACAATATTAAAGGAATACCCAATGCAATTGCCTCATCGGATAGAGCACTTGGCATTTGCTGGGAGGGTACATTTGGTAGGATCAAAAAGGCGATGAGTGAATATTTTCCAGTTGCAGTGACCCGATCATGACCTATGAGATCTGCATATATTGATTCCCGACAAATCAAGGGGGTCCTTGGCTGATGGGAAACACCGCTCGTGATGCCCTCTGGCAAAAGTGGGTCACGAGTTACTGAAGCAGTGTCAGGCCTAAACCTTACTCCAGAGCCACTAATGTGGACTCTGGTGAGGTACCATCTGCGCCCATTTTGGCTGGCACTTTCCAGTCTGATGTTCTTACTACCAAGATCAGAATCCCTGCTGGAAGAGTGAATTATATACATGTATGGCCTGGAAGCTTGGCCTATGTCCTCGATCGCATAATAGGCCAGGTAACGCCCACGCTGGAAGCCTGCGCATCTACCACTCGCGAACAGAGGGGTCCGTAGGGGGACGTTATAACGGTGTGTGGTGGTGGGCGTTTTTCGTGTTAATTTCTTCTATGCTCTGCCAGTTACTACACTGAGCAGCGGCAGAGCACTGTACCTGCGCCAATCGTAAGGGCCGACTGGAGATGTGCAGGCTACCAGCGTGGGTAACGCCCGCCATTCTTTGGTGCATTATGGGTAATACCCATCATGTTTCTGGTGCATCGTGGGTAACAGTATTCAGTTAGTACTACGCTGGTTTTTAGAGAATCACACATTGCTCTTGCTGGGCATTACTTACCCCATATTTCATTGAGGCAGGGAACCAGTCTATGCATTATATAGCTCATTCTCCCAGCAGATATTTCGTTATGCTTGGAGAATGCAATACTCTCGAAGCCCCTTCTTCGTATTAACATTTTCATTTTTTTTTGTATTTTAATAAAGAGACCAGGTAGTTAGGCATTTCTATCAATTATCTATAATCCTTTAATGTTTTGTGGTGAGTATTTATAGTTTATCATCAATATGTGCGAAATCATACTCTGCTTCAAGATATTTGTTTCGAACCCTTTGGTCTAAACCAAGAGACAGAGGTTGGTGGCCAATCTAACCTGCACCTGCACCTTGTTTTGCCCCAACTGCCACCCCATCTATACCCAAGACAATACTCCCCGCCCCCCGGTATAGACCTCTGGACACGATCTGCCCCCTGGTGCACCTAGTGCTACTTTCCTAGAATGGCTTCAGTCCCTTTATCTCACCACTGGTATTTTTCACATAGACTTAATATTGGGAACTCGTACTCAACGCCCATGGAGTATTGTAAATGTTCACTAATGTTCCCCAATTAGTCACAGATGGAGGTGAGATAAAATCTGAACCACGCTCGGTCCATAGGCACTGGAAATATACCATTTGTTTTGGTTTTCTACGTAATATCACTCGACTTTGCCTAGAGAGATTACTCCGCAACCCTAACTCATTTTTTCAGTGACTATGGATCTCGATGATGTTCCCTCTTAGTATCCCATGCGTACCCTTACACCTACCCAACCCATCTTTGCTGGGATGCCTGGGCCGGTCAGGCGTGGGGGCAAGTGAACTTACTGAACAGAAGTTTAATTTCTTCAAGGATGTCCATCATCAAAGACTTGAGCAAATCTACCACGCCTCTGATACATTCTGTCCAACAAGTCCTGTTTCATAGACAAAGTGTTGCATAGGCCTATTAGGTTGCAACGATCACCGATGGTCTGAGACCTATTTAGATATAGCTGTGCCATACATGAGCAGGTGTGATAATTCTACAATTAAACCTTCACTCTCGACGATCGTCACTAAAATACACCTCCCTGTTCTACGCCTTTCCGTGTCCCTTTATATGCCCCTTTCCATTTCCAGCCCTATACCCGGTCCGGTGCCCTGCCCCATGCCTTGCCACACACCTCATCCTAGACTTGCTCAAGACTTTGATTATGACGAGTCATTAAATGATTGAAGAAAATCAGAATAAAATTCATCATAGTATGTATCCTTCCCACGTATGACACTGAAGTCGGGTGTAGGGGGAGGGGTAAGGCAGGCAGAGGCGGAGGGAAAGGCTACAGGGACTGAGGCCAGTCTAACCTCGTCTCTCATACCTAGTTTATGTCTCACGCTCTGGCTCATGCCCCATGCTACCCGCCGCTCTATGACCCTTGCCAGGTCATGTCCTACGCACATCCAATCCCACATCAAGTTACGTCTCATCCCACTCTGCAATTATCATATTAGCCTTAATACACTTGTCCATTGACACCCTATTTCCATAGTTAAAAACACCAGTTTTTCTCGGTATCACTCCCGAGTTGTACAACAGCCGCTACGATAGCAGGCCAACGATTTCGTAGTTCCAACAGTCCACAGTTCTGTGTTTGTATTCAGAAGTAACTAATGGTATTTAGTTTAGTTGGGAATCAAGGGTTTCCATAGCGCAGTTTTTAGTATCTACCTTTGGGTATTTGACCTGATTTCACTCCAGAAGATATTTGAATACAACTGTGGCTTTTGATAAGATATCAACGGTCCTGGGCCATGTTCCTTCATTCTTTTAAATCTCTTTATTTAAACTGGAAAAGCTCAGCTTTTAGTAAAGCTGGTATTCAGTGCCGTGGTTACAATTTCAGTATAGTATACGATACTTAATGACAGGTTGATAACATTGGTTGTTGGGTGGATAACTTATACTCACTAAGCCAGGCCTGCTCATGACCTTTAGTCTAGGTTTCGTGGTGATTTATGTCCCAAGGCCATTTTCCATTAGCCGACGAAAATGGCACCAATTGTTCCAATCCTCCTCAAGTGGCGTTTCCACCTGCCGACGAAAGCCCCACCGATTATGTGCCCTCTGTACACCATATCAAGGTCGGTGGGTGGTGGTCACTGACTGCACGTCAATCAGTGAGAGTGCAGTGTATGTAAAATAGTTTTATCAATATTTTCCAGTCGGTCGATGTTGGCTTAATTAAGGGCTAAGTCATACTGACCGGAACACTGCCAATTGTTGTGCAGAATAGAAAAGACCTTAGCAGGTGTGAGAAATCGGACGATGTATATGTAAATTGTGTTAACACAACAGAGGATGTAGTTTTTTCTTTATGTTATCTCATCTCATTCCATAAGTTTTGGTAGAATATGTAGAATTAAGAGTACGTTGTGGATGCTCCGCAGCATCAAGTTTACAAATGTAGTTAAGTATGTATGAACCTGGAGGGACCAGGCGGCAGAACGGTTGTTGCCGAGCCTGGATTGTAAGACAAAAGTACCCTAATAAAATCTATTAAATTTTTTTTTTTAAATTACGTAATTTACACCATAGTAATCGGTGCAAAGTTCAAATACCAGGCTGTTTTCATTCACCGATGTGGCGTTGGTATACTAGAAAAATCGGCTCCCGGCTGTAAATCGGTGCCAATGGATAATGGCTTTTGAGGGCAGCGAGGATCATATATCGACAAGTTAAGTAGTGTTATGCGGCATACCGCCTGGCCTCACGCTTTGTGATCAGCAGTGTTCAATGCTTTCAATTGTGTCTCACTGACATCCTAGCTTATGATTATGGCGAGACAAGAGCTCCCATGACCAGGAATAAATGGGCAATAGCAGAAGTATCCCAATTTGAATAAACTCCCCATAGATCGCCATAACATTGTCCCTGCGTCAGTGACCTTGTAGGCCGCGGAATACTCTCTGTATGACACGTAATATACTCACAAAGTAACACGCTACCAGCACTTACTATTTCAGATCTTATCTTTTTATTTCCACGTTTCCAATAGGGCTAGCAGGAGGATAGTGGTAATGCGTTAACAGAAGAGACGTGTAGCCAAGGACGCCACATCCGGTCACGTGCTGGTCGGTCACGTGGCCAAGCTCAGTTCAAACCCGGGCCACTATCTTAGTCTACTCGCTACTCGCACGCCAACAAACTCGGATCTACCACCCTACAAAAACTCTTTTCCTCTCTCTTAATCAAATTCACCTACTCCGTAGGGCTATCTTCATATCTTGCGACTATTCCTTCATATTGTTATAACTCTTAAATGGATCACGTTATTTTTCATATAAGTGAAACAAACTAAATAAATTTATTCCATGGATTGCCTCCTCTGTGTTAGTCATCATATGTATTCTCACTTCTTCTCTCCAGCGCTCCCATTGGCTGTAATTCCAATCCAATCAATCCTCCATGTGGCTAGGCTTAACCACGTGTTCATACAACTTGTAGTATCTCCTATCACCCTTGTTTCCTTCTACTCCCTTCTACTCTATTGTTTACATTACACACATGTAATATAGTAATTCACACAGTTATAACACAATACACATATACATGTATAGCATATTATCTCACCCCGGTATTTTTCTCCATCGGCTTAACATTAGGAACCCATACTCCACGGCTGTGAGGCTCGTGTACCCAATACTCAATGGCTAATTTGATGATTCATTTCATCAATAGATAATGTTATACGGGGTGAGATAAAATCAGAAACCCACTCGATGAAAATAACTTGGTCTGCACTCCAAGCTATTTTCGTATCGTGTGTTTCCTTCTAAATACTTCACGCCTTATGATATTCTTACACGGACTGTTATTCTATAATCAATAACATTCATTCATCTCAATCCATACTCATAGTCTATTCCTCTTACACCCCTTTACGGTCTACTTTTCCATCTTTATTATTATCTCTACCCCGCATATAAATTTCCAAAGACTTAACGTGGTGTGTAACATGGTGTGACTGTATTCCACGGTTATGTCATAAAATATCTATATCCCATGGGTGACATATGAAGTTAAAAACTTGTGTTGGGGTCGGATAAGACCCAAACGTCACTCAATTTCATATAACTGTTTACATGGCGTTCTTTATCTTCCGCTACAGAAATCACTCAGCTCCGCTTCATGAAATCATTCCACGAAAACAACTCACGCCATGTAAACAATCATATGAAATTTCGTGATGTTTCTTGATACATCGTTACCTACCAATACGATTATATACACAATAATGACTGGTTTTGTATACGAGTGGCCGTAATCTCCGAGTAGTTGACGCGTAGTAATATCCGAGCGATCAGCGAGGATATTACGTCGTCAACTACGAGGAGATTACGGTCACTCGTGTACAAACCAGTCGTTTTTGTATTTATTACCCACCTACAACATTAATAACAAATCTATTGCAATAAAAATGTTTCCGTAATACATTTAGTTCCAGACACCACAGCACTGTTAAGCGTGGGAGTAATTCGGTGTAGACTTACACCAATAATAGAGTTCGCCATTAACCTGTACTTTTAGCATGCAAAGTGTATTATTACAATGATTACTTATGATAAATGAGATTATTATGATTGCTTCTAGATAACTAACATTGAATGAACATTCAAGAAACTTATTTCGAAGTTGATGATGATTTGACCTCATTATGGACAGGACTATTTTTCCGGAATCTCCTGCAGGAGATTCTGACATGCCAGAATCTCCGGGTAGTTGTTTCCAGGTGTCCTATGCATTTCCTATGGAGACTCCGTAATCGGTGGGTAATAAAACCCACTATTAGCTACCTACGGGATAAACAGAATGAGAGTTGTTAATGTAAACCAGGTGCACCTTGGCAGCATGAGGAAGAACCTATGGGTGACCCTCTGAAAGACTTACATTAAATATTCTTTACCTTGGTTCTACCACTATAGCCTACGATCCTAAACATGCCTAGACTATGGGCTTACATGAGTTATAGCAACAAATATATTATGGTTTCTATTCACTCTAGTGGTACAAAAGCGGTATAGACACTGGGGGTGGCTCAGTATACTTAAAGCAGGGCACCCACTGGTTACGATATGGCTCCGACATGGCTATAAAAGGGGTATCCCACTATCACGATTTGAGCCTCTGACACACTACGATAGCCTTACGACAAGCGTTCCGATGAAAAAATGAAATTTTTATCGGAAGGAACGGGTCCATCGTGAAAGCTAGACTCATTCCTTCCGATAAAAATTTCATTTTTTTTCATCGGAACGCTTGTCGTAAGGCTATCGTAGTGTGTCTGAGGCTCAAATCGTGATAGTGGGATACGCCTTTAACATAGTGATGAATAAAACTTACTGCATCATGGCCTTTTCATAATGCTGAAAAATTCGGTTTTTATAGAATGTTAGAGTAAGAAACTAAATTACTGTATCGTCGCTGTGTAGGGATGTTGAGAAATTCTGCGTCGTAGCATTTTGGAGGTGTCATGAAGTTTGTAATATGGCTGCCATGTGGGGAAAGGCAGGTTTACTCTTATTATCGCTCACTGTATCTCCTAACCTGCTAACAATGACAGTCTGAGATGTTAGTGTCAGGAGTAATCTCACTGGCATGTTTGGCAGACTGGAGCACCCCTTATTGGCTGTTTGTATAACAACCAATCATAGTGTAGGGTGCACAAGCTAAACCTACAGCAAGCAGCTCCCTGTGGATCGTACATAAACTCCCAAACTGTCATTAGAGGGAAACTTACTGTACATGTGTTGTATGGTTCCGTTTCCCTGAGAGAAATATTTTCCCCGAGACAATTACCTTTTGATTTTTATCACATTTGAAATCTGGAGGGGCATTTTGGTGAGACAAATGGACCATCGAGTTCTGTGACTTGTACAAGCATGGTTGGACGTTATATATTTACTATATACCCGAAATTAAAAAAAAATCAATTTCATTTGGATTAACAACCAATATCTTGATAAACATGTATTGCAAGGTGGTCCGTATTCTAGTGTACGGACCAGTGGTCCGTACAGTATTTTTACATCATATGCCGAAACGGTGTGTATTTACAGTATATACGGCATGGGTATATAGTAAAGGTCTATGCTCCAGCGAGTCTGGGTCCCTAGGCTGTATACTGCGTTTCCAGTGTACAACTACTCCCTGGCAACCCTTGATCCCATCATCTACTTACACAAACCACACTGACCGTTACACAAACATACACCAGCCTGGTTACATCAGGACTGCTCCCTGATGCAATCCAATCTTAGACACCCGCTCGACTTCCATAGAATGCTGGAGGTAAAAGCAGGATCCATTTGTATATATTCCAACTACAGGTAGTGGCTTATAACAGGATTGTCGAAAAGAGACTTAATCATTCTTTATAAGCGTGTGAAACGGGAAAAGGCCATCGTCAGCGAATGTGCTAGGATATTGTGCAATAATCCAAAGGAATTCCTAAAGCTGTCATAAAATGTGTTATTTGTGACGCTATCATGACACTATCACTATTCTTTCTTTATTTTTAGCAAGCTCATTTATTTTCGAAAGAAACATATACATATTGGTATATATATTTAATATAAACACACACACACACCTACACACACACCTACACACACACACACACACCTACACACACACACACCTACACACACACACACACACACACACACACACACACACACACACACACACACACACACACACACACACACACACATACCTATATATATATATATATATATATATGAATATATCAGGCAGCAAATCAGCTCTGAGAGACTCAATGTATCATTTTAGACAAAAATCCCTGAAGGCGTTCTGTTGTTATTTTAACCATGCAGTATTTCACTTCAAGGCAGCACACTGTCCTAAAAAAGGAGGTGAGGGTGGGGTGGGGAGTAAATCACTGAGACCATACACAGCAGGTGCAGCTCTAACACGTTGTAAAGTTCTAAGGTAAAGATACCAGCGTGCTAACGGAGGAACAAAGGAAGAGAGGGATTTGGAGAGTCTTGTAGCTTGCAAGGATATAGCCAAGACTGACCGGAGAACGTCAGAGCATGTCTTTTAATTCATAAATTCGGCAAGTTCATCCGATACGATACTGCACCAGGTGGGTGGGTGGTGGACACGCCTAGAGGATAGGAGAGCCAGTTGGTCAGTCTATCACAACGTGTGAGGCTTTTTTTTTTTTTTTTTTAAGCAGCTTTATTTCCAGAATAAACTTCAATCAGTTTGTAGTGGATTACATCTAGATTCCTCTCAAGATACATGAAATTCAATTAGATTCCCTAAATACAACATACTCTACCTCAAAGACTTTTGAGTTGCATACAAACTTCCTTAATTGTAGTATTTCTTATAGTTTTTTTGGTAGGAATCCTATCTCCCTTCTGGTTATAGAAAAATTAAGAATGAGAGTCTCTCCTCGTGTGAGGCTTTCCCACCACTGAACTTACATAGGTTAGGGGAGTGGGAGATGGCTAATCTTCACGTTGCTGTACGTCTGACGTCTGAAAGAGGAGCCAGAGACGCCCATTATGGCAAACACATCTCTCCGCTTACTGCTCTTTTTCATCATTGACAGTACTATCGTAAAACTGGATGAGTTCTAATCTTGGCCACCGTATGCCATGGGTGGAGTTTGGCAAAGTGACTTCATGAGGCAAAGCCGAATGAAGTCCGGAGCCTAAACTTCAGGAGTGGAATGCGATGGCCAAGATTAACACGAATCAGGTATTGATTTTATCCTACCCTGTCTCCTCAATTTTGGAATATTACGTGATAACAATTCTGTATGCCAATAGTGGAATATAAAACTCCGTATGCCAGTCAGCGTGGCATGATTTTATATTAGGGTTAGGATAAATCTGGATATGAACGTTGCACTCTCGCTGCTTCTAAGGGATGCAGTTTGTAGTGTTGTATTAACCCAATTGGTTAATTATATAGAACTGCATCGAGAATCGTATAAATAGACAATACTCCACGAGTTTGGATGGGCCGCAATCGTCATCGAGGCGAAGCCGAGTGACGATTACGGGCCATTCAAACTCGTGGAGTTTTGTCTATTTTACGATTCGAGTGCGGTTCTGGATTTATCTCACACCTTTTTATGACATTAAATATCATCAAAATTTCACAATAATTAGAATAAACTTAGCAAATCCATATGACGTCATCTGAAATTCACTACTCCACGGCCGTGGCGTAGTATTGTCACTTTACGGGGGTGATCGTTGAGTATTTTTTTCTAATGTTATTCCTATGGCTAAACTTGTACCAGGGGTGTCAGGAACTATCGTAAAACTGGATGAGGTTTAATCTTGGCCACCGTATTCCACGACTGGAGTTTGGCAAAGTGACTTCATGAGGCGAAGCCGAGTGAAGTACGGAGCCAAAACTTCAGGAGTGGAATGCAGTGGCCAAGATTAAAGCTTATATAAAGCAATTAGGCTCAGGAAACGAATCCAAAAGACTAAGCTCCGCCCACCATGCCTTTTGAGCATCGCAAAGCGGAGCTAGCAGGTACAACTTTCAACTGGGAGCAGCGTGGGACTGTGTGTACTGGCCGCCTACATGGTGTGTCTTACACTGGCCACCTGTACAACATACAGGTCATGTATGAGTACCATGTGTAACTCTACAGACCTGGCAGGCCTGCCTCAAACTCGGGGCATCCTCAGCACCCTGAGCTCCACCATATAAGGCCAGAGCCTCTGCAGGGTGATCCACTCTAACCAGACAGGTGGGAGAGTGAACACACCTCTACCTGTATACACACAGGCGTGTTTACAAAACAATGACAGGCAATACCAGCAGAACACTGGCCACAACAAGAAAATATGGTAACTAATACAATACATGCACTATATCTATGTATATCTGTATCTGTATCTGTGTATCTCTATTTACACAGGAAAATCTCACTGTATTTCGCATGTTTTGCTAGCCAGGTGAGAGAAGGTTGGCAGGGCAGTGAGCCCTGACATGAGGGTCAAGGTTGTATTTGTTCTGTAAAGGCTATTTGTAAACATGATATTTGTTTGAGGGAGGGGAGGTATCTATGTAACTCTGTGTATCATGTGTCTCACTGTATGTGTATCTGTGTATCTTTGTCTGTGCATCTCATTGTGCCAGTGCATGTATCTGTGTGTATGTGACTGTCAGTGTGTGTCTGTATAGAGTCTGTCTATCCATGTATCTGGCTGTTTATCTAAATATCTATGTACAGGTGATTATATATATATATGTATATATATATATATATATATATATATATATGGAAAACTATTCATAATACTACATATAATAATTGCACTCTGTGGGGAATCATGTAATATAAGATCTACCCTCCATACTTCACCTGCAGCTCCCACCCTGTGGACTGACCACCATGGTCCTGAGTGTGGGTCCTATATACCCCCACACAGCGCAGACTGCGACATGGGGACGGGGTGAGCGGTCTGGGGCAGGTGCACAACACACAGGCCGCCCTCTCACACAATGAGAGGGCGGTGTTATATTTTTTGAAATTATCATTAAGATTAGTTTCTGTATTTCAGCTTTAAAACGAATCAGGTTTTGATTTTATCCTACCCTATCTCCTCGATTTTGGAATATTACGTGATAACAATGTTGTATGCCACTAGTGGCATATAAAACTCTGTTTGCCAGTCACCGTGGCATACGGAAACCCAATGTTAAGCCTATGGGATTTTATATTAGGGGTAGGATAACTAAATAAACTCTACGTTAGGCAAACACGAATTATAGTGGTAGCACCACCTATAGTTCAAGCCGTATCCCATGATAACATGTTTTTTCCTTGGATATATTGTTGTGACTAGAGGTTAGAGTATGCGACAGTATCTTAGAAATAATTGTATTACTCTTTTATTACTCCTTTTCCATATACAATGGCTTTGAGGTCGTAGGCAATGGATTTGAATCCATATCTAATGGTTAGGGGCCATTCATAAGGTATACGTACGCAGCATTTCTGAAATTGCGGACCCCCACCCCTCCCAATCTTGTACACAATAGAACAAAGAAGGGGCATACGCAATATTCCCAAATTTGTGACCCCCCACCCATCCCCCCCAGTACGTTCTTCATAGATGGCCCCTTATTGTATCTGACAGTTTAGAAAAACATAGGTAGTAGTGCCCATGCATTTTCAATGGCGACTCTGTATACGATGGATAATAAAGAATCGGATAATTCAGGTTGACATCAGAATAGCACCGATACGTGCAGTGACATGAAATAGGCGGCTAACGGAGCATGTACTTCACTCACAGAGTAGAGCGGCGCGGTAGATGTGTCTCACTATTCACAGTGTTGACTCTACAGTCGCCTCCCATATGGTGCAGGCCACGCCCAGATGCCCCATTGAGCATGCACTTGAGGGATCCTCAATAAGCCAACTCTTGACACTAAGTATAAGTCAAATAAGCAGGACCCCTCAAGCGTGTAGAATGCCAGGAGGAAGGGCATTCTCTACTGCGCATGCGTCTGGCGGAGGGTCTGTGTCTGGAGGTCAATGGCCATCTGCGCAGTAGGCAATTCGACGGCATTCCGGATGCGACACTTCCGGTGAAACATGGCGTATTAAACGAGGCATGAGACCTTGAATGACCTTGTGACCTGTGGTATAGCAGAACACTGAGCGAGGACTGACTTGTGCACAAGACTTGTTCACAAAGGCCAAGGTATAACGGATAACTGGTACTTTAAGTCTTGCCTGGTCCCAGCTTGTCTCATCCAATCTCCACAAAGGAGCCTAGTGTTTTACATTATTTTCTTTTATATCCGAGCTAAGCTCTCTTGTTATTGATAATGATCATAAAATTGTAAATGATTGTCCTCGTACATGTGGGCACTCAATCGAAGGACCACGTGGTTTCCATATATACGTGTAATAAACAACAATTGCACTTTCCATCGATGGAAAATTCTGGTTATTCTAGCCAAAATAAATGTACTCTATCAAGCAATGAACAATAGGAGTTCTTATCTTAATACCTTACCTAGGAGTTATTAACCTCTTGCTCTTTTCTTACCTCTTATACTAACACATAATCATCCCAGACTTTCAGAGATGACTTGCATACAAACCGAATTTCCCATTTATTTTTTCACAAAGAGGATGACCAAACCTCTCTATTCCTATGTGCCATTTATCTCCAGACAAAACCAGACAATAGCTGACATCACATGGCCGTATCAGTGAACCGTTCCCCGTAGTCAGCTTGTTTTTAAACTTAAAGTAATCTATTTCAGTTCTAGGCGGTCGTAATCGTTTGCTGCTCCCATGAATAAGTTGGCCGCAATATGGGAATCTACCCAATCAACTCTGACGTCCCTAGAGCAGTATAGAAAATTGGGGCTTTGGGTAAGGCAAGCGGCACCATGCGCACACCAGTGTCTAATAGACCATGGCCTCCCAGGGGCATGTGAGTAGTATTAAGAATTGTTGCTTTGGTCCAGGTGGAAATACATTATATCAGGCAGTGATAACAGAGCGTGACACCTCATGGCCTAACAGTAAGCCTTGGAGCCGTTGAATAATCTTTGCCATTGAGTGGGTTGAGTAAGCCCAAGGATAGCCCGTTCAAGGACTAACGATTTTTAATATTGAAGCTCGTTCGCCAGGACAGTCCTAGCCGACGATATAGGGAAAATGCAGAAAGGTCATCCATAAGTATTGAATAAATCTGACCCACACATCATCCCTGGGTCTCGTTAGTAAACAAAAAAAGGTCATAACAGACGACACCCCCTGGAGTCTCATATGTGAATCTAATTAACAAGAATCAATTATACCAGTGGGTTATTATGGACTCGAATGCAAACTAGCAGTGAGAGCGGGAGGAATATTTAGTAAGATCTATTTATGATTATGAATTATCACCTAACTATGATTTGTCTAAGTGCCTGTTCGGTCCTATCCAACGATGTATGTCAATCGAACGAGACTTTGAACCCGGGATTTCTCTACCTTGGGTCGGCGTGTGTTATTCTACGCTTGAACCCTAACCTTTGACTCGTTTACTAATCTAGGATCCTACATGTATGATGTAACTTTTTCGTTCCATTAGACGCCATTACAGAGTCTGCGGTTGGAAAAATTTTCCGTTGTCGCTACGTGGTGGGGAAAGAGCTCGACGATAGGCCCCGTTCAACATACATTTAGGATCCTACATGTAGACCCTTTTCTGTAGGCCATAGAGACAATGTGGTTCAACATTATTCAACACTTAAGGGCGACCTTATGGACGGCTAACACAGTCTTAGCGAGCAGACTTAAATATCATTAAACAATAACCCTTGTTTTCATGTACGATCCTAGATTATTAAACTGCTTGACAAACTAGTTGACAACATCGTTCTTTCTTCGAGAGGTGGGCGCTACTATCCTAACGTGGGTGCTTGAATTATTCAACAGGCTCCTGATCACAGTGGTATCACGTAGCACGGCAGAGCTGTCCTAATTAACACCTGGAATCCCACTGTTCCCATCCGGGCGTTTTGGGTATCTGTCCTAATCAAAGTGCCTCACCGACACTGAGTTCCCGCTGATTAACATGAGTTACCACGGTTCTCACCCAACTTAAAACAACCTACGGATGTGAGTCAGGGATTAAATTCGTTGAAGTGTAATGACTTCATTTAAAAATAATTCACAGCACATACCAACTCTACCATGTAGTCAGTGTGGCTGATGGTTAACAGTGATTCATAAGCCATCGGAGAATACGACACTGTAATATGTAGAGACAGGTTTTCTGTGTGTTTTTTTCCTTTTAAAATGGAAGCTGACTTTATCTATACAAGGCATATGTAGATGTACCAATGGTAATTGTAACTGAAAACTCGCACTGAGGAGAGATTGTAACAAATAAACAAAACAAATCAGGTCCTAGTTGAACAGATGGAATTCAGATACACTCACTATATCTCCTTATTATCATATACCTGGAATTAGTTATAACCCCGTTTTACAACTCACTGTCTCGAGAATGACAGTGGTCACATGGTACGGGGGATGTGTGGATATTCTGTCACCACTCAGTGAGGAATGGAATCCATACATCTGGGCAGTAAAAGTGAGACATTAGCACATAGGTAAATAATAATAGTCAATCCGAGAAAATTTGATAGGTCCTTTTAGTTTTAATATAAATACTTTTTAGAGCGTACTTGCACGCACTAAATATATCATCTAGAGGTTAGAGGGGTCCCTTCACTATCCGCGGGCTATTCGTTGTGATATTGAGAACAGAGCAGGGAGCCAGTGTCTCGGTGTCTTAGAGGCATGCCCAGCTGACCATGACCAATCATTCAAGACCAAAATACCTCAAAACTCACTGGTGCTTGATGTGCTAGATAAGCAGTTGCAGAAATGGCAAGTTGACTGGGTGAAAGTGGGTTACAGAAAACTATCCATAGGCTGAGTTTAACTCAAACCTGTTAATTGTTATTCATATATAATTGCATGCTCATTCATCAATGATGAACATAATATTTGCTCCTAGTTTTTAATTATAAGAGCAGTGTTTATTGGCAGTTTCAAAATCATTTAGTACAATCTGCTACCGTTCAAAGGTTATTACAGTAGTTTGTCAATCGTTGCAGAATCATTAATCTGGTCATAGAATTTCTCCTATTATATTTCTTTGTAGTTTTTAAGTACATGTAATATAGAATAGCTGTTTTCATATATTCAAGCCACCAAATGATTTCGTTGGATCCTTTCCTTTTCTAGCAACCATGAATTTTCTGGTAAGCTACAGAATCTGTCTTTATTTCTGACATTATGTTTTTTTTACATCTCATATATATTGCGACCCTAAGGTTATTTTAAACTCATTCTGTCTAGAGTTTATCGCGAACAACCTCAGACTAAACTTATTGTTATTCCATGTCGAACACGAGCCGCTCTCTCTTCTGTCACACATTTATAGGCCTGTTATGCATAGCTCTGTCACAAAGGATATGTTGGTAAGCTGTGCATACAACTTTCCATCCAATAACATCGATGTCACATTAGACAGAAGATGTCTGGTATTATATACCAAACCAATACACCAATCATAATGGGATGCTCATTTCTGACGGCAAAGTGATACAGTGATGTAGTGATGCCCCATGAATACGGCCTCGGCTTGTACATTCCATCACTAGGCATCGTTACCGTTTAATAGTCTTTGGATTGTTCGTCTAGTCTACCGAATAGAAAGGTAAAGATATATATGATAAATTGATATGATAATAACCGGTGCTTGATATATACTGTCGTGAAGTCAAGTCTGTATACAAATTGGTATCAAAACATGAAATCTATTACACAGGGTTGTCAGTTGGCGTCAGATTTTTTTTCCATTGCAATACAGAGTTTCCCCATTACATACACAATAGAGTGGGGAATCAAGAAAAGCTTTATTGTCTTTACATGGGTCAGTGGGGAGGTTCAGTATGGGGTCAAGGGCTGTGATTGAATTGGGTACTTTGGGTACTTAAGCAGTTGATATATCAATATTACACGAGGAATTATCATTTTTAATTCTGATATAAAATCATGAATTTAAATGGGGACATTGAAAACTGGCATCCCTGAAACTTACAAAGTAGAGTTCATGGTACTGATCAACTCTAGGAGTAGATCCATTCCGGAAATATGTCATCCTGGTCTCAGTTGTCATGGAGATAATCTGAAATAGTATTTATAGAAATATGGCCCCGATGATGGCCCACATGACATACATGAATTGGTAAAGATTGTTACATCCTCATCATTATACAGAGTTTTATTCTACTTGATCAGTTCCTCTGTTTCCCCTTGTCTTCAATCTCTTTCGCATGCATTCTTCGTGGAGCATTTAGCCACTGCAGTCCAGCTTTGCCAATGTGGTATGGGGGCTATCGTGCTACCTCCTGTGAGGTGTATTCCGCAGGTATAAGAGGATCAGGAGGAGGGGAAGTTGGGCCTAATGAGTAGCGTGTCAGTAAAACACCGGAAGCCCGAGGATCCTCACAGGTCAGTTGCCTGGAAGCCTGGCCTATGTGTTCACTCACATAGTAGGCCAGGTAACGCCCGCCATTTTTCTAGGGCATCATGGGTAGCAGCCGCCATTTTTCTAGGGCATTGCGGGATTGCATTCAGCTGGTACCTGGCAGAAATTTGTTGGATTTTACACTGGTTTCCCGCTAGAGGGCTTGGCGAAATATCTTGATTTTAGGGAAGTATTCTAAAAAGTTTAGAAACGTTGACATTCCATTATCTTATATTTCCATGCATTTCAAGTGACTGTAGATAAGTTATTTGAGAGATCCCACGATGGAGAGAGGTTGTGCTGGTACTACTTGCCACTGTGAACAACAGGGGAACCAGCAAATGTTCAAGGTCAATCACACGTTGCTCTCGCTGGGCGTTACCTGATCCATTGTTCATTTTGGGCAGGGAAACAGTCAAACAGGTCACATGACTCTGCCATTAGTACATCATTCACGCCACCTGGTGGATCCCGCGTAGAGCAGTGGTTTATGTCTACGGCGATATCTTAGTGGAAAAGGCGTGAGGCCTTCATTATAACTAACAGCCACTTCAGTGTAGTCTCCTTGGACGTTCAAGCATTAATAATATAAAGGGAATAAATGAGAAGAACTACCAAAGGAAACATGTATTACCATAGGCTAATCATGAACAGAAGGTTAAGGAAGAACTACATAGATTGTTAGAATACTACTGAAAATAAGGGCAAAAGACCTTACAACACTAAAATGAAAAATATACGTGAGTGAATGATTAGTGTGTAAAAAATGTGATGTGATTTCTTTTAATGTCCTGTAACAAAATGATTTTGGGTGAGACTCTTACATGAAAGATCTTCGACTCTGTTGATGAACGTAAGTGTCGTTGATAAAACATGAATGAAAAAAGTAAAAGCCCATCTGTCGTTAACTTACCGACAGTATAACAGTGAGGTTTTCCGTTTCCACAATGCCTTCAATAGTTGATCTAAACGTTAATTCCATATACTAAGAAACATCAGGCAACTGCTACCCTCCGTTGCCGTGGTGTACCAAGGTCCCCTGAGTCAATATTCCTCGACTCTTTGGTGTTATTGATAATCGTTCCTGGTACTTAGGGCGCAGAAAAGCATTTCTCACAAGTCCAATTATGTACCTGTGCTATACATTCAATAAGCTAGAATCTATCTTCTAATAATAAGAGAAAACGTGACTACTGAGCCTGTAGGGATGTCTGTTCGAAGTCTTTTGTAACATAAATACATCCTGTAGGCATCAGGACCTTATGTTACAAAAGGCCAAGGACATCATCCATACGAGCTCAGTCACCACATTTACCTAATAGTATACACTTAAATAGCATGAAAAACCTTTGCTTACAATGTCTTCGATTCACAGTCAGTTGACATTTTGATACTGAAATTCATATAATTGTTTACATGCGGTTCGTTGTCTTCTGCTACAGATATAACTCAGCTCTGCTTCGTGATATCATTCCGTGAGGACAACTCACGCCATATAAACAATTCTATGAAATGTCGGGACGTTTCTTGATATTATACTCCCTAGCAGCGGGTAATATTTCAGCCACTTTCTTCCGTAGGTAAAATATTTACAACGTATTTTCAACATTTATATAAATAGCTAAGTTGAGTTTCACCGATAGCGGTTCAGCAGCTTGTCACTGCACAATACAGGTGTTTCCGTTCAACGCCACCTAACGGTGAGTTCCTTCGGTAGGCCAGCGCTCGGCCAAACACGGCCGAGATATATAGAGATATACAGCATTCACAGCTAGGATGTGAACAGTGGGTGTGATTGCAGAAGTGTTGGTTTAGGACATATTAGACTGCTAGAACAATTGTATCAACGAGTCTCGACTAACTAAACTTTATGGTTGATAATTGTTTTGGTTTTAACTTGGAGAAAGATAAGCCTATGATAGCTAGGCCTTCCAATGTATTAATGTGTAATCAATTTTGGTGATCCTATGTTATCTATGCTATATCTAGAGTATGAAAATATAAGACGTTCGATCGGCTTAGCGACTGCTGATATGTGACTAGATCCTCTGTGGTCCCTGGCATTGGAATGAGGAAATTATGTTATATGTAGAGTTATAATTGAGGCAATATACATGTATGGCATACCAGATTTGAGCTGGAATACCATAGAATAGGATCCAATCGTTATTATTTCCCTGGAAATGATGTATCCAGGTATTTTGAACGTATTATTGCTCATACACTTAGTGATCCAGTGCTAAAGAATATGTTGCCAGGTGAATGTTTGGCTTCAGCCGTGGGGAAACTAAGCAGATAAGGTGTGACACCAACCTACGGAAAAAGGCCTATACCAGCGATTGTTTTGAAAACCCATATTCTGCGCATGTGCGGATGACATCAGCGTTCCACCCACATAATGGCGGCCATTATTGGATTCATGTCGGCCGTCATCTGCTGTCACGTGACCGGTATTTGACCAATGGCATTCCTTGATGGGTGTGTATTTGAACTGCTGGAGGTCAGGTCAAAGTCATAAAAGTCACGAGATGCACGTAAAGCAATGACAATAGCGATCTGACAGATGTGCGGTTCGGAATAACAGCAAGTAATCTCTGAAAAACAGAAATTGGTAGAGAAAAGGGTAGAGCAATAACGCGTGATATTCTCCTAATATATCTTCAGAGATTCCTCTCTCTATAGGTACAAGTCTGACAAATATTTCATGATAGCCATTTAGCGTCTGGTAATTCGTTGAGGCATCAGTTTCGAGATTTACAGAATTATTGGTGTTATGCAAGGATATATTTGGAAAATGATAACATATACACATGAACCTGCACATCACTGCAGGTAGTGAAATACTCGATATATTGTCATACTTGTCATCGCTAGGCACGTAAAAGGTTGATTAATCAACTATATTTTTGCCCGTTTCAATAGATCAAAATTGATCATTTAGCAGCGCCTAGCAATATGCCTCATAGCCTCCTGGGGGCTCCCTTTTCCCGCCCTTTATCGCGTTCTCTCTCTCCCTCTCTCTCTCTCTCTCTCTCTCTCACAATTGATTAATAGAAAATGATGCTTTAAGGAGATAGAGAGGGATACTTTTAATTGGTGAGATACATGTACTCACTTTAATACACAATACTATTATTTATTATTGCACATGGTGCCACATAGGTCCCCCCTGATAAGAGGATTAGCCGTTCGTGCTGCAGAATACGGTAAATATCCGGCGACTGTCATTGAGATAGCCCAATACATGCTGGTAACCAGCATCTTGAGCAAAATGTCGTCTGCGCCTTGGCTTTTCATATTGACATTGCAACAGGGACGCTCTGAGGGACAGTCCCAGGTCCGCCCTTGACAGAACCCACTCTCCATACAAAGTCCCGGGCGGCACGCACAGGAACTAGACCTCTGTATGGAGAGTGGACGGACATCGGCGTGGGGTCCTTCCTGTAATTGGGAAAAGCGTGTTTGTCTTTACTCTGCTGGCCTGATGGATGCAGCGATGCTGTTTGCTCTGAGATAACAACAAGTCATATATCTGCATCGATCCTGTAGTGGATAAACCCATTATATTCCATTGCATGGTCCATCAACTCCTGAACAATTATTGTTTCATTCAGAGTAATTTCAGTTGCGTCGTGTAGAAAGAGGAAATGATGGATATACGGTGGCATGGTCTATCAGGAATAACTGTGGATGGTGATGTATATACCCACAGCACGTTCAGGACATTGGAAGATCCAATAAGATGATGGGTATACGCCGCTCCCAACAAGTTGGTTTTCAGTCATGGCAACAGACGGCGCTGAATATTGAACGGCGTATAGTACGGGCAGCTTGAGCTACCAAACTGTTATTCTACTGTTACACAAACAAATATATTTGTAATGCATTTTTCGCTTTACTTTTACCAAGTTTTTTTTTCAAGTATTTGTATTCATATATCGTTTTATTCACCGAGATATCCTTTGCTCTTCTGATTAAATTGTGACCGCGATTGCTCTAGTCTTGTACTCGACTTCACGCTCAATGCATTAAGCTGTCAGACATGAAAAGTCTTTGTTTATAATCATACGGTGAGCATCCGAGTAAATTGAAGCGGCAGCACTTGGTTATAAGCTACTTTCCACCATCAAAGCACCTATAAGATCCGGCGTCCGCTGAGCTCCCGATACTCTACGATATACATTACGATGCGTGTATCGGTATGCATCCTCGGGTGTATCGGCTACGGATTGAACTTGACTTTCCAAAACGATATCAATTTTGTATCTGGAGATGCATCATACGGCCTATTATATGGTATCGGGAGCTCAGTGGAAGCCGGGCCTTACTGCTATGAATGATTCTCTTATGTAGGAAAGGCTTTGTTCACAAGTAAAGCATTAAAATCCTTGCACATGAATATCTTAACACATCCTTCGCATTATGAAAATACCACACCCTACTCAATGCATGTACATGTACATGTAGCCTTAATTGTAATGGACTATACTTAATGGGCTAAAACAGCGACAGAAAGTGGAGAATGGCGCGTTTAAGGGGTGATTCCACCATGGCGTGCGACTCATCTCACCCCTTGTACAAGTTAAGCAATAGGAATGATATAAAAGAAAAAATACTCAACGATCACCCTGGTAAAGTGAAAATACTACGTCATGGTCGTGGTGTTGTAAATACCAGATGACGGCCAGGCCAGGAATTCAGAGAGAAGACAAGACAAAACAAGAGATTTAAACGTCTCTAACTGTGTAAGAAGTGAGATAAATCCAGAACCGCACTCGAATTGTAAAATAGACAATATATTTGTACTCCACGATTACGGTGCATAGATATATATGCCGATTATGGCCAATTGGTTGACTCGCTAGGTCGGGTTGAATCGCTGTAGTCGAATAGCCCCCTCTGAGAGATAATTGGTGCCACATATACAGGGGTAAGGGCACAATCAGATCTCATAGGATTTATTACGATTCATCAAGATGCAGCAAAGTGCTACAAGACAATCCCCAACCTTGCCAGGCCAAAAGAAATCGTGCTGGTGAAATAAGCCCTTAAGTCTGCTGAATTAGGAGTCGTGAGGAACACTCCTAATGGATGCCACTGCCTTTTCCCATCAATTTCGCTACTTAAATGGGTAATATTTGCCTGACATCCCAGTGTAAAAGTTTCAATGTAACCAATAGCTTATCTTGGATTTAACTGGTGGAAACGACACAACAGACAAACTGAAACTGAAATTTTCGGAACTGCATGCAAAGAGTAATGAATTGATTAAGGAAAAACAGCTCATAGCCCAACACAGATTACATCTAGCTGTGGTAGATAGCCCTCTACTGTTACTATGGTGAAAAACAACAAACACATAAATCAAAATAAATACGCGTCAACGTGCATATAAATAAACACAAACATGAAACTTCAGATTGAGTAAATACACTGTTGACATGAACATGATTATTTTCTTTATGTAAATGTTGTCAGTAATGTGATCGTGTTGCTATGGGTTAAGTCAGTGATATGACATTATTTACTGTGGAATGTGATTCAGGGGACGGGTAATACATCACTGATATAACCTGACAGGGGGATGCTCTGCTTATCCTGTTACGTGTGGTTGTCTCTCTCCAAACAGGGACTCGTTCCGAAAAAAAACCACTCTCAGGAAACTGACATTGTTAACCCTGTGTGTGCCTGTCCTTGCTGACAAGATAAAGGAGCAGTCTCAGGTGGCCACATTGGTCTGTAACAACATTTATACTGCCATGAATGGGTTGCTTACATCTACAAAATTGAAATAATCTAGCTACCACACCAATGTGATCGACATTCGTTGAAGTAAGTGAGTCCAGAGACCAATTCTACTATGAGGAAACCTAGTTACTGAGTCTGTAGTGATGACCGTTCGAGGTTTTCCATTCCGTAATTACGGCCCAACGCTGTAGGTGAAGGGCTGTAGATATGGGATGAAAGACCAAGAACAGCCATCACTACGGACTCAGTAATAATGCTTCCTTGTTATTACTATATACACATGCCGTATTTACCGTAAATATGTACCGTTTTGACATATAACGTAAAAATACTGTACGGACCACTGGTCAGTACAATAAAATACGGACCACCTTGCCAAATACGTTTATTAACATATCTGTTATTAAAAATTAAATCGATGATTTTTTTTCAAATTTTGGGTATGTAGTAAATATATAACGTCCAACCATGCTTGTACAAGTCACAGAACTCGATGATAATTTACGGTTTGTACAGAACTCGGCATAAATGCTTCGTTCCATACAAACCGTAAATTACAATCTCGTTCTGTGACTTGTACAGCATGGTCAGGACGTTCTATATAATTATATACCTGGAAAACAACGGAAAACGCAAATTTATTGTAATAGTAGAAGGCCTAATATCTAGAGGAACTAGTTCAACTTGTCACCACTCATATCCATTGTTGTGGCAGGACTGGTTACACTGATTATATAGGAACATAAATGTCATATATCTATTTTATTTCAAGCTCCTGCATTGATTATTGTGTGGTCTAACATTACCTATCAACATATTACCATATGCCTGTGAGCCAATCTCTATCGAGTACTGACAGCTGCTCTCCATATTGTATAACGAAATATGACCTGCAAAAATATGACCCGCACAAAAAGACCGAAAGACCTTGTACAAAATGAATTCAGCTACAGTAAATACATTTCCGAATAATACAATATGGCGTCCACTGAGCTCCCGATACCCTACTATTAAGTCTTGGGCCCTACTTGCATAAGGAGTAGACCTTAAGAGAGAAAGTCAGAACTCAAACACAGATGTACTAGGTACTACAGTGAGTCAGAACTTGAGACTAACTGTTTATTAAAAAGAAAGGGTCCTTGTTCTATACCCTTAGCAGGGGGTTGACATGACAGGCTTGGCATTTGTGAGCTCTGCGCTCTCATTGGCTGTTGTACCAACAGCCAATAGGGTATGACCGAATCGTTCCAGTTGAGCGCCCATTCCGGTCTGTCACACATGTCAGAAGGCTGCTCATGACACGGAACAACTCAAGCTGTCATTGGTAGAGCACCCTGCCCTCATGTGGACATACTGTGAACTAGGGCTGAGCAATTATAGTGGTATTATATGCCATTCAAAGCATGGCAGCCATACTGTAAACATCAGGGAGGAGGTTACTAACCAAAACTGTTCCAATTCAGTCAATTTGTTTCTCAATAATTAGGGGTAATTTAGACAAATTACCTTCTTCTCATAGAAACCAATATTATTTAGCCACGATAGGATGTATAGACTGGAACTTTACACTACTATAGACTTTATGATGCGTGCATTGGGGTGCATCCTTGGGTGGATCGGCTACGGATTAAAGCTCACTTTCCAACGCGATATCGATTTTGTGTCTGAAGGTGCATCATAATGCCTATTGTAGTGTATCAGGCGCTCCATAGACGTCAGGCCTTTTCGTCCACATCCCTAGCTTATTAGTATAGGAAGCTCATGTCCCTGCTATTAGTTATTTACACGGTAACAGACCAGACATCATGTCTATGGGGCATGCATACCAGTAGCACGAGCAGGAGACGTATCAATATTGCAAAACACAGATAATACTGAAAGAAATACAACGCACTCGTTTGAGTCTTAGTGAAAGGGAATTTTCTGACATATTTCAGGAACCGGTCCCTATCAATATTGGATGCCACATGCATGTCGCGTTAGCAGACCAGAGTGCTGGCATCAATATAACTAAACGGCCTTAGTGTGGCCATGTTCATGCATCATTAGGAACTCGATTAATAAGACAGCGTCGCCGCATTGCATTATGGGAAGACCGTCCATTATGCATGCGATGGGCCAGTAAAAAGGCCAGCGTATGAACTCTTTGTAACGAACGAGTATGGAAAATTATTCTGTCATTAGATTTACCGTTTAATACAAATTTCATTTGCCACAGCATACATTTGAGGGAAATGCAATACCTAATAGTGAGGGGGTGGGGCAATGTCAGAAATATAGGGGTGGACGTGAAATTCTGCAGGATTCATTTAATCCTTTCAGATTCGCACACATCATCGCCACCATGATGACAACCAATAAACGGGTGTTCTTGACACCACGTGACAGATCGAGCCAATTATGGCCAGTTTATCTCAGTAATCTTAAACTAGACGAATCGACTCGCTATGCAGCTTCTCTGCAGCACCCCATCAAAAAGGGTATGGGTGATTGATGGTATGTATTCTTCTCGGGCTAGAATTTTTCTACCTGTAAATACGTTTGTTCTCCATTAATACTGTGTATGGGGTGTATTCTTGACAAAAAGGATACCTTGACTACCTCCTAGCTTTCTAGTTGGAAATAGAATCAACACTTTTACAACATTTACAACTTGTCTGGAGTAAGATACAGCGAATTCTTGTTTCGAACCGCGTGTGAGGCGTCGCTGGCCTTTCAAGCCTCCACATGCAGTTAGTAATATTTTAACAGCCTTTCAGTTCAGTCAGCCGTGAACCAGTTCAGCTGTCGTTTCTATCAGCCAGCAGTAAGTTCTAAACAGGAACTGCATTGAAATCCTGAGCTACTGAAAAAAGGCCTTGGTTCCAGACTAATTCTAGGCGGCAAAACCGAGTGGGATTACGTAGCAACCCAAAATGAATGACTTATTGTCAGTGGCTATGGATTGATTGTGGTTCAAATTTTGTTATCCATTGTATACAAAGTCCCCATTTTATATTTATTGGAACTCAGGAAACCACGACCTACTGTTTATAAACTGTCAGATACCATATCCATTGTATACAGATTCAAACCCGTGGTATACATACGGCCTCAAAGCCATTGTATATAGAGACAATAATCGATGGTTTTGTGGACAAACGGCGGTAAACCATGAGAGGTTGACGCGTAGTAATACACGAGTGTTAGCGAATGCATTACGACGTCAACCTCAATCATCGTTTGTTGCATCTATCATCCATCTTTTCAACTGAATTAAACCCAGTAATTGCCATATCAAAGGCTATAACAGTAGGGACTATTTCTTTGTTCTATAGCCCAAAGGGACTATTTTCCCCGTACATAACACGGTTTTGAGGCCGTATACCACAGGTTTGAATCCGTATATCACAATTGTGGTATCTGGTAGGTTTTATACAATGGGTAATGGTTTACTGAGTCCCCAGTCATTTTCAATGGGGGCTTTGTATACGAAGGATAATAAGGAAAAATAGTCCATTCATGCTATAGAGCAAAACATAGTTCCTATCGATATTCCATTTAATATGGCAACTCCTAGGTATGATTTATTCGAGAAGATTGATAATAAATACAACAAATAATGGTTCTGTAAACCCTTCGAAGTTGACACCGCAATACACACACTGATGTGTGTGTATCACTACGCATCCACCACTCGTGGTTTACGGCCGCCTGTCTACAAAACCATCGATTATTGTCAATCTATCCATTTGATCCATATCACTGACTGACAAATTAGCTAACATTTGTGGCATCATCCCCCATTGATTATGTTTTTACAATATTCCATGAGCGTTGAGTACGAGTAGTCAATGTTAAGTCTATGGGGAAAAATACAAGTGTTTAGATAAAATCAGCCAGGAGGTTTCTGCGTCGGCACTGCTTCAGCCAATTCCACAGAGTGGCTTCATTAGAGGAAGCCACTGCCTGAAGCCTCTCGTTAAAACCAGGCACTGAGAAATCTCTGTGAATGCCAAATGGAACCAGATCACTTGATAGGATGTGTTGGCAGTCACACTATTAATTGAACCTGCAATTGATGGGATTCTTTTCGGTTGCATCCCTATTCATGAGATTTAGTTTTAGATTAAATGTCAGTCGATATAGAACGTTGATATTACAAAAGCAAACGTGCTTTCCCCTGGCATCCCAGGACTGCATTTGTCCAACAGCCATTGCAAGCAACCTTTTTCATTATCTTGTCTGGAAAATATTCTTATGGGCCATTGTGCTGTACCATGCAACCAAATGATAATCAACATAATTTGTAACATGAAAGCACCAAGGATATTACGACTAAGGGTGATTAAGGGCAATTTCTCAGAATTTCTATCATGGTTTAAACACGATAGAAATGTACGTAGAAATGCATGTGGAAGGATGACATTGTTTGGTTTGGATAATTGATATTTAAAAGAATACTGTTTGTAAAGAGAAATGGGACTGTAAACATAAAGACATACATAATATTGACTGGTTTCAGATACAAGCGGCCGTATGCTCCGAGGTGTTGATGCGCAGTAATATCCGAGCGCATGCGAGGATATTGCATAGTCAACTCCGAGAAGTTTACGACAGCTTTTATCTGAAACCAGTCTATATTATATTTATCATCCACCTTTTCTGGACAGGTGGCATGGGCATATCAGTTCGTATTAGTTATTCACTATTTTTCGGTACGTACAATTTTTTCTTATGCGTCCCTCGGAGCATACAACATATCTGTATGCGCCGGGTATTTCCATACATAATCTATATGTATTTTCCATGGACATTTTGTATTTGGTGGATAATAAATGTACATATGCCACGGACATGACATGCAGAGGAAGTATAGCTTTTTTTGTTTTTCTACAGTTAATTGAGTACATGTATAATTTACTTGGGCTGACTGAATATCACGTAGTATTCAAACGAGTTGGAGAACAACGACTTTGCCCAAAACGAGTGGCTTTCTGTATTTATCTCACCTCTGTGTACACTAAAAGAATAGATGTTACACAGGATATAGACCATGGAGAACGGACTGCAATACTCGTAGGGGCATAGAGAACGAGTTTACAAAGTTAAACCCATGGGACAAAAATACCAGGGGTGAGATAAGTATTTAGACACCATCCTCTACCCGAGTCCTCCAACTCAGTATGGGTGAGAAGGACACTGAACTAACAGATGGCTGGGGACTCCTCCACGCACCGGAAGTGGCTCTCTGCTACTGCCTGGCGACGTCCCACCCACGGATTATCAGCGTTATTGAGTAATCCATCGATTGGACCATCGACCACAGGCCCCACCCTGTGGTGGCGACAAGCAGCCAAGTCAAACAACCTGTGAGCGGCGACTTTTAGAAGCAGTCTTACTGAGTGCAGCCCATGGAAGAATGGCATTTTGCATGCTGTTTGGCCTCGTGATATTCGCATCGGTAACGGTCGATATGCATGGAATATATATAGAGATAATAATTGATGGTTTTGTGGACAGGCGGCCGTAAACTACGATAGGTTGCCGCGTAGTGATACACGAGCGTCATCGAGTATATTACAACGTCAGCCGCAAGTGGTTTACAGAGTTGCCTGCCAACAAAGCCATCGTTTGTTGCATTTATCATCCATCCAATGAATTGAACACAGGAATTGCCGCATTAAAGGGTATATCAATGAGAACTTTGCTTTGCGCTATAGCACAAAGGGATTCTTTTACGTATACAATGGCTTTCAAGCCACATACCTCGGATTTGAATCCATATAGAATGGTTATGGTATCTGACAGATTTTAAACAATGTGTAGTGGTGCCAACTGAGTCCCCATACATATCTATTGGGGACTTTGTTACAATGGATAATATATATGTATATTATTTACATCCTCCTGGCATACTGAGATATGGCATTTAAAATTGTTCTCTATAGATTTCCCATCTTGCCTGCCATTTATACTACTTTGTCTCATCAATGTGCCAGGGGGCTATCCATAAAGTATATATGTAGTGAAGGGGTGAGGATAATAAAATTTTGTAATTTTGCTTATACGGTCGTGCGCATTCTGTATGGCCCCCAGTTTAAAGACGGATATCTGTTTTTGATTGGATTTAGCGTTGTTTAATACAAATCATGGACTTCCAGCTTGCTAAAAAAAACTACCCCTTCATTATCTGCGTGCTATTCACTGTGATCTTGTGACAGGAGCAGAGGGCCACTGTCTCAGTGTCATAGTGGCATGCCAAGCTGACAATGACTAATCACTTGAGACCGAAATACCTCATTGACCTACTGGTGCTTGATACGTTTGGATCCTAGATTCAGGCAGTTGCAGAAAGGGCAAGTTGACTGTGTGAAAGTTGGTTACAGAATATAATCCATAGATGGAAAATATCCAAAACCTTTCACTTGTTATTTATTCATAATCACACGCTCATTCATCAATGATGAACATATCATTCGCTCTAAGTCATTGGAGGGCAGTTGAGGTCTGTGATCGGCTCCCGTTGTGAGTGCGGACAAGTGTGTCCATGAAAGAGTTGAAGAGGCAGCTTGTTATATCATAAGAAACCATCAAATCATGACAAATCATACCTCAAACATCCTCATCACAATCTATAAATCACAAACTACAAACTCATCACAAACTATAAATCACAAACTACAAACTCATCACACACTATAAATCACAAACTTCAAACTCATCACAAACTATAAATCACAAATTTCAAATCAATCTTTTGATCTGGATGTTTAATGTTCGTACATGATTGCCACCTGGAAGCTGACCCCCTGGCGAGAGATTACAATAAAGAAATAAAATCTAATATGATACAAAGAAGTAAAGGAGATACTCTGCCGTAGGAAATATCCCTCGGAGAGCCATGCCTGAGTTTGGTATTATTGTTTCGGAGAGTATTAGAATGGACCATATTGATCGTGTGAGTGCCCATATCTCTCCTGTCTGGTTCAAGGGAACATGACTCCTTCCTATAATCATTCAATGGATCAATACAGGAAGTCATTCGAGGCACTGCCAATGGCATGGGTCAGGTAGGATTTACAGGGCACCTAAATAACGTAAACAAAGAGTTACCATAGGTTGTATTATGAGGTGGGGTCTGCCATTTGGGAAGCTGTTGTGCTTTGATGTGGGCAAGCCCTCTTCTAAAATACAATACTGGGACCGCAACTAAGAAAGAAATTGATGAGTGTTTGGTATGTGTGGTCTTTATCTCAGCATGGAAGTATCTATCTGTTTATCACCCGTTGAGTATGAGTTACCGTACTCGCAAGCCTGTTGAGTAGGATTTCCTAATGTTAAGCCCATGGACGTTTATACCAGGCTAAGATAATTAAACCATTCGTGACGGATGATGCCTGAGGGCATCACTGAGTGTGGCTGAGTGATATCTTAAGGCATCATTTTTCAAAAATAACGAAATCATGGTTGTTATTAGAAATGTATCAATAAAGATGAAACATCTACATAATGTAGGTATACCATTATATTCAAGATTCTCAAATAAACATAAAATGATATCATTTACAGATCACATGCCTGTTAGACCCGGCTCCTGGTGGTATATATACGGATAATACTACCTAATAAAGTGTCAGTTAGCTTTCATAAAATAACAAACAAACATTACTGTTTAGAGGCTAAAGTAAGTTTTCTTTTCTCTTAATTGTTACCCTTTCCTCTTTCCACTTTTGTTTTAATTGTTTTCCTTTATGTGTACGACTCTTTCATTCCCGTTTCTGTTTCTAAACGTGCACTTCCGCCTGTCTATTTCTCAGATGTAGAGTCCTTTCTTTCTATAATGAAGGAATTAATAGAAACAGTCCCATGTGAGAGTAAATTTTGATTAATGTAACAAGGCCTGTGCATACACTGATCTTCGCTTCGTGGATTACTCCAGGGTCAAACTCAATGGAGTACGAACCAAGATATTTCCATCTCGTGAGTTTCCTCTTAATTATCTCACCCCGGTATTTTTCTCCATAGGCTTAACGTTAGGAACTCGTACTCCACGGCCGTGAAAGTATCGTACCTAATACTCAATGGCTAATTTGGCGTGTTATTCCAGCAATAAATGATGTTATACGGGGTGAGATAAAATCAGAAACCCACTCGATGAGAATAGCGTGGTCTGTTAACCAAGTTATTCTCATCTTGTGGGTTTCCTTCTAAGTACTAGACGCGGAATTTCCGGTCACAGCGGCTCCACTTAGCGGTCGTAGAGCAGCTCGTATCTCTCACACTGACCCCGCCCAGCCGCCCGCTGCGGGGCTGAACGCGTATTGATTCCTCACAGGGGTGGAATAAAAGACGTGTTATTCACGCACCATGTGATGGAGGTGACACCTGCGGAGTGTGATTAAACACTGACGTGAGGTGAATTAACTGCCACGTTCATTGACTTCTAATCAGCGTGCAAGGAAATTCTATAGACTACTCATTACGTGATTAATGGCGCTGCGAGGTATTAAGAGACACTCAGGCGTTTACGGTTAGGTGTAGCTACATTAGGATTCTTAGTGTTGAGAGATTACAATGGAGAACAATGGAGTCTCAGTAAATTTTAACGAGGAAATTGTGCCATCAGGGTTCAACCTACTTTAAGATTGAATAGAATGAATCCTTACATGCTCACATTTTGTGCACCATTTTATTTTCAGAGATTTTTTTTGTTGCAATTTGGGATATATCGAAATATCCCGGGAAACGTTTAAAAATGAGCAGAATGATATTCACTTTGGTTGTATTATGTGAGTAGGTAAATTTCTCTCTTTGCTTTTTTTACAGAAGATATAGACAGAAAATAGGTGACAAAAGGGTGTACAATTTGTTCTGATGAAGGGAGAGAATCTGCTGTAGGGTTGTATGAATGTATGTGACTCCAGCTCACCAATAGAACTCCGTAGTAACCAGTTAGATTGTATGATCTGAACGAAGCACATAAAGGTTGCCGACCATCACAGAGTACTTGATAGCTCTGCTATCGTCCGCCATTTTGTAAAATAGCGCCACTGAAGTCGGAGAACAACCAATGATATTATTTGTTATTCTCCATTGATAAGTTTCTCCTGCACATAAAGACAGGGTGGACCAGGCTTAAGTTGCTATTCCACCAAGCCAGCGCAAACACAGGCTATGCGCCTTGTGGTCGCCTATAGGTCTTCGGCAGCAAAAGCCAGCCCAAATCTCCTGCCGGCGGCGATAATCTGCTTGGTGGAACAGCTCATAACATTGAATAGCTTCTACACGGCTGGCCATGCTGACCACCGGCCCATCGGCGAGGCTCCAAAACACAGTCGCTGGCAAGCGTCGGCTGCCCTGTTGGTTGTTGCCAACCATCAACCAGGGCCAATGGCCCAATTTGAAGCTGTTCCACCAAGATGTCATGAAAGCCAGAGAGAAGCCTGGCCGGGCAGCCAGGCGTTATGAGCAGAACCTTGTAAAAAATATCCCACACAAAACACTGCTGGTGGAATACTGTATCATTTGATTTTAAGCACCTGGCAGGCCAGCTGGCTGGTGTGCCAAGAGCAATGCTGAGAGTAACACCGAGAGCAAGGGCGGGATCCGCGTTGATTACTCGCCCGCATATACCGCAACACACACCGTCAATATGGAGCGGGCAGCCCCGGGAGCGGTACTCCTACGAACAGAGACTGAAAGTTCGGATGGTTGCGGTACTTTGGAGTGAACTTTAACACCAGAGCATGTCATACACATTCATAACGTCAAGCCTTATCTTTATTTACCTCCATTGTTTGGTTAATCGCAGGCCGGTCACGGTGCTTGGTAGAGCTGCTCTCGGGGCGCCTGCCAGGGTGTGTGTATACACCTGTTAGTTGTTGGGGGGTGGCTTTGGTGGAACAGCTCGGAGAATGTAGAGGATTAGGGGTGGCCAGGCAGCCAGCCCCGGCGGCAAACATCGGCTGGAGAGTAAAGACTCGCCTGCAGAGAGCCTTTTTGGTGGAATAGCCGCTTTAGGCTTGGAGACTGGTGACCCATGAGAGTGAGAATCTCGTGGAGAGTGAAACTCGAACCTACTCTTCTTTTTCGTACTTTTACGCTCAGATGTGCTTATTCTCTCATGATATATTTCTAGCCTTGCCAAAACAGAGTTTAATATTCTGGTTTTCTGATCTCCTCACCTTGAGGGAAACCTCTGAGACTAGCTATAGACCCTCTTCACACTGGCGCCATCTTGTAATGGCCGCCTACGTAGGCACACGAAAACGAGGCGTGCGACTTTACTCCTGAGCGTTTAGCATAGAAAAAACTGTTTTATTCTAACTCGGAAAATGGAAATTGCTCTTGCTTTGTAAATAATAGGCCGATATCCATAGATAAATCATTGTTAGAAAGCTAGGACTCAGGTCTATTTGTTGATCATTTATATAAGAAATAGATAGGTTAGGTTATCTTATTGACTAAATTTGAATTAGAGGTAATTATTTGCTTGTGCTTTTCTAACTTGAAAGATGGAAATCGCTCTCACGCCATGAATAATCGCCAATTTTTATAAACAATACATTGTTAGAAAGCTGAGACTTGAGTCTATCTGTTGGAATATATATGATATACCTGTGTTATGGATAGGAAACCTGTCAATTCTTGGCAGACTTGCATCCCTGTATTATTATTGATAAATATATTGACTACTACATTGTCAAGCCATTGCCGCAACAACTATAGATAATAACAATGTCTGTATGTGTTATTATTACAAAGTACACATATGCACACACTTGCAAATAGATTTGTAAAAGGAACCAGTAAAACTCATAATTGTTGCCCAAAACATTTTGAAAATATCCATGAAAACATTCCCACAGATATTCCCAAAAATATTCCTAATCACTATAGCAGCTATAATGTAGCACAGTCCAGTGTTTTCACACCTTGTCCCAGATGTCAAGACTCTCCACTCAGGTGTTATGCCTCAGGAGGTGTGATAGAAAGGCAGGCTGTGAAAAATATGGGCTGTATCTGTGAATTTAAGCTTCTGCACATAGGCACCCACTGCACAGTGAAGCCACACCAGGTCGCACGCCTCGTTTTCGAATAGGCACAGTCAAGCTGGTTTTGGGCAAGTGGTAGGCGGTTATGTAATACCAGCGTAACCCGTTATCACCGCGACCGACGCGCCACGCTTATGTGAAAGTGGTGAAATTCACGCATAATAATAGCCCTTTCAGTATTCCACTGGTAGTCGGCAAATTCTGTGTCACGTGAAATGATATTTAAGAACTATATGATAGTTCCGGGTATTAATAGTAAGGGGCACCACTAAGGCCACCCCTCCCCCATACTTACCACCAGGGGACTTACACTAGCATGGAACAGTCCTGAGCGGACTAGGGGCAGGGTTGGAGGGAAGTGTAGTAGCCAAATAAGACGCGACGAAGTCGCTAATTTTGATCAAATCCATTCATAACTAGTCCCGCCATCTTGTATATTGTTGGGCGACGGGGGAAAGATGGCCATCTCCATAGCACAATAGCTATATGGCCTATAACCTCGAAGGGTTAGGTAAAAAAAATTCCTATGAGGGAAAGTATACCAACAACACCCCACAAGGTGTAAATCATGGGCTCTACACCATAAGAGAAAAATATACCACATATAAGCGCGAATCTCCTTAACTCAGTGAGAAGCGACAGCCATTGCCTTCCCTCTCCAGGCCTGTTTACATACACGTAAAGCGACACCCGCCCGGAGTACTCTGAGAAGGGCGCCGTGATTTGCCAGCTGACCCCTGCCACTCCAGCGCCTGGCAGCTCCAATCTGTTGTCCGTGATCGACATTTATGGATGCTTCTTATACACACGTCGTATCGATCCACACCATCGGGTACACACCCCTGGGGCTATGATTGGTTTCGGTAGATCGGTTGACCTCTTCATACTTATTCCGCTTGAAATCTAAGTTTTGTGTTGCAAAAAGTTCGCATATTTCTTATTCGTGTGTCTTCTCGTTTGTATTTGTAGTTTTAATAAATTTTGGTATGAATATTACGAGGTGGAATATATGATTTTGTTATTTTTATGACACAGCAGAAATTGACGTCAATTTCATGTCAACGGTGAGAACATACACAATATTGACTGGATTCAGATACAAGCGGTCGTAATCTCCGTGAACTAGACGGGTATTTATAAATAGTTCGAATATACATAGGGTCTAGAGTATCTAAAACCAGTTTATGTTGTTTTTATTATTTAGCAATTTGCAAAGAAAAGGCAAAAATACTGCCGAACTTCTCATGCACTATTTTGCACACAAGGTACCTTTTTTTTCTGAAATCTGAATTGCACAGTCCCTATATGTTTAATATGCAGCCTCCGTAATCAGTGGATAATAAAATAGGTTAATCGAGCTGAGTGATGTTTGTGTTGACTACTTCGTTTGGGTTAGGATTCTGAATGGCACGTAAAATATTGTGTGGAAACTGTAAAAGAAAAAACCCAAAGGTCAGCGTAACTCTCTCCTCACTCTGTGAGCTTTTGGCATTTCCTGCGTAAACTGGAGCCGGTGACTTTTTTGGTTTTAACTGTTGCCACCATCTACTGTTTCATGGATATAGATGAGAAAATTATCCGGCTGTAATATCATAGTTAAATGAATGATGGGATTGCGAACCTGCCCTTCACTGCGCATTATATCGGGTTTCATCAAATTATGAGAGTGTTTATTGTTATCCATCCTTACTGAAAGAGATATATGTCATGAAAGATAGAATATCAAGTATGATTCTTCACAATAGCTTGACCCTTTTCATTATGAAGCAAGGATTGATCACAGTCCCCAGATAGCCCCCGTAGTGCTGTTGTCCGTGGCTCAGTTGCGCCCGGGCCTGGGAGAATATCGAGACCCCTCATACCTTACCGGCAAGTTATCTGGTAATTGACATTTTTTTCCTCAGGTCGGGAGAGCACTTCATCTGCTTAGTTACGAAACACTTTCCTAGGACAACATATCCTTTAGCATTGGAGTGTATGAGCGTAATACTTAGTAGAAACCAAACGAGAGTTAGCCTTGTCAGTGTTTATGCCACGATGGGCAGGTTGTGTATTACTACACGAGGTTTTAGCCGAGTGTAGTGAGTAGCAGACCTGACCAGAGTGGTATAAACATTGAGAAGGCTAACTCGAGTTCGGTTTCGTATTTATCCTACCCCATCTCACCGATTTACAGAGAAAACTTTGTAATTATCTATGTTAGTAGCGTGTTGACACCCATGGGAGGATGGCCACGTTTATCAATGCTGCCGGATCTACTTTCGTTACCTCGTCCCTGGTTGGTCCGTTTTTTTATTCACCTCGGTGCATAGATAATACTTTATTCAACGCTCAGTCAAATACACTGAGTCAATGTTAAACCTATGGGTTTTTTATTAGGGGTAGGATAAATTTATAATTCCCGTTTAATTCTAGAGAAAATACATTAATGGAATCGTATTCTATGGTACTTTTGCTTCAATTTGGTGAGTTAAAAACATGCATATCGCCCCAGCAATACTTTAGATGGTTAAAAAAACACTGGAACACCACACATCCTTTCACATGGCACATAGGCAGGCTTGGCTGGCATATACCTATCTATATCTGTAACTGAGACAATTATCAACTACACAGCCTCTGCTCGATATGCCAACGCACTACTTTATCCCAGCAGTCATATATTTAAAAAAACAACAAGAAACAGCCTTGCGATCACACCCACTGATGACATCCTAGATGTGAATCCAGTGTATCCCCATCGGCGGGAGGCTAAAATAAGCAGTGATTGACCTACCGCCGGCCTAAACTAAACAAAGCACCACTAGGCTCGCTGAACGGTAAATCACATATTATCTATTTGGAGAGAGATAACATAGTAGTCGTGGTTTCAAAAACTGTAAGGTAAGGGAACCCTTCCTTAACAGAGCAATAAACATCAATGACATCATTATCTGCATTCATAAATTCATGATAATCTTAATTTTAACATAAGCTTCTAAAAGTTCGCGAGCTTTTAAACATTGCGTACGGATTTAAAAGCGGTAAGGTTTCCGCTAGTTCCAGTCTAGATGTACACTTTGACCTATGCTCTTTGCCGGCTGCCAGCTGCAGCCTCGTGGATCGCAGGAAACCAGCAGGGTGGAAATTAGTTGCCATAGTGACCAGAAAACCAATCAGCACCAAAATGACAGGTCACGGTACACTCTCCAAGCAGACATTGTGCCACATTGGCTGGCGGCCGACCAGTACTTATCTGCTGGGAGAGTGTTATAGGTGCAACAATGTCCCAGGGGTACAGTTTTAGAGAATAAATTTCAAATACCATGGCTGTTTGGCTATTAACTTGGCAACCGCAGATCTTTTTTCAATAAAATAAGTATTAGTACATAAACTAGAGGGTACAGACTCAGTTCATGTGGATCATTATTCGTCAAATTGGATATATAATAAACATGTATATTGTCTCTTCAATAATACTTGTAGCTTGGTGGTATTTATATAGCCTTCTTTGAAAGAGTGTTCTTTTACCCAATTTACCATATTACTTATAAATTAGTACAGTAAGACTGGAAATGTCATGATTTATATATAGTGACTAAAGAAAAAATTAAGTGTAAACCCTAAAAAAACTGGGTTTATATACTTATGCCTATAAGACACCGACCCGACGGCTGTGCACGATTCTACCTTTGCCCGACGGATCCGTCGGGTCTGTGAGAATCTGTGTCAATCGGGTTGATGTACACACTTCACCGACCCGATTTTATTGCTTATCCCGACGCGTCGGGCATTACTACCATGTCAGATATGACCGACTCTCCCCGACCTTAAGATTTCGACTGACTTTTCCCGATTCTGAGTAGGCCGCTTATATAGCGATGCTTTGAGTCTGACCTAATTGTATACCCAAGTATTTTATACCGATTTGTAGGGGGGGATGGAGGCCATTTTAGATCTGAAAACGGGTTTCTGATACCTTAAATAGAACAGAAATTATTAAATTTTGCATTGAATCTAGATCGTCTTTCCACCCGTCCCAGGGCCCAGAGGGGTCTGGCTCCAGCACACTCTCTTTGATCTCAATCGGGTCGTTTTACGAGGTTATAAAGGGAGGGAAGTGTGATCGGGGACAGTCATCTTGTCGGTGTCTTATAGGTATAGGACACCGACATTTTATTCCCGACTCTCACCAAGCCGGGACGAATCGGGAACAAAAGTCGCTGTCTTATAGGCTTTAACTGTAAATGTCATATAGGCTGCCTACGTTATAAATATCTGAAAACAAAAAAAACCCACAGTAACTAGTCTTCTCTCTGTACCCGTTATTCCGTAAATCCCTACACTATTATATAGACTACATTCAGATGCACTGCTCTATAACCGTGCTGCCTTTGATATAAAACTTGTGCTAATTCAGCGTATCATGGGTGAATATAGTAAACAGGGCTTAGGTATTGACTTTCAGATGCCCTTATGGGCCATCAGGTTGCGGACACAGAACGGACCTTAATCAGGGTAATGATAGGCTCGGTGTCACCCTGCGTCTCACTCTGAGCTCAGCCAATCGGAGCACAGCTGTAGATCACACCAGAGGGCGCACAGATCCGTTTCCACAGAGATCCGCCAGGTTTACAGCTGGCGCTGATGACGGGGGAGCGTGTGCGCATGTCTGACGAAGGTCATATCCGTGACATGCGCAGATAGTGGGTATGGGGCGCTGCGTGTCAATGTAATTAACGGCAGGTTGGTAGATGGGACTGTATGCCATATCAACACGCGCTGCCATATCACAGCGACATCAAATCAGTGAGATGGGAATGGCTGGAGGGTAGGAAACACAGCATCCAGCTGGAATCTGAACGCACGACTTCACGATTCACAGGCAAACACGCTGCCGAGCCATGATAAATAAATCCCTGATTTGAAATTTACTCTCAAGTTGTCCTAAATTCTCCGTTTGGTCATCTAAGATCGTACATGTAGACCATTTTCTGTATACCATAGAGACCCAGGGACCACGTCGGTCAACTTCATCCAACACTTATGTTCGACCTTATGGATGACTAATTCTGTCTTAGCGAACAGACTCAAATATCATTAAACGATAACCCTTGTATGAGGTACAGAAAATGATCTCTATGTACGATCCTAGATCATTAAACGGGCCCCTGAATCGGACTATTGGTTAACCAGTATTTTTCCCCTGGGGGTCCTTAAGTGTGGCAACACTGCAACACTCACATAACAATATCCTACTGCGCACAAACACCCCGTAACACAGACTATCAAATACGCACCGGCGATGGAACGCATATAATATTTATTGAGATGCAAAGTGTAAAACGTCTACTCAATCACATGCCCATATCAGTCACTTAAGGATCTCAATATAGATTACCCAGATATGGTTTCATTTTGGGCTAGATTATGCAGGGAAGATCTAAGAACAAACCATCTGAATCATTTTTCTATTTCCATGTTAAGTGTTCCAATGTGATGTTATCCTTTCAAGGGGACATCCTGTGTCCTGGGGTTCCTTGCTCAGAACGGTTCTCTCTTCTAGATGTTTGATTTCACCCCGTGTAAGGAGTCCAGCCCGCGTAAGCGGACAATTTGTTCCGAACGGGGGGACTTCTTGAGCGGGTTGCCATTGTATATTGATATGTTCACTATGATATGTTCATGCGCCCTTCCAATATAAGTCACCAGGTTAAATACCTATACAACCATACCGGGTTAAGACCATTGGTCTTTCTATATTACATTTATTCTACAATACATAATCCAAAATACCATCTTGCTGTGAAGTGGTCCTTGTTTTTGCAATGACATTAAATATATTTACCTCGCTGAGATACCATCCTGTGATAAGTAATTAGGGTGAAAGAAGAGCCTTGCCCTATTATCACCCAGATGCCAACAGTTCCTCTGTACTACACACTGGGAGTATCCTATATTTACACTATGGAATCTGTTGCATCCCCAAAGGGCAACGGATGGTGTAATTGATATGAACATACTGTTAAAGTTTCACTTTAGGAGATACCAGAAGTATGGCAATTTAGAAAATCCTAAGTCTAAATGACAAGTCAGTTAGGAAAAGCTCAGCTTAGGTAAATTAGATTTTTTTTTAAAAAGGGAGCAGAAGTAAAATGACCACACCGACAATAAAGGTTCAAAGGAACAGGTATGTCTTTCTGTGCTGTTGGAACGTGTACTTCAGTTGTAAGAAATCTTATGAATAAACACTTCTTGCTTAAAAAAAATAAAGAAGAAAGGTCCCATCTCACTCTGATTAGAATATAGCGATCCATAAGGCACTTTAAATCCAACCCCAAACATCATCGCCACAGTCACCACACTTAGCACACCATTCGTCTTAAGCCCTCCCTTGAGTGGAGCTTTGTGGTTTGATCCTAAGGTGTAGATCAAAGATCCGGCCAAGCAGGCCCAGACTGAAGCTAGTGATCCTGGCTAACTTCTCTGACCCACCATCCAGGGGATAAAAGGCTCAGGCATACATCTATATATAACATAGTCTGTCCCCAACCCACCATATTTAGTCCAGTAGATAAGCCTATATATATATATATATATATATATATATATATATATATATATATATATATATATATATATATATATATGCATATACATATATTTGCAATTAGTCTCTGATTCTATATTTAAATTTCATTTCTGTTTAAGCAGTCTTTATTTCCATTATCGATACATAGGAGTCAATCTATATTGTGATCAGTAATCCAAAACTTGCAACTATGAATATATTTGCTGTATCTTAACATAGTGGCTTTATACATCTAGTAATATATGTAGCAAATACACAAAGGCATAATGACACAATGTTAAATCCAATGTTAAATCTATGGTGGGGGGGGGGGGGGGGATACCAGGGCTTTAGCTGGTGGGGTATGGTAAGGATCATATATTTTGGCAACCAATCCCTTCTACGATATAGGGGTTGGTCGGGTTAAATCTGATACGGTATCCCTTTGTGTTCGCCTCAAACCATGTAATTTTGTTCTATGTATAATGTAAAGGCAGATATACTTAATATGAAATATCCATTGCTAACAAATTGACAAAGAGACCAAGATTTATGTTCAATATATTTTGAAATAGTACAGATGGTGAATAATTTGTTTTGAGGTTATGAGATAACACACCCTCCAAACAATACAAAAGGTCTGGCAGGAGAGTAACAGATATATACCCTACCCTGTAGTGCAGCTATATTTCACCAGATGGCATATTCCTATCTAGAGGTATAAGTACTACACAGGTGGGAAACAGCAAAGGGTCAAGGCGGCATCTGGTTTTAACCCGACCAGAGCTAATATTTTGTAGCTCTGGTTTCCAGTGTACGGATTATAATGCACATGTGTAAAACCTATCTTAAAAGAAGTTTGGTACGGACATGCGTCACCAGAGGGTTGCACCGTAGGCCATACCTGGCTAGCGTCACCGTCGTTCTCACCACACACTCATTTGTACATTCATCTACGACCTGGCACAACACAGGCGTCGGTGGTGTAACGGTTAGCATGGTTGCCTTCCAAGCAGTCGATCCGGGTTCGATTCCCGGCCGACGCAGCATTTTGATGACGAATTCAATGGTAAAAGTCAACGTCTTTACTTCTTTCATTCAGGCCTCGAACAAATTCTTCATTATTAGGACTAGAAACAACGTCAGGTAACCTTCCTTACTTGTTTCTGGTCATCGATTACACCTTCGGTATTTAATATCCATTATTAAAGTCTCAATTAAGATATATGGGGTCTCAGTAAACCACTTGCCACTGTCTAAAATCTGTTGGATACCACAACCATTCTATTTATCACCAGTTGTGTTTTGTTGCTCTGTATTAACTTCAGCCATATCTTTCTTGTTAGAACATGACTATATTACCGCTTATGTTACCAGAGATATATGCTTCTCTGGCATTTCTTAAGTTATTTTTGATCATTACAAAATTTTCTTGTGGCCACTGGAGCCTACAGAATATAGGGATCAACTCCCTACGTACAGATCCTCCAGGAAAAATAAGAACTGAAAAAAAAAATTGGATTCCAATCCATGGTATACGGCCTCAAAACCACTGTATGCGGGATAACAGTCCCTTTGTCCTGAAGAGAAAAACCATAGTCCCTATCAATATACCATTTGATATGGTAATTTATGGGTATCATTTACTTGAGAGGATGGATGATGAATACAACAAACGATGGCTTTGTGGAAAGGTAGCTCTGTAAACCACTCGAGGTTGACGGCGTAATTCACTCGTTAACGTTCCTATACTACTACGCGTCGACCCCTTGTGGTTTACGCCCGCCTGTCAACAATAATATCGATTATTGTCCATTTATATCATAGACCTCAAATATAATCCACCAGCTAATTGCTCCAGCTGGTTCATATGGGAGTGTCCATAGATGTATATATACATTCCCAGCAATATATAAAATCAACGTAAATATTAGACAGGGGCCATCCACAAGGTAAAACTTTTGTTCTATTGCGTGCAAGATCGGGAGGGGGGATGGGGGGTGGGGTCAAAAATTTCGGAAATTCTGCGTACATACTTTATGGATGGCCCCACAGTGTAAACATAACAATGAATATGAGATAGGTTTGCAATGTGAAGTAGCACATGCGATCTATAAAAGGTGTAGAGTTTGTTACAAATGTTGTGAAATATTCATCGGAAATGGGCATGACACGAACCTATGTTATTGGGAAACGTAGCACGTATCAAACTGAAGAAACCGTCTTATTTCCGGTGCCAGCAGTAATCCATTGCGAAATAGGAGCGGCAGTTACTGACACCACGAATGATGGCTGAGACCCCCGAGCGAACTGAAGTAACGGCTGACGGATGATGAGCCATAGACATGGGCAATTCGATTTTACCCGGCGGTTCCGTCGGGTCTACCTCAATCTGGTCGATGGGCGTTCTCTCCACACCCGATTTTCTGGTGGTTCATTAATTACTCGTAACAAATGACCGGCCTAGAATGTTCGCCACTAGAAGGTTGGTTTGGTTTAATTTGTGTCAGTCCATGGATATTTGAATCCGTATACCACAGTTATGGTATCTGACAGGTTTTATATAATGGGTCGTGGTTTACTGAGTCCCCATACATTTTCAATGGGGGCTTTGTATACGATCGATAATAAAGTCTGGTGATTGGAGAAGATGGATGATAAATAAAAAAAACGATGGTTATGTGGACAGGCAGCTCTGTAAACCACTCGAGGTTAACGTCGTAATACACTCGCTAGCGCTCGTGTATTACTACGCGTCAACCTCTCGTGGTTTACAGCCGCCTGTCCACAAAACCATCGATTATTGTCTCTATAACCTTGTCACTCGACACATGATGGACGAGTACAGTCGCTTTTGTAGCCATTATACATGTCTACCACACTCATGTCTTTATGGAAGATTCATTGCCTTTGCCATCTGGCAGTGAATATTTGCATAATGCCTACAGGCAAATTAGCTCCCTAATTGAGGTATTACATTAAGAAAGGTACTGGATTGGATGCACATAATACAATCAAGCGTTTTAAAAGTCTGAATAGCAAAGCTTGGACGAGGCAACTACAATAACATTGTAGTATTTTCGTCCGAGATTTGACTGTGGACTGATCTCACCAACAACTTTGCCATTGCGTGAAAGTGGATTTATGTATGAAAACTCAGGAGAGGGCACCGATCACTCTGACACCTATTTCTTAGCCATACCTTCATTAAAATTCTCATGCTGCTATTAGATGGCAGGTGGATTGGGTGAGAATGAAAAAAAGGATTCTGGTCGAATAGAACCGCTCTGATAAATTCACTCAACATGAGCTGCGTAACGACTCTTTTCTTAACGGAAATACGGGGAATCCTTAGTATTGACATCACTTATTGGCCCCTCATGGCCTGCCCCTTGTCCTTAAGCCGGATGCCCATCTACCGATTTAGGGTTGAACGATTAGTTCTCAAATCGTATAGGAGTCGGTCACCTTGTCGCAGGCAAATTACGTAACCCCTCGCTCGATCCGCACACTGATAAAATCGGTGTATGGTCCACTAATCGCTGGGGGAGGGCAAAAACCAAAGAAACCGAGTGTTCACTAATCGCTGGGTAGCCTTGCCTAGCTGTCCTACATCTACCGACTCCGTTAGGATGGCTCGGCTGAGACAAATTACCCTCCGTTTGTCGCCGATAAACGTACATAAATGTTCCGAAATCGATAGATGGGCATTGGGCTTTAGAAAGGGCAATACGAGGAATGCAGTGTCAGCTCTCTGAGCTATGCTAGCGGGTGGTAGTCAACAGGGGGTTAGGGACGTCAACTATTTAGGGCTTTGCAGATAACACTCTCGAAGCATAGATCTTGGGCCCTGCTTGTGTCTCTCCTCTGGCCCTGCCTGTTTAGAACAAGATATGTCCCATACGCCAATATTTCATGTATCCTAATTTTTGACAAATTTGAAGAGTCTATATGATCTATTTTTGAGGGAGACATACACATATCACAGAGTATCATGAAACATCACTCAATTTCACATGATTGTTTATATGGCATGAGTTGTCTTCGCGGCATGATATCACTCAGCTCCGCTTCGTGATATCATGCTGCGAAGACAACTCATGCCATATAAACAATCATGTGAAATAGAGTGATGTTTAGACTTTATCCTACCCTGTTACATGTTTTTAACTTCATATGTCACCAGTGGCATATAAATATTTTATGCCATAACCGTGGCATACAGTTACTCCATATTAAGTCTATGGAGATTTATATGCGGGGTAGGATAATAAACATTATGCACCTATTCCTGTTGTATGAAGTGTCAAATCAGGCATATACTCTGGGACAACTTTCTTGAGCGGTGAACAACTAATCTATTTCAGGGCTTTGTTTAGTCAACAAGACCATGTGCCCATTCGAAAAGGCAGTTTTGTAAACTGTGGATCCACACTGTACTGTGGTTTACAGCTGCATTATACCGGGGACACACCAAGCAAGTGAAGGCAGCGATCTCTGGAATCGCCAACACAAATTGGCGTGTATGTGAGATATTATTTTATAGGAATATCCCCTGCATATAATTTAGCATCTTGATAGCAATAATGTCTTGATAGCAATGTCTCTGGCTTCATATACATTGTAATCGCAAAGACCTTGTTGGCAAGTAAAATTATCGCCAACGTTTCTCGCTTGGTGTGTCTCCGGTATTAGATTGTATGTGAAGCTGCTTTGACACTCCCAGTTTTCTTCCATTCATCAGTTATTTTACTTTCCCATATCTTGGCAGTTCTACATTTCCTGCTCCTCTATGTCATGTCACTGGGTTGAATCAGAGATAAATAAGCGTCAGGGCGCGAAAGTCTGCTGGGAGATTGGGTAGATAAATGTAGAATCATGCGGGGAGGAAAAAGTTGATTCAAATGGTGATGGTCAATGGTAACCATCCCTACTTAGGCCTGATGTAAACTTGTATATATATATATGTATGTATGTATATATAATACATTTACACATACAGTAAAACCCCGCTTAAGAGGTGACCCTACGTTAGGAGCAAAGTGCCCCCTTAAGCGAGGTTATCAGTCTGCTGATATGTTATCAATGTGTATACAGGTAGCACTATGGTATAGAGACACTGATATAACCATAGAGACACCCAACAGACGCCTACCTGATGCCCACAGGGGCCTACATAGACCGTTTCCTGGGACCTGTTTCACTACTCAGTGATATGTCTAGATGGTGTCTAGATGGTGTGTCCGGTTTCATAAGAACTAGACATTAGACTTTGTTTTGTCCGTTCTTGCTAGCACTGTTGTTGCCGCTTTTCATATCTGTCTAACACTTTTGTCACAAAACTAGTGAAACAGGTCCATGATGTGTCTAGATTTGTCTAATTCATATGTTTGGGGTCTGTATTTCCTAAAGTCAGCTATTTGTGGTGTCACGAAACTAGACAAACCCAATGTCTGTATAGTGTCACAGACATGTCGCGAGACTAGTGAAACAGGTCCCAGGTGTCTGATCGTCTTGACACCAGTCTACCAGTCTCACACACACACGCCATAAACAAGTAATGAGGCTCATTTGGAGTTTTATCCCCACACTGTCCCTTCAGATGTGATAAGGTGTCCTTCCACAGTGTTCCCTTAAGTGGGGTTAAGAAGCATGCTGTACCAAAATAACTGTCCCCTGAAGCGGGAGAGAGAGACGGAGAGACAGAGAGAAAGAGGGAGAGACGGAGAGAGAGAGAGAAACAGAGAGAGCCCATCTAGATCCCATATAGCTTACATCGAGTTTGTAATCATTGTGAATTTAGGGGCGCAAGAACGTGATGTCTCTTTTTTCATATTACGCCAAAAGGTGGACAATACATACAACATCACCATGAGTTTTATCTCGTGTCGTCTTTGACGCTACGCCATGTCCGAGCTAATTGTGGAACGTCCACTTCGCGGGGAATACCACCACACATATAAAATAGATGTGAATATTATGTGCGTATTTATGTTTCTATGTGAGTGAATTTGCATTTGAATACTGCATTTGTATTGATATTTACCCTATAGGCTGGGCAAGCTAATGTCAGTGTTTCTTCTCCTACGTAGCGTCAGACAATACAGAACTAGATGGTGAAGCTGCGGCTGAAACAGTGTTTTACTTTTAGAATGGCATACTTTTAATCTGACTTGGCCGTGACATCCTTGAGGGGATTACGTGTAAATATTGGCCTTTGAATTACTGCCGGAAATGAGGCTGGCGAGCATGGAAACTGCTCGTTCCTGGTTAAACACGAAAGCAACAAGTGCAATTTCCGGTCTGAGATAGTCTTGGGAATATGGAGATCAACCATTTGGGCCTGTGAGGGGTGTTTAAATGAACTGTCTGCAAAAACCTCGTGCCCGGGTTTCAGCCCAAACCCAGTTGGATTACTTGGAAACAGACCAGAGCATGAGGATGCTGTATTTTGGAGATAGTGAAGTGAGTATCATGTAAAATATAGGAGAAGGGAGACACCCTGTGAATGTGTGAAGTATTAAATAGTAGAACATACGGATAGCGATTGATAAGAACAGGATCATAGACAGAACATGTAACATGGTTTTATCTCACCCCTGGTATTTTTGTCCCATAGGCTTAACATTGGAGACTCATTCTCCTTGCCCCTATGATTATTGCAGTCCGTTCTCCATGATCTATATCCTGTGTATCATACATTCCGTTCGTCTGAACGCGGGTGAGATGAATACAGAAAGCAACTAATTTTGATCAAAGTCGTTGTTCTGAAACACATTTCAATGCTGTACGTAATATTCACTTGGCTGTCACCTTGTTCAATTCACTCCACATCAAGCTAATGGAAAACGACGACTTTGACCAAAACTTGTCGGTTTCTTCTTTGATATGAGGTACTTATGGACATGCTAGATTACCGGAAAGTATACCCACGCTACAAATCAGCCAATGAGAAGCCTACACGTTGTGTAAGCTACTGTAAGCTATATCAAGGATCAGATATCGATTATTCTCATCGTAGTTGACACTATACAATATCCTTGAATTTGCTCTGATATTACTTTGCGTCAACTACGCGGAGAATATGACCACTCAGATCAAAACCATGATAAATATACAATATTAACTGATTCTAGATACAAGCGGCCGTAATTTCCGAGGACTAGGTCTACACATGGTAATATCCATAATCTCCGCTCTGTGCAGGGCGGGGATTACAACCACTGGTGATCTCCGCCCGGTGAATTACACACTCCCTATATGTTCAGTACAGAGACTCCATATTATGTGGATTGTCGCATTGAGAGGTGCATAATAACACTGAGCCTATACTTTCTCCTTTACAGGGTACGTGGCACACCTACATCGCCCAGGAAACGTGGTGAGAGTTATTCACTGTCAGGAGCTCCACAACCCATCTGTCTTCTATGACCTAAAAAGTAAGTTCAATGTCAAAAAGAATATACATATACTGAGAAAGAAATGGATGAGTGGTCTGTATCCCTGTTCGCCATCAAGTTTGGAGCTCGCAGTAATTTGAATGAGGCAATAGCCAAGTGAATATTCCGAAGTGCTCCCAACGAGGTGGCAAATGAAGACGAAATACAAATTTGGTTCAGATTTTTTTCTTAGCCTGGAAATATCTATATCTATTTATCACTAATTGAGTAAGAGTTACTGAACTCGCAAGCCTGTTGAGTACGAGTTCTTAATTCTAAGCCTATGGATATCTATACCAGGCTAAGATAAACATAAGTAATTGTATGACTCTTGCTTGTGGACTTTCTATTGTGTGAGTGTTATACCAATAATGTCTCACAGACTTGTCAATCAGAGCTTTAGTCCATGTACGGTCTATCAAAAAACATCTGGGAGTAGATAACGGCCTAGATAAAGTCGTGCTGGAGTACCTCACTTGTGACCAAATTGATCTTAGTAAAACACATGCCGCACTGACAGTAAAGGTGTCAATGTAGCATTTTAAGCATTTTAAAGCATTTTACTCAGTCCTATATGGCTGTTTTGTGCAGAACAAAGTCAATTAATCGCTTACAGGAGGTATAGCGATTCTTACAAGGGCTCTATGGAAAGGTGTTTAGGTTCTCTGTACCCTGGAATAGCTAACTAAAAATCTGTGATTTGCGACATAAGTTCCACTAGGATAAATTGATATTGATATATGCCATGAAATTTTCAGTTGTTGATATTTTTTACCGACAGTCACTGATATCCATCATTTGTCTTTATTGACATGTGTAATTTACACTTTCAGTTATTTATATCTATCATTTATGGTCTGATGATGATGTATTTCGTTAATTTTTGATTACTGATATCTCTCATTGTTCTTATTCCTTGAGCAGCCAGCACGATAGAGGAATCAGTCCACAAGGCCAAGGTCATGGGCAGCTCAATTATTAATAAATACGAGAGCAAACTCAAGGATTATCAGGTGAGTGTTTATCCCACAGGACTCATTGTTAGCTATATTATCGCCGTTAAATTACTTATAAGTGTTGAGAGCACAAAATATGTTAGAATTTCCCCAAGACCTAGCATGTGTTATTAGGAGATCAGTTTAATCATCTTGCGTACAATATTTGAATGGTTTAGTGGTGGGGGGGGGGGGGGGGTGTACAGAATAAGTTTGAGTAGGGCGAATCGCACTCAACAAATCATCGCGGATCAGCGGAATTTGAACAGACAAATGTGTTTATTGAACGAGGGAATATCTAACATAAATGACTCTGAAGGAGTGTATACCCCCTATGTCGCGCGTGAAGTGCATTGCAACCGGCCACGTGTAGAAACAGTCCACCGATACTACCGACTAACAGATGGAGTGCATCCAGATTTCAGGACCCAGAGGGGCATAACAAGACTAATATCGTTCTGCATGTCTAAAAACATCTGCTACGGTTACCATCAGTAAACAGGTCACATGACCACTCGTGACAACATGGAACACCAACCGTGATAAGATAAAGTCAAATGACCAATGAACATACCTAGTGCAAGTTAACAATGTAGCACTGATCAGGTCAAATGACCATGACACACAATCATCACTAGTCTCCAAATATGGTCAAATGACCTATTTGATAAAACAGGGTCTAATGACCATTATCACTTACAATATTAACAACAAGAGGTCAAATGACCCTGATAACCCTCTGTTGGATCATAACCTGTTACTAATGCAATGGAATGCACACGCGGTCAAATGACCCCTGAATCCCAGTAAACCATAAACAATGAACTTGATGAACACCCGTAAATAGGAAATCACCACTTATTTAGCTTATTTATGAACTTATCTACTTATTTAAACGTATAATTATTATAATTAAAATTATTCATATAGTAAACTGACCATTAATGCAATCTATAATAACAGAAGCTGCTGCATGCTCACATTATATCTATCTATTTATTTATTTATTTATTATCAATTGGACTACCAATATTTATTCTGCCTGAAGACAATAGCAAATTATAATACGATACGAGTAACAATAACAGTTAAAATATAATAAATGATTGTATTGAAACAAAAGGAACTCATAATACTGAATGTAATCATTAAGATGCAATTTCCATATGTAATATTGTTGTTGTATATATATATTGCACTAGTAACTATGCTCCAGGTAATTACACCGATGGAGCTATATCGACACAGAATGATCTGTATCTTTATTGTCATGCACTATGTGTTATACGTTTTTTGTCACATGAATTTTGAGCACGTTTTGTGGCTGGCTGGCCGGGAAATATTACAAAATAAATGGATTTTGATAAAACTTTATCATGTCATATGTAACACCAGATCAATTATCTAAGCTAAAAGGTGAAATATTCCTTACAATAAATGTACATAGTTTATACTCAAAGTTAGACTCAGTCAACAGCATATTTCAAGCATGTAATTATGTAACTATTACAGAGAGCTGGCTTAAGGAGAAACACGCCCCCAATCTATTGAATATTAACAACTTATTTATAACTAGAGTGGACCGTAATTATGATAATGATAAGGTGGGTGGCGGTGTAGCACTATATGCCCGAAACAGTATAAGGCCATATTTCACAAAAGTAAACAAGTATTGTATATCAACGCCGAAATATGAAGTCTTAACTTGTACAATTCAAGAACCAAACAGGAGCAAAATGTTAATCATATCAGTATATAGACCCCCCATAAAAATGTAAGGGCATGCTATGAGTACTTAAATAACATTCTAGAGGACGAAACCTACAGGAACCATGAAATATGGATACAAGGGGATTTCAATGTCAACTCCAAAACTAGGATGAGTAATAAGTATAGAATTGTAAAATCTTTTTTAATAAAAAATAACCTAGTACAAGTAAATACTCAGGATACTTTCATATTCAAAAAAGGTAAAAGTACAATAGATCACATTTATACGAATAGTAGACATGTACAATTAACAGGGAATCTTAACCATTATATTTCGGATCACATAGCGATATTTGCACAAAGAAAATGTAAAAATATAAAAATTGAAAGAAATAAGATAGTGGGAAGAAATTTGAACAAATTATCGAATTGCGATATCCAAACCCATATGGACAGATATGTCATACCGCAAAATGCACAAGAGATAGATCTAAATAGGCACTTAGAAGACTATATCAGGGAATTACTCGACCGTATATGTCCGATCCGAGAGTATACTAGAGTAACCAAAGCTGGGATTGAACTACCAAGGGAAATCAACGAAAATATAAGGTTTAGAGCATTCCTACTAAAACAGCTATCTTCATGTAGCATAGTAGATCAAGCAGCTCTAACAGAAATAAGAAGACTTCGGAAATTAATTAATAAACAGATAAAAAATCATAGAGCAGATGTTATTACAATGCAGCTGAAAGAAAGCAAAGATAACCCCAAAAAATCATGGAAAATCATTAACAGCTTATGGAATCCGATAGACAACAATGAAGGACTATACCTAAAATGCCGAGGTAGAGAGGAAGATGATTTGCATGATATAGCAAATGGTATGAATGTATATTTTGCAAATATAGGTCCAAATATTCTAAAAGAATTAGGAGAAGTAAAGGAAATGGAGTATGGAACTCCTTGGAATGAAGTAGAAGTTAGACACAAACTGGAAAATGTAAACACGGAAGAGACTGTAAAAATTATAAAGAACTTAGAAAATGATAAATCAAGTGGGATAGGTCATCTAAGTACAGGACATCTTAAGTGTATCCTATTAGCTAAGCCAAAAACATTAACTACAATAATCAATAGAATACTTAATTCAGGAAAATATCCAGACTCACTCAAATTAGGATTAATTACCCCTTTACCAAAACAAGGATCTTTGAATAATCATTCCAACTGGCGACCAATAACAGTAATACCGGCTATATCAAAGATAATAGAAAAGGTTTTACAAAATAGCTTAATGTCTCATATAGTTAGCAATAACCTAATACATAAGAACCAATATGGCTTTATGCCTAGAAAATCAACGGGACAGGCAATTTTCCATCTGGCCGATGTACTATACAAAAATATGAATAGGAGTATAAAGACTGTATGTGCCTTCGTCGACCTACGAAAGGCGTTTGATAGTGTCTGCCACAAAATACTTTTTATTAAGTTAAACAATATCGGTCTAGGTAATAACTTTATTTGAATGATCGAATCATACCTATATTTACGTAAACAAAGCGTCAAGTTAAATAATATAGTATCATCGACAGAAACTTCTTCATGTGGAGTGCCTCAAGGTTCGGTCCTTGGACCGACCCTTTTTATATTATTTATTAATGATATATTTAAAGTAATAACAGAGTGTACCGCGATAATGTATGCAGATGATCTCGTCCTTGTTAGTACTGATGAAAATCCTATAGAAGCAAGTAGGAAACTTCAAAAAGATATAGACATGATCACGACCTGGTTAAAGGATCATAAGCTTATGATAAACGAGAAAAAAAGTAGTATTATGTGGGTAGGTCGAAGGATAGATAAAACAGAATTACTGAATTGTAAAGTGAACAATGAGATTCTAGAAAGAGTTTATAAATTTAAGTACTTGGGAATAATAATTGATAGTGGCCTTACATTCATGAACCAAGTACAGAAGATTTTATCAGAATCAAGAATGAAATTACATAAAATGCGCTTACTCAGATACTTGCTTCCAAAGGAAACTAGAATTCTCATACTAAAGCAAACGATTACGCCCATATATGACTACGTTGACTTCATATATGTAGGCTGCTCTCTGAAAGAACTAGCAGCACTAGATGTATCCTTTAACCACTGCATGAGATCAGCATTAGGCATGCATCGAATATGAGATCATTCAGTCGACGAGCTGTATAGCATGTGTAAAATAAGGCCATTAAGATATAGAAGGGTATTACATCTACTTATGCATGTATTATGGTGGTCAAATGACCCAACACATTGCAGGGAAGGGGCAACAATTACTAGAAATAGAGATAAGATAGTTATAAAACATGACCACCCCAACACCGAGATGTTTAGGAAATCACCCCTATATCGTGGAATAAAAATCTGGAATGAATTACCTAAGGAAATACAAAAATCGAGAGACCGTTCATACTTTAAAATATATATGAAGGAATATTTATTAAGAAGAGTAGAACTTTGGTAGATAAGTTTTCCTGGGTCAGCCAGCCCCACTTAAGTGCTATAAAGGTACAAGTACATCCTAGAGATGATGTATAGTCCTGTTAAGTCCTGTCTGTCCTGTTTGTCCTGTTCTATGTATACTCCTTATGGACTATATATAATTGTTTATTTATGCTTATACTCTGTTTGCAATGCATGTAAGAACGCCCAATAGGGTGAATGTTATTGCCTTACTGAATTTAAAAAAAAAAAAAAAAATTCTTCAGAAATCTTCCGTACATATTTTAAAGTGAGCTTGCTGAAATAACACCAGTTTCCATTTTTAAAGAGAAGAATGTTACCAAAATAAGTACGAACATGAAATACGGTGAGATCTGTCAAAATAATATCTACTAACTGTATTATACTGTCCAGAATAGGGCTAAAGCATCACGTTATCAACTAAATCTGAGGGCAATAATCCTGTAAGAACATAAGCAGTACGGTATTCTCGAACCACACAGAATCATAAGCTTTTAGGCCTCATGTTCAGCAGTAATTTGATATGTACGTTTATAAAGTGGGTCTCAGTCGGTTTCCCATTGGTTCCCGATGGTTACACAACCCTTGGTATTGACCCGTGTTCTGTCTGCTCCTTACTGCCTCTAAGGCGGACAGATTGAGAAAATCTGCATTTGGTTCTGGCCCTTATCTTTCCGCTTCCCTGGAACGTGCTTTTGGTGTACAGACCGACTTCCTCATCACGCAGTGCTTTACTGTATTCCCTCAGCTTCAGTTTTCTTGCTGACACCACAAAACTCTTTTATTGCGGAATATCTGTCAGTGTCCAGCTCACTTTGATAGCTGCTGCTGGTACGCTATGAAGGTGATTTATGACTATTAGAAGTGAAACTGTCACTGCTGGGAAATGCTGACAATGTCTCACAGGAGACAATTTTTCTCTGATCACCTTAGAGGAAGAAATGAATTGTTTTAGAAATCGAGAGTTATGCATGAGATTTCCAAATGAATTATGAAAGAAACTGCTGTCATGTTCTGCAAGATTCTCTCTTAATAGTCTTATCATAAGATAAACTATATATTCAGTCTCAGAATAAATTACATGTTAATAGTAAGGAAACTGTGAGTGCAGTGATTTATAACCAGTGTTTTTCCATCCAGCGGTCTTAGAACACACTTGTTATAAATGTGATACCGTTAGACGGTTCCCGAAATCCCAGCTAGTTCTAAATAAATATTTCGTATTGCCAAATGGAGAAAATTATATCCATGGAATTTCTTGCGATTTTACTGTTCAGCGGATGGAGAGTGTGGTCTAGGCTTCAGGGGAGAACATTCTCAATGTTGTTTTTGGAGTCGCGTCAAGTTACTTGAGCACAACAAAAACAGTTATTGAGTTATTCACCAAAAGGTCATTCATCCCCTTATATCAATACACGGAAACAGAGTTTGCCATATATGGCCATATATGCAAAGTAGTTTGGCACCCTAAACGGGAGCATATAAACAAACTTTGAAAATATATCTGAATAAAAAATGGCAAACCCACTGCGGAGCTATCCATTACGTTTTATGCACAGCTTTTATGCAGAGCAGTATCCAAGTTCATCAGCTCAGCATTTTTATCCTACCCCTAATATAAAATCCCATAGGCTTAACATTGGGTTTCCGTATGCCACGCTGACTGGCAAATGGAGTTTTATATGCCACTAGTGGCATACAGCATTGTCATCACGTAATATTCCAAAATCGGGGAGACGGGGTAGGATAAAATCAAAACCTGATTCGTTTTAATCTTGGCCACCGTATTCCACGACTGAAGTTTGGCAAAGTGACTTCATGAGGCAGAGCCGAGTGAAGTCCGGAGCCAAAACTGCCATATATGGCAAACTCTGTCTAAGATTAAACCTCATCCAGTTTTACGATAGTATGCAATTTGATGAGATACATATGCTGCAAGCTGTGGTGTGGCATTCAATATACTTCCAAAATCAGTTTCTCTACTCTCTATAAATGAAACCTTGTTCTCGTGTATCTCTTCAGATTCCTGGCAGTGTGAATTCGGAGTTCGGCCCGACGCCGGGAGAGGTCGTGATCAACGCTGCTGACCGTTACCACGCCGGCCACATCGTCATGGGGTCACGTGGTCTGGGTGCCATCCGACGCACCATATTAGGAAGTGTCAGCGCTTACGTCATCCACCACACCAAGGTTCCTGTCACTGTGGTACCACGTGACGACAACCAGGGGTCAGCTATCTTCTAAGAGATCCAGTTATGACTTTCATAATGATGTCGCAGGATACTATCTTCTGAGGAGTACAATTCCTCATTATCTTCAGCGAGGTTCAAATGCGACCATTTATCCTACCCCTAATAAAAAACGCCATAGGCTTAACATTGGCTTTGTTTAGATCAACTGATGTGACATACAGTGTTGTTTATGTCACTACTTTCTAATATTAAAAAACCGTAGAAACGGGGTAGGAGCAAATCTAGACGCCACTCGTTTGAGCTTAAGTTTCCATAATCTCACTCTTCTTCGACTCGTGAGATTACATAGCCAACAAAATGTGTGACATAAGTAAACTCATGCCCAAACTTGTGGCGTCTTTTGATATTATCTTAGCCTGGTACAAACATCCATAGGCTTACCATTTGAAACTCCGACTCAACAGGCTTGCGAGTATGGTAACTCATACTCGATGGGCGATAAAAGGATAAATATGTCCAGGCCCAGATAAAATCAGAAACATATTAGTGTCCTGCTTTGCCATCTCATTTGGGGCGCTTCGGAATATTCACTCGGTTATCACCTCCTTCATATTACTGCACACTCCAAACTTGATGGTCAACAGGGACACAGACCAAACACTCGCCAATTTCTTTCATAAAATCTTGTGAGAGCTGAGACTGTGACTTGCTAATTAACGTTGAACGATCTTTTTAGAGGTCAGACCGTGTCATTGTTAAACATAAACTGCACTTTACTCTATGAAGCATAACTGTCACCTTCTTGAAGTTGGACCACGATATCTTCTGAGTAGTCCACTTATTATATCATTAAACTGATAGGTTTAACTGTGATATGGTGAAAGATGAACCATGATATCTCCTTGAATTGTCCAGCTGTGATGTTGGAGTTCATAGGAGAGAGAGAACAAGTTGGACCGTGATATCTTCTGTGAGGACTGACATGTTAAAGGAATATCGGACACCTTACCTTAAAAAGCAAAGCCTATTTCAATATCCTAATAATATTTGATATGATTATCTCCAAGTGTTTTTGAACATGTGACTAATTAGAAATATGGTGGTTACCGTGCTACATTTTTATTCATAGATCAAGATAATGATAATATTATGATAGAATATATAGAAATTTTAAAGCATCATTTTCCACATAGTGCAACCCATGTTGTTTTCATCAGATTTTCGGAGAATATTGGAAATGTGTAGTACTACACATTTAAGATCTGAATACTATAGGTCACCGTCCTTTGTTTTTGAAAGAATTAAAGAAAACCGTATTTTTAAGTACATTTCCTAATATAAACACTGGGCAAAACATTATATTTCATTCATTTGAGGTTAGAATAGGTCACAATGAATCAGTTTGAATTGAGAAATGTCAATATCTAAAACTCATCAGGTGACGTCACTGTGAATTGTAGGATATACCTTTAAAGCTGCCCTATCAGCTTCCAAGAGACCAAGCCGAATCATTGTTGGAATTGAAGTATATTGTATTCGGAGAGGTCCAGCTATGACATTGTTGAAGAGGAGTACGATATATTTTGAGAGACTGACATACAGAAGTATATACTTATACGTATACATACACCCTTACTTACATCTACTTACCTACATAATTACTTCTACATCGATCTACGTACTTACTTACGTACATGCAGACATAGACACAGATATGCATACCCAGTAACATATATATGTTTCATATACATATATTTTACGTGGTTAAACTATGTAAATGATAACGTAAAAAATGTGTGATACGTGAAAGGTTACAATTAGCCCGAGTTGAAGATATTGCAGTAACAGCCTTTCCTTGCTAATCCAGTGGTGATGAGCAATTGGCAGAAAGTCTTTGCTGTGTTCTACTTCCAAGAGCTCTGGTATACTTGATCTCTTTGCGTGGCAAGAACCATGTATACGTGAACTTTGAACTCCTTTATAACTGCAAAGAATATTTGGGAAAGTTACCTATCAATATGTACCTCAGCTATTTCTTTCTTATATCCTCTAGAATTAGCAACGCTAGTATGAATCTGTATTTAATTATGAGTATCAGATAGAAATTTCTTTATACAGTTTCTCGACTGTAAGCGATTCATGTGGACGTCTTTGGGACGTTGTGTTCTGGTAGCTTTATGATATCAATATTCGATTGTAGTGATAAGTTATGGTATTCTGTCTAATGATACAACCTTGTACCATGGGCTTTATCATCTTGACTTAGGTATACCCCCTTCCCCTTACTTGGATTGAAATTGATTAAACCTGTACATACTCCCTATTCTCGTATATCGCCTCGAACTCTACCTGTATTAACATGAATAATATCTCAAGACAGTGATGATTATTGGATACACAAGATGTGTTGTATTTATGTGTTATATATACATGTATTACATTGTAAATCCCGTAACACACATTATCTAGTCAATCAATGAAAGTTGATGGAGAGCTGTATCCATATTAGTTGAAATGTTCATAAGGTTACCATAACCTACATAACCTAACCATACCATAACCCTAAATGGCAATAAAAGAGTCCTTTTAATTTTTATTAGATAAAAAAAACACCTTCAAACTAAATGTTAGAAGAAAAGAAATTTGGATTCGTATTCATATTAAAATTTACGTTTTAAACTAGATCAAACCTGAAGAAAGGTGCTCCACTAGGGTCAAGTTAAAACCCGTGAGGGTAGAAGGCATACCTTATAACCAGACAGGGGGGGGGGGGGGGGTATAACAAGTCCGAATGATAGTAGGACAGATATTTACTATGTAGATGATAATTTCGGTGACTGCAATTTATGAGAGGTGTTCCGTTCCTACCGATCCCTCTTACTTCCAGTCAGATATGTTTGCGTTAGTAGCGCTTCGTAAAACACATTATCAGGCTGTTTAAAGGTCTACAGTTGCTTTTATCAATATTGCTGGGCGTCAGTGTTATAATGGAGAGCACAAAATTGTGTAGATTCAGAGACCTGGATTCAAATCCCAGGTGAAAAAGCAGTGAGTTATTGATACGACAATTGGCGCAACGATCCATGTCACAAGATATGTTCTATGAGCAGATGGGTACCATTTAGAAATATATGTACCTTATGTCGATATGTACAGCGTGGCAATATGTACCATATGGCAATGTGTACCATATGGCAATATGTATCATAATGTTACCAGCTTTCCTTGTCTTTATCCCCATTAGGCGCCGGGTGCTATTTAATTCTGAAAAAAAGTATTATATTATGAAATAGCTTTAAAATGTATTAACCATTGGATCACATGATATATTTGGCAATTCTAGACCTTTGTCACTACAGGTTCACTACTAGTCCAACCAAACCGAAGCCTTATGTATATACATGCACATGTCTGAATAAAGAATACTTTCATCCCTTCTGGAAATACGTAAGTTATTCTTTCTCAACTAGTTTTTTCGGATGGACATGTTTTGGTCTATTTCCTGCCTTATTGTATCACTAAATGATGGAAAGTTAGAGAAAGTAAACATGTCCCCAGCACTTGCTCTTCTGAGAACACTAAGAAGTAATCTCCGGGCAAAACTCTATACAACGTTTGCACTCCGAAAGACTGAATTTCTGTATTTCCACCATAAATGAGCTGTATAGTAGTGTACAATATGAACTATATAGCTGAGTCTTTACAGCCAGACTGCACATGTGGAAATTTCTTGTTAATAGATTTGCTTGTCCATATAGCACTTATCGGTCACAGATGTCCTAGCTGTCTATCAGGGTTCCAACTACCACCACATTACTCTTTTTTACTCAAATATGGATTTGTTAAGAAAGTCATTGTCTATCCCACAGTCCTGGCAAACGTTAAGCAGCTGGGAGAGTCCATTGCTATAAGAATAAGACATTATTAGATCATCTGCGTATGTTTATCAAGTGATCTTAAATCCTTTATCCTACGAAACACCCAGTGCTGTAATCATTCAATATTTGAAATAGTTCATATATATACAAATATATACAAAGTAAACTCTGCCTTACTCCATTACCTATCGTAAAGTAGCCTTTCCACATCGGACTGACATTGTATGTTGACGGTACTAGTATACTAAAATTCTGACAGTATAGCCCAGCACGCCTTCGTTTACTAATTTGTGAAAGAGGATGAAATGATTTACTCCGTCGAATACCTCTGAGGCATCTATAAAACGCATAAACATAGTAGCAGTAAGGGTATGGTATTTCAAAATGACTACCTTAAATTGCGATTAGCACCAACTAACACTTACAAGAGTAATTGGCCAGATGTCACGGATCGTCGTTAAATGGACAGGGACAGGGGTGAAAAATAAAGTTAGGAGTATGGTCAAAATCTTTTGTGTATAAGTAGTATAGTGGGTGGTGTTTATGTTGGATGTATGAGAGTAGGTTAAATACCAATAGTAAATATACACTACAGGGCCAAAGTTGGGTAGTACATTTACTATGTGGAAACGATTGACTCCCTTTTTCTGTACACTACAGAGATAATACTAATAAATATAATTTTGAAGGCTAATTGTCCAATTTGTCTTTAAACTCCATGACTAGTTTGAGTAGGTATTCATTTTTTGGTTTTGAACCTTACTAGGGAAAATCAGCCAGGGGGTCAATCGTTTCCACAGGGAGTCAATCGTTTCCACATTCTCAGATATGGGTTCATGGCTATGTACAGGAAAGGAGTACAAGAAAGCTGGCACTATGTGAAGTTACCTTGATATTTGGGGGCAGTTATATGAAATGGACAATAGTTAGATATAACATACATATTAGATATCACCATAGGGTGGGAGTCAATCGTTTCCACACAAAAAACTACACAAACCAAATGAATAGGCTCCTGGTGCTATCATAATATAGTTAGATGTATTTTTTTTCATATATAAATAGGTACATGTTAAGGTTTACCAGGAAATATTTTATTCCTGTTTGTGCTGTATGTAGGTATTGGGAGGGTTCCTTCTTTTGGGAGTCAATCGTTTCCACTCTAAAACTACACATGAATATTTTGCCATGCAAAGAGTATACTAGCTTGGCTATAAATGCTTAAATGGTCCCAAAAAATCTCAGTTAAGAATGATAATTGTCAATATTATTATATTTTGCCACTAATGCTGACAGTTGCAGGAACGGTATTTGCATTTTAATGTGAAAAAAACCCCTCTTTTTGGATAGTTTGGGCCTCCTAGCGCTGTTATTTGTGATCCCACATAGGCAAAACTATGGTTCCCCTTCAAGATCTAACTAAGCCCGACCAGAATACACAATAAAATCATAGATTTCTATCAAATTTAGCTTTTTATTGTTTGGAGAAGCAATAATGGTCATTTGACGACAATCTGTGACATCTGGCCAATTGGTCTATAGTTGTCCTTAATACTAATCACCCAGTTTTGTTTTCTATCACTGTTACTACATCACTGCAAAAATGTCCTCAGGAATTATACCATGAACAAAAAATCCAGTAAAACACTGTTTCCACAGCTCAGTGATGTTGTCCTCTTCAAAGGCTCCTTCAATATTAGGAGGTAGTTTTGCATTTGTCCAAGGACTTCATCTTCTTCCCCAAAATGATTGTCCTTATTTGCCAGTTTCCTGGCTAGTGAGTCTTGCCTCATGTTGTTATCATACCTCTTTAACCCTTTCTGGCAGGGCAATGCCATATGGCATTCCCCTGGCCATGACAGGACAATGCCATATGGCATTCCCCTGGCCAGGGCCGGACAATGCCATATGGAATTCACATATGGAATTGATGAACCACTCTGTATTTGTTCCTTTGTAACTTTTTGAAAAATTATCGCAGAATCATAAAAATTATATGAGATATTATGCTAAATGTTGCCAGTATGTCTTTGAAATATCGGAATGTTCTAATGAAAAATACATATTTCCTGGAAATTCTAAATTTGTAATTTATCTTAATAATATTGACTACAAAAGCCGGCCATACAAAGGCCACAATTGGGTCTGGTGCCTGCTGTAGTATGGGTACATGGTGAATTATGTGTGGCTCTTGAAGGGTTAAGTAGCAGATAGCATATTCAAAACTGATATTAGTAGCACTCTTTACTTGATAAAGAAGGTCTTGCCTTGATTTTCCTGTATCCTGTAAAGAAGATTAGTGCTCAACATGGGTATTAGTCTAGTCAATCTATGACATTTTTGGGCCGAACCCACCACAAATTGTAATACAATTTTTTTCTTCACAATACATCTCAGGAAGGTCCCCAGAACACCATATTAAAAATCCGCCAAAATCCCCCTTGGGGAAATATGTCTCATCTGCATAAATCCAACATACCCATTAGAATCACTGAAAATGCATTTTATAGAAGGTTTTCACTTGCCCTAGTCAGGGGGCCAGCCCCTGAAAAAGTGGCTTTTCGTTCCTTGGAAGTATAGCAGCAATTTTATTGTATCAAATGAAAGCTAAGACTAAGCTAAGGCCATTCCAGATATGGTAGCTATTTTTCTGTAAATGTGTCCTTTTGACCTTTTATTAGAGGTCAAAGGTCAAAAGTCATCAAATTTCAGAGGGTTTTGAAATTGAGACATATTTTGTCATTTCTCCAGGAGTATCAGGTTGATTTCTTAGATATTTGGAAAATATATTGAGACACCATAGAGTCATCAGCTTTTGTTACCATCTTGATTTTCATTAAGATCAAGGTCACCAAATGGAATGTTTCCACCCAGAATTTCACCCAATTTCCTATAAGGACTTACAATAGTTTCAATAACTTGGTCTAATATGCCTGTATTTTAACTTGAATGATATATTTAGATACCTGACACCATACCCTAGTAAAGCCCTAAAGGTAGAATTCACATCATGCACCATTAAACCAGAGTGAGGTCAAAGGTCAACATATAAGCTCATGCAAAAGACCAACATAGGCCACTGAAATTGAGACATATTTTTTCATTTCTCAAAAGGTATTTGGTGGATTCCTTAGATATATGGCAAAACTATTGGAATGCCATAGAGCTATCAGCCTGTGTCACGATCTTGATTTTTTCCAAGGTCAAGGTCACCAAATGGAATGTTTCCTTCCAAAATTTCCCAATATTTCCTTATAAGGATTTACAATAGTTTCTATAACTTGTTCTAATTTAGCTGTATTTCAACTTGAATAATATATTTGAATACCCAGCACTATACCCTAGCAAGGTCCTAAAACAAGTCTTCTCATCATGCACCAATTACCACAGTGAGGTCAAAGATCATGGCATCTGTTCATACATAGGCCACTGATATTGAAACATATTTTGTCATATCTTTAAGAATATTTCACTGATTTCAAAGATATTTGAGACAAAGATTAATATTCCATGATACTCTAAGATTCTACAACAATCAAACATTTTTCCAAGGTCAAGGTCACTAAAAGGAATGTTTTTCTCAAAATTTGACCAAATATCCAATTACAAATTTTATTAGTTTTTATAAATTGACTCAAAATACCTATAAATTTACTTGCATAACATATTTCTAAAAATGATATCAGGACCTCACAATATTGTGAAATTGTTTTCGCATCATGCATCATTAAGTGAGAACAAGGTCAAAGGTCAAGGTAAGATTCCATAGAACATTGCAAATACACCAAATCTGATAGGAAATTGAGATTGAAATTGAAATCGAGAAAGTCTTAAGATATCTTCAATAATATATGATGTTGAACCCTTCCATATTTGACCAATAGATCAATATTTTACAGTGCTATTTTAGCCTCAAATCTCAATGAATTGCATGTGGAGACTAACAATAATTTGTAATCCATATTTATCACAAAAAAAACATTTTTTAATCCTTGAAAATTTTGTTGAATGTTTGAGTACACAGACAATAGTGTCATATTTTACTGGTTCGGTCACTTTGTAAAATCAGAGATTAATGAATACATATTCATTCACCTGTATAGGGTCGCAAGGACCATAATCTACAACATGGTATTCATGGATATGGATTTTTCTGTATTTTTCTTTAAACTGTTTGAAGGGAGGTATTGATGCACTACCGAAATCACATTTCTTTATTATGGTGCTCCTCACCAATTAAGGTATTCAGTTGAAGATTCATATGAAAGCACAGATACAAGGATACTTTTGAAAGCCATTTTTGAATATTGATTGAAAATGTAACGTGATAGCCTGCACTAGATCAATAGATCCTTGTCCTTAAAAGGGAAAATCTGTATTGTCAATTCCTTGCTTATTCCTATTCTTCTGTTTCCTTGTTCAAGCATCCACACTCCACCTAAAGTTCCGAAAATGTTTAAGGACATAGTTACATCGTTCATATGGAATGGTAGAACATCGAAGATTGCATATAATACATTGATATTAGATAACCAAGATGGTGGTTTAAAACTTCTAGACTTAAGTTTGATGATAGAAGTGGCAATGACACAATGGGTTAAACGATTGATCAATCAAGAAGGTCGCAATTGGACGTTCCTGCTCAAAAGGGAGCTTAAGCTAGATACATCCTTCTTCATTTTTTTTCTACAGAAGAATAAAAAAGCTAAACTGGAAATGAAAAATGGTTTCACATGGTCCGTAGGATCAGGAGAGCTCATTGCGCCATCTGGTATCCCCCCTCCAAACCAACCAATATTCAACACGCCACCTGGCGTCAACCCTACTCAACACTCAGTTCATATTCACTCCAACCGTCCTTCTCCTCTTCGCTTCCAACAGACACACACATACTCATACAGCTCTACAAAATTTAACATCCTGTTTGGCTGCCAGCCCGTGCTATCTCATAGCTACAGGCTGAACTAAGAACACCGGTAAACACAGGCACAGAGATTCGTGAGTACCAAAAGTGCGTTGGTGTGATACAGCGAAGAGTGGAAGTGAGATATGAAGCCGGCCACACGCTCAGCCACGCGAGCCACCACGCAACGGCGAGTGGACAGTGAAATCATGTTCAAAACCCGTTCACACGTTGGAAGCCCTGACAGCCAAGGAGAGTCCAGTCAGTCTACAGAGGCGTCAATGAACTCCAGCTCAGCATCCCGCAGCTCCCGTATCGACACGATACAGGACGAAATGGAGAGCGTAAAAACCAAGGTAGACGGTATAGACGACCGAATGGTACACCTGGACAGGAAGCTTGACCTTCTTATAGACTGGCAGCTAGAGCAACAACGCCCGTGTGACACCAGCACCCCTCCCGCTGTCAACCGCAGGACGCCACAGTCACACCATGACAGTCACTGCCACAGGCTCACCCTCGACGGCCGTCAACACGCTCTGCCCCCGCCGGCCGAGCTACGCCGGGTATACGACCAGGATGACTTCGTCGACGCTCAGCTTGAGAGGGAACAACTACGACACGATCGCACCGGTGGTAAGAGCATAATTGGTGATATTTTTATCAAACGATTAAAACCAAAGCCTTACATGTACATAGAACGGGACAATGTATACACCATTAGCCAGAAGCTTGACTTACGTGGCTCCCTCGGAGCACTTGAGTATATCAATGCATTCATCACACTACTTGCTGACAAGAGCGCCGTATGTCTTGATGATTTCCAATATATGTTTACTCACCTTAACCATGTCTCTACCGATGCAATGTCACGACCCTGGCCCGCGGTTCGCAGATGGAGCCAGTATGTTTTTGACTCTGTTGAGAAGGGGAGGTTCAAATGGTCAGACTCTGTCATGATACAAAACGAACGAGTCAGGTTAGCCATGACACATGCCCAAACCACCTACCCGGACACAGCGCCTAATCCGCGCACGTCCGGTCGGAGAGACATTCCATGCCGTGACTATAACAGTGAACGCGGTTGCAAACAGAGAGGCAACCACGACGACGGTAACATTTGTTGGCTGCACATATGTTCATACTGTGAGGCGGTTGGCCGCCAGTGTGGTCATAACCTCATGGCATGCAACCGTAAGCTGCAGAATGCCGGGCACCATGACAACGAGAGTGCCTACCCTAACCACAGTGCAAGCAGGAACCGTCACACCCGAGAGGCTCCAAAAAACGGGATGCAGGCGCACTGAGGCAGATGCCTAAGCTCTGTGCGCCTGCCCAAACTACAGGAGGCGATGATGGTGGTCAGTCGGGCGACCGCAACTGGATCGAACGCCCATGCGCAGGCACCAGCCCGGCCTCGGATCGAACGGATCGACGGACCAACGACGCAGCTGTGCCCGCCTTCGGTACTCCGGGGGACCAGGACAAGCCGTCGTACATATCATCTCAAGGTAATGTTGATTATGAACACATTCGGGAATTCTGTGAGGGCAAATCCAAGATTGTACCACAGGGTGTCGACCCATTTTCACTTGCCAGTAGCAGGCGACAGGACTGGCCCCACTGTGCATTCGGCGACTGCTACAAAGACAAGGTTAAAATATATGATGCAGTCCGAGCCACAGGTTTACCAAACGCATTGGGTGCACGTATCGAAATTCCATCAAAGATTAATAATGAAGTCTGGGAGTCTTACATCAGGGACACGGGTGGCAACCTTGAGTTAGCTGACTTCCTCAAATTCGGCTTCCCTATCGGTTACCTGGGACCGGTCTCAGATAATCGAGGGGTAAGCAACCATCCTAGCGCCTTAAACTTCCCGGCAGACATCAACGGTTTCCTGGCCAAGGAATGTGAGCATGGCTCGATGCTCGGTCCCTTTGACAAACCCCCCTTTGAACCATGGTGCCATATCGCACCTCTTATGTCTCGTCCAAAAAAGGGGACCGACGCTAGGCGGGTCATTACTGATTACTATATCAAACTATAAAATTTTATTCATCCAACCACAATAAAATTTTATTTACCCAACACTTTGTCCTACTTAATCATTTATTTAGCCAGAGAGGAGTAATGGGTTTCACATGGTCCGTAGGATCAGGAGAGCTCATTGCGCCATCTGGTATCCCCCCTCCAAACCAACCAATATTCAACACGCCACCTGGCGTCAACCCTACTCAACACTCAGTTCATATTCACTCCAACCGTCCTTCTCCTCTTCACTTCCAACAGACACACACGTACTCATACAGCTCTACAAAATTCCACCCACCCACCCTTTTCAACATCATTCACCACTCACTTCACCCTTTTTATTACTTATTTTATATAATGTAATTAATAATTAATTATCATTTAATTACCAATAACTTTCAAGTTATTTACTATATCAAACTATAAAATTTTATTCATCCAACCACAATAAAATTTTATTTACCCAACACTTTGTCCTACTTAATCATTTATTTAGCCAGAGAGGAGTAATGAGGTTTCACAAGCAACTGCTTATGAGTTGGGACTGTCAATACAATATAGAACCCAGAGAAGACTCACAATTTGTAAATGAATCCATATGGAATAACATGTTTATACCCATTAGGCTGTCCAAACCTGTCATAGCTCATATGCAGAAGGCAGGGATATGGCAAGTGCGACATTTTTTTAAAAAGGGAAAAATGTTGACATATGTAGAGATGAATGAAAAATATGGTACTCAGTTGACTTTTCTTGATGTTCTGGGTCTCAGGGCATCCATACCCTGGCTGAGGTTGTTAGAACCAGAGGAAAAAGATCTGGAAGGTGGGAAAAAATTGATCTATCAAATTCCAGGAAAAGAACCTGTGGATATTATGAGGTTAACCAGTAGAAGAATTTATATGATTGTAAGGGACAGGATAGCTAGAATCCCGAGCTGTATGGGTAGGTGGAAAAAGGTTTTTCAAGATCTCGAAATCAACTCCAAGGAGTGGGAGACTATATATCGAATACCATTTTCCTCTTCTAGGGACACAAGATTGCAATCATTACAGTACCGGGTTTTAAATGGTACTATTACATGCAATAAATATTTAGCCCAGAGAAAGGTTGTTGATTCCCCAGAATGTAACTATTGTACAAAAAGGGATGACTTAATGCACTTCTTGGTAGAATGTCCAGAGACAAAGTTTTTCTGGGAAGCCATAACAAGATGGCTGAAAAATGTCCTTAGTGACAACTTCTTAAAGATTACTAAAAAAGAGGTTATATTTGGAAGATATGGTGTTGCCTCCTCAACCAGGATGGTCAATTATGTAATTTTACAAGCTAAATCCTTTGTGCATCGGCAGAAATTATTTTATGCAAATGACTTGGATATTATGGCTTTCATGGTGGAACTGAAGAGGAAATTAGAGATAGAGAAATATGTATATATGAAGGAAGGTCGCATGCATAAATTTAAGTATTTAGCTCAACTGTGGGAGACAATCCAATAGGGAGGAGTGTGGACCTTTGGGGGGTGGGCAGAATTAACTGCAAATACTGTTTTGATGTGTCTGTCATATTGTCTTGTTATGTTTTGTCCTGTATGAAAATAAAAAAATATTTAAAAAAATGGGGAGAAGAAATAATATTCCATGGGTGAGATGTGACACATGTATTTCGAAAATCTGTAGAAACAGGGTAGATTAATTTACCAGTGCATGACAACCCTATATCATTTAGAAATGTATCTGTTTCTTTATGGCTGCTAAAATACTTGTTTGTATATATCCTGTACAAGTTGAAAATAAAATATTCTCCACAATAAAAAAAAAATTTAAAAAAAAAATTTAAAAAAAAAAGCATTGAAACTATAACACATCGGGAACAGTCTATGAGAAACGACCTATGTAATTTTCATAACTTGATGAGCATTTAAATCATGTAAATACTTACTCTATGAGACTGTGCACCTTAAAAAAGATAGTGTATCTTTTTAAATTACGTGGAAATACCATCTAGAAGTTGTTTTATGTCTATTTGTCCACAGCTGTAGGTGTTTTGAAGGCCATATTTGATTTTTGCAAATGAAGCATATTTCCCCAAGGGGGATTTTGGCAGATTTTTAGTATGTTGTTTTGGGGACCTCTCTGAAATGCATTGTGAAGAAAAAAATTGTATTGCAATTTGTGGTGGGTCAAACCCTAAATTGACTAGACTATATTCCAGCCTAGGTAGTTGTAATATTTCATGTGTATGAATGCAAGGGTCTACCTGACTAAGTGAGTGTAGATACTATTCCCTCAAAGAGCTTGTTAAAGACAAATGCTGGTAGTTGGGTGATTTCCAAATTATATTGATTTTTGCCAATAACTCTGGATAATATAAGTTTCATATATTGTATTTAAGACGTTGTATCAGCGCAAGCGACTGCTGGTATGTCAACAACAAAAAAATTCTAGAGCACGCCCCACACCCCCCACAGGGACCGGGGACACGTGAACAGGAAAAGATTTTAACCATAAGTTTCATATATTAGCAAATAGAAAATCCAATAAAAAAGGCATGGCACCATGTTAACTTATATGGGAAGGCCATCTGAAAAGATAAGTGCTTAACTATTGGTGTCTATGGGAAACTACAATATTTTTACTTTGTGGCTCGATGACACTGATTTTCTATTGCTATCCTCAAATAATTCTGGGTTCTAACAGTTGGGAACATTTACAAATGAAAAATGCTAAAAGAAATACTATTTCACCCTGCTAATTTCTATGGGAAGGCCATCTGGAGAAGCTAAGTACTTAAGTATTGGTGTCTATGGGAAACTGCAATACTCTTATGAAATTAGATGGCAGCACCTGTTTGAAATTTAGTTCTGAGTATAGATATAGAGGGCAGTGTGTTACCTAACCCGCATTTGTCTTTAAGACTATCAATATGTTGCCTACCTTTGCAGTTGACAACTCTGAACTGTACGGCTTCATGTGGTAACCAAAGCTTTTGTTTTAGTATGTCTGTCCAGTTAGTGTAACTATACATGGCACTAGTGTGTACCCTATACCAATTCGTAGTCTTACGATTGTAGTCATTCACTGATTGTGTGACTGGTGGAGAAAGATCTATATTGATCTGATGAGATATTTGCATATGGTCAGTTGTGCCCAATTTGTATGAAACCCGAAAGTCAGTTTGAATATTTTGGGAATCTTGTGTACAAGGGCAGTGGTCTAGCGAGGTGTAGGTGTGTTATGTGAAATATTGTAGTTGAGCTACAAGGATTTCGTTTAGATTTTGTTAGGCATCATAGAGGCTAGGACAGAGTGCAGTTGCGTACGTGTACATGTATTAGTCAGCATCGTTTGAAAATAAGTAGGCATGTTAGAATTGTATAAAGTTATGGATATGTAGGGTTTCATAAGGTAATTGTAGTGTATCATAAATGCTACCGGATAGTCAGAAACGGCAGTCACCGGATAACGGATAGTAACAGGAGGGTACGCATCCCCAGCGAAGCTAATTATGTGACGTCAGTGGACGCGGGTGCCTGGGGCAAGAGCCAATGAGAGAAAAAAATGCTCCAACCCCTAACCCTAACACTAATGTGTCCTGAGTCGATTGGCCAATGAGATGAAACAAAGACTGAGAAAGAAATAAAAGGTGCGGTTTGAGAGGATTCAGAAAGATCCTGGACGAGAGACTGACTGACAAAGACAGAAGAGAGCACACGCTGAGAGACGACTGACCAGGAGGTGCTGTCATGTGGATTGCGGTGAAGTAATCTTGGACTTTATGAGATGCTGCAGCAACGATTTGGTAGGTGTCCCCTTCGCCTAGACTGTGTTGTCCATGCTGCACGATGATCGTCTCGGCTCTCTCTTTTGTCTCTCTGTGTGTCCACCCACAGCTATTTGTGAGTAATTACCAAGCTATCAACAATAGCCCCCTACTTCAGCATGTTGTCTGATAGATCTCCGTAGGCTTTTGACGCATTATATACAGCAATAGTGTAACACATTTATTTTTTCCAGACCTTAATTCTATGACAACTGACCAATCCTTTCGCAGCTCAAATCAGAGATGTGAGATTCAAGTTTAGTTTTCCATAGTACAGCAACACCACATGGAAATCTTTCCTTGTTTTTGCGGTAGTTTCACCAATACCATGATAGTCGGGGCGAATTGTATTAAGTGTAGAGATACACTGTCCATGTTTGAAGTTTCTTGAATGAAAATTATATCAGAAGTTAACAAAAAGTCCTCCAGTACCAGTCTGTTATTAAAGTTATTAATAGACTGTCCAGTCCTAAGACCTCTACAGACTTAGAGAAAATGAATACACATTGGTTTTCTAAATCCTAAGGCTGACCTTTCCTTCTTTCCTGCGAGTATTGCAGTCTTTTCTCCATGGTCTATATATTGTGTGTTGTGGAGAAACATGACTTTTACCCAATGTTGCTTCTTAAACAATTCCTGGTGGGTGGTGCCTTGAGGCATCACCTGGCCAGATCAGGTGATGCCTTAAGGCATCTTCTTCCGAGATTTACAAAAGCAACCCTCCCTTCTTCTCAGTGTCTGCCATGTCTTCCTACAGCAGTAGGATGTAGGTGGTGCCATCTTGTGTTTCTCATAAAGAATTTCTACTAGCACAACGTTAGGGGTAGATTGGCCACCACCTCTGTCTACACTACGTTCCAACTAAGAGGTTGGTAACGTTAACCCATGGACGTGTCCACGGATTCTCACTCTCGGACCAAACATGTTTGCTCTACATAGATTCTGAGATCCTAAATACTTGCAAAGAAATATCCATATGTTAATGAATTGATAAAGAACCTTATCTCTGTGGCCATTTTATTAAAAATACACATTGAAAGAAAATGATTACATGGAAAAGTGACTTACAGGGTAAGAATTAGGGTCATGGCAGGGTCAAGAGGACGTGGCTAGAGAGTTGTTGGACCACAGACTAAAAATAGATACACAGAGTAAAAATAGATACCAACCCTGTACCAACCCCTAACAAGCCTCCCAATCGAAAAATAGTTAAAGTGGAGTACCTTTACCCACTGCAATGGCATGACATACCCGATACCACGCCAGGTCAAGGCCCCTGTCAATTCAACGTGACCAGAGCTTACGTAGTAGCTCGGGTGGCCAGTGTACGTTAGGGGTACACTAGACTGTAGTACGTCCCTTTGTCGCTAGGGCAACGGCGCTCATGCTCTCAAACTGGGAGACAGACTAGGGGTACACTGGCCACCTATCAGAATCCTTGACATGATAGAGCTACGTTAGCTCTTGTGGGGTAAAATCCGTGGCCTCCTTGAACCAGTAGCTGTATGTGTCTGTTACTCTTCACCTAGATTTTCTGTACTGCTTGAAGAATGTGTCATTTTGTACTCTCTGACCCAATTTAACATTTCCTTATTACTTTTCGTGTTTATTTTGAAAAATATATAATCAACATAAATCTAGATTTATCATAAATTTGTTGAGTTATGAATATTTCCTATTGAGTATTTCTCTTTTAAAACATACATAGAACACAAATTCTTGGTTTGAGGCACACTCAAAACATACTGTATGTGACTGAACCTAACAAACCTCTTAGTCAAAACAGACTGGGGACAAAGGTGGCAGCCAGTCTACATCGGGGGTTTACCCTTATTTCCCCCCCATAAGAATCAGGCTGTATGTATCCACACCTATCAGTTGTTTTTTTTAATAACTTTTATTTTCATTCTGTTCATTAATAGCTCTTCCATGAAAAAGTTTTGGGTTACATCAACATTTTAGCATTCTACATAAATAACATGCAAACATTTAATAGCAAATAGTAGATTAGGTATAGTGTGATTGATGGGTAAGATGGGAAATGAAGGATTACCATTCTGAACATTAGTTACACATTCCTAGATACTCAGGATATTACTCTTATCTATACATTAGTCAGAGTTCATTCGTAGCCAGTTCTTTAAAGGCAGTCTTTGTTCTGGCCTTTTGGGCCTCTGTGCTCAGTCTATTCCATATGTAACTGCCACTATACGCAGGACTTCGCCTGTACCCATCTGTTTTGAATGCATACTCCTTTAACTTAACCTTGTCATCCCCTCTCGTATGATTCATGCCAGTTAAGACATTCCCTGGCCTTTGAGATAACAAGTGGAACGCACTCATTAGTAGCCTTTTACGCCTGAACTCAAGTTTTTCAATATTACATGATTCATGTAACTGGTCAATTCCAATATCCCTGACATGGACTCTTTATACAATTCTCAGACCCCGGTTTTGTAGTCGCTGTAACTTTGCTATGCTAGCCATGCTTGCCCCATCATACAAAAATCTGGCGTACTCCATTAGTGGCCTGATGGTACTGACATAAATAAACCTTGCCATCTCTTTCGTCACCCTACTTCTCAATTTTTGTAGTTTATACAACTTGGCGTTTACAGACTTATAAATGGATTTCATATGTTCATTAAAGCTTACTGTTCCATCCAAGGTAACTGTAACTTTGACAATGTGGCAAATGTCGGCCATTGCATGACAGACTCATCAGATCCAGTCGCTTGATACGGGCACGTGTACTGTACCAGCACGTCATCGATTTTTTTACATTCAGAGTTAGGGCATTAGAATTGCACCATTTACTGATTTTGCCAACAGCGGTCTGCAGTTTATTAGAAGCAAGTAGTTTGTCCATGCCAGAGTTATAAATGACCAGACATGTCATTCACGAAAAGGATAAACAGTAGGGGGCCAAACACCGAGCCCTGTGGTACACCAAATGATACATTAGCAAGGCTCGAGGTGGCTCCATTGATTCTCGTTCGTTGTTTTTGATCATGGAGATAATTGGTTACCCACAATAATAGACCAGAAGGTATACAGAATAAACCCCTCAGCTTTGCTAGCAGCAGTTCGTGTGACACACAGTCGAAGGCTTTGCATACATCAACATAACACACTGCAGGAGCATGAGCCCTGTCCCGTGCTTGATACAAATCATCACTAAAGCGATACAAGGCGTCCGCATTTCCCATATTTGGGCGAAAACCGTATTGGTCCCTATCTATTAATTCACATTCATTTACATACAGATATAAGCGCTCATGTACTATTTTTTCCATTATCTTATTTGGCATGTTTAAGTTGGTAATTGGCCTCCAGTTATTTATACTAGATTTGTCCCCAGTTTTAGGTATGGGCGTTATTGTGGCAATTTTCCATGTCCCTGGAATGATACCAGTAGCGAAGGAACTGTTATACAAGTGCTCAAACTCATCAATTAGGATCAACATACTGTCTTTCATTACTTTGGATGGTATATGCAGTATGCCTGAACTCTTGTTTGTACTGATTTCTTTCACCAAGCCAATTAGTTCATCTCTATTTGTGCTAAACTCCATCTCAGACTCAATCAAAATCTCTTCTCCTAAGTTATTAGGGCTAGCCAGATTTTCTGCCATTGCGGTTTGATCACAAGCATCACTCAGGTCTTGACCTATACTAGCAAAGAAGCTGTTTATATAATCCGGGACTTCTGACTCCGGGACTGAGAGACCAGTTTCTTCATCTATTAAGCTACATGATGTGTCGGATGGTTGCCCATTTAACATTTCATTAATTTGTCGCCAAAACTCGGCTGGGCGGTCCTTATTGTTTTCAACAGCAGCCTTACAGAAGTCATCTTTACAATGCCGCAGTAGGTTACGCACCTTATTACCTAATCTTTTTATAGCTACTAACGTATCTTTATCTCTATTTACTTTATAGTTTCTTATAAGTTTCTGTTTGTAGATTAAAGACAAATGCTAGTAGTTGGGTGATTTTTAAATTCTATTGAGATTTGCAAATAACCCAGGATAATATAAGTTCTATATATCACCAAATAGAAAATGCAAAATGAATATGGCATGTCACCATGCTAACTTCTATGGGAGGGTCATCTGAAAATGTAAGTGCTTAACTATTGGTGTTTATGGGAAAATGCAATATTTTTACTTTGGTGCTAAATGACACTGATGTTCTATTGCTATCTTTAAATAATTCTGGATTATGATAGTTGGGAACATGTACAAATGAGAAATGCTAAAAAAATTACCATGCTGACTTCTATGGGAATGCCATCTGAAGAAGGTAAGTGCTTATCTATTGGTGTCTATGAGAAACTGCTATATTTTCATGGCCCCAGATGGCAGCACCAGTGTTAAACCAGGGGGCGTTTCGATACCTACCCGCATTTGTCTTTAAGGAGATTACCTCATCAGTTATCCAGGGGTTTTCTCTTTGTTTGAATCTCATCAATTTGATTGGACAGTTGATGTCCAGGTAATTTGTGATGCTACTAAGGATAAATTGCCACTGGAATTCAGGGTCATTTGAGACCCAGAAGTCAGTCCAGTCTTGTTGGTTTAAGTGTTGCTCGAGGTCCCCTTTGTTATATTTCTTATATGATTTGCCCTCGAAACTGGTCAGACACTTAGACTCTCTCTGTTTTTTGCACATGGCATAAACTGAGAAATTATCAAACAACATATCATTGCCTACGCCCGATTCAGTTACATAAACACAATTAGTATAGATATGATCCAGGGTTGTACCAGTATTTCGTTTATTCGGTTGTGTTAAACTTTGGATCAGTTGTCTTAGTCCCACATCTCTGGTTATGTTCAGGATCTCAGCCATGCCTGGGTCTTCTCTTTTATTTAGGTTAATCTTTAGGTCACCTACTAACCATATCTCCTTCCTCTTTAATCTATCATCTTCGAGTATCTCCTTAATTTTTGTCAAAAAGTTTTTCAATTCACCTCGCTGGGACTGATAACACACTATCAGCACCATACTTTTGTTACCTGTTTTATCAAAGGTCAACGTTAGAATTTCAAAATCAAAGTTACTGATACACATTTCTTCAAGTCTTGAGAACCATCTGCTAAGCTCATCAGTGACGTAACATGATACGCCGCCTCCTTTACCATCAACACGGTCTTGTCTGAAGAGCGTATGACCCGCGAAGTTTAAACTAGTCCATTGACTTCAGTACTCTGTACATATCTCCAGTGGTGCACTCATTTAGATTGATAATCCAACTTGGAGCACTCCACGAACGCAATTTAGGTCCCTCCGCATGCGAGCACGTCCAGACTAGTCGACAGCCATACTCACCATCTAGTTCTAGATATATATGTAGGGGACACTTTTGTGAATCTGACTACAGACTTGCCCTGTTGGTGAAGATTCAGCAGCTGATATCAGCGCTGAGGGTGATATGGTGTTTGTTCCCCTCCACTCTCTTCCTTTGTGAACAGGCATTTCATATCACAATCCTTGATATGATAGAGATAACAATGGGCGGTACACAATGCTGATCACCACTGATTCTGCAAATCTAACATTGTTGGCCTCTACATAACCGGCCACTAGTGTATACATGTTTATTTGAAATCGTATTTAATACTTCGTGACACAAAGTTCAGGAACCTTTCATCGTCATATTGCAAATCGGTTTTCAATCCTTTTATGATCTTCATTGGCATTTTTTAAAAAGGCTTTTGTTACGACGAAAAAGAGTTCACATCTAGATGGTCGTAATCTTCCAGTCGGCTCCGTTGTACAACAGGACAATAAATCCATCATTATAAAAGCATTTCTAGATATCGGTGAACCGGTCATCAGATGCGGTGATAACAATCATAAGGACTTTGCGCAAAGGTATACTCAAGTAAAAACATGTAGTACTTTCAGGTACTTCTCTGCTGTATAGTAATGATCGGATGATAAAGGCTGTGGTTTTGTGTGGTTTAAGTTTGGGAAGAGAGGAGGATAAGATGACTCACAAAGCTGCAAGGTAAGCCCATCGTTGCATGCAAAAAGCAGTCCTAATGGAATGTTAAGTACAGGTATTTACAACTCGCAAGGCGTAGAGATGGCAGTGAAAAGATATTCTTGTTATATAGAAAAAAATTCCATCTTGAAAAGTAGGGAAAGTGCTCCTCTACTGCATGGGCAGGTCATTCAATAGGGGGTAGAACCGTTCTTAGTTCATAAAGGCGTCATCAGGTAGCCAGCAGTAGTATCAGATGGCACCCTTATTCAGGAGCAGAACCTGGAGCCCGTTGAATAATCTAGACTTGTACATAACGGCCCTTTTCTATACACCAATGAGACCCAGGGAGGATGAGGGTTAACTTTATTCAGCACTTGTGACAACCACATTCCTTAATGGCACCTTGAAGGAGGAGGTGTATATGAAAGAACCAGAGGGATTTGTGACGGAAGCCAAGGAATATCTTGTGTGTAAGCTCAAAAAAATATTTATGGGCTTGAACAATAACTGCAATGCTGGAATACAGCACATGATGACCACCTCTGTAAGAGGTTCACCCAAGCACCAGAGTTTATTTATATATTTTTTTTATTCAAAAATTATTTATAGACGTTACAAACGTTCATCTGCTGCCAGACGATCTTCCACGCTGGCGTCAGTACAAAACAGGACATGATAATTACAAAGACAAGACAAGACGATTACAATCAGTCACTCACACATCTACCCTAATGTCCGTGTATACATACATTTCTTCATATAATCAATATCAGCTCCAGTCTTCTGACCAGTAAATCTCCAGTCTATAAACCCTCTACACAATAGTTTGAATTTCCTCTTTTACTCTCATTTTATAACTATCCCCTTCTAGTAATTGTGTGTCTGCTTTAAGTTTATCCCAGAATAATGATCCTATATATAATGGTGAGTGTCTGTATTTTTCCAGTTTAGGCCTGTTAATCTTAAGTTTGATTTTACAAGTTCCCCTAGTTCTACATATATCTGGTTCATATACATTTTTTTTTAAATTTCGACCACCATTTAATCATGGACAACAGATGTCCTACTCTTCTTGTCATATTTTACACCTCTCTCTTATATCATTTGTACTCATATCCCTTGCTCTACGATACCCTATTGCTATTTTTAATGTTTTATTTACCAAGGTTTGCAATCGTTTTCTGTTCTTTTGCGATGTACTGTAATAAATAAAATCAGCATATTCTATTGTTGGAATGATCATTTGTTTTGCAATCTTAATACTCGCATCTTCTGTTAATAAATATCTAATTTTCCTAAACCTGAAAAGTTTTCAGTTTACATCTTGGATAACTTGTTCATTAAATATTACTTTTCTATCTAACCACACTCCTAGGTATTTATACTTTAACACAGCATTCAGATCCGTTTCACCCATTTTCATATTCATTCCAACATTTATGCCCCTTTTATTTCCTACCCACATTATTTTTGTCTTATTGTACTTTATTCTTATTTTATTCTCTTGCGTCCATTTGTCTACTGCTAATAGATCCAGTTCCATTTTTCTTTAAGTTCCTCTTGGTTATTACCACTAATCATTGGAATACAATCATCAGCATACATTACAATTTTTCCATAGTTTATCATTTTATATAGGTCGTTAATAGATATAATAAATAGCAGTGGTCCTAAGACTGACCCTTGCGGTACCCCACAGACAACATTTGAGTTTTGAGAAACTTTTCCCAGCAGTTTTGTCCTACAAGTTTTATTACAAAGATAATTACTTAATATATCTACCATATTTTTCCCAATTTTAATATCAGATAACTTTTTAAATAAAATACTATGGTTTACGCTGTCGAAAGCTTTTCTATAGTCCAGAATTCTAATTGATGTGATTTGTTTCTTATTATTATTTTTTTTTTTTAAATAGCTTTATTGCGTTCGATCACAACTGGATCGCTCTTCCAGCAACAGCATTAGTACAGTATGACAGTTAATAATTGATGATATGTACAATGAATGAGTGACCTCTTTGCGGTACTAGAGTTTTTCTCTATATCCGACAAGGGCGTTCACAATTTACTCACAATTGTACACTTTAAATACTCTCGGCAACATTTATAATAAGAGATAGCCCTGTCTCTGTTTTTCTTTATAGATCTTATAATACAAGAATAAACCAATCCTTATATACAAGTGACTACTTCATGCAAGGCCGGAAAGAAGTTGGAGTAAGCTTGTCCAATTTTCACACCATAACTCAGTTAATACAAGTGTATAACGGCCATCCTTACATTTTAACTATAATCTCCAACACTTCCTTTTTGAACAACGGTTTTGAACAATTATTTTGTAAATGCACGGGTAAGGAATTCCACAGACTGATACCGAAATAAATTGCTGATTTCCTAAATTTCTCTTTTTTCGGACGAGGCAACTTTATATTAAACTTTGATAGCGCTCTTGTTTGTATCCGGTCTTTATCGAAGCTGACTTTATCTATCAATGATAACTTGTATAGGGTGCGAATTATACCTTCTAAAAGGAGCCGTCTCCTATGTTCTGGTTTCTTTACTTTACATTTTGAAAGCAGTTCATCCGTTTTAATAAATAACCCATCCCGATATGCCTCCCTCCGTAGTGCTATTCTCAACGATCTGTATATTCCACGGTCTATCTTAGTTTTTAGCTCTTTAGAACTACCTTCCAAAAGGAAAGAACAGTGATCCATAAGTGGGAGGAGGCAGGTGGTAACTATTTTTAAAGCAGTCTCCTTTTTTATATAACTTCTCACCCTTCGGAGTAGAGCGCATTTATCATTGAGCATTCCCAATAATTTCAAACCATGTTTTTTAAATTTAGTTCAGTATCGATTACCACTCCCAAGTAATTCATTTCCTCTACACTCTCCAAAATTTTTTCCCCCATTTTTATTTCTCCCCTTTTATCTTTTCGTATATCTACCCTACTACCATGATACATAAGTTTCGACTTATTAGCATTTATTGTTAATTTATTTGAACTATACCAAGCGTGCAGCTTGTCTACAGCATTTTGCATTTTCGATTCAGCCTCTGGAAGTTTTTTGTCGCTGGTCACGACCACCACATCATCCGCATACATGAGTACAAAACAATTTTCTGGTAGACAATTCGGCAAGTCGTTAATGTAAATAAAAAAAAGCAGAGGGCCCAGTATGGAACCCTGCGGCACCCCAAATTTTACATCAGGACTTGGCGACTGTACATCACCATACCTCGTATAACATGCTCTCCCATTTAAATAACTTTCAAACCAGCCAATAATATTCGGCCCCAGTCCCGCTTCCGACAATTTATGGATTAATAGATTGTGATCAACACAATCGAAGGCCTTTTTTACATCTACATATGTCGCTATCGATACTTCCTTGTCATTGTCCCTTTCGGATAAGTACTGAACTAATCTAAAAACGGCCCCCCCTGTACTCCTTTTTTTTCTAAAACCAAATTGGTTAAAAAAGAAATAATTCCTACGCTCTAGGTGGCTATACAATTGAGTGTGTACTATCCGCTCCAGGACCTTTCCTGGCACGGGTAGTACACACACTGGCCTCCAGTTCCCAATATTGGATAGGTCCCCCGTTTTCAGGAGGGGGGAGATTCTCCCCTCCCTCCAACTCTGTGGAAACTCTCTATTTTCCAAAAGGAGACGCAAGACTAGGGCGAATATATCAGAGCATGCCAACAAACAATTCCTCAACAAGCTACACTTCACACCTTCCATCCCTGAAGATTTATCTACTGAAATTTTTTGCACCAGATTTATAACTTCTTCGTTCGTTATCTTATCAGTATCTACTTCCCAGCCGTCATGGTTTTCTCGATTTGTATACCTTAGGAGATTTGTATCGTCTAGAGCTGTGTTTAGTTTCATACCTATTGAACAAAAGAATGTATTTGCATGCTCAGCGCATTGGTCTAGTGCTAGAATTTCTCCCGTATTTCCTTTGAAACAGACTATCGGTTTAGTCCCGGGTGGTTTGAATAGCTGATTTAGCTCCCTCCAGTATTTCTTTGGATTGTTTGCGCATTCTCTTAGTTGTTTTTCAATATATTTTCTTCTACACACCTTAATATCTTTTTAAATTTTTTTACTTAAGATTCTCATTTCTGCAAACCATTCATCCCTTTCCTGGTCCGAATACTTTTTTTTACCCTTACAAATTCTCCTACATAATTTACTCTTATATTTAATGTCTCTCTTAATCGATCCAGAAAACCATGACTCTTCTACAAAACTATCAGTATGCTCTCTATAAGGTGCATTCTCATCTAGATATTTGTTCAGCTGGGTCTCCCATCTTAACCAGAGCCCAGATCCAGTAGTATTCCTCCCCTCATCCTCACATCTAGAGTTTAGGAGATTATTGAGTTCAAACTGTTTCACCTTAGAATAGTTTCTCATTTTAACCTATTTTTGAACATGACTATTTCTATCCTGTTTTTTCCTGGCGTATACAATAAGATGGTCACTGAAAAACAGATCCAGTGTTCCCCAGTCCTTTACACAATCCGCATTTGTCAAAATGGTATCAATGCTAGATGAGTTTCCAATTCCAAATCTTGTAACAGTGTTGATTAGTCGTTTTATACCGAACACATGAAGTGTGTCCATCAACTCTCGGTTCCTGGGATCCCTTCTATCACGCGCATCGAGATTAATATCACCTATAAACCAGAGCTCTGTTGTACGGAATCTATCATCTAGGCAAATTTCCTCTATATACTCCAATAAACTTTTCATATTATAACCTGGTGGCCTATATATTCAATTGAGTATGTAGTTCTTGCACTAAAGTAAAAATAGCCTGCGCTGTAGAACGCTTGGGTAAAAAAACGAATTGAACATCTATTATCCAATCATTTAATTGTATATGGTTTAGAATTATATTATGTAATACCTTTTCATATATTTTTGATATCAACGATAGTACGGTAATTGGTCTCCAGTTATTGAACAGTCGAAAATCTCCCTCCTTTGGTAGTGGGGTAATTATGTCATGTTTTAATACATCTGGAAAGTATTCATTTGACAAACTATGATTTATTAAATCCACTAGTATCATTGGTCGCGTCATTAATATTTGTTTGAGATATTCAGAGTGTAAATAATTTATTCCTGTGCTTTTACCATTATCTAATTTCTTAATAATTCTTATTACATTATCTTTATTTGTTTCATATTTTTCTCCTGCAGCAAATTTCATTCCCTTAGATTCTTTTAGTTGTTTAGGTGTTATATACATTAATATATGTATGAGAAAATACCATGTTACAGTAATACATTTTTACCCATTCACACAGACACATAATGACGGCGGGAGGTGCAGTCACACTGTTGGCAGGAACTGATAATGCTAACCAACAGAGCCCTGATAGTGATTTATACACCATCAAAGGCATAGTTTTCGTGGGTGCTGTAAAAAACAAACAAAATATACAAAAAAAGTTTGACAATAATAATTTTTGAGCTTGTTGCACCATAGTTATTAACCTAATATATATATAAGTATAGGAGAATATGTGTGAGGCAGCAGACTTAATCATTCAAACCAATATCAAATTATTTACAAAATACTCATATTTTTTACTTTCACAGAATTTCATACATAACCATCTTTATAATATTGTAATCACAAAATTGTCATCAAATAACATCGTTTATTATTGATATACAGTATTTGTTTTTCATCGCATTTGCAATTTCTACTTTACTTGATCTTTCAACCATCTACTATATCACATGTCATATACATAACATTTCATTAGAGATGCATTCCTCTTGTCACATTTTTAGTTATACATTGGTTCATTAACTCCATCATCTTGCATTGTGTATCATAACTCGGATGGATACCATCTATCAGTTTATGGTATTTGTGGTACGTTGGACAACCTGGCATATTCTTGTGCACAATTCGCTCCATATAAGGCGTTAGTACGTGATTGTTCATGTTTAGTGCGGATATACCTTCATTGATCTCTTTAATAGCAACGTTTTAGCTTGGTATTTGTGATGCCCTGTATATATCCTGTTTGCCATGTTCAACTGTAGTCCATATATCGATCCAAATACAACTGCACAGTTTCCGTCCATAGCACTGATAGCAAGTTGCATATCCTCGAATCCTTCCAATACAGTGTTAACAAGATTGCTAACAGTATCATCAATCAGTCCGATCTTTACTGGGTTGTACAACTTGGTTGTAATCGAATTTGTCCCTCCGATAGTGTATAACGCTTTAAACCGATGGTGCGGGTCCTTAGCTCTCTTCATCTCATCGAGAGCAATTACCATCATCTGGTCTATGGTCGCGCCTCACGGTAGCACACCCAACAATCGTAGTTCCTGATATTGTCCAAGATATCCTGAGCATCCCTTGCCCTAGAATCACCGACTATCAGGTATCTTGGCCACGGCATCACCATCGTGTATCTCTATTATAGGATTACCTTATATAAATCACAAACATTGTAATTTAGTTTCGTACATCATTTCAATAGGTAGTTCACACTAAGAATAATATACATCATACTCCTTTGTCTTTGCAGAATCATATATAACATACAACATTATGCCTCAGAAATTATTTCCATTTTATCATGTTCATTATATTTGATAACTCGATAATTCAGTCTGATACACTCAATGCAATCAATTTCACGAGCATTATCAATATTACTTCCATTGCAATACTAGACATATTCTCAAAACAACACAACTTTTACTTTGAGTTAGATTGTTCCTGCTCTTTCATCCTTTCTGATATTTTTTCCTGCCTCATTTCCTCTCGCAGTCTCATCAACATAGTTCAAAGACGATTTTGCCCAGGTAAGGCTCCCAAAGGGTATTCCTCTACAGTTATATCAATTCCCCCACCCCATAGTCTGTCTCTAGTACCTTCTATGAGTTGGAAGGGGAAGCTATTGACTAATTCATTTAGCAGTGTTTCATTTTGTTGAAATTTCTCTTCCAACACAAAAGCCATTACTTCGTATTTCATTCTTTCCCAGCTAAAGTTTACTTCACACATATCACCAACTCTCTTTGCCGCATACCCAATTTTCATCTTCAGGATTTCAATTACCAAATCTGGTCTGTTATTGAGGCGACACTTTTCAGCTTGGTGTACTTGCTCAGCTGACATGTATATTGTACGATACTTCGACCGGAAAGAAATTACTCAGATAGGCCCCTTCACCTTTGAACACAACCGCTTTATTTAGCCTCCTAAGTCCGTAAAAAGTCCTGACCTCATTTCCTTGCCCTAACGCATATATGGGTCACTATTTATATCTCGATTGACCTTAGGTGCATGTTCCGCTTGACTTACACATGGCCCTTCTCGTCCCGCTACCTTTGGATTGGTGTCATTTACAGTCTGTTCTTCACTGATTACCATTGGGTTTCTTCTAGCGGACCTGGGTAAGTATCCTTCTGTGATACCACCTTTTCATTTTTTTCTTGTTGGTCTTCTGACCTGCCTATGTACGTTTTATGTGTAGGATACATGTTTTGTGTCTGTGTGTCACTCCATGGTATAAATCGGTCAGGTATGTATTCCAAGTGATTACTACTATACCACGTGCCAACTATACATACTTCTTCTCCCCTAAGCTGAGTTGATAACCCTTGCTTCCTACAGTACATGGCAATCGCCCTTGCTCTAGCCTTTGACTGTCTCACCTCTGGGGTTCATCTGCATTGACATATACATATCTGTACCCATCTATGTTCTTTAGCTGCCTTTTTGCTCTCATAACCATATCTCTCATACGAATGGATGTAAAGCTTACCAAAATAGCTGGGTGATCTTGCTTATAGTTTTCCCTTTTGCGACTGTGTTGGACAAGATTTAAATCTTGCATAGTTATTTCAGGTACTACTTTCCCTAACACAGTTATTACCATTTTGTATGTGTCTTCATTTATTTGTTCTGGCACTCCCTCGATATATATGTTCATTCGCCTATGTGAATTATATCGCCCGTCACCTGTATCAGTGGTGCTTTGATTTTTTAGACTCTCAATTTCCGTAGTATGTGAAACATTTGTTTCTGTCATAGCTATTAAGTCTGACTGTGCCATCGTTAACGCTTTTTTCATTTTCTCTCTCAAGTCATCTATATCCCTTTCTATCTTTTTATCTCTTTCCTCTGTAGTCTTTTGAAGTTGTTCTACTGTATCTCTTAATTTAGACAAACCTTTATTTGTTTCTGTTTGTGATTACTGCACTTCTATATGTTTAATGTCCATGTCTTCTTTTAGATCACTCATTATCTTATCTACTTTTTTTAATCTCTTGTCTAGTGTGTCACATGCTTTTGATTCTTTTTTTCCTGTGTGTATTGGCCTTGTCAAACCCTTCTTCCATTTTGTTAGTTAACACCTCTACCAACTCATTCAGTTTACTCAACAGATTATCAAGAATACTTTGTGTTACATCTCCATATTCAGCCTTTTTTCTACCTACTGTTTTCCTCTTGTTTGCCAGGTGCCCCTGGCCGTGTATGTAGATGGCATCTTATCTCACCCCTGGTGCAAGCTTAGCCATAGAAATAACATTATGAAAGAATACTCAACGATCACCCCCATAAAGTGACAATACTACGCCATGGCTGTGGTGTAGTGAATGTGAGATGACGTCATATGGATTTTCTATGTACATTTGAACTAGTCTGATGCTATCTAATGTCATTGAAAGGGTTGGAATAAATCCATAACCGCACTCGAATAGTAAAATAGACAATATTCCACTTATTTGGATGTGCCATAATCGTCACTTAGCTTCACCTCAATGACGATTCGGGCACATCCAAACCCGTGGAGTATTGTCTATTTATATGATTCTTGATGCAGTTCTATATAAATACTGGCAACAAGAAAAGAACAATGGATGAAGGAAGATAAGAATGCCTATCATCACTCCCTTCCTTTGCACCTCCAGTAACGAAGAACAGCTACACAGGGGCCAAATGGCAGCACCCAGGGAACATTACCTATCTTCCCTATAAGGGGTAATGTTGAATAGGAGTTTACTATCTTTTCATATTCAATATTTATATTATCACATAGGATAGTCAGGAAAACATATATACAAATATATTAAACACAGAGATTAGATTAAATGTATCTTTTATTACAAATCTCAAAAACATTCACAACCATTTTCTCCAGGTGATACAAAAGTGTTGTTAGATTGAGCTGTAACAGAATTATAAGAAGGCAGGTATAGATACACTTATAAATTCATCGGCTTAGAAAAATAAACTTGCAAAGGTGCAATGTACAATTGCATGTCCAAGAACAATATAAGCATTATTAGTCCTCCTAAATATTTTCTGTATATAATCTTTTCAGCTTCAACTATATATGTGCGTTATACAATGGTTTAAAGGGTCATGACCAAACAACGCACAGTCATGTAGATTATGATAGCGAAGCCTGCCATGAAACTGAAAGCTCGAGAAGGCTGAGGTAGGGCAAGTTGGTAGGACACAGTGTGGATGATCCTTGAAACAGCGAAAATGCGGAAGAGCCAAAGCGCAGTTGAGGGAGCGGGGTTGGTGAGGACGTAGAAAGCACCGACGAGGATGAATGGCACGATGTTCTCTAGGTCGTTAAGATGGTTTCTGCAACGAGCAACGGGTCAAATCTGACATGGAACATGTGAGCATTGCTCAATCGTCTATGTATTCTGATAAACGAGTATTGTAGGAACATGTCTTTCAGGGGGTTTCTGTGATACATACTCCTGACCAGTACAAGTTTAGCCATAGGAATGATGGCTCAACAACCACCTCCCTGAAGTGACGATACTACGCCACGGCCGTAGCGTAGTGAATGTGAGATAACGTCATATGGATTTGCTAAGAATATTCTAATTATTATGATATTGTATTGCTATTTAATGTCATAGGAAGGGGTCAGATAAATCCAGAACTGCACTCAAATTGTAAAATACACAATACTCCAATCGTTTGGATGTGCCATAATCATTACTCGTCTTCGCCTCGATGACGATTGTGGCACATAGGAGGAGCTAATACCCCACTATGTACTATATCCTATTCAAACAGGCCATGTGATAGCGATCTAAAGATTGAAGTTAAGGATTCACCTCTTCGTATTTGAACTTGATAATAACTCCATTCGTCAAGAGAGGTTATTTGTTTTGTATAGACTTGACTATAAGATTTCAATGGATGAATTTCGGCCTATATAAAAACTGGATAAACTTTCACATACGATTAGGTATACGATAAGCATACAACCGAGGAAAAAAACATGGGATACGAAAATGTTCATAATCTTGGTGATAAAGTGTCATTTCCTGTAACTAACTACTGCCGTGAAGATCATTGAACTCACCTTCTGACCCTCTCAACAGGTTCAAATCCAAATTGTATTTTGCCCCCTCCAGCTTTGTCCTCAGCATTGGCAAATACCTGCGAGGCAACAATATCTACACGTTATACATACATAATACTAGGAGCAAATGATATGTATATTATTGATGAATGAGCGTGAAATTATGAAAATAATTATATAGAACGTCCTGACCATGCTGTACAAGTCACAGAATGAGATGCTAATTTACGGTTTGTACGGACCGAGGCATTTATGCCGAGTTCCGTACAAACGGTAAATCATAATCGAGTTCTGTGACTTGTACAAGCATGGTTGGATGTTATATATTTACTTTATACCCGAAATTTTAAAAAAAAGTCGATTTCATTTGGTATAACAACCAATTTCTTAATAAATGTGTATGGCAAGGTGGTCCGTATTTTAGTGTACGGACCAGCGGTCCTTACAGTATTTTTACGTCATATGCCGAAACGGTGCGTATTTACAGTATATACGGCATGGGTATATAGTAATAAAAGGTTTAAGTTATATTCAGTCTATTGGTCATTTTCTGTGATCAACTTGAGCCCAGTCAACTCCCCATTTGTACAACTGCCTGTCCAGGATCCAAATATATCAAACACCAGTGGATGAATGAGGTATTTCGGTCTCCAGCGATTGGTCATAATCAGCTGATCACGCCTCAAAGGTACTGAAACCTGTACCTTTCCCAATGTCACAGAGTTGGTGGTAAAGGGATAGTTTTTTAGAACGATTATTGCGATTTTTGTAGCACACTTCAAATTGTTAGAGTTGTTCATTTGAAATTTCGTCAGTATCTCAGCCTTTTGTCCCATAAATATGTCCCTTCGCCTCAGACGTCGGGACGTATTTTAAGGGACAAAAGGGACATTTTAAGGGAATTAATACTAACGAAGGACCAGAAATGGTCTCATAGGTGGAACCAAACAGGAACAGGTAACTGTTTGGCTGGAACGCCTACCAGTACTTATCATATTAGGTCCAACGAGGTATCAGAAAACAACTTTTGAAATCTAGGATCTTTTATTATTCGAAGCTCACTAGGCAGTGCTTACATAAAGATGTTTAGTCCAGTTGGAGACCGCAATACACATTCACATCAAAATAGATGATAAATCCAAACAGCTCAGACTGGATTAAGTCCTAAGTCCGATCAGTTAAAGTCTCAGTAAATAAGCCCTGACATTCAAACGTCAGGGTGCTATGTTTGAAGATCCACTTGTAGTGGTTCTCTCTGGATCACATGTAGCAAACTATAGGGGACAGAGCCATTGTTAGTTCATGAAGCAGTCACTAGGTGGTCGGGGGACAAAACCTGTATTCTGGCTCTTTCTTCTTACAAAATTCAACTGCCTTTCAATGTTTTACCATGGTTCCTTTGACTCTCTACACCCATCCCAGAGTAGGATGACATAATAATTAAACCCAAGACATGATATTTTCCACATGGAACACTTTATATACATATGTGAGCAAAGCTAGAGTTGTGACACTTCCCAATTATCACTCACTTCTTTTGCACCTCCATTAGTGAAGAACACCCACTTTTTCACCTCCATTAGTGAAGAACACATACTCGGGAGGCGTCATGGTGGCGCCCATGGATCATAGGCTATATGCCGTATTGCTCTAGAGATAATATGTGGTCCCCTCAGGATCCCTAAAGAGCCGATTCCACCAACAGGATGGATTTGCCGTGGTATATCTTGGTATGTCTTGTAGTGTCTTACTGTGTCGCAATGTGTCGTACCTCACTTGTCTCAAAATGTAGGCGAGTGGTGTCAGGTGTCTATTTTGGTGCTCCACCACCATGACACCTCAAGACATATCGTGACAAATGGGCACGCGATGATTCAATCCTAGCCCGATCTAGCAAGACAACCAAATCGGGCCGAATCTTGCTACATCGTGTGTGTTGGTGGAATCAGCCCTTAATACACCTTCTGTTTCCACCAAAAAATCACAATCCTCACACTGCCTTGCTTTTTACTTGAAATTCAGAAGTGTAGTATATAGTCTAGAGGAGGCAACTGAGGACAACACAACACTACTCTGCAACCATCCAGAGATGCCATGAAAAGCACTGGTTGTTCTTCTTTAAGATGGCAGTTCCCTCTTGACAAAGCATAGGTGCCATTTTTAGAAACAAAATGCCCAACCTCAGCTTTAACCACACTGGCCAGCCTAGATTATATCTTATAGCATAGAGAAGGTCTCAGTGTATCAGTAAATTGGTATCCTAGAAATTGGAGAGGATTTCATCTTGCAGGAGCAATTTATGAGCTGTGATTATTGATAGTATGTCCATCATAATGACCCTTATTTCAGGAAATCTGAATCTAAAATTCTGAGAAAAAAAATCAAAATCTATTAAATCAGTGTTTGTCGAATACCTTCAGAATGGTTAGGGTTTCAAATTGGTGTTCTACTATGACACATGTTCAGACGGTTTTCTATTGGAGTCCTTAGATCTGACGCCATTAGTCACTTTAGTCTCAGGGTGAGGTCTCTGCCCTGCTAACCAAGTGTAGAATACACAAATCCACAACCGCCCTGCCCCCTCGGGAAAAGGGTACCAACTGACGTCGTGTGGTCGCCGTTTGGAGGGGTGACACTCCGTTATATAGGTCTATATGGAGTTACATGAATAACCCATCGTATATAGCCCTATCCAGTAGCCTACGTTTACATTAGCGTACCTGAAGTTGAATAAGCATCCCCATGTAATCTCTGAATGGAAACAGGTCAGCCACATGCCCTGGTACAGTTTCTGACCTACAGGTGGTTGGAAAATCAGTCTAGAGAAATCCTACAGTAATGGATAACGGTCTGGGATATTCACATATATATAATCTCACTAACCCCCAACATATCTGCCCCTCCCCTTTTTTTGCCCCTGAACCTGCCCCATAGCGTCCTTTTCAGAACATGTTTGTGAAGGAATGTGGTATATACACAAAATTTACCTTGTTCGTTAATCTAGCCCTGGCTGTTAACAGGGTCAGAAGTCCCATCTTCAACAGGACTACTGAGGAGTAGAAGACGAAGTCCCTCATCACGGGGTTGTCTAACGTGAGGGTGCCGGCCGCCATGTTGCTGTTTCTTCACGTGTGTGTGGTACTCGTAGTGAACCCGCCTGTCTGTGGTGTTTTAATGTGTGACTGTGTGCAGCCCGGCGCCCAGTACGCGGACTTCTATTTATCTCATCGTCACGTGTTCTGTCATGTTCCAGTGCTCCTCTATCGCAGGCCGTTGTACTCTCCACTTGAATTTATATCCGCAGAGTTATGATATAAGGTGTATTGCATATTGTAGAAGTATGCCTGCATACTTGAATATTTCAAATCTAGATTTTATTTTACATTTTCAGATATTTAATCAAGATTCTTCATAATGATATTGATATTTATATGGGACATATATTAATTATTCTATGAGAAGTTTTCACAAAACCAACAAACACCAGTATAGAATTATAGTTTGGTAGTCTTTTATTTATAATGATACTTTATAGTTGTTTACAATTTTAATATTTCGACACAACGTTTCGGCACTAGGTGGCCTTCATCAGGTGTAATTAAGTTAAAATAACTGATATGAGGTACTAAAATTGAGCATTAAAATGTTTTGTTACTATGGTAACGTGGATGAAATTTCTTCTCCTTTCCTGGTTTCTTGGTGGTTTTCTTCATGTATATACATCTGATTATTAGTATTATAATATAATCTTTGAGTATTTACATAGTGATTGATACATTGTAACATGGAATAAATCTTAATATATATTAATAGGTATAATTATAACATATATTAATTAACCAATGTGGGAGGCTTTAGATGATGTATTGAATCACTTCTATAGAGTGCAAAGAGCAATGTTATCATTGTACCGTGCTGGATAATTAATGCCCTTTACGTTTGTATTTACTACCTTCATCCATCGTTACTCCTTTCACCAACTATCTCCTATATATAACCATATTGTTATCGAATACATTTTGATCTAGATGTATTGATGAAGCCAACATATGGAAACACATGCAAGCCAATAGCTGCATCTGAAAAATTCAGATATCCTAAGAGATGTATGTCTGATGAATAGAAAAAACGCCATACATAAGAAAACCAAACATTGAAATCGTGATAACATGACATGAAATATATTTGTTAGAATTTGCGTTATATGTATATACATATATGTAGGGCAATCCATATAAAAATATGTCTTTGTATGTAACAACATGTAATATAACGGGACCCCAAAAATAGAACATGGTATAAAGAGACCAACCTTGCACTATCTTCATTAATCCTGATATATAATGATGTTAAGCTATAAGAGGTCATAGAGGAACATTCCATCCAATTGCGAAAACACCTACAAATAAGGCAGAGTTGGAAGAAGTACTTCATTTGTTTTACTAAAATTAACTTTGGGTGTATGCCTAGCTATTAAAGTTGGATATGACCATACATGCCCAGGGAAAGGCAAAACTGGAAAATGGGGAAAGCTGCAAACACCATAAGACAACATGTATAAAGTATATATATTTTCTCGGCTAATGTTTTGACTAACTGATCTTATATCAAACTTTAGTGAATAGAATTTATGATAGGGTTGCTTTGGATACGTTGCTTTTCTTTCTTTATTATGGTACTGTCCTCTCAATATCATATGTTTTGTCTCATCTACTTTTATCAAATTGCCATGGCGACAGGATATCCCATGATAGATTTTGTGGGTTAAATGGATTGATAGCGGAAGGTAGGAATAGAGGAAGGTAGACACCCATTTCAAACTTTAAAATAACCATATCAGGAGTCACCTGTCAGTTTAGGTAAACTACTGATTCACATGTGATGAAGAAATAGTTTATTCAAGCTGTACATAAGTACTACCTTTAATTCAAATTGATCAATTTCTTATCAGCCAAACACTATGGGAGAGTCGTGAATACATCAGAAATCCTTTGAGAAATAGGAGGCATGTCGTAAATACTCTCCAAACCAATGCGGGGAAATCCTACTGAATCAACCATGAAGTCGCTGTTGCCCAGTAATCAGAAATAGCAGTGGTTGAAACGGCGTGTGATATTTCTATCTGTGTTAAAGCCTGCGTAGGGACCTGGTATCGCTCCTGTGTCCTTGCGCTCTCCATACAGAACCCTAGTAGGTTTGTGGTGGTATATGTGACACTAGACGCATGGTGCAGGGGCCACCAGGCCAGGGCAACTATCTGTTTTAGACAGCAAAGTTCAACAAGCTTGATACGATAAGTGACCAGTGCAGCCAAACCAGACCTCAAAACGCAGGTCCCTGGATAACAGTCACTGGTTTATCAAGACTGCCAAATAATTCATGTATAATATACTCTATACTCAGTCACTCAGAGAATAAGTATGACATGTAAAATAGCCTAGATCCCGGTCACATTCTAACCATCACCGTTTTGAACCAGCAGCCCCACGACTACAGCAGTTTGAAACCTCCATGCAAGTATTAATTATATACGGTAGCTCGCAGCTAATAATGCCTTTAAGATTTGTCCAAGTTATAATCCTCGCGGCTCAATTTACAGCTACGTGGCTATTTACGGATGTAATTCTTTAATTTACGGAATAATGGAATTTAATAATGTGTAATAGACTGGAGTTCCAAGCCACACTTGTCGTGATCTGTAGAGACCGGAATTTCCAATTTCCAACGTTAATAACGGCATCTATTTAATAATAGGATATACTAGTCCCATAAAACCAACAAAAGAGTGCTAGCTTATGAACATTTATCATCTTTGTAAATAATTTTGGTCACAAGAAATTCAACATTCAAAGTGCTAACATATTAGACTCGTATGCTTGGAGTCTAGAATTTCGAAACCTTTGTGTTTAGAGAGACATAAATGCACCCTTCAATATAACTCTGAATGGTTTTACCAATGGAAAAGTATTCTTAGATGTATTGAATAGAACCCTTTATATTTGATATATTTGATACCTTAACAGTGGTCCACTATAAAAGTATATTTTCCAAATGTAAAATTGTAACATGACTAAGCACGTCTTCCCTTTAATGGATTTGTAAACATTGACAAGATATTGATATGATGATTACTACTCATAAACTAGGACAACTGAATTGTATTAGTCTACATAGACATACAAAGGGCTTACTCTGACTCAAAGACTACAATGCCCGATTTCCGAATATACACACCTCCATCCAGCACATGGCTAGTACAATTAAAAGTGCTAAAACAAACCCTTATTGTGCGACAGTACTTGGGCCACCACCAGGAGCCTTTAGATGTACCTGCCATCCGCTCAGGCAGTTATGAACTCCCTTGAATCAAAATTTAACTAACACGGGGTAATAGGCCTTTTCCGCACCGAAATAACTGTCCGCTTGCGCGAGGTCACCGCTTACGCGGGGGTTAAATTAAACATCTAATAGAGGGGAAATTTTCCGTTCCGAGCAAAAGGACCACTTACGCAGGGTGTCTGCTTACGCAAGGTGTCCGTTAGGCGGGGTTCTACTGTATTTCTAAAGGGGGTAGTCGATTGTGCTGGCCTTGAATCATGCTAGTAGTGTAGAAACCCATAGGGAACTTTAAAGGCCGATACCACACAGCAAAGTAGTTTGTCTGTGTATTATCACTCATTATACTAGTAAACGAACTTGAGTTTGTAACAGGGATGAAATGATAAAGTTAATCTCAATTAACACATACATGATACATGCCACGATGATTGATGTCCAATTTCCATTTCAAGCCAAACTCACTGTCCTGTTAGGAAAGAGTACGAAAGAAATTTGAACTGTATCATTCCATTTAGTTCTTTCGATTACAGTAGATTTTTAACATTTCTTTTGTATTGTTCTATACTACGATCTTGTACCTCCATGGTTAAACTGTTCCAAAGCATCATGCCCCTATAAATGCCTCCCTCACCTCAGTCTAAAGAAGTTAATTTCACCTGTTTTTCTCTATCAAACTCCAGCCTCTATAACGATCCTCTTCTGATGACCACATTGGTTACCCCTCCGCCATCGCCACCCACCCCCCGCGCCTTTGGATCATCACTCAATGAGTCAGTTTGGCAACCAAACCCTTCTGTGATATAGGGTTTGGTCGGGTTAAATCCCACACGGGATCTGTTGGGGTGCGCCTCGACCCAGGTTATTTTTCAAGACCTATGTAGGCTCTAGAGGTAGAAATACTTAATAGGTAAAATTCATAGCTTAACAAATTGATAATGAAATCTAGCTTTATGGTAGTTCTATTCTATACATAAAAGGAAATAACAAAATGGTAAATTGGTTTCGAGGTTATGACGTACATTATCCAAACAGTACCAAAAATATGGGTGGAGAGTAACAAGCAGATCCCAATATTGGGTCAAGGCCTCCGCTTATCTAGAACCCGACTAGAGCTAACTTTGTGTAGCTCTGGTTGCCAGAGTATCAATGAGTTAGACTAGTTCCCTGCCTAAATGAAATAATGGACTGGTAACCACTTCTTACGTAGTACCACAAAGTAAAGAGAGATACTACAGAAAGACCTTGAACTGACAGTCACGCCACCTCTCTTGGCTCAATATAGACTTGCACAAGTCTTTATTTTCTTCTATTCTCCTATACTACCGATTTACTACCTTCAGTGCATTATTCTGAAGAAATACTGCTGCTGAATGTTTTACAGCAGTCCTGTTGTAGGCCTACTGGTTGTAAGGCCTGAAGGCCTAATTCGAGTCCAGATAAAATAAATGAACTTTAAAAAAGAGGATAGAGGGATTGAGGCCGGTGTGGTGCCAAAATTGGTTACCCTGCCAAAAGTGGTAATTATCGCTCACTCTATCCAAGCATGTCTCTTCCCGTCCATTACCGCTTAGATTTCACGGACTATTCTAGGCTTCAATAGTGCGCATGTACAAACTAGCACCCTCCCAGCACATCTTTTGTGGCGCTATAGCTTGCGCACAGCCACAGGAAGTAGAGCGCTGGATTTCTGCTTGGAGAGTGACAAACTAGTGGTTCGAGGGCCGATGAATTTATCACTCTCCAATCACTCTCCAATCGTGGACTGCAAGAGTGCGCATGTTCGCGCATGCGCCAAAGACAATAGTGAGCGATAATTACCACTTATTGCAGGGTAACCAATTTTGGCACCACACCGGTCTATAGGCTCTACAGTCTGCCAATGTGGCACTCTCCCAGCAGATCTTTTGCGGAAGTAGAGTACAGGATCTCCGCAAGGAAAGTGCAAGAAATAATGCACCAAAAAAATGGAACCCGTTACCTGGCCTATAATATGAAGGCCAGGCTTCCAGGCTAATCAATGAGTGCGCTCGTTCATTCCAGTTTTTGTCGCCAGGTAGCAGCACTGAAGGAGTGTTCCATCCAAGAACTGAACTCCGTACAATATCTGTGTCCAGACAGTGGTGCCTGAGACCGAGAGGTCCGGGGTTAATTTCTGACCTCTATTCTTATCTGAATTGAACTTATCAATGTCAGGAGACGGAAATGATAGCACTGGTCAATACCAGGTGTCTCGAGCTGAATCCACCCACCGGATACGACAGAGACACCGGCTGGAAGTGGAACCATCAAAAGGGAAATCAGATTATTACCTTCGCAACTACATTACATAACACTTCACTCCAATTCCAGGTATGTTTATATTGTTACATTACTAATGCTGAAGTACATACTAAGGCCAGTAATGTCTTCTTTCTTTTAGGTTTGTAATGAAGACTCCCCTGAGGATATGAAAAATTATTCAAAGGCTCATTGAACATAGTTTGAAGAATGTTCCGTAAACTTAAATAACGTTATCGTGAACCCCCTGATTTTGATGGTGACATGGTTGGCGTCCCACGCAACTATTGAGCAAGTGACTGCCGGGGGGCCGTTGCACAAAAAGTTATCGTACGTAATAACGCACGTACGTATACGTACGTGCGTTAGTGTCGCACAAATCCCAGCTTAGCCCTAAGAGAAAAGCCGTACGTACGTTAATGAGTGTACGTGCGATCAAACCCGTTGCACAAATCCATTAACGCACGTAGACCTCACGTAGTGTGCATTTTTTTATCGCACGTCTAAGGTGTTGCACAAAACCAGTACGTACGATATTCGATTAACGCACGTGGTTCTGCGTGAATTAGCGTTGCACAAATGACTGACTACATATGATAAACGTACCTCCGAGCGTTTTATCGCACGTACTGTTACGACAACCCATGTAGGTCTTGTAGGGTTTGCAAATTGACTAAGTTATCGCGTTATCGTTACCGCTGTGCGGCCCTACCGCCACCTATGCTGTCCCTCCACCATACTGTCCCTCAACAATACTGTCCCTCAACCATACTGCCCCTCCACCATACTGCCCCTCTCCCATACTGCCCCTCCACTATACTTACCCTCCACCATACTGTCCCTCCACCATACTGTCTCTCCACCATACTAACCCTCTACCAAACAACCCCTCCACCATACTGCCCCTCCACCATACTGTCCCTCCACCATACTGTCCCTCCACCATACTGCCCCTCCACCATACTGTCCCTTAACCATACTGCCCCTCCACCATACTGCCCCTCCACCATACTATGTTGTCGGCCTCTCGGCCAATCATATTCCGTTGTTTGTTCAAAGCACTCCGTAGTAAGCTCAAAGCACGCCGTAGTAAGGTTCAAAGCACGCAATCTGTATGTAAGTACAATGCTACACGGCTTATCGCGCAATATGTATGTTACGAAGGAACCCCCCAGCAGCGTACAGTATGGTGTGTCACTTAGTGCATAGGTATATAATAATATAGGAGAATAGTAACCTCTGGAGCGGACTCCCCAGCTTGAATATGTTAATCATTTTCGACAGAACCCGACCGTTTTTGGTTGGTTTGATCATGTGATCTCACTCTCACTCTGTCCATCCAATATCAAAATTTTTGTTCCCGAAAAATAACCCCGAAAGGTTATCTCACACTGAATTGAACAACACACTGGTCAATTCTAACCGGGGGGGGGGGGGGGGGTAGGAATATAGAGAAACAGGGGGCTGTTTCACTAGGAGGGTAAGCTGTCATAGTGAGACCACAGTGATAGTTTGCGTTTCATTAGAAGGTGCCGTCAAGCATGAACGGCACTTGGGACACGAGCGGCACCAACAGTGGCAGAACCCGTTTCATCAGTCAAGTGGCTCTCGCTGTTACTGCCACTGTGGGGCCACTGTAAGCGAGATGGTCGACCCTCTCGTTGGTTACATATATAGAGGGTTTTCACACACTTCCCGTAGGAATTAAGGAATGAAACTTTGACACGAGTAAGGTATACATATGACCTATAATCGTACCAAATATGAATATGAACGGCCGTATCGTTACGAAGATATCGGGGTTTGAATTTTGGCATGGCAAATACTGCTCTGGTGGCCAGTGTCCCGCCGGCCTCCGGGGGGAGACAAAAAGAAGAGCCGAAACCCCGCCGCACTACGGAGGGAGTGAAAAAGAACAGCGACCAACGCAAACGCCCGGAGGGAGTGAAGAATTCTAACTCCTATAACTTCGGAACGGCGTGACCGATTTTCTTCATATTTGGTAGGATTATAGGCTATATATATGCCTTAATCGTGTTAAAATTTCATTGCTTAATTCCCATGGGAACGGGTGAAATTCCACGTCATCGCGGCCCATCGACAAATAAATTCGAATGTCAAACGTGTGTGCATAGCGAGACCTGTGCCAACAGTGAGAGTTGGTCTCACCTCAACAGCGAGACCACTGTTGAAACGCAAATTTGGCATTGACACTGTTGGTGCCGCTATTCCTGCCACTGTTGCGGTCCTACCTCTCGCTTTGACCCCGCTTCTAGTGAAACAGCCCCCTGGCTTACTGTCCCCGTACGGATAAAATACGCGGTAAAATCGGCGATCAGATGAACCGATGCCGGAGGCAGAGGTTTATCTGATCGCCGATTTTACCAAGTATTTTATCCGTACGGAGACAGTCAGCCTGTTTCTCTATTATTATATACCTTAAAATATCGAATTTTTAACTTTGCTACTGGGGGAATATTTGGATTTTGCCGCTGTACATGCCCCGTACGCCACATACATACCCCGTACGTCACCTAGGTGTCGTACGGGTATAAATACGACATGGGTAGGAGCGGGCAGTATGTGTAGGATATACTACCACAGGTATATAATAATACAAGAAATAGATCTAGTATAGACCTTGTAATAGATTGACAGGTATATAGTCCTACCTATATATGTTATATAATATTGAATAGACGGAGTGAGAATTTTTTATCTTAGCTTTACCTCTCTAAACGGAGTCTTCTATCTGGCTGACTGAAACTGACACTGTCGGGTGTCTGCCAAACATACTTATAGTGTAAAAAAAACTATACACCCATTCCACGACAGACGTCGCACAGCTGCCATGTTGGCCACGTTTGTTAGCACCCGATAAAAAAATGGTTATTAAAGTTTCATGGGCTGTCATGTGGCGTCCATGCAGCGGCCGTACAACATATTAACCCTGCAAAGATTAGGTGCCTGTGGCTGAGCTACTCCCATAAGGATGAGTGCTGTTAGCAGTGTATACCGCTAGGGGAAGGTCACAAAGTCCTCAAAACCCATAATATGAGTGTTAAATCATGTGATACGATACAAAATCCATAATATTTTATTTCTTTAAATAGAAATACTAACTATGGTGCTATAAAAATAGTTTTCCGTGGAAATTTGATTAACATTGCTCCATTATTTCCTTGCTCAAAAACATTTGGCATCAACCATGCTGGGGCGGCAAGATGTACAAAATTACCTATTTATGGAATAAAAAAGGGAAGTATTAGACTGATAATCATTAATTTTTCACAGAATATAGGTGAAAAACAGTGATATCAAGGATGGCATGTCCTACCATGTGATAAATTTTCGAATTATTGTAATTTTCCTGAGACCTTCCACCCACGAGCGGTATACCATTGTTACTACTACCCGCCATAAACCACGAAGTTCGGCCGCAGGTACCACCGTTAAAGGGTTAAGAAGGGACTGCACCAAGATCCATATTTTCAGGGGCTATAGATCAAGTGCAGCTCAGATTTTATCTCACACCTATCACTGACTAATTGGCCAAAGTTTGTGACATCATCACCAATTGAGTATATATATATATGTGGTCGTGGTGTGGCCAGCCACTCGCGAGCGGAACTTGTATTTACCCTAGGCGATAATATTGAAAAACATGGTTATGACGCCAGTACGGCTAAACTTATTCGAGTTGTCGACGATTTATCGTCGACTCCGAGAATACTAATTGGCCAAACTATTTGGCAAAAGTTTGTGACATCATCACCGTATATATATATATTTTATATATATATATATATATATATATATATATATATATATATATATATATAGTGTAGCGGTCGGAGGGGTAGGGGGGGGGACCTGGGGGCGAGTGGCGCGCCAGTAGGCTGTGCACTACGGGTGCCACCAGGTCCTCCCACCCCCGAATACAGGAAAGCCACCGAGTGCGCGGTGGGTCCCCACCCCCAAAGCCACCGAGTACACGGTGGGCTCCACCCCGGACCACCGGACCCCACCGAGTCGGGGGGCCCGGTGGACGCTGGGTGTAGCCCCCGCGACGTCACTCTTGAGTATAAATACGAGAGCAGGGTGGCGCCTAGGGGCATTATCGAGACACGAGTCCTGAGGGAAGGACCTGAGGCTTCCAACCATACGCTCACAAAAGAAGACTAGGGTAGTCATGACTATATGACTAGTAGATGGTGTAACCTAGGAACAGTAATAAAGTGAACCACACACTGAGACCTTATGTGCTGTCGTTGTTGTCGTTGAGTAGGGAACTCTGTTACATTGGTGGCAGCGGTGGGATTTTCTCTATTCCCCGCCAACGGAGTTCCCACTTCAGTAGACAACAAAAAAAAAAAAATAGTATGGCGGAGCCCTCTGAAAAAGAGAGGGAGATGCTTGGCCAGGGGGTCAGAGGTTCTTTGGTTAGCATCGAGGATGAGGTTTGGTTGCGTCAGCAGGGCACTTCTGGGAGGGTGGAGGGGGCCGAGACTGGTCCCTCTGCCGCCGACGTTCAGGATGATGAGAGGGGCCCTGGGCCCCCTGAAAAGAAGGCGTCTGACTCTGGCGCGGACTGGGCGATAAAAGGGGAGAAAGGCGGGAGTGGGGTGGCTGATAAACAACGTTGGGGCGCGCCCCATGGCCGGGGTCCACCAAGTTGGCCCTGGAGGGATTGGAGAGCCGGTTGGGCGGGTCAGGGCGACCCTGAGAAGCACGTGGTTGGCGGGGGGGTCTTGGCCTGACAACTCCGACGGAGCAGAAGAAACCCGCTTGGGGCGTTTTTGACGGGCTCACTCCTACCAGCGCTTCTGAGGAGACGAGTGGTATAGCGTTGCGGGCGGTGGCCGGCAAACCAATAGTTATGCCTGGTAAGTGCGATGGCACAACTAACCTTGACGAGTACATGAGTCACTTTTCACTGTGTGTCTCCGCGAACGGGTGGTCGGCCAGCCAGGCCGGTACTTTCCTGGGTGTTAGCCTGACCGGGCTCGCACGGTGCTATGGGTGTGGGGTGGTGGGTCACATACGGCGTAACTGCTCCCAGGAACGGAGGAGGGAGGATGACGCCCTGCCGGCGGCTACCACCGAGGTCAGGGTGGAAGAAGCGTCAGGGCCGGGAAACTAGTGGGGACCCCCACCGAAGAACGGGTGGGGGTCGGGGGGAAGGTAATCAAGGGAGAACGCGAGCCGGGGGGGCCAGGTATGGTCATAAAAGGCCGTATAGAAGGACGCCCTGTCCGCCTCCTGGTCGACACCGGGGCTACCGTTAGTCTTTTATCGGCACCCTGGTGGCGGAGACACGGCAGCGGACTGGACTTGGTCGTGGTGGATCGTCCAGTGTCCTGTGCTGACGGGCGTCCACTCCCGGTGGTGGGCATGGTCCGAGCCGGCCTCCGGATTGATGACACAGATTTCTCGGGTGATTGGCTGGTGGCGGACGTGGGAAATGAAGCCATCCTCGGGGCAGACTTTCTCCGTTCCCACCGCCTAGCGGTGGACGTGGCCAGGAGCTCGCTGCGGCATGAGGAGCCTGCCTGGGGTAGGACGAGGGTTACTAGTGGCCGGTTAGCGGTGGTCTCCGGGCGTTCGGAGGCCATCCTCGCTGGGGTACTGCACGAAAACCAGCCGGGCGGGGGTTCGGGCCTGCTGGAGGGGGTAGAACTCGGGGGTTTGTTGGTTGGCCGGGCTCTGGTATGCACGAGTACGGGGGCGTGCCCGGTGCGGGTCTTCAACCCGGGGGTGGACTCGGTGGTGGTACGGATAGGGGAAACTCTGGGTCACCTAGAGGACGTTGCCACCACCGAGGGGGAGTCTTGCCGCCGGGTGGAGCCTCCCGGTGGGGGTACATCCCTACCGGCACAGGCGGCGGAGTGTCTGGATGGTTTGACCCGGCACCTGGAGGGATCGTCAAAAGAAGCCCTGAGGACGATGTTGGAGCAGGAGGTGGAGGCTTTCCAATGGGACCGGGGCCAACAAGGACACACAACGGTGGTGGAACATAGGATAGAGACGGGCAATGCCCCTCCCATCAAACAACCACCGAGGAGGCTGGCCCCGCACCGGAGGACTACGTTGTCCACGGAAGTAGACGCCATGCTAAAAGCAGGGGTGGTAGAACCATCGACCAGCCCCTGGGCGTCCCCTGTCGTCCTAGTTAGGAAAAAGGACGGGTCGGTGCGTTTTTGTGTCGATTATAGGAAAGTCAACTCGGTCACCATTAAGGACGCCTACCCACTGCCTAGGGTGGAAGACTCCCTGGACACTCTAGCAGGGGCCACCTGGTTTAGCACGCTTGATTTGGTAAGCGGATATTGGCAGGTAGGAGTCCGGAGGGAAGACAGAGAGAAGACAGCGTTTGCCACCCACCAGGGTCTATTTCAATATCGCGTCATGCCGTTTGGACTGTGCAACGCGCCAGGCACATTCGAACGGCTGATGGAAATAACCCTGCGTGGGTTGCAGTGGCACTCTTGCTTAGTTTATTTGGACGACGTTATCGTCTTCGCACCTGATTTCTCAACCCACTTGGAACGCCTACGGGAGGTGCTGCGGCAGCTCCGGACCGCCGGTCTGAAGCTGAAGCCCTGTAAGTGTAGCCTAGCCAGGCCGGAGGTCAATTTTCTGGGCCACATCGTGTCTGGGTCTGGGGTATGCACCGACCCCACTAAGGTTCAAGCGGTGGAGGAATGGGGCACCCCTCGGACAGTCACGGATGTTAGGAGTTTTCTGGGTTTGGCGGGTTATTATAGAGCGTTTGTTCCGGAATTTGCCTCGGTGGCGAGACCCCTGTCCGCCCTGGTGGAAAAGGGCAGGGCCTTCCGGTGGTCCGCCGAATGCGCGGAGGCTTTTGGAGAACTAAAAAAACGCCTCACCTCCGCTCCGGTGTTGGGATACCCCACCGGGATGGGACAACTCATACTCGACACCGATGCCAGTGACCATGGGTTGGGTGTGGTGCTATCTCAGGTACAGGGGGAAGTAGAGAGGGTCCTCTCTTACGCCAGCCGGACCTTAACGAAAGCCGTGAGGGCCTATTGCGTCACTCGGAGAGAAATGTTGGGGATAGTGTTAGGGGTGAAGAAATTCCGCCATTACCTTGTGGGGAGGCCCACCGTGGTGAGGACGAACCACGCGGCCTTGAAATGGATGATGAGTATTCGCGATCCGGAGGGTCAGGTGGCGAGGTGGCTACAATTGTTGGGGTGTTACGACCTGGACGTGAGACATCGGGCAGGGAAGCTACATGGAAATGCGGACGGGTTATCCCGAGCCCCCTGCCGGCAATGCGGCAGGCCGGGTAGGGACGGTGGTGCGGCTATAACCAGGGGAGGGAGACAGCCCGGGAACGGCGGGCCCCCTCCGGGCACGGAGGACCCTCTCCTGCCACCGGGTGGCGATGCCGCGCGGTGGGAGAAGGACCAACTTGACGACAGGCGGTTACAGAGGGTTAGGGCATGGGTGGGCCCGCTGGGGGCCCCCTCAGAGCCCCCCGGGGAGATGGACGACGAAGAGATGAGAGCGTGGTGGGATCAGCGCGACAGGTTAGTGCTGCTCGGAGGCCTACTCGGCCGGTGGTGGCACATCCCGGGGGGCGACAAAACGTTTCAAATAGGGGTCCCTACCGCCCGTAGAAAGGGGGTGTTAGGCAATATCCACGGTTCGGCCATCATGGGGCATTTGGGCCGGGATCGGACACTCCGTCGCTGTCAAGAAAGGTTCTATTGGCCGGGTTTCAGGAAGGACGTGGTGCTCTACTGCCGGGCCTGCCCAGCTTGCCTGTGAAGGAAGGCCCCCCCACCTCCGAGGAGAGAGCCGATGGGACATGTGGGGGCTGGCGTGCCGTTGGAACGGGTGGCGATGGACATTATGGGTCCCCTCCCCCGGACACCTCGGGGCCAGAAATATATCCTATGCGATTATTTCACAAAGTGGGCGGAGGCTGTGGCCCTGCCAAATCAGGAGGCAAGCATGATGGCCCGGGCGTTTGTGGACACCTTCATATGCCGGCTGGGTCCCCCCGGCAGTCCTCCACTCTGACCAAGGCAAGAATTTTCAATCATCGGTGTTCCGTCAGGTGGTATCTCTGTTGGGGGTTAAGCAAACACGAACTTGCGCTTTCCGCCCCCAGAGCGATGGGTTGGTTGAGAGATGTAATAGGACTATTGAGAGCCTTTTGGCCCTGGTGGTGAAGGAGGACCAGACAGATTGGGATTTGCACCTGCCTTTGGTGATGTGCGCTTACCGATCGTCTGTCCACTCCTCCACCGGGGTCACACCCAATATGATGATGCTCGGCCGCGAGACGAGCGCCCCCCTGTCACTACTCTACCCGGTGGAGGCCGGCTCCGAGCCACCCGGGGAGGGGTATGTAGCCGCCCTGCAGCAGGGGATGGAGAAAGCACATCGGTGGGCGCGGCGGAGTTTGGGAAAGGCCGTGGCCCGGCAACAGAGAAACTACGATGTGCGTGCCCGCCTTAGGCCTATTCCGGTGGGGGCAGAGGTGTACTACTATCACCCCCTCTGAAGGCAGGGTATATCTCCTAAGCTACAATGTCTGTGGCGAGTGGTGACGGCGATTGGAGGTCTGATCTACGAGATAGCGAAGGGCCGAAGTAAGAGAGTCGTACACGCCGACTCCCTGAAGGTGGCGCCACCACCGCCTGAGGTTGTCCGGCGGGTGGTGCCCCCCATGGGTGGTGGGTTAACTATGCCTTGCTGGGATAGACGTACGGACGCTCGGGGGCCGGAGAGCTGTTATTTCCGCTCTCCAGTTGAAGCCAGGAGGGAGGATGAAGCCAGAAACTTGTCCAAAAGGCAGGGGTGGTCTCTCCCGCCCACCAGAAAAAGATTCTTGAACCGTAAGCAGGCGGACCGGCGGAAAGCCAAAAGGATGTACGAGGGCGAGCAGACGTCGGCGCCGCCGGACTCAGGGGAGGAGAGTGACCGGCCGCACTGCGCTGTGAGAAGCACCATCTCGGTGCCTGCGAGAAGGGACGAGAGCATAGCAGGAACAAAGATGGCTGGTGGGAAGCACGAATGCGAAGACTGTGGAGTCCTCTTCTCTCGGGCAGATGGCCTCAAACGCCACCGTGACTCGGCGCACCACACCTGGTGTCCGGGGTGGGCGTGCCCCCTCTGCAGCCACCCGTTTAAGAGTTCGAGGAAGTCAGATTTTCGTAAACACCTCCGACTCCATCGCCACCGGTGGTCTGATCATCCGGATGAGATACCGGCCCCCACGCGGATGTACTTTGGGCCCCCGGGCCGGTTTGGTTCGGTGGGCGCGAGGGTGCGAGGGGAGATGGGGGAGACGGCCGGCCCAATACCCAGCACTTCCCGAGAGGAAGCCCCGCATACACCGAGTAGTGCTGCGGCCACGTCCACGCCGTCCACACCCTCCTTATCCGATCCTGGTATCACCATAGGGGAGGTGGAGGATGAAGACTTAGAGGCAGCACAGACGTTGGCGCAACTGAGTGATACTGATGTATCCCCAGTGAAAGGTGTCTCGAAACCGGCTACAGCTCGTCGAGTGGGGGAAACCTCTCCTCCACAGAAGCGGAGGCAGCAGGATGTGGGGCTGATGCGGTACGGGCTTGATGAGAGTCCTGTGACGGCCCAACAGCTGATGGCAACACTGCCTCCCGTTACGCTGTCGCCGGTCTCTATCGCGGCTCTTCGTGCCGTTCTGCAGGACATGAACGAAAAGGCGCTCCTGGCTCAGACACCGGCCGTTGCCCCAGCCGGCGGAGAACCGGAGGGGGAGGCCTCCGGCGCGGACGTTCCCGCCGTAAGGCGGTCCCCTAGGGGGAAGGGGAAGTCATCGAAGAAAAAGGAGACTAAGGCAAAGGGGTCGCGGAAGAGAAAGCCCGACAAGGTAACCAAGGCTGCGACTCGGAAATCCCCACGGCTTGAGAAGGAGGCGACTACCACCCGGCCTCCACCCTCGGCAGCAGCCGGGGCCCCCGGCCCGGAGGGGGCAGGAGACATCACGCTGGTAACAACCCAGAGAGTCGTGGCACTGGTCGGAGGGACCACTGACCAGACAACGGTTGGAGAGAGTGCGCGGGACACCCCCCCTGTACCAACGAAGGGGGAGCCTGTAGAGGATGTGATGGACGAGGAGGTGTCGGGGTTGGCCACCACCGAGGGGGTGGGAGGCCCCAGCGAGAGCGAAGTAACTGGCAGCCAGAGCTCGGATAGTTCTGTGTCGTCAGTCAGTACCATCATAGAGACGGCGCAAGGAACACGGGTCCCGGGAAAAGACATGGCGGTGGCGGTGGGCCCGGCAGGGGACGGCGTCGTCGAGAGGAGGGAGGCGTCCCCGGAGCAGGTCGCTATAGCCCCCACTCGGAAGGAGTCCCCGGCGTCGCCAGCCATCTCCTCGGATCGGCAGACGGCTACACACCGCTCCAACTCCCCAGGGGGGACCCACCCCAACCTGCCCGGAGCGGTCGGAGAGGGTGATGGAAACTCTCCCGTCCACCCTACTAATCTACCACTGGTCCTAGAGGAGTTACTGAAGGATCTGACCGTGCCCAAGGAGACCCAGGGACATGATGACAAGACGCCTGGCGGGCCGGGGACCCCGCCGGTTACCACGGCGGCCCCTGCTCACGAGGTAGGGAGGGTGATAGCGGATATGTCGTTGCCCGGGCCCACCCCGGGGGCCACCCCCAGGCTGCCAGACCCCGGTACGGGTGATGGGAAGGAAGGCTCTCCCCCGGAGCGGAGGGGGACTCCCAGTGAAGAAACCAACGATGGGCCGGGGGCCCCGCCGGCTGTCGTTGCGGCTTCGGCCCACGAGGGAGGGAGTGTGGCAGTGGGAATGCCGATGCCCGGGCCCACCCCTGGTATCACCCCCCTGCTACGAGAGACCAGCCCCGGCGGAGTGAAGGATGGTTCTTCTCTAGGTAGAGTGACCCCCGGGGAGGAGGTCCAGGGACAGGATGTCGAGACACCGGGTGGGCCGGTTGCTCCGCAGGCTACGACTGCGGCCCGGGCTCACGGGGGAGGGAGTGTGACAAAGGAAATACTACCGCCTGGGCCCACCCCGGGTATCACCCCCTTGCTGCTAGAGACCGGTACTGGCGGAGGGAAGGGGGGTTCTCTCTCGGAGCTGAGTGGGACCCCCGGTGGGGAGACGCCGAGCGGGTTAGTCCCCTCCCAGAGTTCGCCTACTCTTCCGCAGGGTCCGACGGGGCCCGCACCCGCGGTCTACACCGGGCAGCCTGTCACAAGTCTCACTGGAGGAGGAGCAAGACGTACGGAGACTATGGTTGTAGTCTCACCCGCCGAAGAAGCGGCGAGGACCAACCGGGAGACGGGCGCCGGGGGATCGGACACCGAGCGGAGGAGTCACACCAGAGGGCGGCGAGAACAGAGGATACTGGCCCCCCTTCCCACCCGCCTCACTATCTTGCCTTATGCTACGTTGAGGGCGGTTTACGCGGCTTGGGATAGGGAAAGCCATGTGAGAGTCGTCCACCCGGGGGGCCACTCACGAGGAGCGCAGCAGGGCACTCACCTGCCGTGGGTGGAGGTGCCAGATACCCCCCTGGGCGCATGGAGCCATGGCAATCCACCGGAGTTCCCCCTGGATGGTTACCACATCATCCGGGGTAACCAGTCCAACAACACGAACGTTACGGACAATGGGGAGGTCGAGATCGTCTACACCCGGCGGACGACTTATCAGAGAGTAAGTACCTGGCTAGGTTGTTGGATGCAGCTGTATGAATTATGATAGGCCAGTACAGGCCCCGGCTCCCCCGGGGTCGCGGTGGGGGGGGGGGGGGGGACGGCTAGGGAGTCTGTGGGCGCAAGCTGAAGAAGTTCCTAGTGGGGAGGGGCGGTGTGGGGTGGGGGGGGGGTGAAGGGTGCATGCGGCCCGCCTCCCTCCCCCCCCCCCCCCCCGCTCCTTTGTTCCTTCGTTGGTGGAAATTAGCGGCCGGAGAGAAGGGGATTTGGGCATGTCTTGTTGATTTGGTGGAGTAACGGAGCAGCGAAGGGGGGAAGTTGAGGGCTACTGAAATTAATTGTGGCTTTCCTCTCCCGTCGCAGGATCCCCCGGATGACGAGTAGACGGACGGCGCGGAGAGCAGCTCAGCAGGAAGGGCAGACGTTGTCCCCACCACCGCCACCGGAAGAGGAGGAGGTTCAAGGAAGAGGAGACGACATGTTGTTCCCTGGTAGGCCTCCCTAAGGGGCCACCGGGCGTAAGGCGCCTTAGCGGTAGACCCCCTTCTGGGGTCACCAAGCCGGCGGGTAAAGTACCTTTAAGTAAAGCGTTGTGTTAAAGCTATGAAAAAAAAATGGAACTCTTTGTATGAATAAAACGTTCTTTTATTGGTATAAACATGTTGTTACACTAATAGGATAAATGTAATTAGTTATTTTGTAGGCTCTCCGTGAAGAGCAGGGTCCTACGGAGAGGGCTATCGATACCCTTAAGGTGTCAAATCCCCCGAGTGGGATCTGGGCTGAGTAGCAGCCTCCCCTTTAAGGAGAAGGGATAGACAGGCACCCAGGTGGGTTTCGGCCTTAAAAGTAGGAGAACAGATATCCAAATGAGATAGGGAGAGTGTAGCGGTCGGAGGGGTAGGGGGGGGACCTGGGGGCGAGTGGCGCGCCAGTAGGCTGTGCGCTACGGGTGCCACCAGGTCCTCCCACCCCCGAAAACAGGAAAGCCACCGAGTGCGCGGTGGGTCCCCACCCCCGAAGCCACCGAGTACACGGTGGGCTCCACCCCGGACCACCGGACCCCACCGAGTCGGGGGGCCCGGTGGACGCTGGGTGTAGCCCCGTGACGTCACTCTCGAGTATAAATACGAGAGCAGGGCGGCGCCTAGGGGCATTATCGAGACACGAGTCCTGAGGGAAGGACCTGAGGCTTCCGACCATACGCTCACAAAAGAAGACTAGGGTAGTCACGACTATATGACTAGTAGATGGTGTAACCTAGGAACAGTAATAAAGTGAACCACACACTGAGCCCTTATGTGCTGTCGTTGTTGTCGTTGAGTAGGGAACTCTGTTACAATATATATATATATATATATATATATATATATATATATATATATATATATATATATTTATATAGAACTGCATCGAGAATCGTATAAATAGACAATACTCCACGAGTTTGGATGGGCCGCAATCGTCATCGAGGCGAAGCCGAGTGACGATTTCGGCCCATACAAACGAGTGGAGTTGTGTCTATTTATGATTCGAGTGCGGTTCTGGATTTATCTCACCCCTTTTTATCAAATTAAATATCATCAAACTATCACAATAATTAGAAAAGACTTAGCAAATCCACTACGCCACGGCCGTGGCGTAGTGTTGTCACTTTACGGGGGTGATCGTTGAGTATTTTTTTCTAATGTTATTCCTATGGCTAAACTTGTACCAGGGGTGAGATAAATATATATACATATATTATACGCTCTACTGTTATGGGTTGCGTATTACTAACACGTTGAATGTTGATTATATATATAATTATAATATAAATGACAAGAAGGACTGCGAGTTTGGGCGTGTGAGTAATATTTTATTAGGACACCACTCACCCCTAATGAGAAAAAGAAAAAAAATTCTCAGGTGAATGGCACCTTGATACGGTGTTGGTGCCGCACCTGTCCGGTTGGCGCCACCTGACCAAATTGGTACTTAGGTATTCCACAGGTGACGCTAGTATATTTTTTATAGACACATACATCTGTGTTGTATCTGATCCATATATATATATATATATATTACAATAGTGTGGATAACATAAAGAAAGCTCTCTTGTTCTTCATGTGTAACAAAGCATGGACAGTGTTCTCTTGAGTATACAGTCCATGATCAAAGTTTATTGATTTTCTTGGATATGCTGTCCATTGGACCATTCCAATGGTTTACTTGTATCACTCTGTCACTAAAACCAAGATTCTAATTTCCTTCATAACAGAGGATTCTCTTGTATTGATCTGTTGTCATTAGAATAATCATGTCCACTGATTAGTTTTCGTAACATGTACATGTATATCACAGATTTTCTTGTGTTCCTCTAGATAGCTTTTATTGGGTCTTTAGGGCCATGTCACTGATTTCCTTTTATTACTCTATCAATAGAACCATGTCGCGAAAGAAGCTGATTATCGATACGGATGTTGGCACTGACGACGCACAGGCCATCTTCATGGCTCTTGCTTACTCTGAATCTGCTGAGATCGTGGCCGTGACATCAGTATTTGGCAACACATCATTGGAGCACACCACAAACAACATCCTCCGGGTCCTTAATTTCTGTGATCGACTCGATGTACGTATAAAAATAGACTTTCATGAGATTTCCTTGAAAGTGCAATGAACTCAGAAAATGAGCATAGGAAACCATTAACTGACAATACCTAGAGCTGATGGCAAAATAAATGAATTCAACAATAAAATCACATGCATGTAGTTGGTATTCTAAGAAGGAAGTACATCGAGATCCGTAGCCACTGAAAATATGTGGATTAATCTCATTGCTGCATAAGAGATTATGTAGCAATGCCATTCATTTTGGTTGTGTAATAATCTCATTGCTACATAAAAGATTATGTAGCAAATCAATATGAATGGTGTATTTTCAGTGGCGACAGATTGAATGCATTTCAGATTTTATCTCACCCTAATCATTGACTGATTGACTAACATTTGTGACCTCACCGCCCAAGAGGGTTTTTTTAATGCTCCAGGGGCGTTGAGTATAAGTTCCAAATGTTAAGTCTATGGGGGAAAATACCAGGGATGAGATAACTCTATCCTCCCTGTTTAACTATAACGCAGTTTGGTTAGTAATTTTATAATAGAAATAGAATAAAGCTAAAATTCAGGTGGTAAAAATGAACAGATGCTATAAAAGTGTCATGGGTTGAATATCGGAAACTCCAGGTATCTGAAGTCAAGTTGAAGTTTCCTGTTGTCAATAGTAATGAAGTAGATGCAACAGAAGAATACACAACTGAGATCTCAAGATCTATAATTAAGCAGTACTTTTTTTGCGAGACAGATACCTGTTTACAAAGGATGTGAGACCTCCATGTTGGGCAAGCCGAGTATTGGGAACGGGTACCATGGTTGTGATGGCCTTGGAGATGTGCCAGACCTTTACCCCCCTGGAGAGGGGACCCCGAGGGACGAGCATGCGACAAACGCATTGGTGAGGTTGGCCAAAGAACACCCAGGTAAATGTCACTTTCTGCATTTCTTCATATGCATGATGTAGTCCTCTAAGCAGATACAAGTACTCTGTGTATATGGATCTCGTTTTCGGGAAAAGGGTGTGTTCCACCAGGCTGACACTATGGCATGAAAAGAGCGCCGCGCCGTGCCCATGTTAGCTCAATTATAGACACCATCACATGCCCACCAGTGGAGGCTTCACAGAAATGAACTGCCAAAATCTAATAAATTAGGTTTTAATGTTACCAGCTGGTTTCCAGTCGGTGGCCGGCAGCGGTGTTTGGGCCAGTAAATCTGTACACTATATGCAATGGCCATACAGCTCTCTTTTGGTGATGTACCACCTGCCCGGTGGAGTACACCCTTATGCACTATCCCTTTATATACCCAAACCGGCTGTGATGAAACTTAAAAGATAATCCCAAATTCATGATTTATCACTAAATCAACGTATCATTTAACATATTCTGCCATCGAAACTAGTGTGAGGTTGTGCGATCTGAAATGTTACTTTATAATGCAGATAGAAGTACTGGCAGTGTTTGTAATCCCAAATATTTTCATGTTAGTAATAAATGCCACGTTTTGTGGCTATGTATTGTTACGCTATTTACGACTAAAATTCTATCTGTGACACAACTCTAATTTACTTGCAGGAGAGCTGAGCCTGGTTGCTATCGGCCCTCTTACCAACCTGGCCACAGCACTTCAGCTCGACCCTGACTTTGGAAAGAACTTGAAGGAGGTTTTCATTATGGGGGGAAACACAACGGGTGGGTAGACGGATAGTAAAATGTGTGTGGACGTTTTAAAAAACTTGATCATATAGATTAAATTTGTTATTTTCATTTCAATCAGATCAGACACAGCTCCTAATCATATTGGTAATAAAAAGGTTTGAGATTCTTTGCTGAGGAGAAAATTGGTAAGTTTGAGAAACTTTCAGCTATAGACTGTAGTAACATCCCGAGTTGCCAAGGCTCAGCGATGATTTGCTCTAGTTAAATATCTAAATTTTGACCAAGTCAAGAATGCACATCCTCCTTGTAGTTGTTTAAGAAAAGATCCTCATGACATTGGGACAAACAGTGATCTTTGTATTTTGAGATTTAGTGAACTCATCATGATACCAGATTTAATAGGAAACAAAGCAGTTTTCACCTTTACCATGGAAATCCTTGTTTTTATTTCCAGTTTATGAATTTTGCTTTCGCATAATACAAAGATAGCTTGAACTAAGCCTCATTCATACCAATAAATCAGTGGGCTGAATACAAGACACCCTAGACCCCATTCACTGGTGAGTTTTCCATGTTTTGTTAGTCTCTCTGAGACAGCGAATTCCATGTGAAAAATATTTCCTCTCCTCAACTTACATCCTGAAGGAAGTCCTTATTTTCATTTCCAGTTTATAAAACGTTTTTCTTGTGTAGAACAATGATAGTGTAAATTTACCCTATGATTCACACCAATAAACAGTGGTTTGAACCTCCACACGCACCCAACACCCATCCCATGCCCAACAATGATGTGCTTTCTATGTTTTCTTAATCTCTCTGAGGCAGTAAATTCCATCTGAGAGCTTTTATCCTGACCACAACTGACATCCCTGTATGGTTTTTTTCTGGTGTACAGGTCGAGGCAACATGACGGCGACCGCCGAGTTTAATTTCTTCAGCGACCCGGAGGCGGCACAGCGCGCCTTGAACCACCTGAGTACGCGCGTCGTTCTGGTGCCGCTGGAACTGTGCGAGGAGCATTCATTCTCATGGGTATACCTTATTTATCACCAAAAATGGATGATTTGATGAACTAATCTCTCAGTAACCCAAAGACATTAAGTGAACATAATATATCAAACAATTTGATCCTGGTAGTAGCGTCAGCAGTGCAATACTTAGAAAAACAAGGAAAATGGCTTATGATTTTTAAAACTTAAATCTATAGGGCACAGAGTGATTGCTAGTACCAACATCATCCGCCATGAAATTGTAAGATAGTGCCTCTGTAAACGTGGGACAACCACTACTTTCTGCTGTCAAAATTTATAGATAATCGAGAGGCAAGGCTAAAACCCTTTTATGGCAAAACCCCATTTCTTTAGAAATTAAATCTATGGATAACTGGACCCGCCACATAGTGTTGTGTTTAGCATCGGGGGAAAGATGGCCGTCTCCTTAACACAATAGCTATGTGCCCTATAGCACAACTACACTGGTTTTACTATGTAAAAACACAACCTTTTAGAATTTATATTTATTCTATTACAATATTATCATCTTTTATCAAAAACGAGCATAGTGACCTTTATTTCTAAAACCAGCAATGGCGATATCCATAACACTTGAAGATCATCATATTTCCAGATATAACACCCACTCAGTATTCCTATCCTTTTCCCCTATTCTATAATAAAACAAGAACAAGTGGGTATGATTTCACCTTTTACAGGAATGGTACGACATGTTCAGCAACCCCACGACGGAGAAGGCCAGGTTTGTTAAGACCGTAGATGAGCTGATGGTGACACGGGAGAGGGAGAACGGGACACCTAAGTACTGGGCCTGGGACCAGTTAGCGGCTGCCGCTGTGCTGGACGAGTCGGTCATCACTGCCTCCAAGGACGTCTACGTCACGGTGGAGCTTGACGGAACGCACACCAGGGGGCAGATGGTGGTCGACTGGAATCATCATATCCAGAGCGAGAACAATGTCACACTCGTCACTGACGTAGACCAGAGCAAGTATGAGATCATGCTCTTTACCGCCATTGACAAATGAATGCAATGAACTACGCGTGGAAAGTGAACCAGCAAAGATTCGATATGGTGTGCGACATATATCTGAGAAAACCGAACTTTTCTAACCCCGTTGTATTCATTAAGTTACTGAGAGATCTATACTAGAGAAAGACCTTGACCTGATAGTCACGCCACCTCTCTTGGCTCAACATGCACAAGACTGTATTTTCTTCTATTCTCCTATACTAGCGATTTACTACCTTCAGTGCTTTATTTTGAAGAAATACTGCTGCTGAATGTTTTACCGCCTGCAGGCCTAATACGAGTCCAGATAAAATAAATAAATCATATATAGGATTCTTTATATTTCAAAATACTTCCGTGAAATAATGGCTAACGGTGTAAATGATATTAGCCTAATTTGAAAATCGGATGTGTAGGTCGACTAAGATAAAGTGGTATGAGTAATTTGAATCATGAATTGATGGTTCGCATAGAATGATTTGATGAATGTGATGTAGGAATGTGTGGGGTGCTTTTAACAGTTAAAAGGCTGGGAGCTATTGGATGATATGAATCCAGATTATACAAGTTTTATTTGGAATGTGTCGATTCTCATCATGGAATAAGATGGCAGTTTTGAAGGTAGGAAACCATGCTCTACCGCTATTGACAAATCAATGCAATAAACCGCAATTGGAAAATGAACCATCGATGTGTGCTACAATTTCTTCGTGTAGGCCGACTCGGCTAATGCTATGAATCGTGAATAGGCTGAGGTTCAGATTGATTGGTGTGATGAATTATTCACAAAATCCATTGTAATTCAGATTATAAGGTTTTATTTGGAATACGTTGATTGTCACGGATTTAAACCATGGAATAACAAGTGACAGAAAACTTGACTTGAAGATAAAACGCTTTATTTAATGCATCAGACAACAAACTTTCAGTCATTCAATACAATGTGAATAAATGAGTGACTACATAAATATGTATGAGGAAACCCCACCAAAATACACTGGATAAATATAACTTAAATATATGTACATGGATAAAACAAAACCAACACACACAGTAGATGCAGGCTATTCTGGATAAGCACTTAAGATATTCTGGCATAGATTATATATTTGGACATGCATGAGACAGTGCAGGGTGCACAAAATGGCATCTGTACATCTTAGTCGAGTCTATAGCAGTAGTAGTTCCGGGACTGAGTACACGGTCCCTGAGCGCCTCCTGTTCACATGGTCTCGATGCGGGCTCTGAAGGAGGGCAGCTCCAGGTCCTCGTGCTCCCACTCCAGCATGTCGGTGCGCCGCAGCTCGTCCTCCTCCAGGTCGTACACGTCCTCCTCGGGCACCGTGTGCAGGTAGCGGTGGTAGAGCGGCGCAGCCTCATGGACGGTCAGGTCGTCGTCGTCGTCGTACTGCTCCTCGCACTGCTCCACTGGCACGTCGGGGAAGTGGATCTGGCGGCGGGCGGGGCGGGCGGAGGATTTGGTCAGGTCGCCGTCACTGGCCGACGCGGCGCGGGGGACGGCGGCGAGAGGTGAGGCGGCCGGCAGCGGGGCGTCGTAGTCCAGGCCGTCCACGGAGCGTGCCTTGTGTACGTGTGACGGAGGCTGACGACGGACGAAAGGCGAAGACGACACTTCGGAGTCGATCGTGATGACGGGCACGGCTGGTGACGAAGGTGGCAGGACATGCGAAGCGGCGACACCCGGGAACAGGCTCAGGTGACTTCCGGTGGGCGTGCTGGTTCCCGTGGGCGCGAGTCCGTCCATGGAGCACCATCTCTGGGAGGCGGAGGGCGTGTAGGCGGATAACTGGTGGGCGGTGGGCGTCAGGTAACTGTGAGTGGGCGTGGCCTGGCTGTGGGTGGGCGTGGCGAACGGGCTGAGGTTGGAGCCGTTGAGGAGACGGGCTGCCACGTTGTGGAGGTGGAGCTGGTGGAGACTTCCCATGGAGCCATTCGGAGTGGTGGCGCCCAACAGCGGCAACTGGGCGTAACTCTGCATCACTGAAAAATAGAAATCACTTGGTTACAAATGGGTCAAGCAATACAAATGTGTAATTGTAGTAAATGCCTATGATCCAAGTAATACAAATTGCATATTGTTGTTATAATATTGTGAAATACATCACTGAGAGGATATTTGTGCATGTGCTGGCCACGCAAGTAAACCTGTCAATATGAAATGAATATTGAAATGCAAATAAACTATTACTATCGTATGGTAATATGGTATAAGCGCAACTTACCCTTTGCGTAGTCGAGCTCCGTGGGGCGGCTACACCAGCGCTTGTAGACACAGAAGGAAATGAGGACAAGGATGACTGAACCCAGGCTGACAGCCGCCGACACGAGCAGCATATGAACGGACAGACCCGATTCACGAACAGCGCCATCTGAAAAAATACAATACATGATGTCAATTACCATGTCGTAGAAATTCATAGGCTATATCAACTCAGAGCTATTACAGGTGATCCATATTGTGATTATTATATGGAATGCATGTATTTAATGTGGTAATGTCCCAAAACAGGCTACCAAGTACCAAGCTGTAATTACTATAAACTATTGTAGTATTTATCGCACAAACAATGTGCAGGTTACTTACAGCGTGCGGCGCGGGGTTGCCTCGTGGTGGTTGCCTCCTCAGGGGCCCTCGTCTCTCTGGTCACGGGGCGCTGAGGTGTCGTTGAGGCCGTCTTCGTGACGACCGGGGAAGTGGTTGGCACAGGTTCACGCTTCACTGGAGCGGCGGTCACTGGTTTGGGCACGGCGGGGGCCTTGGCGGCAGGCGGGCGGCAGGTCATGAAGGTGGCATCCACGCGGCGGCAGGCAGGCGTCAGGAAGTGATTACTGGCCAGGATGACCTCTGAGCGCTCTGTGGACAGCGAGAAGGCGTACTCCGAGTTGAAGGTCAGCTGGGTCAGGACCACGCGCATCATCTGTAGGGACAAGGACGGAATGGTCAGTACATGCCATTCATATCAACCTCAACTATCAATCGATACAATGTGTAATTGATATAGATTTTAGGAAGATGGCTTACTCAAAGCGATATACATGTACTATGAATATTATATATGTGATATGTATAGTTAGTGGTATATTGTTTATTTTTATGAAATATGATAAACAAGGCTTACCTCTCTGTCCTTGGCCTTGATGTGGGCAGACAGCACGTCCTGTGTCAGCGGGCAGTACGGCATCGTCTCGTCAACGTTACACGACAGGCGTTTCCATGTCACGACGTACGTCACATCCTGCCAGGCCGCCTGCTGCCAGGTCACTTCCACCTCCATGGCCCCCTCTGCGGTGGGCAGCAGCTGGATGGCCAGGTGGGCGACGAAGGGGCCCTGGGGACGGGTCGGGGCTGGAGTCGGTGCCGGAGTGGGCTCGGCGGGGCTGGAGAGGACTGGGTAGGGCGGCACAGCACGGGCCATGGTGCCGGCAGGACTGGAGGCAAGCACGAGGAACTGCAGCCCGGGGAATGTAGCGTGCTGACCATCAACCTGGGTGATGTGGTCCAGGGTCTGTAAACACGAAGAAATGTTACAAACACAGCAGAGAAATGGGCGTACTAGTTGCAGCATAAGAGCACTATATTAATTTTCAGGATAATATATTTTCAGGATATTCTTTGAATAATGTTCAATGTCATAATAACTATGATTTATTATTCGGGATCCATTTGCCTATATAGTATAGGCACTATTAGAACAATTGTAATGGCGACTTCGATTTGTCAGAACAACATCTGTACTACTACTTACAGAGGTGACCTGGCTCCAGTGCGGGGTGTTGTCGTCCTTGAAGAGCAGCGTGTAGACGAGGTAGGGGCGGCCCTGTGGGGTGGTCTCCTTGGCGCGGGGAGGTGTGCGGGGAGCCTCCCACGACACATGCAGCACGCTCTCACTCACTTCCGTCGTCACGGGCGCCGTCAGGAACTCCCACGGCATCTTCTCAGGGACAATGACGGTACTGAAGCTGAACTTGCAAGCAGTGGTGCAGCCAACGGTCTGGAAGAAAGAGCATGTACATTAGCATGGCAGTGACAAAAACATTGTTGTGTTAGGTAATTGAGCACGTAATTCTTCATCGTATTATATTGTAGTTGTAATTCAATTTATTGCAGGAGTTGTAATTCAATTTATTGTAGGAATTGTAATTCAATTTTTTGTAAGGTATTTAAATATACTTACACAGTCAGCATTGGAACACATGGCCCTCCACTTGAGTTCGTCGTGGTAGAGCAAGTCACACAGCTGCCAGCACTGAAGGAAAAATAAGACATGATTAGAGTATGGCACGTGTGAGAAAGTGAACAATGCAATACTCGAAATGCAGCCCGATTATAACAATGTGAAATCCAGATGTAATATGAATAATATAGATCTACATATAATATATCTACCGGAACCAATTGTGCTATTATGCTGAATAACCCAGTCGTCCCACCCCCTTGTAATATAAATATTCCCTGGATGTTTGTATACTCACGGTGAGGCAGTCTTGGTCCTGGAGGCAGATGTCATCGGAAGGCGGCCACTGCAGGGTCTGCTCGACGCACGTGGCACGGCACGCCCCGACCATCTCGAACGGCGTCGTGTCGCCCTCCGTGCCCGACGCCGGGCCCTCGTCCGCCTGCAGACCGCCCGACGCCCGGGCCGGGGTGTCCGTCACCGCAGAGGTCATGGTGGAGGTCACAGGCAGAGCGTGCAGGTAACCGGCGAGCAGGAGGAGGATGAACATCGGGAGTTCGGCACGAGTCATCTTGAACGTCTCAGGCACTGTCAGACCACCGGGGATGAGAATACTGCGAGTAAGCAGGTTCACGAAGCGTATCTAGCAGGTAGCAGGTGTAGCACGTATGGCAAGAAGCAGGTACGGCAAGAAGCAGGTACGGCAGGTAGCAGGTACGGCAGGTAGCAGGTACGGCAGGTAGCAGGTACGGCAGGTAGCAGGTACGAGCAGCAGCACGAAGAGTGAAGGCAAATCTGGAACACTGGATGGCGGTGGATGATACTTCTTCAGGTGAACTGTGAGAAGTGATGACCTGTCTTGGGCAGCTGCTCCTTTTATACTCTTCCCAGTCGCTGATTGGCCGGCGCCTGACCTACTCACCCGCCTTTGAAGTCCCCGCGTGTGAACTTTGAAGTCTCCTCAAAGGGGGCGCTCTAGTCGCGGCCCTTAGCAGTGGGGCGCGGGGACTTCCTTTGATTCGGTCGCACCTCGGGGAGGTGTGGAGGGTCGGGGCCCGCAGACGCTCGCACCTCGCGGGGTGCGAGACCGGGCCGGGCCACTGGGAACGTCTGGGGCGCTTTCATCTGGTCACACTTGGAAGAGGTGAGACCGACGGGTTCTAGTGTTGAGCAGATCAGGATACGACCTTGTTTTGCTTGTGATAAAATATTGTCGAATTAAGAAGGAAAAACTAAATTCCTTTAGAAAAGGCCTTATTATCTCCACTAGAGATATTTTCATCAAATAGTTGAAAGATTTTATCTCCCGAAATGATCTTCACTGATCTCCATGTACAGTAATTATAATCTCGATGTTCACTTAAACTTTTAATCTGCCATCGACACTGTATCTGAAAATCTGAGATTCAATCTGAGATGTTTTTCCTAAATGATTTTTTTTTTAGATTGTTCCGGATATATTTATATTTGACCACTACCAATGAAATAGATTATACAGCATAAGAGTCCTTGTATATTTTTTTTACCGGTAAGATTGGTTTATTGATTGATTTGTCAAGCGGATACATTTGTCATAAAAGACTTATCATAACTGGCATTTTGATTTGTTAGAACTAACCCATGAGAAACCCACTAGACTTGTCCAACACGCCAGGCCCGATTTTTAGTCGGCACGGTTCGAATGTTGGTGGGCGTAACTGATTTTGAATCATTTTTATGTACCGGTAGGACGAAAATTGGCATAGAAAAAAGCCTGAATTTTGTCTTTGGCCTACATAAATATGTTATCCCAATAGATAAACAAACACCGCAAAAGACAACAACAACAACAGAAAAACTCAAAAAAAGTATCAATTGACCCATGTATGATGTAGGCTTAGTAGGCTACTCGGTAATAGCTAATAGAGAATAGCCAAGTACCGGAGGCGTAGCAAATAACCCTTCTCCCGCCCCTTTTAATTTCCCCCTTTTTATACTCCACTGTTTTAACATGGTTCTGAGAGATTTTTATTCATAAGAGACATGGAACCTAATAAGAAAATTAAGAGGGTGCTCAACCGATAGGCCTATTCAAGCCGATCCAACCCGAAATAGACAACTGAAGAGGTCGTGAAAAATCTTTGACGAATTGAAGACGTATTAGCGTATGAGGCGATATACAAACCAAATTCGAAACGATATAGACTTGGCCTGGGGCAGCCAGTCAACTCGCATATTTAGGCAGAATACCCGCTTAGTTTTGTGATACCGGTAGGCTACCAGTATTCCCTATTTCCTCCCCGGAAGATGAATATAAAGGAATTTTAAAATGAAAGATATGAAAAGGTGGCTTTATTCGGGGGACAGATAAAATCAATTCAGCTTGTTATCTATGCCGCTCATATTTTATAGATCATTTTATTGATAAAGAACTGAGAGAACATGTATCCATCTAGTTACAAGCCAAGGGGCTTCCAAAGAGGTCACAATCAGCCAGTGTTGACATCACAGACCACTTGGAGGCGGTAGGGCATTTCGACAAGACAGGGACGACGCCGTCTGGTGCAATTTGGCCGTACTTCGGTCTTATGTAGTGACCAGCGCCACACTATTTACTGGGCTACAAGCACACCACGTACCAGCGAGCGCACTTTGCTGGCCTCGTTCTGGTTTCGCTAAGAAACAGTAAACAACATGGCTGTCAAAAGTTCTGAACCGCGCAATTTGCAACCTGTACAAAAGTTACCATCATGGATTTAGGGGAAAGAAAGTATTGTAAAGCACACAAGGAGGCTACATGAGGTGTATGTTAGAGATTCGGAGGTAAAAATGAGCCTCAATTGGCAGAACAATGACTATTTCTCCCTGCTGCTGCTCCGCGACAAGCGGTCGCATGCAGCCCTGGAGATGTTGGTCGATGATTTACATGCCGAGAAAGAACGGACCATTTCTCGGTTCTTGTGTCACTCAGGTTCAGAGGATTTCCTCTGGGGACTCGTCAGACTGCTCGGCAATTCTAACTCTAGGTAAGTTTTGATATTGTGTTGGGTTTTTTAAAGAGAGCGACATAATGTTAGCTGCTTTTAGCTAGAGCATTGGATTGTTTCCATCTATTATAATTATGATCTAATTCCAACCCATCTCCTCAGGAAATTTAATACACATTGTCAGTCCGAATATTTGTAGAATCTACTAGAGTATATTGTGAAAACTTTTAGATTCTGGAAAATTTTGCAGAATGCTTTTTATATATTCAATCAGTGATGAACCCTCTGTCTGTTTTTATTATAATATGAGAGAGATAACGTTCAGGTGTATGAAATTTAAATAACGGAAGTGTTTTCAAAATACTTCATCTTTTATCATGTGCCTTCTCTTGTATATATGAAGAACTTTACAAACAAGATTTGTGGATATGTATCGTGCACTAAACACTTCCTTTGATTCTCATTAATTGGATCAATAAATCCCTTCAAAGCATTTTAGTTGTTTTGTAACATGTTGAAAGCGGATTAATAGCTGAAGAGCAAAGTGTTGATAGTTTTCATACGTCTGGCAGATTTCCCACTAAATAATCCTAGAACAGAGTAAAGTAGAAACTCGAAATGTCGATCAAACATTGGACTGAGCCCAGTCGTCCACTATTCCGCGTTGGAACACACTTCAAGAAAAATGCAACTAAAAGAGAAAGAAAAAAAACAGTGTGGGCTATAATAAAATTTTTCATGTTTCATGCAAACACATGTTCAATACTATAGACCGTTAAATCAGTCAACAGAACTACCACCAGACAGATACGATTGTTTAAAAAGATATAGTTGAATTATCCATGAATTCTTTAAAAAAAAAAGTAATCATATTGTGGGAAAGGCTCTTTCCATATATATCGTTTAGATCTAGAAATAGCGCTACGCTAATGATCAATGATATGCAGTTCAACGATATGAGGTAAATAAAAAAATGTGAATATATGCACAGTGATATGTCTTTTTTAATGTGTTTTGTGACATTTGACATTTGCTAAGAAACCTTTGCTAATATCCAGACTTGAGTGGAGTATTCACAGTGTGTCCCATAGAATTTATGTTAGCAGAAAAGATTAAGAAAAAGGACAACACAAATCTAATAATATCAGCTAAAATTTACTTCATTATTTCAGTAACAAAATTACTTTAATGAGTGATGTTTTCAGGAAAAATACTGTTTAGAAATATAACAACTCAGTAACCAACTTTGGATCAGGTCCAGAAATGCCTCCTTAACTCTTCAGGAGGTAATATCTGCTGAGAGTTGATCGTCTCTCTCTCGTTTTGTTATTGTCAGATCCGGGACAGAGATACCAACAGTTTTATTAGACGTCCCAGATTCAAGACAACTAAGCAGTTAGCACGATATCTATGTGTAGTAGACCCCCCCCCCCCCCCCCCCCCACACACACACACACACACCCAACCCCATGTCTCTTCTACCCACCTGCGTTTGTTAAATCACTTGTTGTTATAACTGTCATTGAAAAGCTTAAAAATGATTACAAGACAAAATGCGGGTCACTCCTACAAAAATTGTCGCTCCTAATTAGTTCATGAGCAGCATCGTAGTTGAGTGGTTGTATTTTCCATTTAAATTACAATAATGCCGGGAACACCACTCCTAACGATAAATGTGGCACTATTCTGACCAACGACAAATGGGTTTTGATAATAGTTAAGGGATTCCTAACATTTTTTTCAGATCTTTAGAAATAAGTTGATATGGGACACATTTAAACGGTTGTCATATTCTCTGGTGTTGATCCTTGGTTAGGTCAGAACTGTGATGATTGTAGTATAAAAAGTCGTGGTTTACACACCTCTCCAGTTTTTATTTGCAAGCTAACGCTTTATATTCTTCGGTTATAAGCTCCAAGGGTGGAAGGCAAATGTTTATAAGAATTGAAAGCAATACTGATGATTCACAGTCTGCATGTTCCCTTGTGTTAATAAGTCTATTGTCTATATCATGGAGCTAAATCATTATTCACTGCTCCTTTTTTGTTGCAGTTGACATTTTCCGTAAACCTTACTTGTTGGTATTTTTTTCAATTAAGGAAAGGTAGAATGTAGACACGTACAAACCAAACTTCTTCTATAATGTAGATTCCGATTTCATAATAGATTTCAAACTGTAAGCGGTGTATGATTCTATTGTTGTAGCAGAACAAACAAAAATATACCCAGAGGCAACCGTCTTTAACAGAGTTTAAGGCTCACGTTCTTATATATCCCTGCCTTTAAATAAATATAATTTTGATGGATTTAGATCGAATCGCCTCCGTAGATAACCAGTAGTTGAGATAATTTTGAAGTAAAGTGCAGATGAATTTATTTAGGCCGAAGTATGAGGTTCCATTACATGGACTTCGCCATCAAGGGATCTCGATCGATACCTTTAGGTCAGCGATTTATTGCGATGTTGGGATTAGCGTGGGGATCAAATCTGACCTAGATTAGTCCATGGCCTACAGCATTAAGTGTATTTTATGAGCAGCGAATGCTTTAACAGAGCAATAACTTGTGAGCCATAGGCTCATAAACTGATTTACACTTTTTGGTATCTAGGTTCAGTGCTCTGAGAATAGCCACTAGAACTCGACAGTTCTATTGATATCGGTCCGCATTTATCCTACTCTATCACTTCTTGTCAACTAAGATGTCAGGACTAAAGGTAGGTCCACTGACACTAACTATTTATTTCTCGTCAGTGAATGTATACACATTGGTATGTGGAGCACCAATGATCAATCATCCTTATGATATGAAGGGGGTGTTCCATTGGGCCGGCGTGAATCTCACGCATCGGGCGTCCACTAAACATGCTTATACTGTACAAAACCACAGGGGATAAGGCCGACGTTTGCAGGTGCCCGACAAAAAGCAAATTTATTCAGATTTATTGGCCGTCGCCTGTCACAGCGCCGTGTGGCTGCCGCCGATGAGCGTTTTGCCTCCTCCACTACACCGATTACTACTAAGAACTGCCGTTTAGTCACTGTTTGATCGCCGTTTGATGATCTTTTGTGGTCGTGCAATCGCCCCAATAGAACAACTTGATGCTGAGTTTAAGTACTACTGCTGAGCATTGGCTGTTGTGGACGTCTACGTTGGTACCATGCCCCGGCTAGTGTTGTGAGCAAGTCCCTTTGTGATTTTGTCATTGGATATATGGCCCGAGTTTTCCTCTGTCTGGAGGGGAGGAACTTAACCTTTGTAGTCTAATGAAGAGAAAACGTATAGATACCAAATAGACTAGGTTCTAATCACAGTGTAGTTAAAATAGTGGTGATTCCACCAACACACAAGATCTAGCAAGATTAGCCACGATTTGGGTGTCTTGCTAAGTCGGGCTAGGTTTGAATAATCGCATGCCTATTTGTCGCGATGTGTCTTGAGGTGTCACGGTGGTGGAGCACCAAAACATACACCTGACACCGCACGGCTACGTTTTGCAACAACGGAGATATGACATATCCAGACACCGTAAGATGTAACAAGATACACCAAGACATACCACAGCAAATCCATCGTGTTGGTGGAACCTGTCCTTTTAGTCAGACATAATGCGGCTCGGTACAAAAGTCAGACTTGAGGTCATAGGCCAACTTTGAGACTGACAATTTCTTCTTTCAAGCACAGTCCAGGCACATCAAAGTGTATCACAATCAATAAATATATGTCTCTATGCTGTAAATTCAATCAATAAGATTTAGTTAAAGGCTGATATTTTTTAGATTACCTATTCCTCCCTTAAAGGACAGCAAGTCCCCCAAACGTCTACCATATTGAAATCCCACAGTCTCACACCTAACATGATTGCTGGTAACCAGCTCAATTCAAAATTCAAGGATTTAAAATGGTGGATGGTTGATTGAGGAACTGTTCCTATCAGGGATTCAAAGGGAGATTTAATAAAGAAAGGGGTAACATCTGCTGCTCAAATGATGTGAGACTGGAGATTGTGATGTAAGTTGTTGAATTCAACTGGTTTAAAAAAAAAATTCATTTCACTTCCTTTGCAAAAGTTATTATACGAACCAGTTTGGATCTCAAAGTTTGCCTATGTCCATAAGAACAATGTCTGTAGGGAGTGATAGCAGACACTATACAGGAAACCCATGAAAGTTTAGGGTCTGAGCTCGTATCCCATCGAGATTGAATCACATAGTAATTCACAAGGCGAAGCTGCGTGAATTGCTATGTGATTCAAATGAGATGGGATCCAAATGTGGTCCAAATGAGATGGGATCGAGCTCTGACCCTAAACTTGAATGGGTTTCTGAATTTATCTCACCCTTAATATTGACTAATGGGCTAACATTTGTGACATTATCCCCCATTGGATATTTTTCCTAAATATCTAATGGGTGTTAGATACGAGTTTCCAATGTTAAGTCTATGGAGAAAAAATATCTGGGGTGAGATAAAGCATTGTACTATGTATAACTAGGTGTAGGAGACTGCTGCTCTCCAGACATCTATTTCCATTATGGTTTTTAATGTTCTTGCAAAGTTTGATGTACAGTTAGAACAATTTGTGACCAGACCTCGACTTAGGTTCACTCGATAGAGTCTTAATTGCATGCAGTAATTCTTACCATGATACCTGTTCACAGTCATATCATTAATACCAATCTCACAGCATAGAAGTCTCAATATACATAGCAGACCTTTCCAAAGCGATCCCAGTGTTGGGTATACGTTTCTTTTTGCAGGGAATCTCCACAGAATATCAGTAGTGCGTTACTCAAGTCAGATTATCTTTTACTCAATACAGAAACACCACACTTAGTCTACCCAAGCGAGCTAACGCGCAGGGAGCTCTTTCACACGTTATGTAAATTGCACTTGTGCTGGTGGCAGAAACCAATAGAAAAACCGAAGCCACAATAATAGCTCAACGATAATGATGGTGGCCACGTTTTACAGAGAGCCCCACTGAGGTTTAACCACCTCTAGGGTTAAAACCTCTCCTTATGTGGTGTAATCTACTGGTGTTAGAGTGCAGACGGTAATAGTTACAGTGTGATAAATGTTGTGAAAGTGAGGCAACCGTACAATAGCTGAGAGATCGATAAAGGATTAGTGAGTACAGAGTCGAGAGATGATTGACACACAACATTGAGGGTAGCAGTTGAGTCTTGTGATAGGTGGGGGATAGACAGTAACAGTTATCTCGAACTAATCCTAGTGTTGGTTAGAGATAGGGCTGCACTCTACTGTTTCGCTAATGGACATGTGTCAGTCTTGATGTCTGATAAAAATAATACTGGATACTTCTGAGTCATTCCTACTTGTATCTTACAGAGAGTGAAAATTACAATTTTTTAAGGAAATCCACCTTTTCAGTATGTATGCATTTCTTTTGTTCTTGCGTAAAACAAAGACAATACAAGATGATTCTTTATTCATGCCATTAGATAAGTGGTTTAAACCTCCCTACAGACACTCAGCCTCATGTCATGGCCGAAACAGACATGTTTTCATGTTTTCTCGGTCTCTCCGAGGCAACAAATTCCACATGAAAACTATTTCGTTTTTTTTTCTGATCCCAGCTGACATCCCTGGTCTTAGGTTGAACCAGATTTCTGACAGGGTTGATCTGATATCTGACAGAGATAAAGCTGTATATCTCTGTTTCACTCATGGATGCCTTGAGTTGAACCTGATGTCTGAGAGCCATTAAGCTTGAAGGGCCTGTTCCCCTGACACAGTCACAGACCCACACTGCAGCTGTGCTCTTTTGCATTGTATAGTCAGCAGCTGTCATCAGGGAAACAATGGCTAGTAACTGGCGACATAACTATATTTCATAAGTTAACTGCACGATGCCATGCACCCTTTACACTATTGTTTCACTTGTGGACGACTCAGGGTAAATATGACATAGATAAAGCTGTATTCTACTGTTTCACCCATGGAAGTCTTAAGCTGAATAAGATGTCTGACAGAGATAAAACTATACACAACTGTTTCACTCATGAACTTCTTAACCCTTTAAGGACGCATGATGCCTGGAGGCATCACCGTGCTAAAGACGCATGATGCCTTGAGGCATCACCACACTAAAGATGCACGATGCCTTGAGGCATCATTGTCCAAATATTAACAAAAATGTTTTAACAAAGAAATAATAGGGCAATATTCATGAAATCTTCAGAATATGAAGATATAACATTATATTTAGTATTTCTATTAAAAAGAAATAAAATATTTATGATTATGTATCAAACTGCATGATTACAAACTTGGATATCAGTTTTAACTATGTGGCCGTACTCTAGCCAGACAAACTGCCACCAGCACTCGTCCTTATGGGAGTAGCTAGGCACCAGGCAGCCGTCCTTAAAGGGTTAAGCTGAATAAGATGTCTGACAGAGATAAAACTATACACAACTGTTTCACTCATGAACTTCTTTGGCTGAATAAGATGTCTGACAGAGGTAAAACTGTACACTACTGTTTCACTCGTGGACATCTCAGACTGAATATGATGTTTGACAGAGATAGATAGCACCATGCACTACTGCTTCATTAAGGTTCATGCCTCAGGTCAATCAGTGATGAATGAGTCTGAGACTGGTATTAGTGCTACTGCCGCGAAAGATCTGCTGGGAGAATGGTGGGTCTGCCATCTTGAGCCGGGAATAGGCTAAGGTGGCGCAATCCCACAATGCAACAGAAAAATGGAGGTGTTACCCACAGTGCAACAAAAAAAATGGAAGCCGTTACCTGGCCTATAATGTGATCAGCCAGGCTTCCAGGCTACTTTGCGCGTACCTTGTGACTGGGCGTACCTCCAGTGTCAAGCACGATGACCTCCAGTCTCAAACCAGAGGTACCCGCTCGCAAACCCCCAAGTCTCACAGTGTGGACTAGCCTTAGAAGACATCGGTTTTTTTTTAATTCCAGTAGATTCAGATACAGGGCAGTCTGCGTACTTGCAGGTTTTGTGTGCCGCTGCAGGGCATTATTACACATCGGTCAACAACGACGTTCATCATATATACATTGCAGACCGACATACTGTCGGGTGATATTCTATATGAGATTAATGGAATGAGATGAACATGAAGGTCTTGCATTCCATTGAAATATTAGTCTAATTTCTTGTACCTACATTTTCCAGAAGTCTACACAGCCGTGGGCGGTGTGTGTAAGGAATACCATATTACACGCTTTTTACTCTATAAATATATATCCAATAGCTTTTAAAGGCCATCATTGCCCGAATTTTGCGAGTCGCCCACAGTATGTTATGTATACTGGAAGATTAAAATTTCCAGTGAGCCTCGCCTTGTGTAAACACCAGTTAAGGGTGAGCGGGTGAGATGTAAGCGTGTACAAGACCAATGCAGCGTTTGAGGAGTGGAGGTCGTTCCCTGTTAAATGACCGACGATAAACTCACATTAAAGCCCTGCGTGTACAATACACTAACGCTTCATCTGAGCCCAGTTTTTTTTTTCTTTTTTAAATTCTTTTTTGATGGTAAGGTTAGCATAACATGATTTTCAACCAAGTCCGTCAAAAACGGGAAGATCTTCAAACATGATTAAGTAGATAAAACCAGATCCGCACAACTTGTGCCTGGATAAACTGGATACAAGTGGAAAACGATAGCAATTCTTATAGTTGTCATTCATCAAAGGCCACCTACGATTTTCATGATGTCTAGATTAGGCGGCAGTCCAAAAATGTGCGTTTGAATCTAAACTTGCAATATTTGCTCCATTGGAAAAAGATAACATAACAAAAAACTTTTTAAGTGTTAGAATCGTTTCCATGGGAAATGAGTTCCTGTCGGGGTTCTGTTGGGGTGTAGGGATTTTTCAGAAAAATACTTATAATGTGAGATAAGACATGTTGATATGGCCTGTTTTCAGAGATATACAAGCAATCCAATCGGAATTCATATATTCTATGCATCTCCCTGTGCGCTCATGTCTATTATTACCCTTTGGTCCCATCATGGTACGATTAAAAGTCATTTTTAGTAGTTTCCACGTCCCCCCCCCCCCTCCCCCACACGCCTCTGACGTCAATATGTAGAAAGCCCGTTTACTCTGACCCAGTGTTCTCATATTTCGCATAATTATTCTATGTAAAGCACATAAAAGAGGAGAGAGAGACGCGTGATATCGGTGGTTCTTGGTGTCCAATTGAAATGTATCAAGCTGCAGTAAGTTGTCGCGAATGCAAATATACCATCTGAATATCTGTATCAGAAAGAAAAGAAATAAACGCTGTTTAAAAAAACCCACAAAAAAACAAACATAAAAACATTCAGAACAAAATCAGTAAAGGGTATTTTGCCCTATAGTGTTACATGTATACAATTCGTTTAATGTCCCTTATACCATTAGGATGCCTTGGTCATGAAATGTTGTTCATTGGTTGTATGAGCCATCTAATAGGGAGTCTCCATACTAAAGCAATACTTCACTGTTCATTGGTTATATTTTCCCCTGTTACTGTTGCCTGGAAGGGTACCAGTGTTCTATAAAACGTACCTGTCTGTAAAACTTGTTTAAACGAAAAAATATGAATCATAAACACTTCACTGGTCAAGTTTACTTTCGGCCTTGATTTAAATCGGAGTACAGCCCACAAGAGTCTCGCGTCGGGTGTAGTTATTGACAGTCTGACGAAGCGGTCCAAGGACCTGAATGAATGCCAAAAAAAATCATAATATCCCTTCACATGTAAAATCTTTAAAAGAAGTAAGCGAGATTATCCTGGCCACTGCCCAATAATTAAGATTATAATGAGTTGAACTAGATAACTTATAACTTGTCAGTAGTCAATAGTCAACTTCCACTGAAACATTGCTCTCATGCAGCTTGTTTAAACCAGCAATTCTTTTAATCAGTCCATTTAATTATACTCCATCAGGCAGTTGATTGGATGGATCTTTTTTTTTTATATTAATATTGGCATTATAAAAAGGTAGACAATAACTTGATATTTTAATGCATACCATCACCTATTCTCAGTGGGCCGTACAACGATTTGTAAGGGAGGGAAAGAAGATGGTAGATTTGAAATCATTTCCTGATATCTTAACTGGATCAAAAGTTATTAAACATTGTGATATTTTAAAGAAATATCCACCACCCGGCACTCGGCCAGACTTCGACCTCGTACCATTGTATACAACCCGATTGTTGCCGATTAACAATCATCGGCTGGTTGAGAATCGGGGAGAATGTTTTGATATTCTTTATGATTTTGATAAACACAGTGTCCACGTTGCAATAAATGTTTCCCATTTGGTACCTCGTGGGATTTAGGTTCTGATTATCATAGTAATCTGGTACCATACATTTTTTGCACAATGGAAACCTTTTGTTCGAGCGTGCTTGTACGCCCTGTATACGTTGCCTAAATATTATAGTGGTCACATAGGCTTTCACCTTGCTGCAAAAAACTATCCATTCACTATCTGCGTGCTATTCACTGTGATATTGGGAAAGGAGCAGGGTGCCAGTGTCTCAGGGTCTTTGAGGCATGCCCAGCTGACCATGACCAATCACTCAAGACCGAAATACCTCAAGAGCTACTGGTACTTGATATGTTTGGATCCTAGACTCAGGTAGTTGCAGAAATGACAAGTTGACTGAAGGCAAGTGGGTTAGAGAAAGCAATGCATAGACTAAATGTAACCCAAACCTTTTAACCTCGTTTTTTGAATACGTGGCTATGTGTACACATCGAGCTACCACATTAGAATGGGATAATATCGTTATTTGCTTTACAGCTAGTATTCCAGGAGTATCATTTTGTCGGACAACTGTTAACGACATGCATGGGCCTCTTTTTATTTTTACTGAGAAATTGGCATATCCTTTTATTCGCCGCGATAAAGTGAACCCCAGGTCATAATGCAGTTTACTTGTAGCAGACAAAGGCCGATAAGATCGCCCGCCAAGTTGCTCCTTGTGATTCTGGCACCAGTCTGAACCGTTACTCGCAACGGCACAATGCTGCTCAGTAGAAATTGGCTTTTACGATCGAAATACGCGACAACATGCCTGGGAGTAATCACTTCAATCAAATTTGAGATATTTCATGAATATAAATAGGGATGTGGGCAGGCAAAGTGTGATGGCGTCTGATCATTATCTAACATTCTGTGTTATTTTGGTTAACTTTTAGTTTATCAAAATTAGGAACACCTAAAGCTCAAATTGCCCGAGAAAACTGTCATGACAATATCCGTGGTAATATGGCATCATAACAGTTTGTGTTTTCTTTGGGGAGTATTTGTAGCGATCATACTTTAAGGATTTATGTGATCCCGGATTGAAAGTCGGCCAGGACTGCCCAAAGGAAGCATATCGAGAAGAGTGGTGTGTGTGTGTTGGGGAAGGGGTGGGTGGGGGTTGGGGTGGGGCTGAAAACGGGGGGAGGGGGTTGTACGCAGCATGGCGAAACATGTTAGTGGCCGTGAACGGATCACGTGGAATCAACATTGATACATGTTACTGGGCCAGCAAGCTCGCCCTGGGGCCTGTTCCTAAAATCAGTCGTGAGAATTTGCATTCAGACTGGTCAATTCTTGTCCTGAAGGTTATCGTGTTTGCATTCTGGAAAGGTTCAATTCAACGCTATTGGTTTCCAATATTGAGAAATAGGAATTAGTGGTGTTTGATTCTAGCCGTGATCGCTACTCATCATGCCAGGGATGGCAGTTTTCCTATTATCCAAGGAAATCCCTTTCAGTTTATCAACTTTTTTTCGTAAAGAGGGAGTAAATTGGACCTCATTCACACCAATAAACAGTGGTTCAAACCTGCCCACGCACCCCAGCCCCATTCCATGGAGAATAACTTCTCCATATCCTAATTACACCCACAGTTATTGAACTTTTCTATGGAGAATTGTTATAGGGAGACTGCAAGTTGCCCTGAACTACCGGCAGGTCGACGTTATTGCCCCCTGGTGTAGAAATAACAAAGCTCTTGTGGAGAAAAGGGCACCAAAACGGTTAAGAAATAAATGAAAGGAGACTCCTGATAATAGGACCACATGCGATTCTGACTCTGAATGGTTACATTAGATGGGGTTTCGCTTTAATGGACACCTTTTGAACATGGAAAACGGGAGTACATAACGAGAAACTAGACGTATGAGAGAGTTGGGACCCGGTTTTTAGACGCGATAATCGTTAAGAGCGACCGTTTTTTAATTATCATACATTTGGCGATAATTATCGAACCATAAGGGCCAGTGGTCTTTCTTTATCTTGAAAACTCAAGATATCTTTGATAATCGCTATTAACGATTATCGCTCTAAAGAAACGGGTCCCTGGATGTTAACGCAACTTCGCCGGACTCATTAAAAGTTCATCCATGTTAAGCCCATAAGACAGCAACATCTATTACCGATTGTCACCGATCCGATCGACGATAATAATCGGGAAAAATAAGGTTGCTGTTTCATACCCTTATACATCGGCATTATTCCCGATCACACCTCCTACTTCTATAACCTCATAAATCAACCGGATTGAGATCAAAGACAGTGGCCGTGAGCCGGGCCTAACTGGGCCCTGGGCCGGGTGACAGGCCTTTACACACAAATAAATAATGCAAAGTTTAATAATTTCAGTTCCAGTTAAGATATCAGAAAATTGTTTTCAGACCTATGATCGCCTCGGTCTCCCCTACAAATCGGTGTATAATACTTCTATATAGGACGTGGGGGATAAAGACCATTGGTTTTTAAACGTCCTACTCAGAATCGGGAACAGTCGGTGGAGTGCGTATAGCGACAATCTTAAGGTCTGGCAGAGTCGGTCATTACCCCCATGCTAGTAATACCCAGCCCTATTATGAAGACCCGAAAGGCCCTGAAGAAGACCCGATAGGGTCGAAACGTTGGCCAGATATAATACAAAAGTCCACAATGGGCGTACAAACCGTTCTTCCAGTCGTCTCTTTCTTAATCTGAGTTCGGGGGTTTTACATAACATCTTCTATTATGAACGGGTGTGTTAAGCGACATAAAGCCCATAAGACAGCGATAACGACAACAGATTCTCACCGATCTGATCAATTATTATAATCGGGAACAATAATGTCGATACCCTCATACCCGGCTGGGCCCTTGGCCGAGTTATATACCTTGATAGACAATAAATGAATAATGCAAAGTTTAATAGCGTCTGTTCTATTCAAGATATTGGAAAACTGTTTTCAGACTTATAACCGCCAATGTCTCCCCTACAAATCGTTATAGGATACTTGTATATCAAACGGGGGGATACATATCATCGCTTTTTAAACATCCTACTCAGAATCGGGAACAGTCGGTGAAGTGAGTCAGGCAGAGTCGGTCATTACCCCTATCCTAGTAATGCCCGACCCGATTAAAATCGGGTCTGAAGTGCGGACAGGGACCCGATTCTGACCGACCTGATGGATTCGTCGGGCAAAGGTGTGATCGGGAACAATCGGTGTGTTGCTGTCTTATAGGCTTAAAGTTCACTGATTCAAACACACCCGACGGATCTGTCGTGCAAAAGTGTAATCGGGAAGAATCGGCGTGTGGCTGTCTTCTAGGTTTTACCTTTGCAAAAATGTGGAATATATGTACTCAATACACGTGTTCGTGTAAATACCACCTATATAAGCATTGTCTCAAAACTGGGGGTCCTCGGAGGTCTTAAAATAGCATTTGGCAAGAGAATCGATCACCTGATTGCAAATTATTATAAACTTTAGGAACTTCTAAAGTTCAATATAGTGTGAGTGAGCCAGTTCCTCAGGAGGACAGTAACCCTTCTCTCAACGATATATATATATATATATATATATATATATATATATATATATATATATATATATATATATATATATATATATATATATATATATATATACATATATATATATATATGTATGATTCCACCCCCTCACCCAGCACCAATACAATGCGATCACTTGGAACGTTTACATAGACCCAGCATAGAATACTAAACACAGGCAGAGTCTAAGAATAGCTTCAAGTCGCTATGTATTGGCGGAGCATAGCACCACAGTGAATGGGGTGATATATTAATATGATTACTGAGGAGGTCTAGCAGTGCAAACAGATCCAGATCACTCATTGAGTGCTGTGGGACAGAAATAGCCACCGCTGATAGATTACGAAGAAGATTAAACGTGTAAAGAAAGAGATCCCAGAAAAATGAAAATCGTAGCTGCATTGTAGTTTCCTGATATTCTCGAAAGTACAGTTGATTTGGGTTGAATTAACTGTTCATAGAATCGTACTTTATTTTCCACAATGGACAGTTTATTCTATCGTCATTTATAAACACAGCGTGAAACTTTTTTGACGAGATAATCGTGTATTTATCTTGAAAACTGTCTTGAATCTTTAATAATCGCTATCAATCAACGATTATCTCGTCTAAAAAACTAGTCCTGAGACCCGACATTTCTGATCTCCACCATTGTCTGCTCTCCGACCTCCCTGGGTTCACTACTCACGTGGGGGGGGGGGGGGGGGGGGCACATGTACGCTATTGAAATATAGCCTAAAATCTTATCCTTTTCCCCATGTTTATAGACCCCTTGCAGGACAGACACCTTCGTGCTGGGCGCAGCCATATTGGAGACCACCGAGCAGACATGATCTCTGAACTCGTTGTATATATGCGACCAAAAACAACTAGGGACAGATTTGATTCAGGCACACTATCCATGTCTCCATATACTACATATTGTTTCTACTTCATTCAACTTTCCCTGATGTGATATATTATATCTACAACTCTTTACTTTCCATATATATATATATATAACTACTCTCCTTTCCACTACATATATTGTTTCTACTACACTCAACGTTTCCATATATCATATATATATATATATGATATATTCTATCGTCATTTATAAACACAGCGTGTTTATATATTATATATATATATATATATATATATATATATATATATATATATATATATATATATATATATATATATATATATATATATGATGTATTATGTCTACAACACCACCTTTCCATGTATATATAAACTACTCTCCAATACACTTCATATTGTTTCTCCTAAAGATATGACACTGTATTTACAAAGTGTTGAACACACGTCACTGCCTCTGAGTGACTGAGGAGAGTGCAGCTCTGTGAGAATTCCACCGAACACCCACCGGCTTCAAGAATCAGCCTGTCCCCCGCCCGGCAAACACGGGTTTATCAACAGCAACCTTGCAAACTCCCTAATCGAGCTAGTGTTGAAGGAAAATAGAAAACAGGAGGCGTGTATGTGAAGGAGGACGGCGGCGTGCGCAGGGCGGGCGCCACTCGGACTGACTCCGTCCAAAGAGCTCGCCTTCTGTTGACTCGCGGGGCGACTTACCCTTTAGTCAACATTTATTCACCGGAGCTGGCAGTGCGGGAGGGATGTTGTTTCAAATGGCCTCTTCTTGACTAGAATGATTTTATTTATTCTGGAGTTTAGTGTTTAGTTACATGAAAGCATGAAGTGATTTGTTTGTTTGAGTATCGAGTATACTGCAAAATGAAGTGCCGTGACTATCTAAAGATTCTTATAGTAAAGTCGATGAAAATATACAGAAATAATATTTTGTTTTTTCTCTAGTTGAACTCGAAAATGAATATGAATTGAGGAATTTCATATTGCAACTAATTTGATCTATCTGAATGATACCAAAAGTGGTCTTCTGGTTCGATCGATGGTGCATGTCTATGTGGTGTGGGAAGTAAAATAATTCTCACCTTGGTAAATGTTTAGGGGTCAGATTTTTACCTAAATTCATTACATAGATTCGATCACTACCCTTGTGGTGTAAAAGAACCTGGAGAAAGTCTGATAAGAATCTGTGATGGTTAACTGGCCGTTAAATCAAACCAACAAACAAATAAACAAATACTTGTGGTGGTTGAGCCTTAATGGTGTGTTCTACCGGATCGGCCATATTTCAACACCACCAGCTCCTTCCAAACATGCTTTTAGTGAGGCCCATACCATGGAGAACCCATATGGCCACGTGAACCCACGTGATCAGTGGTAACGTGGTGCGGAGGTGTACATAGTTACAATAGTTCCTCACCAGTCCGCATTATCCCCAAATTCCGAATACTGAAAAGTATAAGAAATTAGCACTTTGTCGTGGAATAAAAATGTGGGATTTATTACCCAAGGAAATACAGCTAAAAAAAGCTTGTGATAGTTTTAAAACTCATGTAAAGGAGTTTATTATCCAGAATAATGAAATTTTTATTATTTAAATTGTAGGATATACGTTTGTGGCGTCCATTGTACTGTCCAATGTAGTGTCCTCTGGTATTAGTGTGGAAGATCGCCCATTAAATTGGATTTTTTTATATGAAATAAACACGGCTTGATAAAAAAAAACACAGATTTCTATTCATTATCCACCTAGTACAAAGTGTCCATAGAAAACACTGGCGAAGCGTGTGTCTACATACTCAGAGCATATAGCTATGTTGTATGTTCTGGGCTGCAAAAGCCGGCGCATATGGAAAAAAATATTGCATATGACAAAATAGTGAGTACCTAAATGAACTAATATTGATACACTACTTGTCAGGAAAGGTTGAATAATCAATACAATATAGACTGACTATAGATATAACCAGTTGTATGCTCCTCGGAGTTGACTCCTTGTATACGCTTGAATGTGCTCGGATATTACTATGCTTCGGAGCATACGACCGCTTGTATCTGAAACCAGTTTATATTGTCTATATATCCGCCTGACAGTCGTTAGCACGGCGCACGTGTGGCGGCCGTGCGGCGCCCGTACAGCGCTGTTTAGTATGCCTGGTGGAATACGCCATTTATTCCGACTGGAACCTTGGGCATACGCAATGGACTGCAAGTCCATTCAGATCTCAGCTTGGTTTACTCTATTAACTCCAATTACACAATTGACTGCAGTTAGATTCAACAAAGGACTTTGGTACAAAATGTTACCGTTAAAAACCACTTACCCCACTTTCCAAACATAAAAAGAATGTTTTCTAATAGATCAGGTTTTAATTTTCTATTCAGGTAATGCAAAACCAGTACAAATTTGCAAGGTGTCTCTTTACTCGGTTGGCAGAGTAATTTCTGTCGGGCTCAGATTTACAGACGTGCAGCTGGTCGAGTCGCATACGAAATCTTCATTTAGGAAATAAAGCCTATCGTTGTGCTTTATTTTTCATTTTTGGGGGCTTCCTTTTCTTATATAAGGAAATATCTATCAAACCATTTCTTTTAATTATAGTTTTTCCCTTTTGCTCACACCCAACTGGTCAGGATTTCAGATATCGTAAATAGACACATTCATTTGGAAGATATTGATGTGATAATAGCCTGCTTCAGATCCTTAAAAAGAATGCTGTTGAACTCGAACGCTTGTTGTATACTGTAGAACCCCGTGTAAGTGGTCACCATCCGTTCCGGACCAAAGTGTCCGCTACGCGGGGTGTCCGTTTAAATGATGTTAAAAAAACCATCTAATAGACCCTCTATTCCAAGCAAAAGGGACCGCTTACGCGGGGTGACCTTTAGGCGGGGTTCTACTGTAGTTATAAGTCGAGAATAAATCGTTCTATTCACACATAAACCATTTGCATATATACATATATGAGAGGTCGGTATGAACAGTAAACCTTGGGCCTCTTAAATAATTTAGGCTCCTACATTAGGACCCTTTTCTGTATGCCAACAAGACACCGGGTCGTTGCGGGTCAACGTTATTCAACACCCTGGTTCTACTGTACATTGACTGACCAATGATTATCACGCAGATGCGCTCCTGTCTAATGACCGTACCGACTACGATGCGACCATTTGTGTGCATTTTGAACTAATTCAATGTAAAATCATAATTTTATAATATTCCCTTATCGTCCAGTGGCGTATTCATGAAATTTTTAAAATGCAATATTTAGCATACACGTTTGAATACAATAATGTTTGGACTTCTATTGACAACTTATCCGAGTACGTATTCCCTAAATAGAATTCAAATTTTACAAATCTTTCGGTTTTTTTTTGTTTTTTTTTGTCCCCTGTGTTACGATAATCAGTAGTCTAAAAAATATGACCTTCATTTTCTGTCCATCAGAATGATAAATGCAGCAAGTTTTGGAGCGACAAAATAATTTGCAAGGCTATGAGCCTCTGTCGACGAAGGATGCCGTTCTGGTAGCATCCAGTGCACATTCCCATGCCTGCAGGAAAGGTAGTCCTGTTGAACTACGTAACACCTCTGAGGCTCCTACTCTTTCAATAATAATCGAGTGGATTGTTTGTGGTTCCGTCAGCAGGTATGACCAGGTAATACTCCAGTCCTGCCTCATTCTCAGCTCAGAGGTTGTCATCAGCCCCGAAGGTTCAGGGTTTACAGACTTCTACATTTCAATGGATTTTCAATCTTTTCACCCATGACAAGGCAATGATCTAACGATCTTTCAAGAAATTTAGATTAAGGCAGATTTGATTTAATAGTGAAGTAAAAATCCTTATCCCAATATTCCAGAAACGTTCCTATGCCACCTCAAATATCCAAAAATTCACTTACACAGGGGTGTTGAGCCTCGGTAGAGACCTGCTCTGTTCAAACTAAACTGTCAGCAAATTATTTCAAAATGTGTACATCTCAGTATGTCCACTCTTCGCACTGAATATTTCCAGTCATATGATTGGCCAGAACAGGGAGAAGCTAGGCTGGGTTGGTACCCTGCCCCTGAATAACAGACGACAACCTTTTTGTCCTACCCCTACTGTAAACCCTGAAGTTGATTTAGTCTTTATCCTCCAAGGCATACAATCATAGGTAAGAGATAGACGGAAAGGGAATACACAAACAGACAGATTAGTGAATTGATAACATTATAGCAGGTCATCGGGCACTTTTAGTTACTGTAATATGCTTCTTTGTATTAAACCCTGATTGATTGTATGAAAAAGGATACCCTAATGGATGCAGGTTCTAAGTTGGCAGATTTGATGTATGAGATGAGATATCTGATTGTCTTTGAGTAGATAATACATTGTATGTATGTCCTAGGATACAATATTGAATGTATCAAATGAAACATCCTATCTAATGTCTGGGCTGTGATACCATATCTAATATAAGCGACTTGATGGTGCCCCGTTATAGATCAGTGGTTCAGGTTTGTAACCCCAAGGTTGTGGGACTTAGCTTCTCCTTCACCCCCAGCAATGGTAAATTTACTACTGTATCAAAAGTCAACCCTTCATCTATATGTGGTGTGAGAAGTAAAATAACTCTCACCTCGGTAAATGAGTAGGGGTGAGATTCCTACCTGAATTCATCTCATAGAAAACCAGCTAGAAAAGCTGAACGTTGATTTGTCTCTATATATACTCTGGAACGTTAAACAAACAAATCAAACCCTGCCTGAGACTACGTACCTCAGGTTGAGGTTGATTGAAGGAGTACTCTGCTAGGCCGATCTCTATTCCTTGATCCTACCATTGGATGTATATCCTATAAAGAAGCAAGCTTAGTTTGGCTGAGACAGAGATCTTAATCATTTTTACAAGGCCTATGTGTGTGGGGTTAGCTCAGTGGTTAAGGTCACTGGACTTGTAATCCCTAGGTTGTAGGACCTTGTGGGTTTGAGTACCCTACAGCCACTATCCCTCTTAAATCAAATCTAACCAACAAACTAACAAACTAGGAGCAAATGGTATGTTCATCAGAAGGATGAGCATGGAATTATGAATAAATAACAATTAAAACGTTTGAGTTATATTAAGTCTATGGGTCGTTTTTGTAACCCACTTGCACCCAGTCAACTTGCTTCAACAGTCTGTCTATTATGATTCAAATGTATCAACCACCAGTGGGTCAATGAGGTATTTCGGTCTCTAGTGACTGGTTATGCTCAGTTGGGCATGCCTCCAAGACTTTGTGACATTGACCCTCTGCTTTTTTCCCATTGTCAGTGTAAGAATGCAGATGATGAAGGGTTAGTTTTTTGTAGCAAGCTCAAAGTCTATGTGACCACTCTAAACTTTAGGTAGGGTATAAGAGCGTGTGGCACATGCTCAACAAGTATATGGCCTACATTCTGTGATGATTTGACAATGGGTCCACTGTATGTGGTTCAGCCTGCAAAAGCTCTCTGAATCGACTAAAAATCCATCCAGAACCTCACCCCAATTGACAGCAATATACCCATACTCATTCATATATTTAATGCCAAATTGTAATTTAAGCTAAAGTATTTTTGATAAAGAGCTGTGCGAATGTTTCCGGTCTTCAATTTTTATTCTGGAGGGTCTAGCTATGTATGGTGCAAGGCAGCCCTGTTTTCAGTAGGCTCCAGGGTCAGTATTTCGGATAATTTGTAGTTTCATTCTATGTTAGCCGAACAATTATTCTTACATAGATATTTCAGATCATAAGATCAACTTGCATTTGATAATGGTGGTCATAGAGTACATATAAGAAGTAATACCTATATCTATGATATATACAAATGAAGCGAGTGATAATATATTGTTGCAAATAAATATGTAAGTAGGAAACCCCGCTGACATCCCTGTTGTCGTTCAATAGTAGAAATGTATGGTAGGGGAGGGAGGGTTGATTATACAGACCAAACAGAACATAACAGCCATAGCGCAGAGCCAAGGCTTTCTTTGTCCATGCGTTAGTTACTTCGATCGGTACAGGCTTTGTGAATGTCTAGGAGTTATTTAAGGGGGCGTGCTGAATTTTGTTTGTGCATATGGAAATATGGTGTAGACACAAAGAATGCTAGTCTTTGAATAATCATATCGTCTCGGTCACTTCAAGTTCATGAGTGTTTACTGGATCTGTGCATACGCCAGACGTCAACATGTTACTGATGTATGAAGTGTTCCATCAGACCAGAGACATGTTTCTCGACAAACATAGCAGGCGCCTTTATATTGGCTGTACTTCTGATTTAATATCCTACTGTATGTTAAGACCAGTATATCTGTATTCTGCTCTCTACCTTGTAGCACTGCCAAGGCAGATTTCTTTGCTGTTTGCTGAATTGATTTTTGGAAAGTATATAGATGGTGACGCACTAGAAAGTGCAGTGTTTGTTGGGAGACATTCCTGGATACTGTTTACTTTTAAAATTTACAGTGAACAAAGACTTTTCTGTGGTTAGAAGAAGCTGCATATATACAAATTTATTGCTGAAACGAAAGTAATCTCAATCGTTGTCCTTATACAAACAATGAACCAAGTCACAGTGTGTGTGGTCAGTGTGTCTAGAATTAACAACATATAGGATTACTTTCTGTTATACATCTATTTGGAAATTACAAGCATTGGGTTATCTGAAAAATGGCTTTGAAATTCAAACATACTTTTTTTGCTGCTCATTTTTTGCTAGGGCCCACACATTGCATTTAGAATAGACGGTTCACTCTGGTACAGCGTGGTCTTTGACCAGGTTTTTTAAAGGGACATATTTTAACGACCCTAGAATATATGAATTAAGTAAGATCTCTAAAAATCGCCTTGCATGTTTACATTCACATAACACAGCGGGCACCTTCAATATACTCCATATGTTCATATTTGGACTACTTTAAATGAAAGTACCGATAAGAGCGCTATCCAATTCACATAAATCATTAGTAATTTACTTGATGTGTTTCATATTAGGCACCACATTATTGATTGCTTCAAAAGACTCCATTTCCCCCAGCAAGTTTAACAGTTAGATCTGAGAGAATATATTGTCTAATGCATACTTTGCGCATTGGCATTCACCGATAGTGACACTCTCCCAGATATGGCAGTTTTCCTCTTTTCCAAGAAAATCCTTTTTTTTCATTTCCAGTTTATAAAAAGCTTTCTTTCTGTATAAAAGAGATAGTATTCAGAAATATTTCCACTCACTCGATGATGGGCAGTTTCCATGTTTAAGAATTGCAAGGCAATAATTGATCCTGGCCTAACGAAGGCCTCATTCCCCACTGGACGAAACCTGGGCTCTTGGAATCACGATTATCACTAATAAATACTAATAGACTAATGCAACAGGTAGTGTTGATACAAATTGGACACCAAAATTTATGTCTGATCCGTGGTTTGTTGGTCTTTCACTATACAGAAATTACAAGGTAGTTATTTGTTTCAAATTACCGACATGTTTCGGACTATCTCGGTGGTTCAAACCACCCAGACACCCTAGCGCCATTTAATGGCCAATACAATGTGTTTTCCACGTTTTCTCAGTCTCTCTGAGGCAGGAAATTCCACATGAAAAATATTTCCACCTTTCTTCTGATACCAACTGACATCTCTCTTTAAGTAACAAGAAAAATACTGATTAGCACCATGCCTACTTTCTTATGGGGAGTATCATCGTTTTATACAGTAATATTGCTCTATTGACATCTAGATGCTTACGAATTTTAGATAGGATGTACATTTTGTGTGATACCAATTTTATTACATCATCAAAGTGTTTTGACATGGTCATATATTGGTCAAGGTGTGCACCTAAGTACCTGTATGTGGTCACTCTATCAAGTTGTACATCATTCAGCTGTATTTTCAGATTTATTTTCAGAATAAATGATTTGAACCAAATACTCCATATTTCGTTTTCCGTTCGTTTACTGTTAAGGCACTTGTTGATATTTTCTATAGATACATCGATATCAGAGTTGACGAATATACGACCAAATCGTCTGGGTACAATTTGCATCCACTTTTGACTATACAGCTCTTAACATCATTCATGTATATCATAAAGAACAAGGGTCCTAATATGGACCCTTGTTGAACTCTGCATTCGATGTCTGTCCAGTGTGAAGTCTATGCATACTTTGCGCATTTGACATTTAACGATAGTAACACTCGATCACAATCCTTGTGGTGTCAAAGAACCTTGAGAAAATCTGGTAAGAACCTATAATGGTTAACTGGACGTTAAATCAAACCAACCAACCAACCAACGCGTCCCAGAGATGGCAGTTTTCCACATTTCCTAGAAAATCCTCTTTCTTTTCATTTCCAGTTTATAAAACTGGAGATAGACCTATTTCAGCCTCGTCTATAATATACCAGTCTGAAGTCATGTTGTTAGGTTTTGTTCGTTGCTTTCTACCATTCAGTTAATTAATGCCTACTTTCTCGGTTATAATTGACAGAGTGGCAGGCAACTCGGCGTACATCCTGGGGACCTTGGCCGAGTCGGAGCTTGGCTGTTACCGGGTCATCTCCCTCACATCGGGCAATAACCCGGAGGGAGCACGCATTCTGCCCGACCTCACCAACATGCTCACCTTCAACGACTCGGAGAGCGTGATGAACGCTGCCGGCACCATGGGAACGCTGGTAGGCAGACGACTTTTAACTCCAGGCTTTACAGTCTTTCAGGTTCAAATTTATGCATTTGCTGTGCAAACGGGTTTTTATTGGCAAGTTATTGGCAAGACGCCCACGACTTTTGGAAAATCCTTTAAGACGCACCCCCTCCCAGCCCCCCTCCCCCAACCCCAACCCCTACCTTGTCATTTCCAGCGGATAAATGTGGTTCCATCCTCCAATATTTGTTGAAAAAATGTATCGTAATATAACATTAAAATTATATACATCCTTTGATTTGAAGGCATTTCTAATGGTACCCCTCGAAATTCTCACTTTCCCTCGGGAAAAACGAGCATATGAGATGCACCCCGAGTTTGGGCGAATCCTATAAGACGCAACAGCGGTTTGGTTTGCGTATAAGACGCGTCCTATACGTGAGAATTTACTGTATTTCTAAATACAGACGTGTTCTACTTGCAGGCCGAGAGTCACGAGGGTCGTATGTGGATGCTGACAGAGTCATGTCTTCCACAGACACTGACACACATCACAACACTGCTCGGCAACGACAACCTCTGGACAGCCAGTAACGCAGCACTCGTCCTCGCCAGGTAAAACCAATCCTCTCTCAGTGACATGCAAAGACATGATTATTGAATATGCCGCGGAGGAGTAGTGCTAGTCAACTGAACATTTTTTATATATATATATAGCAGTCCTTATCTCTGTAGAAGTCTGCAATATTCTCATCCTTTGTGGTGATATACCGAAATATCATTTACGCCAGTGACCACATCTTTAAGAATTGTCTAACGTTAAGATTATCTGAAGTAATATTATCACATTGTCCATAGAGTCTTAGCTGTTCTGTCTTTAGTTTTTATATGGTATACTCACAGAAAAACAACAATTGTACATTTCTTTCCCTAAATGTACCCAGCTGTAGAATTGTCATTAGAAAACAACGTTTTGCCCCAAGAGGAGACAAGATATCTCAAATAAATGTATCGTTATTACTTTGAGGAAACTTAAGCTATATAACCCACCAGTACACAAGGTCTGGAATGAATCACTGTATTCCTATATACCCATTATTGAACTAAATAGAGTTACATACCGGTGCTGGGGGGTGCATTAAAAATAAGTTATGTGTCGAGGTTGACATTTTCGTCCCGCTCTCATGTTTTCGTCCCGCTCTGACCTTTTCGTCCCGCTCTGATCACGTGATACAATACAGCAGCGGGACGAAACAATAGCTGTTGTGGTTACTCAATAAGGGTGGTCACTTGCTTCGGAACAGTTTCAGGTAAAGAATTAAGCATTTTTATCGATCTTTGAAGTTATATAGGAATAGGGAAACCAAGTACCGGTAAGCAAAAGTCAAAGTAACTCGGTAAGGCTTGGGAAAATTACTGCCCGCGGTTGACGCCTTGGGCAGTAATTTTTCCAAGCCTTACCTCGTAACTTTGAACTTTTTCTCACCGGAACATAGTTTCCCTCTATTCCAATTACAAGACTAGTAAATTACCATCTCGTTCTGTGACTTGTACAGCATGGTCAGGACGTTCTATATAGATATGTAATGTGTAAACCCTGTATTGCAATAAAAATATTTTATTATTTTTTCTTACCCCAATTTTCTACCCAGTGTGTATGCAATAAGACTCACTGCTTGCTGAATATCTCAGTTATTTGTCTTCACTTAAAAGGGCGTATTCCACCAGGTATACTGAATGATGTTACAGGGGCATCACACAGGCGCCTTGTTAATGAATGACAGGCAGATATGTAGGAATAGGTGCGGTGGAGCAGGCCACATGCTCACTGGCGGTGACTGTATGGCCAAAACCTGCTAAAACCTGATAGAATAGCTTTAACCTGTTACCTACCGGTGGCGCCCATATGGCTACCATTTGAGCGCTGTCGTGGAAAGAGCTTTACTAAAAGCATGTTAGGAAGGCGCCTGGTTGAGTTGAAATCTGGCTGTCTAGTGGAACACACCCTTAAGAACAACTTATTCTTGCCAGGTTGACCATCGCGGAGGAGGGATGCGAGCGTCTGTTGGCCCACAAGGATGTAGAACATATCCTGACAAGACTAGTTCTCTCGCTCGGTATCGATGAAGCAGGTGAGGCATTACATACTAATTTGAAAATAAATGCCTATTTTGAATTTTCATTAATCCTTGATGTGTTAAGAGCATAAATTACATTTTGGTTAATCAGGGAGTAATCTATAAAAGTGAGAAAAAAAACCCACAGTATTCATAAGGAAACATGATTTGGTGAATAATTGGTAACGTAGCCTTCTGTCTTACCAAGGTATATGAATCTGGTGGTATGGCTTTATAAAAACTATTCATATTTCTGAAACAGGGAAAATACATATAACTTGATTCTTTGGACGTGATTCACAGCTGTTCTTACCAATATAAAGCCACCATAATTGTGTAAGATGTTTTCTTTATTGATCAAATATACAATATATTTGCTTTTTTTTGCATATAGTTATTTGTTTGGTTCACCAAGCATTACATTGAAATTCTTGTATATTTTGTTTAAATTTCTTTACAGGAAACTAGTCATTTATACAAACCTAGACTAATAATAAAGAAGGCATTAGTATCAACTTTCATAGCTGGTTTTCATACTGTATGCCCATATAGGTCCCTTCCGATTTGTTTAATACAAGAAGTACGGTACACAGTTACAATATACTTTTCTATGATACTATATGAATTGATATTTCAATTGAAAAATCACCAGGTGCCAGATATGCTCAGGTAAGGAGCGAGAAATACCCGCAGGTATATATATTCACCACTTCTTTAAAAGGCCGCATTGAGCAAAGGGTTTCAGCCATTGGTTATGCTTATAAAACTGCTCATTACAAAGAGCTCACTTCTTGCGTAGTATCGGAGTATTTGCTTTCATTACCTTATCACTCTTCACACAGGCCATGCAGGTGAGTCGATGCGAGTGGACCCATCTGCTCACACCTAGCTGAGCTGCATATCGTACGCCTCCCCCTCACACACACACTGCACACACGTACCTCTCACAAAGCGGCACAGGCCTTCTGCACCCACGCACCTCTAGTAGCCCTGCCATATTTCCCAAATGTCCCGCTTAGGGGCTTCCTGTGAGCTTAACAACTCGATGGCTACCACAATTAGATATATTATAATTAGTATATGCTCAAGTTTTGTTTTTTTTTGTTTTTTTTTAAACAATAGTATATGTTAAAGTGCACCAAGTGGTGCTCCGGTTATGTAATGCAATGTTGGGATGGATTATCAAGAAGATCACCCTGGTTTCGTAGAGTTTTTTTTCCAGTCTCGAATAAGAAAATTCATATTATTACATAATATACTCTGTATAGTACTATGGATGATAATTAGATAAAAGCGATGTATAAGCAATAGTGCCTGAATGCGAGGCATACTTTTATCATAAAAAAGAGAGGTAAGTGACGTCTAGGTGGCAAGAATTGCCAAGGATCACTCTGATTGTTTCTATTCATACAGGCCTCCCAGTGAAACCTTTAAAACCTATAAAACCTATAAAGATAATTTTCACTGCGATGCAGATTAATGTGTACAGGAAATATCAGACGTTAAATTGACACAATGTTAGATTGTCAAATGACAAGAAATCCACATTATCAGTTTATTTAAGAGATCATAAAGGTGTTTAAGAATCAACAGTTGGTGTGACTTCTTGCCAGGCTGGCTTGCCTGTTGGAAACACAACATGCATATATATACTTGCTGGGTATTATAACCTGATGAGCCAGACATCCTGCAATTTAGTAGTAGGTACATTTTTTAGAAATCAAGAACTAAAAATAGGTGATTTATTTTGACTCTCATTATGCTGAATATGTTAACCCTAAAAACCTATAAAAGCCTATGTTTTTGGCCTTGAGAAACCTGTAAAAACCTATATTTTGATTTTCAAAACCTGTAATAAAACCTGTATTGAGGAAGCTAGGCACTGGGAGGCCTGTTCATATATAAACTCAGATGTATAATCACATTCCTGAAAATGAATAATGGTAGGTGCTTCAGTATTACTCCAAAAGGAAATTACCAGAAATGCCCAGAGCATACAGCATATTTGTTCACATTCAAATTCAAAGCAGTCCAGTCAATCACTGAGCATTGATAGATATAACGCTTCGATGTCAAATAAAAAATAAGCAAGGCATATGAAATATAGAATTGACTTAGATAAACAGGGCATATAAGACATACATACTGAGTATGTAAATTTTATGAGCAGGGTTACATAACATGTAGATGTCGCAGTGTATGAATGAGCAGGGCATAATAAAGAAGAAACTAACAAGTTTTGATCAAAGTCGTCATTCCCCACGAGCTTGATGTTGAGTGATATGAACGAGGACGCAGCTGAGTGAATATCACGTACCATTCAAACAAGATAGAGAATGACTTCTTTGACCAAAACTAGTTGCTTTCTGTATTTATCTTACCCTTGTACATACCAAAAGAATGGTCGATGCATAGGATACAGACCATGGAGAACGGACTGCAATACTCATTGGGGCATGGAGAACGAGTGCCCAATGTTAAGCCTATGGGACAAAAATACCAGGGGTGAGATAAAACACAGATGTCGCGGTATAAATGAGTAGGGCATATACCATAGATGCCATGGTATGAATGAGCAGGGCGTATAACATAGATATCGTGGTATAAAGGAGTAGGGCATATAACATACAGTTGTAGAGCCTAATTTTCACATCTAAACTAACTCATTATTGATGTATTTTCACCTGACGTTCTCGTCGCTATGTAATATACTGTCTAGCATTTATCACTAATTAACCCAATAGTCTTTAATAAATCAAAATCCCTAATTATTTGGAGGTGATGGGCATAATAAGGTAACGACATATCAATTACACGTCAAAAAATACCCCCCAGTCTCTCTAAATAGAGCTTGGATGTCCCTGCTAATATCAGCTACCCAAAGTAAGATATATGATTTATACTTGTTCATACATTTACATGTAATCATTGATAGAAAAAATGAAATGAAGGAATATCGTGAAATTTGAAAATTTAGATTTTTTCTGATCTGATTTACTATTTCGTGCGTCTTTGTGTTTTTTGGTATTAATACATGTACATTCATATATTGTCAGATTAATGTAAGTCATATTCCGGTGATTTATTCTGTGAATTACGCTTCCTCATACTCCTCTATGGAGAAACCAAACAAGAGTTAGCCGTGTTGTTGTCTATTGCACGACGGCAAGATCGTATATTACTGCGCGAGGCGAAGCTGAGAGCAGTAATACATGATTAGTGCGATGAACAATAACATGACTAACTCGAGTTTGGTTTAGAATTTATCCTACCCCACCCGTCTAAATTACTTCTACATTAACAAATGATGTCATTTGTCAAGTGTATCCCACTAGAGCGATATTTTTCATTTCTGAACTCCAGACCGAATACAATGACCCAATGTTAAGCCTATGGAGTTTTTTATTAGGGGTAGGATAAATGTCCTTGTTGCATGCAGACTGATCCTCTCCACATTACAGGAATGACCAACGTGTTGTGTTGACCGCATAGTCAGTCATGCGCCCTAATTTCATTCAGAATTGTTGATAAACTTTTGTATCAGTTTCCAATGTAGATTTTTTTTTTTTTTTTTTTCCAATGTAGATTTAAGGGCGTATTCCACCAACAAGACAAAAACGTTGTACAGCGCCCGTATGGCGGTTGCTGGGGTTGCTGGCATATCTGCTCAATTTTAAATCATCTGTCGGGTTGGTGGAAGCACACACCAGACGTTTCAGCAGGCGTCGGCTCTCCTGCCAGACGTTTCAAGACGTCTGTTGGAGGATATTGGGGGTCGTTGGAGTGTCGCTTCACGGTTGCTGAGCGTCTGGCAGAAGAGCCAGTTGAGATGCGCTTCCACCAACTAGATTTTTTCAGGCGATAACCCAACCGATACTCCAATAACCCTCCAAGAGACAGAATTTGCCCATATAGCGAAAAACTGATCGATTAGGTTTTTATCGGCTAGAATTGAGCATCTGGTCGATGCATTTGAAGAGTGCGACACCCGCGGGTTCTGCCGGGACCTGTGGCGAGGAATCACCGCCAACAGAGCGCGAGAGATACCGGCGATACCCGTAGCCGCAAACGGACATTGAAAATTCCGACACTTTCGGCAGAATTATAGCACCATAGTGTGCCATACACATTCATAACATCAATCCTTATCTTTATTTACCTTCATTGTTCGATTTAACGTCAAATTCCACGGTTATTTCACCTTTTCTGACCGTTCCCGTACAAATCCTGACACAGCGACACACTGCTTCGCTCGATACGCGTTTTCGCGGGTTCAGAGCGTCGTAGTGTATCGCCACACGCCGCGCCGCCTATTGAAGAACTCGATTACTACGTAAAATGCGGCCAACGTCCACCAGTCGGCGCCATGGCAGGGGCGTCGGCTAGGATCTGCTGGAACTTTGAACCCACCAGACGCTCGTATGGCGTCCAAATGAACGTCTGTGGGGGGTTTCGGTGGAGCAGCGACGCATTTTGAGGCCATTTTTCCAGACATTTCAACCGACGTCTTCTGAAAGGTTGGCTGGAACGTCTGTTGACGTTGAAAAAGTGGTTGTTTGGTGGAACACTGGCTTTATGTAGCAACAGTCAAGGTCATATCATCTAGAGATTGAATCTATGAGATGTGGATGACAGACAAACAGGGTAACACAGCAGTGTGAACGAGACTTGAACCAAGAACCCTGCAGTGTACAGTCCAACGATCTACCAACTGCACTACACTGCGGGCCGTTGGTCTTTTTCAGAATATTCCATTCATCACAATTCTCCATTTGGCACTAAGTATAAGATGTGGGCACAGAAAATAAATCAAGATTGTCACTTCTCCCCCATGGGAGTCAAAAGTCTATGACTATCAGTGAAGGTGTTGTTTTGACATTTTCATGATTGCAGTTCAATATAGGGGGTGGTTGTGAATCACACGGCATCGGCGGCCTGCCAAATAGTATAATGCTGATAGTGTACAAAGTCACAGGCTAATCCAAGGGCTGATGTTGGCGACGGCTGTGTGGGCGACATTTGCAGGCAACCCACAAAAGCTAATTTATTAGGTTTTGTGGACCGGCGCCTGCGACACCGCCATGTCGCAGCCAGCGTTGTGCATGTTGTCAGCCCAATGGAAGACCCCCATTTTGAACTCCCTGCATACTGGTTTCTCCACCTCATCTTGATTCATGGGAAAGAACTCCTTTTCTAGAATTTCCATTTTTATTTACTCACAACTAGTGCGAGAGTTTTGTAATAACATCAGAGGTTGTATTGTCCAGGTACAATACATCCTTTAGTCTTGCTCGGTAGTATTATGCTCTGTAGTATTGCGAGAAAATGTGATAACCTCTTGCCCTTTCAACACACCTACCTGCAAACTCTTCAGAGCTTATAGTTCCATCTCTAGTTATCCCAATATTTATAGTGCAATCGGATTGCGTTTCTTTAATAAGATCCATATTGTGCTTTACTAAATAAAAACAACCAAATAATTTTAGATAGTGACACAATGAGGCGTTTTAGTACATCCTGATATTATGTCCGAGTTACGTCCCATTACATTGTTTAGCAACTTAATGCATCTTCGTCATCATGTACCACGTATGATAATTCTGTCGACTGTAAAGATACACTGACTGGAATTGGCTGACCTTTTGACCTTGGGTCCCGCAGGACGCGGGATGAACGCAGCGTTCGCGATCGGGCGTCTCTGTGACATGGAATGGGGGCGGAATAAATTACTCTCACTGCCGGACTCTGAGAAAATGGTGAGCAATCCAAGATATAACCATCTCATCTCACCTCACTTACGCTACCTGTATGGTCTAGGGTAACTTCTATATAACTCTGTAACATCTAGTTTCATTCCAGTTTCATGTAATACTCAACATTGATTTTATAATAAAAGGATGTTCTAAAGACAAAAATGTAAACTGATTTAAAATGTACATGTTATTATCCATTTGAGTTGTTATTGTATATAATCAACCTTGAGTAACTGTAAGAGTTATTGGTTGACAGAGATTTGTAAATTCAGGTGAAATCTGGATAGTGACCTAAGGGGGCGTCTGTATTGTTTTAGTTCATGCTGGTATTATGTCCGAGTTACACAGAGACAGCTCGCATATAAATCTAGAAAGATGCACCATTTCTTAGATAGTTCATTGTCCATAAATGAAGCACACTTCAGAGTGCAATATATCTTTATTGCGTATTCTTTGCATCTTACATTCCTGATTGAACATTCTCACTAGTAGTTTCAAGTAGATTATTGAAGATGGTAATGAGGTATCAATATTAGCTTCCCAAGTTAAACTCTTTTTATTTGCAATCTGCACTTCGAAGAAGTTATTGTGAAGGGTATTACCAGTACTGACAAATGATAACGTTATAGATTGCCAATGCCCAAATACTACGAAGGAACTGCATCGAGATACATAGCTGCAGAACATATGCCATGAGTTGCAGAGTAATCTTATGAGGCAAAGCCAAGTGAAATATGTAGCAAACGAAAACGAATGGCATATTTTCAATGCCTATAGGTTGAGTTTTCACCCCTATCATTAATTGGCTAATGCTTGTGATATCATCTCCCATTTATTTTTATACAATACTCCATAGGCATTGAGTACGAGTTCCCAATGTTAAGTATATAGGGAAGAAATACCAGGTATGAGATAAACATTATGCTACTGTATCAAGGTATTCGTGTTCGAATTTCTTTATTAGTGAGCATGCTTAAATTGAGAAGAACCAAGAGTTTGGCCAAGCCTTATTTATTTGTATTCTGTTTCTCGTGTGTAAGAATTACGTGCTAGTAAAACTTCCATTGTTTGTAGGTGTCATCGCTTGCTAAGATGTTATGCTGTAGTGACACTGGGGCGAGTAAGAATGCATGTTTCGCACTGAGCTGCCTAGCCACGAACAAGGAGGGTCACACGCGACTCCTGAAAAACTCCAACTCAGACGATGTGCTCAGGACGCTGTCCGAGCTGCTCTCAGCTGAGGATGCCGAGACGGGCTGGTTCGCTGCCATGTAAGCCGGTCACCCATTTTATCATCCACCTAATATGGAGTCTCCATACTAAACTTTTATCCTACCTCTTACATATCTCCAGGGTGTAACTGTATGCCATGGTTATGCCATAAAATATTTATATGCCACGCATGATATACAAAGTTAAAAACCTGTGACAGGGTAGGATAAAATCTAAACATCAGTCAATTTCATATGATTGTTTACATGGCGTTTGTTGTCTTCTGCTATAGATATCACTCAGCTCTGTTTCGTGATATCATTTCTCACGCTATATAAATAATCATATGTAATTTTGTGACGTTCCTTGATGATATGGAGTGTGTAATTCACCAGATAGAGATTACGGGTGGTCAAAATCTGCGGCCTACACAAAGCGGAGATTACAGAAAAAAGTCCCTTGTGTACAAAATAGTGCATGATAAGATCGTTAAATAATAAATATAACATAAGCTGGTTTCAGATAAAAACGGTCCTAATCTCCTCAGACTAGGTTCTATATGATATTCTCACATTACTACGTGTGTAGTCCTCGGAGATTACTGCCGCTTGTATCTGACACCCGTTAATATTGTGTATGTACCTAGTTTATCAAACATAACGTGTGTAGTTTAAGTATGACCTCCAGACAACGGTCTTGTCAATCAAGAAATGAATATGTTTTTATTTTGGGATTCACTTTTTGATATTCTTCAAATCTGTTTCATAATATCTATATTTTTTGGTAAGTGTCAAGGCAAGTGCCATCAAGTTTCAATTCAGTTATTTAAACCCAAATTGGAGATTTTTTTCTTAGAGAAAGGTGCCTTTATACGAATGCCTTACCGTTAGCACACATCTCGGGTATCTTAATCCAAATCCAAATCTATTGCTTTATTCTAATAAGCCTATACGTTCCTCATCTTAGAAAGCTATTTTACTAACAATGTGCACTAATAAGATCAAAACCTCACGTGAAACATATAGGAGGTGACACAAAGAGTCAGTAATGTTGTGGTTTTAGTATTAATGCTGGCGCACTATTGTTCCCGTTCATTTCAGGACCCTCAGAACACTTGCAAGCCAACCCAAAGGATGCCTTCGTCTTCGGGATCACCAAAGTATCATCCCAGCCTTGAAGGTAAGTTGGCGATCATTTCTTTAGTGGGGGTGTGAAGCCAAGAATTTGTTTATCATTCCCCACCAAAGTGATTCCTTACAATCACAGGGATTTAATGACATAGGGTTTCTATTACCTATTAAAGTCAACTATTCAGTAGACTAGGGTAACAAATTCGTTGATACACAACAAATTTGGGGAGTCACCAAAGCAGTGACACTATGATTGCACGCTTAATATAGCACGCCATGGTTTCGGTGATGGTTTGGAATAAAACATTCCTTCCTTTAAGGTAGAATCACCGCTGGCAGCGGGTAACTCTCTAAAGCCAGAGCAAAATCCATCATTTCACTGTTTTTACGGGAACTTTTTTTTGTTTTTTGGTCACACTGTCAACAACTGGCGTTACTACATGCCCCGTTCTGTTGTCAACGTCGCCTTGGTAGCGAGTGGTCTGACTATAAATATCGCGAGCAGACGACTGCTCCGACACTTAGATGCGGTAGCTCGACTAGTGAACACCCATAGCCACGTATTCAGAGGAGTAAAAGTAAAATATTGCCCACAAAAATAAGCAAATCCTACATATTTCATTTCCATATTCATTATTGGTATTTATAATTGCTATGGTTTTCCACTTTTCCATTGAAATCCTTGTTTTCATTTCCAGTCCTAACACTATTTTCACTTGTATCAAACAAAAATATTACAAATTGAGCCTTATTCACGCTGGTTTGAACCTCCACGTAACTCCTCAGCCCCATGGCCAAAGTTGATGTTGTTTACATGATTTAATAATGTTGAGATGAAAATACCTAATAGTACAAAATACAGGAAATCTTCATTTTATGAGGGAAATATTATATGGAATACCTTAAGCAAGGAAACACAAAATTTACCTAGAGGAGTTTTGTTCAAAATAAGAGATAAAGAAGAACTGTCAAATAGATATATTGATTTGTGATAGCTGTTGATACCTCTAGATCTAATTGGTTGATAGTAATCCATGGTTCGGTAACACTTTTACAAAACTCTAACAACATTGTCTTGAGATCATGACTTATGTTTTTTTGTGCAGTCCTTTCAGTCCTTTGTTGTTTATATATATATATATATATATATATATATATATATATATATATATATATATATATCTTTACATGTGACTGCTGCATGGAAGAACGGCTATTGCTTGTAGTCGTGAATTTGTGAGGTTTTTTAAAATCTCATTCTCCCTGAGGCAGTAAATTCCACGTTAAAGATATTACCAGGTTTTCCCTGATCACCACTGACATCCCTGTATGTTGTATGTATGTAGGCGACTGAAGGCAGGGCGGGGGTGAGTCAGGACCTGATGGACGAGGTGGTGCAGACCCTGGAGGTGCTGAAGCGACTTGACAAGGCGCCTCCTCCCGCCGTGCAGGTTCTCAGCGCCACCGAGGTCAAGGTCACGTGGACGCAGATGACAAGCAAGAGTGGCTTCAGCGTCCGCTACCACCTCTATGAGGGTGAGTTGGAAAATCAACATTAAATGAAAAGAAAACTGATAATTTAGTGAAAGCTGTAGTAACTACTGTTGTAGCTTCCTTGATGTTAACCACAGAGATGGCTGTTTTTCCTCTTTTTCCAAGGAAAATCTTGTTTTCATTTTTAAACTTAAGTTTATTATTATTATTTCAGGATTTTTAATTTTTTCATGTGTAAAACAAAGAGAGAATCAATCGGGCCTCATTCATACCAATAAAACAGTGGTTCAAACCTTCCCAATAACGATTTTTTTTGTCCATATTTTCTCAATCTCTCTGAGGCAGTAAATTCCTTATAAAAAATATTTACTATTTTTGTTCATGACCACAACTGTCATCCGTGTAACCATATTGTCCTAAAGCTGGAGGTCTCAGAGGGAGGAGGGGGTAGGGGGGGGGGGGGGGGGGGATACTATGTCCCAACATTTTGCAATGTCTCTAATTGTTAACCATATTTTACTTCTTTTTTTCTGACACAGGCTTAGGCATGTTGTATTTGTCTTTACTTTCACAAATCTATATTTATTGTTGTTTGGACCACACTGTATCTTTTGTTTCACCTCAGTCCCAAGGTTTCGCCATATTGTAAAACAGAACCCCATATAAGATGACACCTCGTGTAAGGGGTCACCTTTCGTCGGAAAAGTTGTCTCTATTAAGTGGGATTCGCACGATGGGATTGATGTACCTCACAGGGTGCTTGTCTGAGACAAATCCTGCTGAGATTCTCTTCTCGCACACAATTTCTTCATCTAAATAGTAGGGCTCCATCTACTTTAGACATGTTTTCCTCTGCAATTGATGGCGACATTTACCCCTAAAAAGGAACAGAATGTCATGAGATTTCGAACCCTGGGAGGTACATGAATCCCACCGTGTGAATTCCACTTAAAATGTCTAATTTTTAGCTAGTGTGAGGAAGCACCCCGCATCAAGGGACACTTTTGCTTGGAACACAAGACCCCCTTACGCAGGGTTCTACTGTATTTGTTAAGAAAAAATATAGAATTCTTTATTTGTTTTTACACAGTCCTTCCACTTGACATTACTGTATGCATTGTTTTGTCACAGACCTAAAGGCCTTTCTCCACTGTGCGACTGGGGGAGCTTGCAATCCGGTACCTCCAGTCTGAGACCAGCTTGGAGCTTGGCGTACCGCATGTACCTCGGATCGCAAGGTAACATCCATTCTGTGTGGAGAATACCCCCCTTGCGACTGGAGCGCTTGTGATTTTAGGTACATAGGGTATGCCTAGTCTCAGACTGGATGTACCAAATATCAAACATGTTTGATATTTAAAAATGCTTGCGATCCGGGGTACATGCAGTACTTCCAGTCTGAGACTGGGCTTACCTGGTACGCCTAGTCTCAGACTGGAGGGAAACTTGCTGTCTCCACTGTGCGTTTTGCCGAGTTGCGATCCTGGAGGTACGCCCAGTCTCAGACTGGACGCACCTATGTACCTAGAATCGCACAGTGGAGACAGGGCTTAAGGTTTAACCATGCAGTATTTTGTTTTAACGCAGACAGTCGGTGCGTGTACCAGGGCCGTGACTTGACACACACGCTGCAAGCACTGCGGCCTCACTCACAGTACACCTTCCGTGTTCGCGCCGTCACAGACGGGGACGAGGGACCGCTGAGCGACTCCGTGTCCGTCACCACAGAGGAGTCAGGTTAGTCTTCTCTCTAATTGAAAAAAACTTTAAAAAGGGGAGCAATGCGAATAGACCACAATACTGTAGACATTATGTGCTGGTGTATGAAACGGCACAGCAATGTGTACTAAAATATTAAAGGAAAACTGTGAAACTGAACACTTACTTGAAAACTGTGAATGAAATAAAAAGTTGCTCATCGCAAAAAAAATATTAAAAAAATTAATTAACTGGAATAGCATTTCCATGTTTTATCCATGCAAGATGTGTCTAGGTTATCCTTTTTTTTTTTTAAATTGTTTAGTATATAAGACACATATCAGTAGCTTTCCCAGACATTTTAATATTTCACTTTGCTTTAATGGATTTTGGTAGAGAATTCTCAATTGCTCAAAAGAAGATCTCACTAAAACAAAGATATTAAGAGTAAGACGAGGCAACATTTAAAAAAATAAAGATATTGATTCATTTGTTTTCATGAATATGGGCATAACATCCTGGACAAAATTCATCCCACTAAATCAAAGATAGAGATTCATTACTAACGATGAATGAAGAAATTTATAATAATAGCAGGAAAGCCGCCATCACTAAGGAAGTACAAAAATCATAGTCGGTTTAGTTGTGAACAGATCAGACGAAGGCATTGCTTCCCCCACCTGCTTATATCAAGTAATATGAGAAAACGTGGTTACTGAGCCCGTACAGGTGGCCGTTCGAGGTCATTTGATGACAAAAATACGGCCCGACGCCATAGGCGGGAGGGCCTTATTTTTTCATCAAATGACCAAGAACGGACACTGTACGGGCTCAGTCACTACGTTTTCTTATTACTATATAACTCCTACTTGTTTAAAATACCGTTTTATCAATTATATAAAGCCTGTGCCATTCACTACGGCCCGCTGTCACGGCGGGCGCGAACATTATTTATACTACACCCCTAGCAGCGGGTAGTATTTCATAGACGTTCGCTCACAGGTATATAGTAATACTCAGTATAAACTGTACACTATTACTGTATCACTGCCCTGAGGAAGGACTTACAGTCCGAAACGTTGGCTACATGCATACAATACAGAAGCTCGAAGTGGGCGTCCTAAACTGCCATTAAGTTTGTCTGTGTCTACTTCATTGGGAGTTTGTGGGTTTCCTCTCTCTACTAAGTATAAGGCAGTGGCACTGCTCATGATTTCTACACCCCAGTCCGTTGCCCAAATAAGAGGCATCATTATAAACCTTGCAGTCATGTTTTGCGCTCAGTGTATTTCACTGTATACGACACAGTGAAGACCTTGTTGAAAGAATTATGTAATGTATAAAACTTTGGTTGGCATTGTAAGATGTACATACCTTCCCTCATTACGTTGTGGAGCAGTATCTGTTATTAGTTACTTTATTATGAATGGAGGATATACCGAATAGACGGAACATATTGATTGTTGATAACATCCTCGTTAATATAGAACGAATACAACTTTGTCAGTGTTTGCAGTTGTAATATGACAGATGCACAGTGGTTAATATGTACTTATGGATAAAATCATTGTATCTGATTTCATCAGTTATGCCTCAACCCACTGTGGAAATAATTGGTTTGTATTTATAAACATCCCAATCCTGACCAACCTACTGCATGACATTAACTGTACACTGCACATTATAGACAGATCATTTTACATTTTATTCGTGTTTCACCGCATGCACCTCTGTCTCCTTATGAATGACTTGGGTAATAGATTTAGATTTAGATGTTCAGAAAACTTATTTAATGTTTGCAGTGAAATTTTTCATTGTCTCAAAATTAAAAAGCAGATGATAAACACTACAACTACTGGAAACACATCAATCAAATCTCAAAACTCTCTGAAGTAAGACTTTTTGCAAAACATTCTCAGTACACTATTTAATTAACGAAACCTTTATTCTAAAAAATTGGATAGTGGCTTTCAAATATATTTCTAAGTAGATGGTATGTTTAGCATCGATTTCAAACGAAAAAGATTTAAAATATGTTGGAAAAAGTGATGAGACAAATCAAAATGAGAATATGCATGACCGAAGAGTTACAAGATATATAGCCATAACGGCCTGCGAGAATGTACACTAACTCGTCATTGTCCACATTATTTCATAACTAAACGATTGCTATGATATGTGTTAAACAAATCCACAGACAATACACGTTTGTCGAATGCTGCATGAGGAGTTTTGCTTAAGTTCTGAGTGTTTATATAACGCATAGTTTGTAACCCTTGGTTTTATTTGAAATCAGTATGAGCTCTCATAAAATCATTATATTTAGTATCATTTCAGCATAGACAAAAATTTACTTCAACAGTAATTCCTCTGTCTCGACTTCAAGAATAAACATTAGTTTCTTAGATACTTCATATAATATAATGAATATACTCCAATAATTTAACCAGTGGTATTTGGTACCATTCAACCAATCAGGGTTTAGAAATTGACATTTAATGCCTTGGAAAGTGACTAATTTTGGCAGTGTTTGTTCTCTTTTCATTTTCTTTCCAATCACAGAGAAATGTTGAAAGCAGAACATGAACACTTCCACGTCATTTTAATAAGATATCCTTTCTATCGGCTTGCTCTGTCACTGCCCTAACACATACATAGCCTGACTTTGATTGCTTTTTTTACAGCAGAAGTTAACCGTGATATCGATACGCATCACAATTCTGCGCAGACATGGGAGTCTAGATATGTCTCACATTTCCTCCTTCCCTCTCCGTATCAAAAATCCTCACAAATCAGATTTCAGGACACATTTTCTTAAGGTCTTGAGGCTCCAAAAACATCAAAACAAACCTTTTTTTCACACACATTGCTATGGACTATAAATTACAGTGAGGGGAGGTAGAGAATTCTTGCAGTCACAACAGGTCAAGACAAGTTTGAACTATGCTGCAGACTGGTACGTGGTGGTTTTGTCCAGTCAGATCGATATAATTGGTTGATATGAAAGTGTTCATTGATCTGTGACAGAACTGGCCCCTGCAGACTGTTTCATGGTGGTTCTGCCTAGACAGACCCCTCACGAGCTGTTTGATGTGGCTGTGTCCACCCATATGTGACAATACTGGGTCTTTCAGTCTACTTCTCTGGAATGTTTAGAAGGAAACTCACAACATGAAGATAATTAAAAAAAAAAAATTTAAGACATTTATTTTAACTGGCATACGCTCGACTCTGGTCTTAACGCGCTACCAGTATTCTCATCTTATCTTGGTACATTTCCATTTTTCTTTCACCGAGCATAGTTTCGCTCACAACATATATATAGATACAGTCATAGAATAAACGGTGTATGCTTCAATAAAGATTACATAACAACAAGTCATAGAACTTTGTATAATCAAATGAAAATAATCTCTGTACTCCGCCGAGTTTGCCTGCAGAGGAATTCACAAAACGAAGCTGAGTGAATTATGGTAGCAGCCAATCAAGGTGGAGCACGGACCAAGTTATTTTCATCGAGGGGTTTTCTGATTTATCTTACCCCATATACATGATCAGGAACATAATTAATCAATAAATCTCACCCAATTAGCCATCGAGTATTGGGTATACTACTTTGACGGCCGTGGAATATGGGTTCCTAATGTTAAGCCTATGGGGAAAAATACTGGGGTGAGATAATTGGCCGATTCATATACATTGTAACTAACTGTCAATTTACCGTTGTAACTAACTGTCCATTTACTGTGTTTACTGATCCATGAAAATGATAGTTACTGCCGACTACTTCACAGCGTCTAGATAGACTAGTTCCTTATTAATACTAAGACAGCTCATAGGTGATTTGGAGTGACAATGAACTTTGCAAATCAACCCTGTCTCCCTCACAAGATCTCAATTTTTTTTACTTTGGTTTAGAATGAATAACAATGCAAAATAAACATCAACCTTTCATGCTATAATATACACAAGAAAATATGGCATCTGCTTTATTGTGTGATACCAAGACCAAGCCGGTTCACTGAGGAAATAAACACAATCAGCCCTTCAGTGTGGAAGCATAGGGTCACTCTGCTACAAGCAGACCCATCTGGAGTTTGTATACTTTTCTTTCACCAGAATCAGATAAGTTCAATCACTGAGACAGTTTCAAAAAGCCGTTACTAGCTTATCGAGATATGAAACTACACGAATAAACAAACAACCTAATTGACATTGGGAATGATAAAGCCCCTGTTGCTATCCCACAGTGCATCTAAAAATATGCACAATACCTGGTTGTATTCTCTGCGTAGGTCACTCGTAGTAATACACGTAGTTCCTATAATGCCCGTCAGGTGACCGAAGAAGCCGTATTCTCCTAGCAGAATAGGGCTTTGGGGCTTTGCAGAATTTACTCAGTAGCGATCTGTAGGCTTAGTATGGAAACCCTGTATTAGGTGGTTGATAAATGGCAGTAGCTACCTGGCCTAATATGTGAGTATGTAGGCCGAGCTAATCTGTATGATCTATGTGAATAACTCTCTTACATGGCTCTTTTTCTGATCTGTGACAGTGCCGGGACCCGTGTCCAACCTGCGTGTCCTTGGTACAACGACGACACAACTCAAGGTCGCGTGGGACCCACCAACAGAGGTCAATGGCGTCCTGCGTGGTTACATCATCACAGCTGGTAAGTGACGTCATCACAGATATTCATTACGTCATAGATAATGATACAGTATTGATTGCTAATATTGAATAATTTTTCATTAATTGTATTTATGAACAAGGTTCCTGAAATCAGAAAACAGATTTCTTTATCCATTGTTATTGGTCATTTTTATGAATCCTTCGTATTTCACAATTTATCGAGTCTCATTGATCTTTTTCATGAATCTTTTGTATTTGCTGCGCTTCAGTTGGGAGTAAAGGGCTGATTCCACCAACAGGATGGATTTGTCGTAATATATCTTGGTATATCTTGTAATATCTTACAGCGTCGTGATGTGTCGTACCTGCTATGTCACAAAACGTAACCGTGCGGTGTCGGGTGTATATTTTGGTGCTCCACCACCGCCACACCTCAAGACACATCCCAACAAAAAGGCACGCGATTATTCAAACCTAGCCCGACCTAGCAAGACAACGAAATCATGGCTAATCTCACTAGATCTTGTGTGTTGGTGGAATCACCACTTAATATTTTCTCATTCCAAAGGTAAAACGACGGAGCACACAAACGACACAACATACATCCTGACTGGACTCACACAGAACACCACCTACGAGGTCCAGGTGAGAGATCAAACAACATTTTGCTCGTATTTCCAACTTTTCTATGACAGATAAAATGTATATAAGTCAATTATTTCTTATCACAACTACTCCAGCTCTGATGAAAGCCACACCCCCTCTCCGGCCAAAAAGTAGGCACCATGGAATCTTAATTATTACCAATTGACTGATGTATGAAAAATGACTCCACCTCTAAACTGGAAGCTCTATGGTAAAAAGACTTATATAAAGAGGGTGTTCCGATGGGCTGGCCTTGAATCAGAAGGTGTCGGGCATCTATCTAAGATCCTTATAGCTTTCAAACCCACAGGTAAGTTCAAAGGCCAAAACTGCATGAAGGCTAAGTGGGCAATACCTGCAGGCGCCAGAGAAAAGCTATTTTATTAGGGTTTATGGGCCGTCACCCATTCTGCTGGCATGCGGTCACTGTCAATAAGTATGTTGCCTCCTCCACTACACTGATTGCTATAACCACAACCTATAACCTGATCATGGAAATCTGGTATGATGGGCTTTGTAAGACTAAAAAGTAGAAAACGGGGTAGGTTGACCCATTAAGTTGAGGAAATGTGAAAATCTATCATAATTAAATGAGAGGTTAAGATTTCAACTACAGACTTATATTTAAGTTTAGAACTGTTGAGTCTGATAATTACAGGAATGGAATTGTTTTTCCAAAACTGTGTATAAAATACAGAGTTAAAATGTATGAACTTATAGCCTATGCTATGATTACTTGTAAAAATGAAATGTAAGTTTTTGTACACTGATCCATCTGTAACATAGTCGTGCGACTGTTACTTTGTAAAACACCCGTATAGGTGAAAGAAATAGTCGATAAATAAATTTATATAAAAAAACAAAAAAAACCATGAGAAATGTCTGCCGCGCGGCCATCATACTATGCTCTTTTGTGGTCATGCAGCCAACCCAATGGAAAATGCCCTTTAGCCATTACTAACCTATAGGTTTGTTACAGTTATAGTTATCTGAGTAGGGTTTTACATTCCATCAGAAATTCTGAATCCACAGAGCCACAATATTTGAATCATTAAAACAATTAGCTTTGACATTTTCGAAGTTTATATTTCTGTATGTCTATCCATACTGGATGTTCTGGCGAAACCTTGACACCCCCCCCCCCCTAAATTTGTCTGTATCCGCTCAATTTAGAGCGGTTTTAGTACTATCAACAAAATCCTGTGTTGATCAGACAGCTTGCCATGCATTTCACCTTGCAACTGAGACACATGGTTAGGGCTTTCCGTTCCGTTAAAAATTCTGAACCCACAGAGCCAAAATATCTAAATCATCAAAACAATAGGCTTTTACCTCTTCGATATTTACATTTCTGGATGTTCATTTACTCTCATTCTGAGAAAAAACCCTTTTCACTGGGTATGGATGAATCCACCTACCACCAAAACATGTTTACTAACAAGGAAGATGCCCTTAAACCATCATTGCCTTAAAGATATATCACCTCCATCTTCATCTTGTGATAAAACAAACATACCTTGATAACGATGGAGGCGTATGCTGATTTATCAAGTTTACTGGTAAGCACTACTAATTTTTGTTGTCATTTCTTTTCATGATGTAGGTTTGCGCACACACATCTACAGGAAAGGGACCAAAGGAGAATGTTATAGGGACAACATCAGAGCTAGGTGAGCCACAGTCATCGCCAAAAGTACATTGTTTCTCCACTCCAGTCACTTCTTATCCGTACTGGTCCGCTCCTCCAGGCAATGACTTCAGAATCTATTCATCAGACTATCTTTAAATAGTGAATTCCAAATATCTTAGTGTGATTTCTTAGGTAGTTTCTTTAAAGTGTTTTACTCATGTGCGAGGTTGCAATATTTTTACTTGGCGTCGTTTCATAGTGTGACTTGTTAGGTAAAAATGCCAAATCCCAGTTTAAATGCCCAGGCAACCTGTTATAGTTATACACTTATTCACCTACATCTCATTCTATCCATCTCAGTTTTTCACAAAAATGTCCCCTGTACCGAAGTAACTACTTATATGCGGGGTATGTCACCATCCATGGAAGAACTGTCCCATGACAGAATTGGGTGTCTGATCAAATTAAAAAAAACCCAAAAAAAACAGAGCCGATGGCTGTCAGATTTGCAGTGGGCCTCAAGTTGATAGCACCCCAGGATCGGCGTCTCGTATTATCTATTAACATTCTTTTATGACGGTGTATAGGTCAAATTTTAGGGAAGCTTATTTTGGTCTGCTCTGGTGGGTGCAAAGTGGAAAATATCAGCAGTATATTTCTCCAATGTCTTCCAATCTTTTATTCCTTTTCCTCTCATTATAGGAACCATTATGCATTATGCATGATGCCCCGAGGCAGGATCTATACGTCATTCAGTGATAATAGTACCTAAAGTAATATTGGTTGGAATGTGACGAAATTTGTTGAAAATGTGAAAGGCTTTAGACTCTACTTGCCGTTTGGCTATGTTTACCAGGGGCGCATGCGCCGTCTAAACCGGAAGTGATCGTACGGGGTCGGAACGAGCTGCACGTGTCCTGGAAGCCGCCGGAAGTGCCTCTGGGTCGGATCTCGCGCTACGACCTGTTGATGGACGGTGAGGCGGTGTACTCCGGTACAGAGTTACACTACACAGTGCACCGTCTACAGCCGCACACCGACTACAGCTTCCAGGTCAGTCATCTCCTCCATCCGCGCATCTGTCCGCCCCTCTGTCCGCCCCTCCGTCCCTCCCTCTGTCCCTCCTTCCCTCCCTCTGTCCGCCCCTCCGTCCCTCTCTCTGTCCCTCCTTCCCTCCCTCTGTCTGCCCCTTTGTCCGCCCCTCCGTCCCTCCCTCTGTCCCTCCTTCCCTCCCTCTGTCCCTCCTTCCCTCCCACCTCCCACCCTGCCTGCCTCCATCTGTCCCTGCCTCTGTCCCCCCTTCCCTCCCACTTCCCAGCCTGCCTAATTTCATCTGTCCCTGCCTCTGCCCCTCCCTGCCTGCCTGCCTCCATCCCTCCCTCTGTCCCTCCTTCCCTCCCACCTCCCACCCTGCCTGCCTCCATCTGTCCCTACCTCTGTCCCCCCTTCCCTCCCACTTCCCACCCTGCCTAATTTCATCTGTCCCTGCCTCTGCCCCTCCCTGCCTGCCTGCCTCCATCCCTCCCTCTGTCCCTCCTTCCCTCCCACCTCCCACCCTGCCTGCCTCCATCTGTCCCTGCCTCTGTCCCTCCTTCCCTCCCACCTCCCACCTTGCCAGCCTCCACCTGTTCCTGCCTCTGCCTCTCCCTGCCTGCCTGCCTGCCTGCCTGCCTGCCTGCCTGCCTGCCTGCCTGCCTGCCTGCCTGCCTGCCTGCCTGCCTGCCTGCCTGCCTGCCTGCCTGCCTGCCTGCCTGCCTGCCTGCCTGCCCGCCTGCCCGCCTGCCTGCCTGCCTGCCTGCCCGCCTGCCTGCCTCCCCTTCCCACCTACCTACCTACCTACCTACCTACCTACCTACCTACCTACCTACCTACCTACCTACCTACCTACCTACCTACCTACCTACCTACCTGTTAACTCTTAGCAGCGGGTAGTATTTCATAGACGCTCGGTCACAGGTGTATGACTGATAGTTTGTACCCTCCGTACTATGTGACATGTTTTTATCGATTTTCAAGTATACAATAATAAAAGCACATAGGATTGTGTCTGAATTACATCTGTTCCTTGTTCACTAGCTTTGTCTCCCTATAATATATTACTTGATACAAAAGATATGATACAGAAACCAGTTAGGAAGTTTTCTGGTTTTACAGGAAAAAGCACAGACATATCCCTTTTTCACATTTGTCCAAATGAACAATCTTTCTCGCTGGACTTTGTACTGGACTAGGAATAGATCATGCATCAAACATGGGTCTCATTGTTGCAGGTCGTTGCCATAACGAGTGAAGGAAAGTGTGAAAGCAAGACTACCAAGCGGCGAACGGCTAAGGATGGCTGTGAGTACAAAAACCTTAAATTAGATGATATGATTTAGTCTTGCTCAAGTCTTTGATTATGGATATTCGTTGAGAATTGGGACCACTTTTCAATATGTAATGCCTGATAGACCCACTAGGAGGGGCTGAGTAGCTTGAGAGGTAGACATTAGACTCAAAGACTGGTGTTAAATGCGGCTCAGGAATAGCATTTCCTCCTTTTTGTTTGATGATAATGTGAAGTCCCCTTGGCTTTAGACAACAATATATGTGTCAGTATCTGAAAAACTCAATAGTTTTCTTGATAAAAAAAAATCAAATAAATTCCATTATAATCTTCAATAAATATGCTTGGGCATGTTTCACTATCATTTTCACGAACACCCATTTTATGCGAGATCTTACTTGCAGTCGAGGGAGATCGGGCTCCACTTTACCAAACACCGACGAAGAAAGACACGGATGCAGACCCACCCAAGGCCACTCAGCTCCTGAAGAAACGGAAGTCGGTGAGCAGCACGGTCAACACCACTGCGCATGTGCACGACAATCCTTCCCCTAAATCCGCCTCCACCCGAGCCACTTCCGCCTCCAGCTCCAAGGTTAGCACATCCTCCACCAGAGGGCCTACCCATTGCTGATTAGATCACGTGACCCCTGCCTTTGTCCCCGCTCTTCTTGAAAGTTGTGTCTCTGCTTTCAGAAAAGTTGTAGAATAGGTTTTATTTAAGCTACTCTTAAGTGTTATAGTCTAGACACATTTTTATCAAATGTATTATGAGTTATGAATGTAGCGATTAAGGACCCCATTTATGTGTCTGTTTTAGTTTTTTGTTGTTGTTTTTTTTACTTTTAAGGTAGCATCGGTTGTTTTAAGAAGTGCTATTGCCCCTTCTGATAAATCCTATTTATGTATCCGATAACCAATTTTTTTGGAGTTATGATAATCGTTCAAATAATATATATATATATTTTTTTTGGCATCGGCTGTGTTAAGAAGTTTATGTGCCTCGTATCCTTAATTCAAATAATATCCTAATATTTCACTTTCCTAATCTCTGTCCATCTCTTTATCCTAAGAAGCCTCAGTATGAGTACGTGCCTAGCAAACCAGTTTCACTGTAGTGGAGAATTATACAAGTATTCTGTAATAAGCATCCTACCGTCCCACCAAGAGAAAAGCTGGTGACTGATTATAAATTAAGTCTGTCTTCAAGGTGTCATAGTAATCCCTATTGTAAGATTACATTATCAACAAACACCTACTACTTTTTGCGGAATGTTCTAGGCCGTAATCATCCTTCGTCCAAACCTAGTTAATCAAAACAACTAACATAACTTTACTACTGTTATACACCAAGCCTCACCAAGGGCTACTGTGAAGCAAATGAGAACAATTGATCATTTCTTGAAACGATATAACTAAAGATATGTAGGACAATTAACCAAGTTTGAAATTAATGGGAAAGACGTGTATGCCAAACAAAGTCCTTACTTACGATGGAGGTTTGCACAATTTGGATCTGTGATCATGCTCAAATATCAAGCATTTTAGTTAAATGTGGAAGCTGCCTGTATTTTCCTCTTTGTGTAATAGGAGAATGTTTTGTATGAGGGCAGACGTGCTAGAGATATTAACGGTGGCCTTTTCTGTTTCTTTAATTAATCATGTAGGGTACCAAAGAACAGGTATACCATATGGCTGTTTGTTTCTAAATAGTATCGTTTTCTATAGGGGTCTCTTTTTTACAAGACCCCTCTCAAAACTATTCTTTGTCACAATTTTCATGAATCTTTGCACAGCGATGAACCTGTTTTTAGGCAGTTATTTAGTTTCTTGGTGAGATTTTAGTCCTTTTCTATCTTGAGTGTGTGTTTTTTACTGGTACGGGTATATTCCTTTAAATCAGTTTCTCTGGTCTGATGCACTTACATTTCAATTTGGTGTTACGAATCATTATAGAAAGCCTAGGTTTTTGAAATTGTATTTGGATTTAAGTTAATAAAGTTACTGAAAAATATTAAGCTTCTCCACTTCCCTCTGTCAAAGAGTGTAAAGATGATAAATAGGGGTTTTAAATGTGAACTTGGTTGTATAGTTTAATTGATAATTTTGATAAAGCAAACATGAAATTAAATGTTAAAACTTTCAATTCTTTTCTCTGAATTGGATCTTATTTATATTTTCAAACCCTAGACTTGCCGCTTTTAGCTATAAGTTATCTAGAATTTCAACAAGTTTTTTTATGGACATCTTTATCTTTCTTTTCACAATCTCACTCGTTTAGATACTATAAAAACCAATGGAGTTGACCAACTGACCACTTTAACAACATTAGTGATTAGAATGATCAATTTAAATAGTCCCAAACTGGAGTGTTATCATCCCCGTCTCATTCATCTGACTAATCCTCACAGTTTTCCAATTTAAAAGTTTCTAGTATGAAGAAAAACCATATACTTACCAAATTTACAATCTTATATTATCCTCAAATAACACAACCAATTTCAGGACATAAAAAAGCTTGTGTTCGAATTCCATCTCTTATCGTTTGAAGAGATCATATCCAAGTGTTCTTTGAGAAAAAAGAACGCTCACTGAACGCTCTGGGAACGCACACTGAACGCTCACGGAGTTCCTGTCCTCAGAAAGTTGAGACCATACAATGTTCAGTAGTGCATGTAGGCTAATAAAATGATGGTACTCTAGGACCCCAGTATCAGCATCCACATGTTCTATCCCCTTGATATGTTGTACCTTTGTTTGATGTGGTACTTATTGTAATTGGATATTTTTTTTAAACTTGCTTTCATGTGTACACAGTTTAGGATCACCTGCTTGGATTCTGTTGTGGATGTGCGCTGCTTCCAACCTTGTTGTGGTTGATGCATAGTGCAGTGTCTGAATCTGTTTGTCATACTCTCTTTGTTTGTTTGTTTCATTTGTCTTGTTTTTGTTTCATCTTTTTGTATTTTGGTCATTGCTTTCAGTTCACAGTGACAACTGCCTTGGGATCTTAATACACTGTATAAAAACACAAATTGTGCGCAACCCTTTGCAATGTATGCCGTGATAGATTTATTACATGATAGTATTCAGTAAACAAGCTATAAATGCTCAAAATAAAGATCAGTTTAACGTAAACTATTCACTGTTGCGCACAAAGTGTGTTACTACTTTAACCTGTATAATGGAATAACTGCTTTTCAAGGTCAGCATGTAATTTAGAATAACCAACAAAAAGGAAAACTACAGATAAAAAATTTGTTGACATCAATTTGAAACAGGTCAATAACTTGATCGGAAAACGTCCAAGTAAATTTGGGAAAGTTGAAAGCACTCTCTTTGTGGTATTTTGTCGCGAGATTTATTCCACTTTAATCAGAAAGGCCAGTAAATGCTTTCATGATGAATTATCAACGGTTAAATATTTTCAAGTATATTGAAGATGCATCTGACAATTAAAATGTGGTATCCATATGATGGCATATTTTGTCATCAACGGCGTTCGTATGATCCAAAAATACATCTTAATTATTTCTAAATGCTTTTTAGTGGCCTTGTCGTTATTAAAGTGGATCAGAATATCTAAGGTGCATAAGATATTCCCTAGATATATTTTGATGCTGACTTTTTGTACAAATGCTTTGCCTACAAGTAGTAATATTCACATGTTCTAGTAAAAGGTCTAACAGTAGTTTAGTCATATTTGTATTATTATTATATGTTTGTGTTTTGAGTCAGAAGTTTTTGTTCCGTTTTCCTCGTTTCATGTTATTTTTGACTTTTGTGTTTGTGTTGTTGTTGTTGAAAGCGACCACCAGGCGGCGGTACTGAGCTTGTACCCAAGCGAGTGACGTCAGACGCAGCCGTCATCGCCAAACGTCAGTCGTATGACGTAGGTGTCGCTGAATGTATTCAACTACAGAACCCACAGGTGGCGCCACTGCCCAAGATCAAGTACAAGGTTGATCCGCCAGAGGGCATATGTGTTCCATCACTAGTTTTTAGGCTCCTTATGAAGATGCCGGGGTGGCAGGGCTAGAAATTGTGTCAACTGATTTCTTCCTCATTTGACTGCTGCTCTGCTTTCGATGGCGATACACAAAGTCTTTCCCTAAAATAAGTGCAAGTGCTTTCAATGTTGGGGATTCCTATTATATACCTGATTTATAGTGTTTTATCCTTTTCTGTGTTAGTACTTAGTAACTAGTAGCTAACAATTATCGTAGTCTTCAATGTTTTGTTAGATACAATTACTTCAGATGAGACTGAGTCGCCAAGGGATCAGTCATTGTTAGATGATACTTCTCATTTATCTCCCTTCAAATAAAAAAACAACAACTTAGTTATCTACTTTCTTTAAAAAGAAACTTGTTTTAACGATAACTGCCAATAGAGAAATGCAAAAGTTTATAATTCCATTGATATAATACAGTCACCGTACAACTATTGGAATTTTTATAAGTTAATCAAAATAACACGAAATATATGTCGTCGTATTAATTAGCATGTTGATAGTTCTATTTACCCTTCCTGGTTATAAAGGTTTTTGCTGTAACTATTTTCACTTTAAAAATCAATGATTTCTTACCCTAAGTAAAAACACTAAAATTTATGGTGCTGAAGTATTTACAATGAATAACATAGGATAATAAGAATGTGATATAAATGCAGGATATTCTCTAAATAGTGTTAGTAGGAAGAAGGGGAATATTAAAAACCTGTAAATAGTCTGTGCATGTATCGCCTCTGTAAATATGTACAGAGTTGAAACGGTATTGTAAACGTAGAATCATTCTAATATCTCAATAAATACATAATTATGTGAGGTTAATAAAGTTTAATTATCCATAATTAACTAACAACAATGATGTTGCCCTAGTAAAATTTTGAATTTGAAATTTAAAATAGTCTGTAGATGTAGTGGCGCCTCATTTCCTTTGTGTTTGAATTTTGCTTGAAACTATAAATGTAGAATTTTTGTTACCTAAGATATATCCTTGTTTCATGCAATATATATGTTTATATTTTACGAAAAGTTAGTAATGCATGTCATGTGTGTGAACTCTATCTCATGGCTTTGTTGTTTTGTTGGCGACATCTCAAACATTACAGAACATATGCTGTGTTTTGTGAATACATGCTGAAATGAGTACACGATAAGACAATTGGAGATTTGTTTAGAAGTTTTCATCAAAAGTGAGATTTTTGTTAAAAAGACATCAGATAAAATTCCCTCAGAGAACAGTTTGTGAAAAAAAAATTGACCTTAAAGGAGGAACCATATACCTTTTAGTATAACCTTATTTGTTACTGATAAAACCAAGTAAGCATGAAGTGCAGCATATGTTTGGTGCTTTTGCCCAGAATATGTAACCAAAATTGAATTGCTTCAACGATAGCAAGATTGCCAATGTCTGAAACTGATGTCCCAGGTTTCACTCTGTGAAATATCTGATGTTATTAACTCACCAGCAGTGTCTTCAGTAATTGATATATATATGTAGATTTCTTGTCATCATTTTTCTGTAGTAATGTGTTAATCTGGTAAATTCTGTGTACCTCTATTGAATCTCTTAGATCTTTATTGCTTACCATTGTGCCGTAAATCGGTCCTTATAAATAGAACCCCCGGGACATAAAAAAGGTTTCAGTTTGTCTAATTTGAGAATATAAATCATGCACCCTAACATTCTATAACGTAACTCATAATCTTCAAATATCTAAGAATATTGCAAAAGATCAAAAAAAGAAGGTAGAGAATTTCGTAATCTCTTTCGGGGGATAAGTGTCCTGAACATAAACACTACAGTTCATGTAGGTCTTGTGCATTCCGTGAATTCTGCACACCAGAAATCAGGGATGGTAAATGAAAGTTTGATATGTAATCTATCAGAAAAGTGAGAATAGTCCCTAGGCCAAGACCCCAAATTTTCATTTCCACTGCCCCCCCCCTGGAAACATTTGTTTTATTGTTTTATCTTGTAGATCCATCCTTCTAGTTAACATTTCCACTTGTTGTCGCTCTGGCAAGTGGTCGGATTACCATGACAACAGCTGTTGAAGAGACCTCCCGTCAAAATGCCTGAACACCTATAATTCTGAGTGCTGAAAACCATTACTTGGTTCTGTGTTCTTTTAAGTATTACAATGACTCATTAGATTAAACTTTGGTGTTGGACTCCATAGTCTGGTCCTTTGTGGACTCAATACAGCAAACAGAATCAAAATATCTCTTCTCAGTGGCTTACAGCAGCCTTTTTCATGTGTGTACTATTAATGTCCCCTTTACACATCTGCAATTTTCCACAAATTTGTTTCTTAGATAATTTTAAAACTATATAATCATTTCATATGCAGTTTTTTGCTATCTGGCCATATTGTAGTATCCCTTAGGAACATTTTGAGGTATTTTAAGGGTTTTGTGATATTAGGTTCCAGGTATATTACCAATTTTGCTACCCCTGCCGCTCATATTGTTTGACATATCTCAGAGTCAGTACTGAAGACATATGGTGTCTAAAGGCTATATGACCCTTATATATGCAGTTTTTCGCTATGTTGCCATGTTCTGGCATCCCTTAGACAAATTTTAAGCTATTGTTTAGTGCTCTTTGATCTCAGTATCCAGTTATATAATCAATTTTTCTATCACTACCGCCACCGTCATTTGACATTTTTGACACCTAGTTCCAATGACAGAGTGCCTGAAGGCTATTAAATCTTTTCATATGCAGTTTTTTGCTATGTAGCCATATTGTAGCATCCTTTAGGAACATTTTGAGCTATTTTTAGTGTTTTGTGATATCAGGTTCCAGGTATATTACTGATTTTGCTACCCCTGCCGCTCATATCTGACAACCAGTACCAATGACATATAGTATCTAAAGACTACAAAACTTCTTTATATGCAGTCTTTTGCTATGTTGCCATGTTCTGGCATACCTTAGACACATTTTAAGTTGTTATTTAGTGTTCTGCACTCTTAGGATCCAGTTATATAACCAATTTTACTATCACTACTACCACTGTCATTCGATTTTTTGACAGCCAGTTCCAATGACATAGTGCCTGAAGGCTATTAAATCTTTCCATATGCAGTTGTTTTGCTATCTGGCTATATGGTGTCATCCTTTAGAAATCTTTGAGCGATTTTTAGTGTTTTGTGATATCAGGTTTGAGGTATATTACAGGATTTGCTAACCCAGCTGCAACTCTTGACTGACATTTTTGACAGCCAGTTCTAAAGATATAAGGTATCTAAGGAGTTAAAAAGCTTTTTACATACAGTTTTCTTGCTATCTTGTCACATTGTGACATCCCTTAGAAACATATTAAGCTGTTTTCTCGTATATTGTGATCTTATATTCCAGGTATATAACTAATTTTGACCCCCCAGCCACCACTTTTATTAAGGGGGGCACCCACTGTCCCGACACTATGAAAAGTGCTGCGATTGGGCTACGATAACAAATTTGCCAATCATAGAGCTATTGGGAAGGCTCCGTCGGAGTGTGTCAGAATGAGTTTAGCAGCAATAAAAAGAAGACCATGGTACCGACACAAGCTACAATTCAAGAGGTGCGTCAATGCAAATCTCAAGCAAACAATCAGTAATATCTGTTGAAGATTCTTACTGAAGGAGGAAAAATCATTCATTGAGATCTAAAAATGAAATAATTTTGATATTTCAGGCATTTCTTGTGGATCAGTTTTTGAATATGTACAAAATACCTTTGGAAATATAAAAAATAAATGACATATAACTAATAAAAGCTCAGATATATCTACATCTCTATATAAATATGGAGATAGATCTAATATATGTATATATATTCAATTGTCTAGGGATGTTCCCGGGGCAATTACTATTTTGTGGGCTGAAAAATAAACAAGGGGGAGTACATATCCTATAGAGAATGCTTCAGACACACTCCAACAAATCGAACATGTTCCATTTTGTCAGAAGGCCTATGACACAGCATTTCTATTGTAGCACTATCGGAGTGTGTTGTAGTACTCGTCGTAACACAAAACCCCCTTCCACGATAGATCCGTTCCTTCTGACACAAATTTTATTTTTTCATCAAAACGCTTGTCATGAGGCTAACGTGTGTCTGACGCGCAAATCGTGATAGTGGGATACCCCCTTTAGACATTTTTGAATGCTAGTTCTAAAGATAAAGTACCTAAAGACTATTGAAGCTCTTTATATGCAATGATATATGATACTTAGGATGTGGAATGAACAGTAAACATTATATAAAACTGTGACAAGAAGTCATCCCTAATTATCGCTCATTATTACAACTTGCAGGGAGCACCCAAGAAGTAACTTTGTTTAATCTCATGGCTTCTCAAACCATCAAATACAATACTTGTAACCAGCAATGGCTTAAATACAAGGATGAACAGGGGGTTATAATCACCCAATTCACCTATTAAAAAAAAATCTTTTTTTGGTTATAACATAGATACAGAGATATTATTTCTGGCATCAGAGGATACTTAATATGCATGAATCCAGGAAAGGTCTCCAAGGGATGCCACAATGTGACAAGATAGCAAGAATACTGCATATAAAAGCTTTTAGACATCATTTTTTGAACTGGCTGTCAAAGATATGAGACAAGGGTTGCCACAGGGGGGGGGGGGGGGCAAAACCTGTAATATACCTGGAACCTGATCTCACAAAACACTGAAATAGCTCAAAAGGTTCCTAAGGGATGCCACAATATGACCAGATAGCAAAACACTGCATATGAAAAGATTTAATAGCCTTCAGTCATTGGAACTGGGTGTTGAAAATGTCAAATGATGGTTGCGGTAGTTGTTGGTTATATTATATCTGTATTCTGAGATCAAAGAACACAAAACAATAGCTTAAAATGTGTCTAAGGGACGCCAGAACATGGCAACATATAATAAAACTGCATATATAAAGGTCATATAGCCTTTAGACACTATATTTCTTCAGTACCGACTCTCAGATATGTCAAACAACATGAGCGGCAGGGGTAGCAAAATCAGTAATATACCTGGAACCTGATATCACAAAACACTAAAAATAGCTCAAAATGTTCCTAAAGGATGCTTAAACATGGCTACATAGCAAAAAAACTGCATATGAAAAGATTTAATAGCCTTCAGGCACTCTGTCATTGGAACTGGGTGTCGAAAATGTCCAGTGACTGTGGTGGTAGTGATAGAAAAATTGATTATATAACTGGATCCTGAGATCAAAGAACACTAAACAATAGCTTAAAATGTGTCTAAGGGATACCAGAACATGGCAACATAGCAAACAACTGCATATATAAAGGTCATATTGCCTTTAGACACCAAATGTCCTCAATACTGACTTTGAGATATGTCAAACAACATGAGCGGCAGGGGTAGCAAAATCAGTAATATACCTGGAACCTGATATCACAAAACCCTTAAAATACCTCAAAATGTTCCTAAGGGATACTACAATATGGCCAGATAGCAAAAAACTGCATATGAAATGATTATATAGTTTTTAAATTATATAAGAAACAAATATGTGGAAAATTGCAGATGTGTAAAGGGGACATTAATAGTACACACATGAAAAAGGCTGCTGTAGGCCACTGAGAAGAGATATTTTGATTCTGTTTGCTGTATTGAGTCCACAAAGGACCAGACTATGGAGTCCAATACCAGAGTTTAATCTAATGAGTCATTGTAATACTTAAAAGAACACAGAACCAAGTAATGGTTTTCAGCACTCAGAATTATAGGCGTTCAGGCATTTTGACGGGAGGTCTCTTCAACAGCTATTGTCATGGTAATCCGACCACTTGCCAGAGCGACAACAAGTGGAAATGTTAACTAGAAGGATGAATCTACAAGATAAAACAATAAAACAAATGTTTCCAGGGGGGGGGGGGCAGCCAACTCCTTAAATAAGCCTCTTTTCCAGATTGGCCCAGGGACTAGAAACGTGATTATTTTATTAACTAGATTGATACAAATCACATAAGCTTTTTGGGGGACAATACCTTGGATTCAAGACAGGTAGACACTTTATTAATATATATACATAAACTTATGAGTGATTAAAATGCAGACAGATTGAAATGGATTAATCAAATTTCTGAGAAATGAAAATTATTTAAAGAAAAATAACTTATATTTAGTAAACAGGTGATCCTTATAAGGCATTTTTAACACTAGTATAAGCTATTTCACCGACTGGGGATCGCTACCCGTAGCCTCAAACTGCTCAAAATACAACAGGCATCTTGGTTTCAACCAATTCCAGTTTGGTTCTCTATTGGGGGCAAAGCGCGTGGTATTCACTGATAGTGGTTGTCTAGAGAAGCCGACACTGTAAGTTTGAGCATGCTCCATTGTAGCCGTTCTAGCCCTAGGTAAGCCTTACCTAGCATTACCTACCTGGTCTTTTTACAGCTTCTAGTCCTACATCCCTCCGACACGCCTCGAAGACTGCTTGTGGTATGTGACTCCGCACCCCGACAAAATGTAGTCCTGCTTTCCTCTCCAACTAACGCAACATTTCTCAGCTAGCAGAATGACACTTCACTTCTCATGGTTCTAGGGGGTGCAGGTAGACTTCTAAAACATAAACAGACTTCATACTTAAAATACACAATAAAGTCGATTATTTTTTTATTAAAAAAAAAAATCTTTGGTTTATTGTGATTAATAACACATATTACACACATGAACACACATACATACACTGACTAGAAACCACTAAATATTCTTGTATTATTATTTCCTGTAGCTTCCATGCTGTGTCTACTGTCCATCGCTTCATTATCACTTTGTTAACTTCTTAACACTCTATTGTCATCACCATCAGCTTGTAACTCATGATAATGTCACATTTATTTCAGTTTCACCGTTTGGGCTGTATAAATAAAGACTCGGTTTTTAACAGCATTGCATGACTTTAGATCTTCTGTCTCGGTTAAATCTTTGGATTGGAGGTTCCTTTTGTATTTATTTGTGGATCTTTTCTGGTTCCTTTTTTGGTGTTTTCAATATTTGATTTGGTTACGTCAGTGGAAACTGCATAATACACAGAGGAAGGTGGAGGTTTGGATGAGAAGTGAAAGTTTGGATTTTTAAACCTGAGATAATTGAATTTTTTATGAATGTTTGGTTGGTTACTTTTCAGGAAATGTGTTTTCAAGTTGGCAATTTCTGATAGAGAATCTCTGTTAAAAATGTATATGACTGAGGATGATAGAGATATGTTCTTTCTCTTCATAATAGATCTTGAAAGAAAATGTTGATGTCAAAATTCGAACGTTACTATCCATGTGACTGCACTAAGTCGCAACAACCGCGAGAAATTAAGAAAATATTGATATGAAAAGATACTCATATCTAAAGGTCTTTGCTTTTATGATGAGTAAATAAATCTTTTGTTGATATCCATTAGATATATGAGATATATATAGTTTTGAGTAAAGTCTAATTTACCACGTTATATGGCCGAATGTGAGTATGCTAGAGGTTTGCATATTTTGATAATTGCCCTTTGTTGGAGTAACTGAATTTCTATAGCAGCTGAGGCTTTAGCTCTATGGCATAATACTGCATCATTTTAACATTCAAGGTCCAAGACTACTACCTAGTATCCAAGGAAGTGTGTTTAGGTTGAAGTATTTCGGGACCTTCAGTATATTAGACAGCTGAAGGTTATTTTTTGTCTCTATTTCTTGCAGTCGAGGCGTCAAAAAACTCCAGTTATTGACCCCCACGACGCTGTTATTGTTCGACGAGGCAGCGCTCATCATAAAGGTGTTTAGCAATTAGCACATATACCAAATAATACTTTTTTTCAAGAAATTTGAAGTTTGTACAAATATAGCCACATTTTACTAAAAAAAGAACAATAATTTGGGGTGTAAAACTGCTTTTTAACTTAAAATAAATGAATGTTTTATGTGAGTATATTCTTATGACAAATCCCCTTTGAACATTATAGTTATAGAAGAAATCAACACCTGTGGCCTACCAATTCGATGATGATAATGGAGCACTATTAGGGACTGCAGCATGATCTGTCGCGGCAGAAAATACCCCATGAGTTTTGGTTGTGCACTAATCCCGTGAGACAAAGCCATGTGAGATTATGTAGCATACCAAAATGAATGGCATATTTTCAGTGGCAGTGGATCATGTGTGGTTAAGATTTTATCCCTGGTATTTTTTCCCATAGACTTAACATTCGGAACTCATACTCAACGTCCATGGAATAATGTCAAAAAGTACCCAGTGGGGGACGGTGTCACAAGTGTTACTCCTTTAGTCAGTATTAGGGATGAGATAAATATTCTATTAGCGTTGAGAATGAATTCATAAAGTTAAGTATGGGGAAGAAACACCAGGGGTGAGACAAAGTAAAATGTTACACAGTTGTCCAAATATATAAGTAAACGTGTGTAACTTTGTCAATTTAATGTTTGAGACCTAAAAAATTACCTTTATAAAACTTTCTTAATATATCTAATATATACAGGCTGTAAAAATAATAATCCTTTTATTACTGTTATATTCTTCCAATATTCCAGACCCGGAAAGTTCAAGGAAGCGAGAAAGTACAGCTCGAGTGGAGGTTGACCCGTCAGAAGTAGGTTTCGTCTTCCTCAAATAACCATTGATGTGCTAGAGTTTATGTAGATGGACAAGAAATCCTGTTGTATCATTTTTTTCAGTCAGCTAGAGTGATTTTATTCTTTAAAAAATGTGACTTTGTAGAGTTTCCTTAGCTTGCACCAGTAGCACTGTATACAATTGAATTGCTGACATTAATTATTTTCAATATATCTAAATAGTCAAATTACGGATGAATGTAAACAAAAATTAGTTATTTTATTCCTCAGACTAAACGTTTCCGCTAAAAGTATTTCCTCCTGTCAAACAGGATCCCGAAGAAAGACTTTTTTTAATAGATAAAAGGGTGAACAAATGTTAGACAATTTTCATAGTCAAATTTCCAAACCATACGCCATCATCTCCTCTAAAGTCGGTGTTCCATTGGGCTGGCCATAAATCCAATGCTGTTGGATATCTACCAAACATGTTTATAGTATACAAACCCACAGGTCAATTCAAAGGCTGATACTGCACTGCAGCTGTGTGGGCTACATTCATAAACATCCGACTAATCATTAGCTTTTATGGGCTGTTACCCAGCTGTGTGCTCGCTGCCATTGGGCATGTTACCTCCTCCACTACACTGATTGCCATATCCACTGTGGGACTGATGTATTTCTAAGGCTCTTTTGTGGTATATACACTCAACCCAATGGAACATGCCCTTTATTGCCATTCACTGAAGGACACATTTTCTATCTTTATGGAGTGAAAGAATCATACACCAGCTATAGAAGTGTGCAAATTTATTAGCCCTTTCCTTACCGGACCTGGTTGCAGCTGTACGTCTTCAAATACCACCTGTCTGACACTGGACTACCTCTGTAGGACAAGCCTATCTTACAATTGTTGAGAAAATGTATTCTTCTCCATCATATTTAAAGTAGTTAGTCAATGTTTCCATGATGATAACTATAAAACTGTTTATTAGCAGGTGGACGGTTGGTCTTTAGGTTATGGCTATAGCCTACTGTAGTACACATGCTTGTAAAGTCATTCGGTGACCTGACCATATTTTTGCTTTTTATAGCTCACTAAGTACAGATAGGAATATGATTGTATACGAGGCGTAGCTGTGTGCACCTTCTACTCCTACCGCTTTGCGACCACGGATAGGAATATGATTTCTGTTTTGGACAGAAGGTTTTATGGTGGTATAATGCCTCACAGTTTTTAAAATTTAGTATATTGGAATGGATTTGAAAAAAAACTGAATTCAATTTGGGGGGGGGGGGGGGGACTTTGGTAGTCACAGGTCCATTTTTAAGAACTCCTTTATGGACATATTTCTACCACTTTATGGACATATTTCTACCACTTAAACTGGTTGAATCATAATATAATATGCCTCATTTGAAAGAGAATAAAAAACAGTAGGTGCTAGGAAGTGGAATTTTCTAAGTAGATTCTATATTTACAGAGATATTCAAGTATTTGTTGAAAGTGGGGGGGGGGGGGGGATTTTCAGTGAAATGGGCATGCTCAAACAGATGTTTACTCAATATTGATTTATAGTGAGCATTGGTGTAACATTTACCATCTCCATAAGTGGCACTGACAGTTGCTTACACACTAGGAAGTGTCATTATTTAGGTAAAATACATATTTGATGTGCTATTCATGTATTTCTTCTAAATCTCACAATGTGAGGGGGGGGGGGGGAGGCAGCAGGTGTATGAGTGGATGGTTTATTCAGGATATTTACACACAAATAGAAGTCAAAATGCTTCATAACTTTGTTGTAGGAATCAGTCAAGACCCAGTCAAATGATATTGGTTTGTAAAATTATTTGTAATATCATTTACCACCAGATATTGGCTTGACCTACTTTATTGGTTTACATAGAAACAAAGTTTTGTCCCCCACATGGCTAGGGAGCATGCAGGCAGGTCTGTGTGCACTCATCCATGAAGCTATCACCCTGAAGCAAAACGATTTATATATAGGTATGGCATCAGTGAATGCCAATTCAATCCCCTACAATCTGAAAACGTTTCCTATGTACTCAGAGAATTGTTGATTGCCAAACGAAATTGCCCCCAGGTAGCTATTAATATATGTGCATTGAGCCATGACCTGCTGAGTTCACAGAAGAGTAGGGCTTAAAATATCCAATCAATGCAGGTCCTTCCCTATTCATCCCTCTCTCCCTCCCTCCCTCCCTCCCCCCCTCCCTCCCTCCCTCCCTCCCTCCCTCCCTCCCTCCCTCCCACCCTCCCTCCCTCCCTCCCTCCCCTCCCTCCTGGCCTGGGGGCTTCCTTGTTATCATACTAATTAATTACTGGTAGACCTTTGAACCTTATTGAGCTTTAAATGCTTGCACCTGCTAATTTGGTCTTTAAAGGCCAATATTTCTATTTTCTAAATGCACTTTTAGCTCTTGTTAACTATCACTATGAAGGCATTTTACATAATCTCTGAACAAATTACAAAGATCCATTTTGAATTAGCTGAGATAAATGATATTTTAACAAAATGGAAAATGATAGCCACGGGAGTGCCTTGAGGCATCATTGATAAGGAAAGAGTTAGAGATGAAACTTAGGAAGTGTGAATTAAAATCCCTCATCCTTTTTATAAAAATTAATCTCACCCCATGATATACACTTACTGAATGTTCAGTGTCAAGTAAGTTAGTGTATAGAGCCGTAAACAAAACGGATTTTATTCCTACACACACAACTTCTTGTAAGATTTCCTCATCGGTAATCCTCACAGTGTTCTGACAAAGAAAATTGATCAAATATAATGTCATTGAAATACCTATAAAAGGCATGTTCAACCAGGCCACTGGTATGGCATAAAAAGAGCATCGTGCAGCCACCGCATTGTACTCATGTGTTGGCTGCACCTGAGTTAGCTCAAGTATAGAGACTGGCACGGTGGAGCATGTCACACACCTACTGGCGGTGTCGACATGGCGATGAACCAACAAACGTAATTAATTCTGTTTTGTCAGTTACCGGCCAGTTACCGTCTGGCGGCGGTGACTGGGCTGGTAGGTTTGTACACTGCAAGCATGTTTAGCAGATGCCTGGCAGAGTGGAATTCAGGTGAGCCCTGTGGAAGAGGCCCTTAATGTATAATAAAAAAATATAAACTAAACATCAATATCCACACACAATGATATAGTAGCAGATGTGGCCTAGCAGCCACTAACAGCTATGGGCTTTAATAAGAATTGATAAACTCAGAGCAAATCATCACCATTAAATCTTTTTATTTTTCACATCTTTTTAAAGAATTTCTTTATTAGCCATTTTCAGGTGCAAATCAGTATATGAATTAAAAAAAGGTCCATCCGGATTGCTAATAAAGGGGCTGTGGTGTAAGCCATATACAGTTGGCTGGTTTTCATCGCCATTAATAGATCAATTCCCAACGATCAAGTATTTCGTTACATATATGTTGATCTCACGGTGCTATAATGTATGCATTCTCGACCATGCCACCCTGGTTTTAAGCGTCTTCATCATTCGTGCACTTCTTGGGAGTTGACGCTTCGTGGCGGGCATGACCAAGAGGTAGGCTGACGTCACTGTGACGTCATCATCACGTCATTGTGATGTCACCGTGACATCACTGATTCCACAGATTACATTCTCATTATGGATTCTCATTAGTGACTCTATCCTGTTCATCTATTTAGTTTTGCTACTGGATATATTTGCTATCTCCAGAGGTTTCCCTAAGCTTCTCTAGGTTATTCACCAGTCTACAAATCAAATAGTTTTGGTGTTGTAAACAAATCTAGTTTGTTAAGTTGCTCTAATCAGATCTCGCTTCTTATTGCAGTGAATCATAGATGATTAAGTCAAATGTCGAACTGCTTCTATAGATTAATTACTTGTCTTTTAATGCGACATGCTTTTCCCATCGTAAAGATCCTGGTACTCCTATGAAATAGGATAGTTTTATTTTTTGAATTATTGTTAGACCTTTATTGCTGATCTTTTTTTTTGTTCAAAACACTTTAGAGCAGTTTTAGCTCCACCATAACATAGGGCATTTCGTTTTACTTGGCTTTATTTCATAACCAAAATAGTTGTGAAGACTAGTACACATGTCAAACTTGTGAAATAAATAATTCAGTCTTATGGATTTGATTTTTTTTAAAGATTGTTATATTTGTATTGTTATAAGATTTTTATCATAAAGGGAAGGATTTAGTATCCTTGGAGATTGATGCTTTATGAAATTTTCTGCATGATCATCTTTTAATCTTACCCATACCTTACCTTCCAATGAAAGTTCTTATCAGGAAGGAATAATAAGAACCTGTATTTTAAAAGGAGTATGCATCTCCAAACAACAATTTTGAGGCAGGTTTATTTTACTTTGTTTATTCTATGTAATTTGAATTTCTCACTGTGATTTGCTTCTGTATGCATTCAGCTCAAAGTGAACCTATTAGCAATAAGTCTGAGGCTTGCCTTACTAGGACCTTTTGATATTGCATCGACGACCCTGATATAAAACAGAGAAAGGATTTAGTTGATAATATACTCAAATGAAAAAAAAATGGATGGAAACTACACATATTGATTGACTTACTTCCTGTGAAATACTATTGTCTATTGTCTAATGTCTATTGACAGATACCAGATACATCAATAGACATTTGTCCAATTCTGACGTCCAATTTGCAGTTGTGCAGGCATGATAATCTTATAATGCAAAGCCAAGTTGCATTAGAAAACCAATTGTGAAACCTGAGAAGGGCAGATTTGCAGATTTTTACTATCTCTGTATTAATATTATGAATAATTATCGGACGAGGCTTGATCTCTGTATTTGAAGGCCAAACAAAGATTATTATAAAAAGTAGCAAAAATTCTTTTTATGGCATAAATGACACCTTTCAGAAATGTCATACATATTTCGTGCCTTACAATGATATACTGAGAATCTCTTTCCTCTGCACAGCCTGCCCGCCCACAATCCTTATCCGCCAAATCTCGGGCCTCAAGGACCTCAGAGTTAAGTGATCTCTCCCTGGGTCGATCCTCAACAACGGTGACCAGAGACGCTCTTCCCAAACCTAAAAAGTACGATGGACTTCCCAAAACTAAATCCTCTGGCAAACATGGAGTCAGGACCAACAAAGCATTAGAACTCTCTGGTGGTGCAGAGACGGGGACTCTGCCAACGAGGAAGCTTGTTCGTAAGAAGAGTGTCGACAACGAGGAGCGTCGATCCAATACTCCCAGTGCCCTCGACAAGAAACCTGTCACGCGAGCCATTGCGAATGTGACCAAAGACCTTCTGGAGCAAGCGCAGACCAAAAATAGACTGTCCCATAATGCATCGGGCCTGACACGTGACCCTCCCTCTAATGTGGAGCAGTCTCTGGAACGCCAGGGGTCTCTATCGGAGCCCGACAACAGATGGTTGAACCCCAGTCGACGGTAAGTCTCACATTATACTTTCTCAAATTTCAGCCCACATTTTGTATATAAAAAAACCACTTCTTTTTAATTCATTTTATTTTTTCTGTATTTAGATAAATGATTATTTCAAGTTTCAAGTGATGCTTATTGATTGTGCACTGTATCACTTGAAGTTGGATTCACACGGAGAGACTCATGTACTTGAGATTGGTGTACTTTACATATTCTCCAATAATTTTCCCTCTGTCTAATAATCTCAGTGCATAATGCTAAAATTGAGCATTCCCAGTCTCAAGGGAAAATGGCAGATCTGATTCACATGGAAGGACACACCTGGTAGATAGTATCAGTTAAACTTTACCTCATTAACAGTGGGAGGTACGCCAGTCTCCCCAGAATGCCCGAATTTTTTTAAAACAGGTTTATAATCCAAATTGCTTGAGACTATGTACCTTGGCAGGGAATATTGACGCCAACAATTCCCCCCATCCCCTCAATCTCGCAGAACTGAGACCTTGGGGTGTTTCAAGAAGAGACTATGTACCGGCAAATAATCTCAGGAACATTGTTTTAGACAAACCCAGCTGAAGGTACATGAGTCTCTCAGTGTGAATCCCACTTTAGGAGATCTGAATGCAGTTATCCAACAACAAAAGTATACATGTTTGATGACTGAAACACACATGAAGCTCATCGGAATCTGCTGGTGTTGAAGAATATCAGGGCATAGTTGAATAATAAACAATTCAAAGAGTATTTTTATATTTTATATGACAAATCAATTGTAATAGAAATTTAATACCAGACTATTTCAATGTTGATAGTTTTGTATCAAAATTCAGTTGTTCCATAGAAACATAAAACAAAGATTATCTAATCTAATTTAAAAAGCTTTTGGTAGTACATCATCATATGGTGAGATACGCCATGCAGTTGATCTTAAGCAGACGTTGACTATCAAAGAAACATACGTCATTCTTAAAAGGCAAAGTTCTATGACTCCCAAACCCTACATAATTTTAATCATTACTTTGCTCGAGGTAAGTTTATTGTCGAATCTATGTTTCTTTCATGATTTCTACCAATCTATGTGCAGATTGTTAGAGGCCTTACTTTAGAAGTAGGTCACGGGTATTTTGATATAACAGAAGTGCCGCTTTTTCAGCAAGGTTAGGCTTAGGCGCCTCAAAGTAAGGTAGGTTTTTCGTGAATCGTGTTCAGCTGTATTTTCAAGAAGCTGCTTGGGTTTAGACTGCAGGGTAAACGGATTACACAAGTTTAGTATAATTCCCTTTGGTCGCGTGGTGCGTGGAGGATGAGAGTGTTAGATTAAAATAGAACATTAAAGAAATAGAGATGAAACCCCATTCTGTAATCCTTTTTATACTGAACCGAATGGTCTTCAAGGTTCTTTGAAATAGATAACAATTAAACATAGCAAAAAACAGACAAACAAACAACAAAACAACTTACATAAGAGAAATGAAAATAGCCTTCAACATTGTGGAGGTTTCTTTTTTAATTTTCCTAACGTTTCCTAACAAAACAGGACAAAATGCACTTCTAACTTTGCGACACGATGTTAAGAAAAACACTAGTCAGAGAATGAATGCTAAAGCGATCTCCCTTAGTTAATGTACAATAAGACTATATTATAGTACAACTTAATTATAATGACAATAGTGGGAAAGGGCACATTGATACAAGCCTTGCAATATATTTTTCTTTTTTTCTTTATTTTTATTTACCGAACAAAATTCGCCTAGATAGGCGGTCTTACATTTCGCTCAGCGCATTCATAGCGTTTCACTGGAACATAATAAAGATGATAATATAATTAGCGATAATAGGGATGGAAAATAGGTGATAAAGTTAAGACGGTGAACCACATATACAAAAATATTTCTTGAGTCAGCAGTGTGCAACATAAGTGGAAAATTCTGCTTTACAGGTGTATAATAAAGCCATACAAAAACACTCGTCACTTATTAAAATCAGAAAGCTTCATTCCTGCCCACATGTTAATTTCCATATTTGCTTGCTGCTACGTATACAGAATTAAATGTTTTACCACACATGCAACCATCTCACGTCGTTTTTGGAGGATGTTTAGTATTAGGAATTGTTCTTTAGGTGTGTGTTAAGAACGGGTGATAATAGACGCTATCTAGACAGACACTTTTGGATGGTTATAAAAATACATTTTCTAGAATCTCTGTATCCCTGGTCATTCACCTTATGACCTTTATTCTAGGTCAACTAATTTTGCTCGGAGGTCCTCTAAAATGATCTAACCAAATACATACGAATCGGTAGACTCCAATATTCGTTTCGTTAATATGTATAATCAATCTGAATTAATCTGTCCGCTTAAATTAGTCTAATGGATAATGCATATGATTTATTGATGTTTGATTGCCCTTTTTTAATTTTACATAACAAAATAAATTGAATGAAGATCCATGTGTATATCAGATATGGTACGTGGTTTTTATTAAAGAAACTCATGATTGTAAACCACAAATATAAAAACTAAAAGTAAAAATATTAGGTACTGAATTGATATATTAATCGTTGTATCCAAGGAGTCTATCGGACCTCCCAGATAGTCCTGAGAATCCATTTGATCGAGGGTAAGTGTGATGACCTTAGACCTCCGAAGGTCAGGTGTTTTAACCTTGGCGAGGCAGCGCAGACTTAGCACGTAGGATGCTTCGGTAGCTGGCTGAGTTAGGGCTGAGTGCTGGGCGTTTGTCTGTATGTGGCTTCTCATTTGCTTCCTCCTGACAGCGGCTACTCTGGCCACATTTACCACTACACCACAATGTGCGTATACCATTCTGCAGTAGTTACTGTGTGATCCAACGTGTACCATACCATCTGTAGGCTTGGGTAGTTAGTTAGAATAATTAGGTTATTTTGGGAAAATAAATATACTCAAAATTTACTCACAATAATTCTGCACAATTATTATATAGGTCTACCCATAATATATCCTTTATTTATTTATCTTTTTATTTTGTGTAAACATTTTTTTATTGACGGAAACAGTATAGTAACAAGAATATTTTTCTTTTTCTTTTTTTTGCTTGCCATAGAGGTGTTATTGCCACATCGTAATAATCGATTACAAGAATCCAGAACGTTTTGGCACTCTTCAGCCCAGTATATTAAGTAATCCTGGTATGTGTGGATGAGTGTCAACAGTGACATGATAAAAGATAGACATTGCTACTTTGTAAGTATTTGGTAAATTACGAAGTCATATTGCCTGAAGTAACTGGTTAGGGTTATGTTCAAAGGGCATGTGTTCTCGGCAGTCTGATAGACTAATCTATTAATTATATACTAAGTAGTCCAAGTTTAGCTTTAAATCTATGCCAATATCTCAGTTTGTATCCGTCTTATTATTGAAAATTTGAAAAACTTAATTTTCTCATGGAAACTCAATGCAAATACGATATATTGGTTATCATAACGTGATATGTGTGGGCATATTTATCAATGGGTAGAAGTGAAACAGAAGTAAGAATAAACTACAAAATTGTTTTACGAGCACTGCATCCACAAGGCTATAACGTAATCAATATTTTACAAACCAGCATCTGTAGTTTTTTTAAAAGACTTTTATTTAGTCTGGCTTTAGTTCAGATAACAGACGACTGGTTTAAATGCGTGGCCAGTTCCACTTACAAATTTCCAGTCTATTTACTTGTCATTAAGTCAGGTACTTGTTTAGAAATTGATTGGTGCTTTTTGTGCACCTTGCGCTTTTACGGAATAGGGCACTATCTAGGTCGCTGCGCGGTACTTGACTCACGTTTATGATATCGTAATATAGTATATAGGAATTATAATAAGTTAGATTTCATATAGTAAAACCCATGTCCTTTTTACTCAAACATTCACAGAAAAGAATACATCAGTCACCATCGATTTTTTAATGAATTGAAGAAAACCATAATTTTCATTTAATTAAATTTGTTTTAAATTTCCTATATCGTGGACAGTGTATTATCCGAGTATATTATTGTACGTATTGGGTTAGATCAAACTAAACAAAACGCTATCTTTGACTCATTCGGAATTATAATAAGTAACAAGGAACCAGTTTGAACTGATAATTGGCAATATCGGCGGAAGGAAATAAGAAAGCGCACTGATCTGGACCTGTACAGCTATTACTAATAACCACAAATAATAGTTCACGCAATTACTTTAAGAAATATACCAGATTAAATAGACCCCAAAAAAGAGTTTCTTATTGAAAAGCCCTGTGTATAGGGGAAAGACTGTGTGGAACGGTTTGGAAAGGGAAATCCAGTTCAGTTCAGTATCGCCATTCAAGAAAGTAAGGAAGAAAAGAGTATTTAATGAATGATGGACTTCCTTGATGGATGAGCTCTGGTCATCTTAACATCTCCATTATTTTCCATAAATCACCAGTGGTTATATCACATATATATGAAATTGGATTTGTTTCAGTTATCTCAATTTAATACGATTGTAAAAATGTCTCGAATACCTGTTATAATACCAAGGCATTTCTAATGCGCTTTGGTACTAAAAAAAGGATATCCAAGTGCGTAGGTTTTGAAAAGAAACTTCATGATAGGCACGTGGTAAAGTGGACATTCCTTGCGATTATTGAAATGTAAAGATGATATAGTGTTAAAGAGGTTGTGGAGTTCATATTGATATGTTCTGTCAATATTATGGCAATGTTCCTTCTTTACCCAACTTCATATTTAGGAGAGTGGTGGTTTGTAGGGAAATTAAATTACCAACTCATTTTCAAAAATAAAAGATAGAAATATGAAACAAGTAAGACATTTTGCATATATCATTATTCGTTTAGTTGTTGTTATATAAACAAATTATGGACTATTTAACTCTGAGCTTAAGCCAGAAATGACTCAAAGTGCAGGAACTGCCCGGGGAACTGCTTCTGAAACCCGTAGGGGGCCAAGGCGGTCCCCTAACCCCTGGCGATTTTTCCCGAATTTTTAAAATTTCCCAATCCCATGCCTCACTACATCAAATGATTTTAGATGTTGAAAAAAATAAAACTTCTAGGACTTAAGATTAAGAGAAAGTATAATCATTGTCAATTTATACTTTTAATATTAAGGCTCATAATCTTGCATGATTTACTGTATCTGGATAAATTGTACATAAATAGACAAATTCGATGATGGTAGTTGTACATTTTGACTGACATAGTTCAAAGGTCAGAGATCAATGTATGCATGAATGGTATGGGCAGATAGTGGATGCTATATCGGTGGTGGGTATAGGAACTAGTTAGAAATTCTCCGCATCACTGCTATTTCTATTGGATTTCTGTTATTTTCTCCCTTTTTTTAATGAAAAAGGAGTTAATTGTTCCTTGGTTACAAGCGGTATATTCAATAGATTCTTTGTGAATAACATTGATAGAAAAGCAACGAGGTTCAGCTTTGTTTGTCTTAAAACTCCATGCTTTTACCTTTTGGTCTATTTGCGTATTGACTGCCCTTCTTCTTCTTTTTTTTCTAATAGTATAAAAGAAAACATAGGTTCCGTATCAGGATTGAATTATCAAATCTTTTCAAACGCTTTAAAGTTTACGAAACACAAAGATCAATAGACAAGTGCTTAGCAGAATCTTTGTGCTTTCCTGGTTTTAGCTTCTCCATCTGCTACATTTTCTCACATCAAAAAGGGATCCTTATCTGAGTCCTACTTCTAACCCTTAATTAGAAGATAATGCGTCAACCGTACCTCAATAAATAAAAATACAGCTGATACAAATACGTCAGAAACCATGGTGTACCTCCCAACAACTTAAGCTTGAACGAACAGAAAAAGGTTTCATCTAATCACGGACCTATATATAAGTCCGTGATCTAATCCAATGACCACATCTAGAATATAATATCGTCTATTGCAGTTTAAATCAGTACAATAACAGAAATTATGGCCAGTGATTATGGCTACCTTAAGATAAGATATAAATAACTGCCCATATGATTTGAAAGTTAATTATTGCACCTTAATCCAGGAACATGTTTGATAAAAGAATGCTTTCATATCTTCTTATTGAAGAGCTCCCCTACGCGCCACCCTGTCAAAGAGTATCATGTAAGTTTGTGAACAGTGAACCTCCCATGTGATATACCAGGTGACATGATACACTGATACCTGCTCATATTCAGTTCGCCTGCACCCCTCCTGTAAAAACTGCCCTTTACCACCTTAAGACCAGAGACCTTCCATAACGTAACTCCATCGTACGAATATATGATATCATCTCACCCCTGATATTTTTCCCCAGACTTAACATTGGCAACTCATACTCAATGCTCATTGAGTATTTTTGTAAATACTCAATGGGGATTGTATTTTTGAAATTTTTTCCTCGTTCCGTTGGAGTTTACTCGAAGCTCTACAGTTGGAGAAAAAAATTGGGAATTGTGTCACAAATGTTAGCCAATTAGTCAATGTGAGGGGTGAGATAAATTCAGAAACCTGTTCAAAGTTACGGTCAGAGCTCGATCCCATCTCATTTGAATCGCTATGTAATTCACGCGGCTTCACCTTGTAAATTACTATGCTATTCAAACTCGATAGGGTATAAGCCCTGACCATAAACGTTATTAGGATTCCTCTATACTACTATCAAAACGTTGGGTATCCATGAGCAAAATGGTTCCAGGGATGGATAATGTAGCGGTAACAAGGAACAGCTTTTAGATACTGAGAAGGAACTGCATCGAGATCCGTAGCTGCTGAAAATATGCCATGAGTTTTGGATGTGGAGTAATCTCATGAGACAAAGCCGAGTGGGATTACATAGCAAACCAAAACAAATGTTGTATTTCAGTCGGCTAATATATATGCAATGTGATCGCCCATTGATAATTTTTTTACAATACTTCATGGGCGTTGAGTTTCCAATGTTAAGTCTATGGGGAAAAATACCAGGGGTGAGATAATATGATAATATATACTTCTTGGGATCTTGGATCTAAACGGTTGCTGTGCCTGAAGCAACGTCCTGCTCCACTATGATATACTTCCTGGTAATGTTAATTACTGTGAAGTTATATTAAGAAAATGGCTAAAGTTGCGTACTTTAACTTACTGCTCAGAGGTACCACACACTTCTGAATATTAGATACTGCTTTGGGGTCTCCAAGCAACAGATTGACGATTTTATTACCCTGGAGTTCATTCCTGTGTTATCTAATGATTTGGGTGTTTAGACTGCATAGTCCGAGCAAAAATACATTCTGTAATTCGGTTTAGATAATAACATACACGTAGATGTAGTATGAATGTATCGTATTTCAATAAAAATTTGGTGAGATTAACAAGAAGGTTTTTTTTTAGTGCAAGTGAAATCAAATAATAATGATATTCAAGTTAGAAGAGGTACTTCCTAGATAGTCCATTATAGGCTCTTATGAATGTTTTAAAGAAGGTATACATCCCTAAATCCACTCCAACAAGAAAGCTTAGTATCATTTTATCATCTGAAGGTCTCTGGATCGCGTCTAAGGCATGGCAGTTGGATTCACTAAGATTATTGCATTATGTGCACAGTGTTTATTTATTTTATCATGTACATAAACCGACCCGATGCGTGCTTCATATGTTATGCTAAGGTGATGTAAAAATGTGAATTTCATTTCGATTGGTAAATGTATGGTCATTTGTAATTTTACATTAAAACTTCAGCTGCATTGTTTTTGTGTGATTATCTTTTTTTTTTCGCAATGGCTTTTAGTGTTGGTTGTTGGGTTAACCTTGGCAGAAATATAGATAAGGATATTTCTCATTTCACTTTTTAATCATCTTCATGGCACTTCAGTTGATTATAGATATAATTGTAGTTATGATTAGGTTAGATGACGTTGACTGGTGAAGGAGCAGAATTGATACAATTTTGATTTTGTACGTTTATTTAAGCACATACTCCCTAAGCTCTCACAGCTCTGTGTCAATATCTATAAGTGAATACTGAGGGTATACATATATAAAGGAACAAGGAACATTTGGCATCATATATATATATATATATAAAAAACCATTTGATTTTAGTCCTAAGTACCGTCAAATAGTGCATTATTTACCAATAATTTACACGGAATTGATCTGTTTAGTAACTACAGTTAGATGTATCACAATGCAAAGCACTGTTTGGGAGTGTGGCATTTGTCATCAGTTTCACCACAGATGTATTTTTTATACGAATTTCCCTTTTCTCAGACCGGAACAGCCACAGGACCTTTCACACACCTTCTCGGCGATGCAGCTGAGTAACTACCGCGACCAGACCTTCAAACCCTCCTGCTCCCAGTCGGCGCTGCGGTCGGGCTTCATCGAGCTAGACGCCGCTCTGCCGCTCCCTTCCCACAAGTCCTCACCACTTCCGCCTGCGCAGATCCAGCGAGCAAATACCATGGTCAGCGCACACAGGTACAAGCAGGACTTCCGGTCCCCGCCGCATCTCGATTCGGGTCCCCTGACGCCAATCAAACAGGAAGTGCTGTCTATACAGTCATCCAAGTAAGCGCGCAGCTGATTGGTTGACGCAGACGCCGTGACGTGGTGTGGAACGCACTGGGCCCCGACGCTATATGCATTTTGAGTTTGAAGTTGGGATAACCTTTTGTTGAAAATATCAGAAATCCGTGTTTTCACGAATAATTGAATGTCTGCTGGGGATGGTGTCATCTTGCTGCCATATGAAGTTCTGGAAATTATGTTTCTTCATGATTGAGTTCAAACACGAATTTGTTAGATCAGTGCTTGGTCTTGACAAAAGAGAAGTTTTGAGTTGAGCAAAACTGCTTAATTTCTTGAGTGCTGATTCCACCAACACACAAGATATAGTGAGATTAGTTATGATTTGGTTGTCATGCTAAATCTTGCTAGGTTTTGAATAATCGCATGCATATTTGCAGCAATGCATCGGTCTGGTTAAGCACTGGTGCCGCGTTCTTGTCGCAATAGATCACAGTAAGCAATATATGTTGGCAATAGACCTTGAGGGATCACTGTGGTGGAGCACTGAAATATGCACACGACATCGCGAAAAAGTACACATATAATCGCACACGACATATTGCACCAAAGGAAATACAACATATCGCGAGATTGTAAGATATAATAAGATATACCACGGCAAATCCATTGTGTTGGTGGAACCAACCCTTTAGAAGCTGAAATAAAAAATGTGAAAGAAGTGACTGAAAATTCAAATTCTTTATCTATGCCTTGAACAAAAAAATCTTAAACAGAAACCTTCCAATATAGTTTTAGATTGGGGGAATATTCCTAGATGGTGGTTTGGAAAATATTTCATGGAAATAAGCAGTGTTTAGTGTATCGTCCCAACTTCACTCCTCACTTGTGTACATGCCGCATAGTGGAGTAGCGCGCTGTGCTTTGTTTGCTGCGTCAGAGTGACCTCAACCCCTGTGTTATTAACTTGATTATTTATTGCGATGACATTCGTGATCCGTTAACATTGCAATTTTGAGAAGGCACGGTTCCCACTAATGCATTATTTATCACCAAGATTACTCATCGACCTACTATCCTCATGGTGTGATTATATTGCTGGAAAATCATACCCCCCCCCCCCCCCCCATTTTTTTATTGGGTAAAGGTATCTCACACAAAAGTGAGTTTTTCAGATTAAAAAAACTCATTAGTAGTAGCATCACGGACTTGTATGGGGGTACGTGGTACGTGGTAGCATTATGTTAATAAAACGTGCATTTACAGTTGAATGAAAATGTGTTTGTTAATATAATGTTTGATTTATGACAGTCATTATTGATAGACTGACCTGTAATTCAAAAGAAATATACACATGTGTAATTCGAATGTGATTGGGAACTCATAATTCTAGCTCAAGCTATATCGATAGAGATGTGTGGTGTGTAGTTAGTATAACAGTCCCTGTTGTTTGCGTGGTTACCTTCCCTTGATAGTCAGTGATTGAAAACGTATCATTTTCTTCTACTGCAAGATGTATCTTATTGAATAAGGTTTGATACTGACAGGAAGCGAAATATAACTGACACAGTTTAAAACAAACCGGTGATATATTTCTACCCAAATCATTTGTATTTTCTTGAAATATTTTAGATTTCACATGGAATAAATTCTGTTACTGCAGATCAAGCGTTGACGTAACTGAAAAAAAACTTAAGAAGACGTGGCAATAACACCTCTATCGCAAGCCAAAAGAAAAACAAATTGTAACTGAAAAAGATGAAACGTAGAAATAGAATAGATTCTGAGGCATCTCTAGATATAAGATCGTATCTCAGATCAACGATAGCCCAGATGATCAAAACCATGTTTTTTTGCCCAAAAATGCCATTCACTTCAAGTCTCTATAACGTAATTACACATTAAATATAATGAACAACTATTGTGGAGCTTATATCCTTTCGTCATAAGCTATCCCCCCAATACAAATACCGTAGATTAATCTCTCTCTACCAGGTTAGAGGCTGAATGGTGAACTCACTGAGATCTGCTCCGTTCTAGGCCTGCCATGAAGCGGGGACTGCAGGACAAACTGAGCAGCTCGCGCGGCCTTCAGAACAACAACCAGCAGTGGAAACCTGACTTCCCCAGCAGTCCCCAGGTGGAGCGGAGTCACAATAAGTTTGTGCCGATGCAGCTCCGGACACAGCCTGCCAATCTACCAACCAGCATGCAGCGACAAGTCTCCAACCTAGCGCTCCTAGAAAGAGGTAAAGGGCCGATTCCACCAAACAGCCGCTTTTTCTGAGCAAAAAGACGTTCCAGCCGACTTTTCGACAGACGTCGGCTGAAACGTCTGGCCAAATTGCTTCAAAATGCGTCGCTGCTCAACCGAAATCCCCAACAGACGTTCATGTGGTCGCCATGTATACGTTAGTGTGGGTTAATATGTTAAAGGTATATCAGACAATTTGGATTGGAAATTAAAACCCATGTCATTTGCCTGAAAATTGAATATGATAAATTTTAAGTGTTGTAGAATACATATCTAAATTAAGTTAAAGTCGGCGGTCACCATACTCGGATTTGATTCAAAATGTTAAAAGGTTTACATTTAAAATAGATATATATGTATTTTGATTTCAAAAATGAATGAGCCTGCTCAAATTTGAAAAAAAGAGGTTTAACCTCATGTGTCCAATCTAGCATTCAGGATTCAGTAAGGATGATTTACTAAAAGCATTAGAAATATTCAATCTTTAACGTTAAAAAAAGAGGGTTAAGGGCCAGTTTGCAATCACCAGCCAAGTGCTTATGAAGACAGATGAATGCCATGCTAGGCTGGAACAATGAGAAAATTGGCACTTAAAACGGTTTCCCTCAAAATTCAAGTCACCTGTTTGTACTTGAGAAAAAGCGATTATAGATAGATGCAAGTCTGTAAGCGGGTGTTCCATTGGGATGGTGGTGAATTTGATGGTGATTGGCATCTGCCAAACATACTTATAGTGCAAAAGGCCAATGTTGCATGGCGGCCGTGTGGGCTACTTTTGTAGGCTCCCAACACAAGATTTTATGGGCTGTCACCTGTTACACAGCCGTGCGACTGCCGTTGTTGTCCCCTCAACTACACTGATTGCTATAACCACCTGAAAAAAGGCTGCCGTGTGGGTCCTATGTCTTGCTCTTTTTGGAATGGAACATGCCCTTTAGGTAATTTACTATATATACTTATGCCGTATATACTTTAAATACGCACTGTTTCGCCATAACACGTAAAAATACTATACGGACCACTGGTCCATACACTATTTTACGGACTATCTACCCATACTCGTTTATTAAGATATTGATTGTGAAGCCAAATGAAATTAAAAAAAAAAAATTCGGGTATATAGTAAATATAGAACGACCTACCATATTGTACAAGCCACAAAACTCGATAATAATTCATGGTTTGTATGGAAATCGGCGTAAACGCCTTGTTCCGTACGAACCGTGAATTATCATCTCGTATTGTAGCTTGTACAGCATGGTCAGGACGTTCTACATAAATACGTAATGCCAGGGAACAGTCAATATGATTTACTAAAGAATATTCAGAGAAAATTCAAACATGCCCATCTAGTGGGAAGTGAGTGTGATTTAAGTATCACTTCACAGTGAAATCTGTATGTCACAAGGAGGATCTACTGGGTTTCATTTACATTCGCATTTTCAGTTCCGTCAGATTTGCACTGGTATTGATAAAGAATATCCTCATGCTATCGCAGGTCATTCGTCGCTGCGGTTGGATTTCCTACCCCGACAGACGACGGAGATCGACCTGCGGAACCCTGTCTACATGTACGGGGCCTCCTTCAAGGAGGAGGAGGAGTCGGCGCGATACAGCCTCAACAACGCCCAGAGCATCAACAAGGAACGGTGAGTACTTCACGCACCTTTTTTTTAAAAATTTTTATTGGCAGCAATTCGCCTGCGTGGGCAGTCATCCATTACAGCAATTTTGATGAGGTATATAGGAAAATGATTCTCAATGAGCAGCTGCTCGTGCCACCGTTCATTTAGATGGGCAAGATGATCACAATTTCATAGACTTTTACATCTGACGTTTTATTTCGAATAAGAAATAAGTCCAAATTCAAATAAGATATCATTTATCTATTTCCATATTTTTTTCACTGTAAAACCCCGGTTATAAGTCGACCCCGGTTATAAGCCAAGCCTACACTTCAGCAAAATGCTATAAGCCGATTCTGGGGGCATTTCAAGTATTAACCCCCCCCCCCCCCCCCATCCCCCCAATCACAACTTTTTGTAGAATTTTCGGTATAGAATATGAATATTCCAATGAACTTTTGTACCAATATAAGATATGCTCTCTGACAAATTCGAGGGTTTTCAAAAGTAATTTTTTTAAAAGTCTGGTTATAAGCCCACCCCCGATTTATAAGCCGATTTTTTTTCTCAAAAATCCCTAAAAAAAAAATCGGCTTATAAGCGGGGTTTTAAGGTATATCTAGAAAACAATATTATTGTTCTAATTCACTGCGGGTTAGAATATTGAAAAGTTAGGGCCTCCTAAAAATAGCCACAACCGTCTGATAACAGTTATTTAAAATTATTGGACATTAAATCAACCGAATCAAACCATTTACCCACTGCTAAATTACCCAATTCAACCACAACCCATGATCCCCCACTGAACCTCCCCACTGACCCATGCAAAAACTTGATTCCTCACTGTAATGTGTATGTAATGCGTAAACCCTGTATTGCAATAAAAAAAATATTTCAAGGTGTTTTTTTCTGACCAAAACTGGCAACCCTGCTCATTACAGGTTACCCAGTGGGCGGTCAACGATCACAACGACCTCGGAGCCATCTGGTGGCAGCCCCGGGGAGGTGGGCAGCGCGGGCGCAGTGATGGGCAGACAGCGAGCCGGTCGCACCACATCCTCCATGACCACCGGGCTCGCCCTCTCCCCGCCCACCTCCAATGAAACCAAGATGCAGAGTGCCAGGTAGCAGCGACCCAATGCCGGAGGCAAACAGGGAGGCAATAATGTGGCACATTGAATGGCTGCTATGAGGATGGCATACTGTGTCCCTTTTTCATGTTATTATTATGAGGAAACATCACAAAATTTCATATAATTGTTTATATGGCGTGAGTTGTCTTCGTGGAATTATTCCACAAAGTGTAGCTAAGTGATATCTGTAGCGGTAGACAACGAATCCCTTGTAAACAATTATATGAAATTTAGTGACGTTTAGATTTTGTCCTACCCCGTCACATGTTTTTATACTTCATATGTCACCCGTGGCATATAAATATTTTATGGCATAACCGTGGCATAGTCACACCATATTAAGTCTATGGAGATTTACATGAGGGCTAGGATAATGATTCATACATTTCACACAAGTTGTGCGTCTCTATCTGGATTATTATTAGAATTCCGGATGTGTTATTTATACTAGAGCGTTATAGTCAATTGGACTACTTTTCGTTTGTTTATGTCATACTGGTTCTACAGAAATATTTCGTATGAAGTATACATCCATTGCCGTTTTTTGGAATTTTAATGTTTCTTCTTTTTCGTACCTAAATCGGTTTCCTTTGAAAAGAAACTCAAATCGACATGGATGAGTGCGTTTACTTCAATTGTTTAAAGAGCCAATCACAGAAGCTTCCACCTAAGGTACCACACAATTTCTGTGTAAAGTTCAAGGACAAATGGTCTTTCTTTACGTTTTCGAATTTTAGATGCCTTGGGCTTAACTTATCACATATTGTTGTCTGTTGTGATGTTGGGAATTGCCAAAAGTGTATACTCGTTTGAGTGAAAGTTGTTGAATAATTGACGTTTGGGAATAAATGAGTTGATATTATAGAATATCTGGGTGAAAGTGCTTACAGTTACCTGTGTATTTACAACGTTTTAAAGGATGTTTGATATTACGTACTTATACGACTGTTTCCACACACCAAGATGACCCATTTCGTTACCTATTCTGTTATGCTAATCTAATTGTGCTTTTATAGTTTTTTCGCTCCCAGAAAAATAATTTTCTAGTTGGATTTTTTTCCGATAATGACGAGAAAGAAATGATAGGATAGAGCGTGCATTGGGATTTTAATATTAGTCAAAGGTCTATGTATAATTTTGTACGTTGAATCTTAATACTGGAGCATTAAATCTCACCAGTTTTATGTGGTTGTGTTGTGCATGTGCTGCCTGAGGATGACAGACATCGACAGTCAATAGATAGCGGCTTATTTGCGACCTTTCTATTTAACGTATTAGATGTCAATAAAATCCTACCAGGGGCCAACTACACAGATTTAGCTGGAGTTTTCGGTGAGTTATTCATCTATAAAGTACAAAGCTCAGGAATAGATATTGATTTGAACTATTCCTCTAAGAAACTATATACTTTTTTGTTAAGCAAACATACCAAGTCAAGTTTTTTTAGTTTTTTTTACAGTAAACTGTTACTAAGCAATTGCAATGAAATATAGGCAGGGGATTTCTTTAGGATTCGGGAAATTTTGTTTTTTTCTGTCTTGAATCTAGAAAATAATGTACATGACCTACCCAAGTAGTTGTATTAAAACAGTTTTTTGGGTGTTTTTTTTACAGGAAGTGTCACTTTCAATGTAGCATTGGCTACACAGAGAAGGCGTTAGCCTCGTCGTCTCAAAAAGGTGTATTAATTTAAAACAGGTTCAGGGATTGTGTTGGATAGAGTAGGTTATTTTGTAAATTGCATCAAAGGTGAACACGCACATTCTGGTTGTGGCGGTCCTGTCTAAAGGGAATGTTCCATTGAGCATCATATTGTGCCTGCAAGGTGACCACACAGCAGCCATTTGTCAGGTACTTCTAGCTATCAGTGTAGTGGAAGAGGCAACACACTCGTCAGCGGCAGCCAAACGGCAGTGTCACAGGCGACTGCCCATAAAACCAAATAAATGATCTTTTGTTTGATGTCTACAAGCATAGCCCATATGGCCGCCATGCAGTGTCGGCCTCTGCAGTCCTCTGTGGGTTTGTACACTATAAGCATGTTTGGCAGCCGTCCAACGGCATCTGATTCACCATCAGCCTAATGAAACACCTCCTTAATTTGTGCTGGATCGGAGGACATGCTCGCTGAGAATGTATACATACATTTGTAAAGATATTGTTACATTATGAAACTGGTGGTGAGGTAACTTCTGTTTGTCAAAAACCTTTACTGTTAAAGAATCCTGTTGAACAATGTTAACTTTGGTAGTTGACCTTGGATGACCTCTGTTGACCTTAGTGTGACCCCTGGTGGGACTGATGACGTCACTTAGTACCTCCTGGTGCTTCCGTGCGTACTCTTTCACATTATGGTTTCATCTTTGTTATATTATATCATTATGAGTGCAGTTATTTGTATAGTTGTAAATACTGTTAATATTATTCTGTAACAGTCAAAACTCGCCTTGTGTGTGTGTATTGTCAATGGAGGAATGTAGACCGTTACAGGTCTTACAACTTTGGCATTCTTTCTTTGGAGCAAAATTTGAATATTATTGATGGGAATAGACGGTAAACCACTTTTATATATGCAAACCAAAAGAAATAACCTTTACTGACCGTATTCATATGTAATTTAATTTATTAACAGTTTAGATATGCTATATAGATATAAAGTCATTTTTGTATTACCAATGTTTGAGGCAATCCAGTTAAGATATGGCAGCAGCAATTTCATACCTTTTAACGCATTGATACATTTGACTAATCTGTACTTTAAATGTAAAAAGACCTACGATATCGTAGGTAACCTAATTACGATGATAACGTCTACAATAGGCAGTGATGAAATACCAATACAGAGGTCAATTAAACGCCAATAACAGACGGTGAATGTAAAGAACTTCAGTTCACTTATAAACGTAAACCATTATAAAGTGCAAAGTCGACAATTTCGATTACAAATATTCATAGAACAGTCAGGCTCTTGTGTGCCATTCGAAGTCACAAATAAGGAATGCCAACATTCTTTTTTACTATGAGGCATTATCTACATACATGTACATTTATTTTCCAAGGTGGTTAGACAAAGAATGTTAAGTGTTGATATCGTTTGAAAGTGATATTTCTAAACAATGAGAACCATCATTGTTCGTCTCTATTTATGAATCGTTTTATTTAAAAGGAATTCATTAAATAAAAGGTCATATCAAGAAGCAAGTATGATATGGCATAATTTATAACCGATAAAACAATTAAGTTGTTTTCTCTGGAAGAAGGGCTACTAGGAATGTTAGTCATGTTCAGTATTATCAATGTTATAGACTTATTAAACATGTACATGCTCTGGAGTTTCAGATTCTGATGAACGGGTTGTCTACATGTACTGTGATATACCTCCCTGCAGATGGTGGTGTCATGAATAAATTATACCAAAATGATCCGCCCTTCCGAATGTATTTTGTTGGTGTTGAAGGCAGTAAATTTGTCCCCGCTCTCCCAAATATTCCGAAACATTATTATTCAAATTTACCAGGATTGAGAACAAGTAACAACTTACTTCATTTAATTTGCAAGCAATTATGGGAATCGTTTTAAAGATGCGAGTCTCTTGAAATTATTGTTTTTTATTTTCAGAATAAGATTTTTTCCTTGTGTTATATTGACATAGAATCTCTCCACTAACCCATGTAAAAAAGACTTGCGCATCCCCTTGATCCCTTAATTCGCCAACGTAGTGTGCAAACCCTATATTGCAATGCAACATATTTCAATATTTTTTTCTGACCCCCAACTAGCATCCCTTCTGTACAGTAGTTCTAAATTTAATAAAAATCAAGTGGAACGATGCATATATTTTCTACACTGGCTCCCGAACAGTCCAGTTTCCTACTCGAGGTCTCCTACTTAAAGGGCGTGCTCCCCCAGGTTTTTATAGTATGACAACTAGCGACTTCGTTGCGTATTTGACTCCCCCCCCCCCCCCTCCACCCCTAGTCCGTCCAAGGAACGTTTCCTGCTGGTTTAAATCTCCTGGAGGGGGTGGGGGGTGGTCTTAATGGCGCCCGCTACTATTAATGCCTGGAACTATCATTTAGTTCCCAACCTTTATTTCATGTGACACAGATTTTGCCGACAACCAGCAGAATTCTGATCTAAGAGGTTTCTCGCAAGGTAAGGAGATAAGAAAAACACACCATTTAACTCTGTTTTTAGCAAGGCTAGAATTATATCATAAGAGAATAAGCACATCTGAGTGGAAAAGTACAAAAATGAAAAGTAGGTTCAAGTTTCACCCTCCACGAGATTCTCAATCTCGTGGGTCTCCAACCCTAAGTTTGGTTCACTCTGTAACTATGTGCGGAAACAACTCCAAGCAGATCCGACCAGAATCATAGTTTTTTAGATATGGTAGGTAACGAGAGAACCTCACAGCTGCCGTGTAGCAGCCACACTGCAGGTGTATTAGCTAGAGTATACAGGGATGCCAGTGAGGTACGAAAAAAACCTCGGAAATATCTATACCCCTATTTATCACCAATCATTCACCATAAATGATACGTCAGCATTAGATATTATACCAAATACGATTGAAATAAAATTGAATTTGAAAATTTAAAAAAAAGCCTAAAAGACTTGAACAAGTCTAGGCAAGCATGGGAAGAAAATAGGTAAAATGCCTGACCTCCAGGCGTGGCTCTTATCACTCTCCCGACACAGGTTTTGTTTCCAGGTTTCCGGGGTTTCACTGGTAGTCTATGGCAGTATACCATGCACACAGGGAGAGTTCCGGGGAAAACCCGGTCGCTGAACGGGTGCTTCTAGTCTACCAGCGGGGCTCCGCTACCGGCCGCCGGGCCTCCGCTACCGGCCGCCGGGCCTCCGCTACCGGCCGTTAGTACACTACATGTCATTTGATTAATTTAGAATAGAAAAAAAAACACCGGAAACCCAGAGAACCCCGGAAAACTGACATCCCTGAGTATAGAAACCGGTGCGGTGGACCAGGTCACACGCTCACTGGCAGCTGCCACACGGTCGTACCCACACCGCCGCCGTGGAGCCGCCACTGGTGAACAAACCCGTGGGTTTGTACACTATCGGCATGTCTGGCACACGCTAGGCAGTCGGATTCATGCAAGCCTGGTGGAAGCAACACTTGCTGTCTGATATACTCCGAAGTTAGCATATTGTCCGTCGGCTTTAAAAAAAAGCTATTTTCAGGGGATCTTAAACAAATGGTGATTTTAAAACCACTCTACTTATAATGCTCATGAAATAATTTTGAAAGATGATATCTGAAATAATTGAACCAACACAGCGGCAGTTCAATTAAGAATTAAAAAAGAAATTGTGAAAAATAGAAAATAGATTTTTGTTGATTTTCACAAAAACGAGGTGCACATACATATGTACCTTTTATTAAATTCATTTCATGAGTTTGTAAAACTCTAGCCCCAACAAAGCCCAAATGTGGTTAGCAGGTTTCAAAAACCCGACCCATGCGTTTCATTCTTTGCAGGATTATTCTTGTTTATAATGGCCATCATTATAAACAAGTGATTGAACCATCATTTCGTTCGAAAAAGTTGGCCACACAATGTCAGGCTTAGTTGGTCATACATAATCTGTTGATACGATTTATGAGATTTAATTCTTCTTTACACAAACTTTGTAGCTACTTTTATTATATCAATATAAACTATACGCATATCCCAAATTAAGAAGATTATAAAATTAAAAATGAAATAATATTTGTAATTATTTTTTTAATTCATCTTCAAAGACAGCAGAGAGTGCAATATGCACTGTATATATGTATCCCTAGGCTATAATAACAAATGTACTCCATTATATCAAATTGTAGTGCAAACGAAAATCTCATTTATGTTTGAATGTGAGAATAGCACCAACAACAATCCAAGCCACCCGCTACCTTACAAAGTATCAGAAGATGTATCTTTAAGCATTAACAATTTATTCAAAGTCTCAGATGTAACAAGCCGGCAACAAATGAGTAAAAACCTAGATTTATATGACAAGTATATTCTGATATGTTCACTTTTAATTCATTTACCACTGACTGCTGGTCTTATCTTGTATTAGTCTTGTACCTGCTGAAACTCGTCCTTAAACAGTAACGTAGCATATACAAGGCAAAGGTTGATCTTATATTGATAATAAAACAAAGCAAATTCTTAAGATGTTCAACATTGGAATTTTAGCCTACAAGTGAACTACCAAAAAAACGTAACTGAAAATGGCCCAAAACGTAGGCTGAACATAGAAGTATAAATATTCTAATAATCGATCGCTTTCATCGATATTTCATTCAAATATGTCTGTTTAATGTTTACAAAAAAAAACAAGGTTGATATTTGGTAATTATATAGAACGTCCTGACCATGCTGTAGTAAACGCCGAGTTCCGTACAAACCGTAAATTATTATCGAGTTTTGTCGCAGGTACAAGCATGGTAGGGCGTTCTATATTTACTACATACCCGAAATTTAAAAAAAGACACATTCATTTCATTTGGCTTTACAACTAATATTTTGATAAACCTTTACGGAAGTGTTCCGTATTTTCCCGTACGGAACACTGTTCCGTACAGTGTCTTTACGTTATATGGCAAAACGGTGCGTATTTACAGTATATACGGCATGGGTATATAGTAATTACTCAAACTCTCAACTTGGAAATGAAAAAAAAAGGATTTAAAAAAATATAATAAGAGAAAAAAAACCTTTACTTCAAAGTCACCAGTTATGCCTGATTCTAAAGGCCCCTACCCTTTATGACTTATTTTATCCATTTAGTTCATGTAGTTATAGCCTACTCCAAAATCCCATATAGCTCTATGTAATAACGTATTTCAAATTCCTATATCACTCATGGCTCATTTCAAAGTCCTATACGATCATATTTTAAAGTTCTGTGACATCCACTTTCGTTGGCACCTTACGACAACCAGATACAGAGAATATGGGATAGTCAGCGGGGCCAAAGGTCATCTCAGCCACCACGGAGTGGAGGGTCGTCGGCGTGACCGCCATGCCCTTGGCTCTCATGTCGGCGGCTGCACACATTTCCACATGCTGACGCTCGAGAGGCAGGAAGGGCACGATGACGTCTATGAGACCACGTCTGTGGAGGCGTGAGAACCAAGAGAAGTCCTGGCTGCCCAGCTTCTCTGCGTTGAGTAGCTCATTGACGAGAGCGTCATGCTTGATCTCCTCACGAGGCTCCCCATGCGTGCGCAGTCTCTGGAAGACGTACCTATTGATGTGCGAAGCTCCTGTGTTACTCAGCAACAGGAAGACTATTTTATAACTATTCTCCTTCCTGTACTCCGCTGACCGGACACGGGTGAGAATCCCCTCCAGGGCTTTGACCACACTGGCTGGTGCCTTGTCGATCTCGTCCACGATGAACAGGTTGAGTTGGCACTTGGACAGACGCGAGTAGACCATGTCCTCTGTCAGCTGAGTGTAGTCTTGGTGCTTGTGTGGGAAGTGTAATGTGGAGATGAGTTTGTGTGCCTCACTGCGCCGTAAGTGCTCACTGATGAGGAAACTGACATGGTTCTTGCCGACACCTGTCCATCCATGCAGGGAGAGCACGAGCGGTGGGCGTGTGCCATGCCCGTATACCTCCAGCGCGGCCGGGATGAGGCTGACGGCCACATGCTGGCCATAAACACGCTCAGACAGGGTATGTGAGAGCTGTGTGGAGTTGATGGCCTCATAGTGCTGGCACCAGTAACTATAGACATCCACGCCAAGCATGGAGGCGACAACAATCCCCGCAAACCCAACCAGCTGGATGATCATGATGGACACGGTCCGCACCCAGCCCCGTCCACTGCCCCTCTTCTGTTGGTCCTCTGGACTTGCCTTTTGTGTGTCCCTTGACACCTCCTCACTGGTTGGCGACTGATTGTTCCTCGTTATTTGACTACTACTGCTACTACTACTTTCTTGTTGTGATCCTTGTGTGGTCTTTTTTGCATTCAGCCGTCTCAGACTTGGCGCGCCAGCTCCTGTGCCCTGTCTTTTCAAAGTAAGAGGACTTTCAGATCGTTGTAGTCCTCCAAAAACACTTGCACTATTCTCTGAGTAGTCGCAACTACTACTTGAAGCTTGGGATCCTGTTCCCTGCCTTTTCAATGTAAGGGGACTATCGGATGGCTTTCCCCCTCCAAATATACTTGCACTATCTCGACTGATGCTGGATACTGTAGAACCTGTGCCCTGCCTTCGTAAGGAGAGAGAACTCGCAGAGAGTTGTTCCCCTAAAGCACTGAGAGGGTCTGGCCTGAGTAGTGCCTTGTCAGGGGATATGTCCATGGGCTCATGAAGGGACTCCTCGTGGACGGACCACAGAGATGGGGCCACCTCGGACCGCTGATAGCTGCTCACCGAGCTGTGGATACTGGGCGGCAGGGAACGCCTCCGTGGGGGACTACGTCCGTCTTCTTCGTCCTCACTTCTCGGTGACCATGAGCTGTGGTCACTCAGACGCAACTGTGAGAGGTCAGACGGTGGCATGGAGCGGCGCAGAGACTGGGGGCAGGGAGAGCGGTCACTTGGGCCATGCTGGAAGCGGCTGACAGGACTACGTGCGAATTGTGTATGAGAAGAGAAGTTGGTCTGAAATGATAACGGGGAGAGGAGCAGCGGGTCTGCTTGACTGGGGCAGAATAACTTCTTTTGCTGACTTTGAAAAGACGACGATGGCGTAAAAGGTCCTTCTGCCATCAGGGAAAGGAGGAATATCCCTGAAATAAAAATCACACATATTACAAAGTGTCTATGCTTATTCTGCGAATTTGGTTCTCAATATCAACTTATCCGCGAAGGCAACCACAGTTTAGGTGACTTAACGTAAACTTATCACGAGATGATGCAAGGACAAATTAACTTCTCAGGAAATCAAACTTAACGATATCAATCAGGGATGCCAGTGAGACTTTGAAAATCAAACCTGGAAAACTCCACACCCTATTCATCTTCAAAAACTGAGAGGTGACCCATGCCGCCTGGTATTGAGCACACAATCAGCTGCTCAGTAACTCTGACCAAACTCTAGTTTTAGCAGCCAAGGTAGGCTTTATCACTCACCCAATACAGGTTTAGGTTAGCATGATTGGAGAGTTTTCGGGGTTTAGGGAGTTACTGGTACCCTGTGACAGTCTAGCATAGAGTCAGTGTCTTTTCAGGGGAAGTCTCCTGGCTCTGCAAGGCCCTGGGGCACACAGAATACCGAGTGCTGTCGGGTGCCGGTGGCATATATAACCTACACTTTAGAGAAATTCATGGACATGATTAAAGTTAGAGAAATACCCTGAAAACCGAAAATTCCCTGAGTACTGGCATCCCTGAAATTTATTGCACTTACATTGGTTTATTGAATAGCCTTTTATACGACACTGAATCCCAAAATGTGATTAAAGGAAACCAAGTTTGTAAAGGTTAATCGTGAGTACTTTGGAAAAGTTCATCCATGATTTTGGTGTAGGATTTTGCATAAATGATAGCCATGCGCAGTGGAATGCCTGATAAATCAAATATAGAAATACCATTCCGGAATGTTGCTATTTATACAGAATGCAATACATAATCTTGATGGCTCTCTTGCATACCGCTGATAAAAGAACCCATGCCATTTCTTCCAAATTGCCTTCTTAATTAATAAAATGTTGGTGTTTTGTTATTTCTTGTCTAGGAAGGAGACTTAAAATAATAACATAGAGAAACAGCTCCGCCATTCTGCATTAGCTGGGATATTACATTTTGGATAAAAGAGAAGATATTTAGGCGTATAACGTTAAGTAACGGTCATGGAATAATTCGTGCAAGGGTGCTTACAACCGGTGTTTGTAATGGTAAAAGGAACGAAGGAGTAAAATAAATATTTCACCGTTTCTGGGATCTGGTGGCCCAAAATTTCACAACAAGCTATGAATCCTAGCGTCCAAAGTACTGTAGAAAGTAAGTGCAAACACATTACAATGGCGGTTGCAGTAAAACTAATGACGAAAGCACAGGCCGCTAGACTATGTATGATAACTTTTTCAGGGAATCAACATATTTCCCTGTTCATAAGCCTACACCTTTATAAGCCGAGGGTAAAGGCAATCATTATGATACAAAAGCAAGGTTCAGTTTATAAGCCAGGTCGAAAACACATTCAAGAGAATGAACTTGCAGATACTACGATTTTAAATAGAATGAAGGAAATATTATCACAGGAGCAGGATTTAAATAAAAGAAAAAAGGGGCAGAATTCTGGAGAGTGGGGATCGTTAATATCACGGCATTTGCCGAGGAAATGCGGACGGTGAGGCTCCTTTGCCAACCCTAATAACTGTGTAGGCGACAATATTAATAAAAAAAAAACAAAAAAACAAACAACAGAAAAACTCAGCTCATATCATGAAGGATAAAAATATGGAATTTTTTCTCAGAATAGAAATAGCCTGGCCCACAAGTACATTATACCAGTGGAACACCCGGTTGAGTCTGCTTCGAATATAAGCCATCTCAAGGGTTACTGGAGAACTCGACCCGAAACGAACTCGATCCGTTTTGGAGAACTCGACCCGTTTTTGGAGAACTCGACCCGTGATTCAGGGCCAGCTTTAAATAATGAAAAAGTGGAAGGACCAGTTCCTAGGGACAGTGACTCTGTTAGGGTTATGGTTATGGTTATGGATAGGGATAGGGATAGGGTTAGGGTATGGGTTAGGGTTAGGGATAGGGTTAGGCTTAGGGTATTGCACACCTTGCAACTTTTTCTGTCTTTAGGAGAAAAGTTGGCGCAAAAACTCCCCTTCCGATATTTTTCAGGTACAAAATCTCAAGGTGAGCATGGTTTTCCTTAAAATATTGTACCATCCACTTTTCACCCCCTGCTGAGAGAGTTTGTTGCCGACCTTTCATTGAGATTTTCCATGCATGTTTCATTTATTTCTTTGAGTTTTATCAGTGCTGAATGGACACTCAAAACTCCTATCATCGCTCACATTTTCGGCAAAGTTTGAAGCCAAGGTAATATAAATAGTAATAATACATCCAAAGTATTCTAGTTCATATATATCCACATTTGCAACTATAAGATACAAGAGTTCAGTGCCGGAAAAACGGGTCGAGTTCGTTGCGGGTCGAGTTTTTTACGGGTCGAGTTCTCCAGTATTCATTTCAAGTTCGCTATTCACTGATCCGGCCAGGAAGTAGGTGGCGCTACGAACCTGCTGGGCTGCCATTTTAGAGAAGCACCTCCGCTAAACCTATGGAATCGTTCGGACGTCCATTTATGATACTTTTTAATGTGTGAGGATGTTGTAAGTAATTCTGAAGCAATTCCCCAGACAAAATCAGACTTCCCTGATAATTTCAGATCAAATGATTATCTGGCAGCCCTAGTAAAGGCTATAAACGCGATGTCAACAAATCGTCGAAACACCCGGTTTTCTTCGAATTGGCACCTTCAAATTATGTCGAAATAATGTAAATAATCCCATTTCAATTATTACATATACAGAGTGCACAGGAGAAGGTCGATTGATATTGTTTTTCACCATTTAAGACTCTGACAGCGCTTTGTATTCACCAGCAAAGATGGCGGATCGATCCGTTGTCAGGTGAATTTGCATAATTTGGAGGGTATTTTGAACCGGAAGTCACCAGCCGGATCGGCGAATGGGGTGTGATTGTCCGAGAAACTCTGCCTCTCTGGCGAACACCAGTCAGTCAGTCAGAGCCTCTCGGAGGCCTAGACTAGGGGTGTGATGGAGCCTGGGCTTATGAGTCAGACTGGTCCAAAGTGAACCCGTTGCAACCACAGATAGCCGGTCACAAAATACTATTTCCGGGTATAGGCGCTCAGTACTTTGACTATGTAGGTTCAAGATTATATGTCTCATTCGCCAATCTTTTAGATCCAAATTTTTAATAAACTTAACAACTGTCATCGTAGTTTTGAAACAAAGTTATTCAGAGACGATAGTTATAAACTTCACTTCAAAAGTAACAAACGAGACCAAAAACATAAGTCTAGCCTCAAACCCCCATAGCTTTAGCACTAAGCCTCGTTCTTACTGGCCACCGGAAATGGTGTTTTGTAGGTGGGTATCTGTGGTTTCAGTGGGTTCACTTTGGCTCCCTATCCTCTAGTAAATAGGTGAAATGAAGCAGTTGTTCATGCCATGGCTATCAAGTACGGTACTGGGGTACCCGGTACCACACTGTTTGGATAGTCGTGGCGACCCAAACTGTACGTTCCCGTTCTAGAGTATACTATAGGAAACCTACTATAGGGTAGGAGTCGCCTGACTATGTCTGGAGTGAGTCATTCAGTGGATTATTGGGGAGCTGACTCAGGACTGTCACAGTGTCAGGCGTTGTATAACGCGTTACATTCTTAGATTAGGAGGCTTACCTTACCATCTCTTTATCCCACCCCTGGAATAAAAGGCTCAAGGCGTCCAATTCCCCTTCTACCTTACATACACATCCCTCATTCTATTTCTGTGGCTACCACCTTTGCCTTGGTTGTGTCAGGGTGGCGTAAGTCCCTGTCTAGCGGTGCGGAGACAGTCAGAGCCTCTCGAACATAGAAAAATTTGTCAGACGTAGTTCCACTCTGTTGGGAGTGAAAACGGACACACCGTTGTACTTCGTATAAGTATAACCACAGTATAACTAAGAAATATAGGCGGCGTTTGCTTTTCTGTTTCAGTCAAAGAACCAGCAGTTCTCTGGTTTCAGTTTTAGGCGGTTGAGTGCGCGGGAAGGTTATATATTCCTCATATCAATTATGACACAGGATTATGGCGGTGACTTCTACTGACATGATTATTTAGTGGCAACATATACCTTACAGATTAGCCCCTTTCTAACTAATTCACGTGACAATCGTTGAAAACACAAACTAAATCTTACTTGTCGTACCACGGTCGGTGACGTCCCCGGAAGCGGTATCTCTTTCGCTCTTACCAGGAACAAGTTCCGTGCCTCACGCTTAAAACCAAGATAATAAATCGTACCTACGATTTTAGTCCTTCTTTCAGCGTCTGATACAGAGGAAATATAGGAGAAGGTACATAATATTCAGAGACCATAATCTAAGATAAATTTGTGGAATATCTTTTCAAAATTCTGTATTTGTTTACATATTTTTATTGACTGACGAGGTTGCTAGGTGCGCAAGTTTTCGCGGCAAAGCATCTGACATAAAAGCTTATGGAAAGTAGTAATTTCCAGATAGCATTAAAAACATTTGCTTATACAATTTTTGCTATAAGGTGTATTTAAGTTGAGGCCGCAGCATTTTGATAGTTCACTGATATATCTAAAATTCGATGCAGCGGTTGGTCACTCCGTAGATCTAAGATGGCGGCCTCCCATAATAACAAACACGCTGTTCTTCAGTCTTCCCTAGATTACCTTCACTAAATTGATGTGAATATGACTACAATCAAGGTAAGACCAGGTATTTGACTCTTGGTATGTCATTTCTAAGTGTTAGGTCATGATGAAACATCTTGTAAATGTCTATATGTGCTTTGCAGAGTCTGCGAGGTTGAGACTCACGAAAAGTTGGCATTCCACTCGGTACTTGGACCATACGACTTGAAGCCTTCACGCTTGGGACGATAAGCTTCGCGAATTGGACGATACGATTCGGTTTTGGTACTTGGCGCCGTGGCCGCCTCGGACGATGAGCTTTGTTTTCGAATTTCGGTAGTTCGGAGTGGCCAATCTTCTTCATACTTGAAACGAACATAGGATACATATTTCCCTACCTTATGTTAAAGTTTCATGTCTTAATTCTTATGAGAAATGAGTGAAATCACCCAGAAAAGGTGGGGTCCTTGACAGGATCGCACATGAGTGATAATAGGTGCACATAGCGATCGGAAGAAAATGTCACAGAATTTTCCGCATTTTCCGCACTTCCCATAGGAATTAAGCAATGAAACTTTTAGACGAGTTAGGCACATATGTGACCTATAAGCCTTCCAAATATGAAGACAATCGGCCTCACCGTTCTGAAGAATAATATGCTTAGCCAGATTGACAGTCCACTGCGGTTCGTCCACACCAGAAAAATCGTATGGTCCGCCGCTCACGCGCGGAAAAGCGAGGCGTGCCGGCTCCGAAGCTTATCGTCCAGCATTCTCTCACTCTATTCTAGACGGGTATCAGACGATTCGCACTGGCAGCCCATTCGCACCCGACGATTCGCATTGTAAACAAACCGATTCGCACTGGAAATCAAGACAATAACAAACCGTCGCACTAACGAAAAACGGCAAATAATCATGTTCCGTTTCGTGGATCACAATATAAACTGTCTGACTGTTTCCACAGAGATATTTGCGGAAATCGCGTCATTTGTAGCGTTTTTCGCGGAATTTTTCGTTCAGAACACTGATGGCAGTGGGTGGGTGCTGTGTCAGTGTTGATATCAGATATGGCAATCGGAGTGGCTGCCACATATTTCGCTGACGAAAATTACCTGTAGGCCTACATCCATATAAACTTTTGCACTGTTTTCTACACGACTTTAGCTATCTAATGATATAATAACATTTCAGTTTAGTCTGAGAGGCCCTGACTGAGTGGTGTTCGCCAGACAGACAATTCTGGTGTTTCTGTTACCTGCAATCGTTGCCATTCTAATCGCGAATGTGCAAGTACTGACAATAATTTAGGTTATTCCGAGTAACTGTGAGTACAATCTATTTGCTGGTGAAGGTCTACAAAGTGTTGTACTATTTTTCATTATCAAGGGGTTAATGGTCGTCCTGACCCTTTTCCCATGTGACCCGGTTTTTCGAGCAAAATTGTGGTCGTCGTGACCCAAGGTGCTAGTCGCCGTGACCCTTTGATCGCTTGTAGAACTTGTAAACGATAATAATGATCTGTGATGATGGTAAAATGTATCACCATTTAAAGCCAATACCCACTGAACGATTTCGTTTCCACCGATTAACTCCCTGAATCGTCAGGGTTATTTAACTTGTCTCAGGCAAATATGTGCATCGCCTCGACTATTCCCACAACGTTTATGGCAGCCGTTAGCATGAGTTAATCGTAAGCAAATTCTGTCCACACTGGACAACAGACTGCGTAAATCGTGAGTGATTTAGGGCCACCGATAAAGGAACAAGTAATAAATCTCAGTATATGGGAATTAAATCGGTGAGCTGGCCTCAGTCTGTGTGTGGCATGGGCATTTCTGTTCACCCAGCGACTAATTAAGGGCCATAATCGGTAGGAACCACGGGGGGTATTTCTTAAACTCCATTGTCGGCGACAACGGGAAGGAACACATTCCTTAATTTATCGGTCCCGATTCTGGAACATTGGACTGCAATTTGTCGGCGACAAAGGTACATCGCCAGGGGGGGGATTTCCAAATCTTAGGCAAATTACTGTAGGGGGGTGTCACATTGGCCGACACATTTTCTAAGCCTCGCCTGAGCTTACGGTTGTTCTTTTGTCGCCGAGAAAGGAACATTCATGTTCCGAAATCGTACAGTGTGTATTGGCTTTTAGCTTATGGTATTGATCTGTATTAATTTAATGTATTTATTACTGATGACATATTTGTGATATGATATTGATCTGTTTAAAAAAATGAAGAAAGCCGTAACAGGAATCAGCTGTTGATGGTTGATGGTTGTTTACTTGTCAGTTGCATCAATGACCAACAAATTGGGAAATGAACCCCAACAAATAAAAAAATACTCATGATAGATCTATTTATCAAAATTTGCCTTCAGAATTAACTATCAGAATTAACAAAATACCCAAAAATACTCATAATATCTATTGAATAGCTAATATTAACCCTATCGCGCCGGTGACTACTGCTAGAGGCCGGGCATATAGGCCTATTCTGAACATTTTGATCTCTGTATCATGTAACATGACACGTGATATTTAATACTATTTTCTATTTCGCCCGGAATATCCAATATGATGTTATATCTACATTCTCTGAAAGTTTCATGTTTATTGAACCATTATTTCCAATTTTATCATAAAAAACGAATGCCTCAAGGCATCACCCGGCGTGAATGGCTTAAAGAGGGTCCCACGGGGGGGGGGGGGGGGGGGTCCGATTTCCCAATTTCCCCAAAAGTAATAGCACATTTCCCTAAAAGTTTTTTCGAAATTTCCCCATTTCCCCAAAAGTATTTGGCCAATTTCCCTGTAAAATGAAGAAGGGTCACCATGACCAGTCCTGGGTCACCGCGACCAGGACACAGGGTCACCACAACCATGACACTGGGTCACCATGACCAGGAAGTAGGGTCATGGTGACTCTGGGTCACGGCGGAAAAGGGTCACGAGGTCTAATCACCATCAAGGTTTAGTAAGACTTAATTCGATTTTTTAGTGCGAATCGGCTGGTGCGAATCATCCGAGTAGCAGTGCGAATCGGTTTTCAGTGCGAATCGTCGTACATTCGTCTAGACTTAAGAGATCTACATCATCTAGACCTAGGATCTAGTCAAAACAGAAAAAATATGACCCCCCACCTCCCCCACCACCACCACACAACACTTCACCAGCCTGTTCTAAGTCAATAATGGCAGGCCTGGTTATGCTGGCAAGTAAAATTGCAACGTTGAAGTCATGATTTGGATTCTAACGCTGGTTTCTTGCAGAGCCATTTGAATAGCTACGAAGATTCAGGAGAACCAATCGATTGTTATGCGTCTCTAGTCAGACGGGTCCTACCCTATACACTAGTATTACGGGAACGTACTGTTTGGGTCGCCCACGACTAATAATGCGTCTCGTCTCTAGTCTAGGTCTAATCGAAGCATATATATGCCATTCCTAGCTTACGAGAGGGCAGATGTTCCAGGTTAAACCTTAATCTTTGTCTCATCAATGTTGGGGTTCATGCTGGGGATGCCTTGCAGTGGCCTCAGAACAGCGTTAAATTGAAAGGAAAAGAACTTTGCAATTGTTACAGTGTACACGTTAACTATGAACAAATGGTATGGCCATAATGAGCATAGAATTATTGAAAAACAACTATGGAAAGGTTGGCTTATATTCAGTATGTGGGTCATTTTCTGTACCGCAACCTATTTTGACCGAGTCAACCTGCCATTTCTACTAGTCTCTGATCCGGCCAGGAAGTAGGTGGCGCTACGAACCCCCTGGGCAGCCATTTTGGAGAATCCCCTACGCAACGCTAAGCCTATGGAACTGTTCTGACGTCCATTTATCATACTATTTGATGTGTGAGGATGTTCTAAGTCCTTCTGAAGAATTCTCTTGGTCAAAATTAGATCTCCCTGCAAATTCAGATCAAATGAGTATGTGTACATGCGGAATGGTATTGCACAAGTTACGCATCGTACGTAGCCGTCCTGCGTAAGTTTGTACGTAGGCGTGCTTTGCACAAGCCACTTTTCTGGTGCCGCACGTAGGTATGCACGTACCGTGTGCCGATTTCCCCCAAAAATTGTTGCACAACCACATACGTACGTATCGTAAGTGTCATTTTCCCTTGTTTTTTTCTATGTATCCTGCGACACCTATGGAGGTGTCGTAGGATATATATAAAGTGCTAATATCATTAAAAAACATATTTAGACCTCCCTCCTGACTTCCCTCAATCCCTCTGAGGCCCAATCCCTCCAGACCGCCCTCTGTACCGACTTCCAGACTGACCCACCAACCGACCCAGTGATCCCTCAATCCTTCAATCAAGCCCTCAATCAATCACTCAGTCCATCCCTCAAACCCTCTGACTGATCAACGCATCCAGCTGATTGATCTACTGACTGATCGACCCACCGATCAACCAATCAACTGATCGACTGACCAATTGTCCCACTGACCACCAACTGATCGACCCAACGACCAATCGACCCACCAATTGATTGACCGATTGTCACACCAACCAATTGTCCCTCTGACCGATCGTCCCACTGACCGATCGACCCACCGACTGAGCGACCGAACGACTAATTGTCCCACTGACCAATCTTCCCTTCAACCAATTGTCCCACTGACTGATTGACCCACTGATTGATTGACCCACCGACCAATCATGCCACTGACCGATCGTCCCATCCACCAATTGTCCCATCCACCGATTGTCCCACCCACTGATCGTCCCATCCACTGATCATCCCACTCACTAATCGTCCCATCCACTGATCGTCCCCACCCACTAATCGTCCCACCCACTGATCATCCCATGCACCGATTGTCCCTCTGACCGATTGTCCCACCAACTGATCGTCCCGCCCAACGATCGTCCCACCCACCGATCGTCCCTCTCACTGATCGTCCAACCGACTTATTGTCCCACTGACCAATCTTCCCTTCAACCAATTGTCCCACTGACTGATTGACCCACTGATTGATTGACCCACCGATCGATCATGCCACCGACCGATCGTCCCATCCACCAATTGTCCCACCCTCCTATCGTCCCACCCACTGATCGTCCCATCCACTGATCGTCCCACCCACTAATTGTCCCACCCACTGATCATCCCATGCACCGATTGTCCCTCTGACCGATCTTCCCACCAACTGATCGTCCCACCAACCTTTCATCCCACTGACCAATCTTCCCTCCAACCAATTGTCCCACTGACTGATTAACCCACCAACTGATCGTCCCACCAACCGATCATCCCACCGACTGATCTTCACATCATCCATCCGTCCTTCTGACCAATCGTCTCACAGACCAATCGTTCCACAGACCGAACAAACCATAGACCCACCAATTGATTTACCTATTGTCTGACTGACCGATCTTCCGACTGACCAATCATGCCACCTACCGATCGTCCCACCCGCTGATCGTCCCACCCACCGATCTAACCACTGTCTGAGCCACCAACCCACCTACCGATCAACACACTGACCAATTGACCCATTGACTGAACGAAACACCTACCGATTGACCCAACTTCCATACTGCCTCTCCACCATACTGCCCCTCCACCATACTGCCCTTCCACCATACTGCCTCTCCACCATACTGCCCCTCCACCATACTGCCCCTCCACCATACTGCCTCTCCACCATACTGCCCCTCCAACATACTGCCGCTCCACCATACTGCCCCTCCACTATATTGTCCCTCTATCATACTGCCTCTCCACCATACTGCCTCTCCAACATACTGCCTCTCCACCATACTGCCTCTCCACCATACTGCCCCTCCACCATACTGCCTCTCCACCATACTGCCCCTCCACCATATTGCCCCTCCACCATACTTCCCCTCCACCATACTGCCTCTCTACCATACTGCCCCTCCGCCATACTGCCTCTCCACCATACTGTCCCACTACAATACTGCCCCTCCACCATACTGAGCGTGGATTTGGTTGGCTTATATTCAGTATGTGGGTCATTTTCTGTACAGCAACCTATTTTGACCGAGTCAACCTGCCATTTCTACTAGTCTCTGATCCGGCCAGGAAGTAGGTGGCGCTACGAACCCCCTGGGCAGCCATTTTGGAGAATCCCCTACGCAACGCTAAGCCTATGGAACTGTTCTGACGTCCATTTATCATACTATTTGATGTGTGAGGATGTTCTAAGTCCTTCTGAAGAATTCTCTTGGTCAAAATTAGATCTCCCTGCAAATTCAGATCAAATGAGTATGTGGTAGCCCTAGTTTCAACTATTCTCCGATCCGGCTGGACACTTCCGGTTCAAAATACCCTCCAAATTATGCAAATTCACCTGACAATGGATCGATCCGCCATCTTTGCTGGTGAATACAAAGCGCTGTCAGAGTCTAAAATGGCCAAAGACTATATTAATTGACCTATTCCTGTGAATTTTGTACATGAACTAGTTTAAATGGGATTATTAGCATTATTTAGACATAATTTAAACGTGCCCTGGTGCCTGCTCGAAGAAAAACGATTGTTTCGACGATTTGTTGACATCGCGTTTATAGTCGAAACTAGGGCTACCACATACTCATTTGATCTGAATTTGCAGAGAGATCTAATTTTGACCAAGGAAATTCTTCAGAAGGACTTAGAACATCCTCACACATCAAATAGTATGATAAATGGATGTCAGAACGGTGCCATAGGTTTAGCGTTGCGGAGGGGATTCTCCAAAATGGCTGCCCAGGGGGTTCGTAGCGCCACCTACTTCCTGGCCTTACATGCGGAATGGTATTGCACAAGTTACGCATCGTACGTAGCCGTCCTGCGTAAGTTTGTACGTAGGCGTGCTTTGCACAAGCCACTTTTCTGGTGCCGCACGTAGGTATGCACGTACCGTGTGCCGATTTCCCCCAAAAATTGTTGCACAACCACATACGTACGTATCGTAAGTGTCATTTTCCCTTGTTTTTTTCTATGTATCCTGCGACACCTATGGAGGTGTCGTAGGATATATATAAAGTGCTAATATCATTAAAAAACATATTTAGACCTCCCTCCTGACTTCCCTCAATCCCTCTGAGGCCCAATCCCTCCAGACCGCCCTCTGTACCGACTTCCAGACTGACCCACCAACCGACCCAGTGATCCCTCAATCCTTCAATCAAGCCCTCAATCAATCACTCAGTCCATCCCTCAAACCCTCTGACTGATCAACGCATCCAGCTGATTGATCTACTGACTGATCGACCCACCGATCAACCAATCAACTGATCGACTGACCAATTGTCCCACTGACCACCAACTGATCGACCCAACGACCAATCGACCCACCAATTGATTGACCGATTGTCACACCAACCAATTGTCCCTCTGACCGATCGTCCCACTGACCGATCGACCCACCGACTGAGCGACCGAACGACTAATTGTCCCACTGACCAATCTTCCCTTCAACCAATTGTCCCACTGACTGATTGACCCACTGATTGATTGACCCACCGACCAATCATGCCACTGACCGATCGTCCCATCCACCAATTGTCCCATCCACCGATTGTCCCACCCACTGATCGTCCCATCCACTGATCATCCCACTCACTAATCGTCCCATCCACTGATCGTCCCCACCCACTAATCGTCCCACCCACTGATCATCCCATGCACCGATTGTCCCTCTGACCGATTGTCCCACCAACTGATCGTCCCGCCCAACGATCGTCCCACCCACCGATCGTCCCTCTCACTGATCGTCCAACCGACTTATTGTCCCACTGACCAATCTTCCCTTCAACCAATTGTCCCACTGACTGATTGACCCACTGATTGATTGACCCACCGATCGATCATGCCACCGACCGATCGTCCCATCCACCAATTGTCCCACCCTCCTATCGTCCCACCCACTGATCGTCCCATCCACTGATCGTCCCACCCACTAATTGTCCCACCCACTGATCATCCCATGCACCGATTGTCCCTCTGACCGATCTTCCCACCAACTGATCGTCCCACCAACCTTTCATCCCACTGACCAATCTTCCCTCCAACCAATTGTCCCACTGACTGATTAACCCACCAACTGATCGTCCCACCAACCGATCATCCCACCGACTGATCTTCACATCATCCATCCGTCCTTCTGACCAATCGTCTCACAGACCAATCGTTCCACAGACCGAACAAACCATAGACCCACCAATTGATTTACCTATTGTCTGACTGACCGATCTTCCGACTGACCAATCATGCCACCTACCGATCGTCCCACCCGCTGATCGTCCCACCCACCGATCTAACCACTGTCTGAGCCACCAACCCACCTACCGATCAACACACTGACCAATTGACCCATTGACTGAACGAAACACCTACCGATTGACCCAACTTCCATACTGCCTCTCCACCATACTGCCCCTCCACCATACTGCCCTTCCACCATACTGCCTCTCCACCATACTGCCCCTCCACCATACTGCCCCTCCACCATACTGCCTCTCCACCATACTGCCCCTCCAACATACTGCCGCTCCACCATACTGCCCCTCCACTATATTGTCCCTCTATCATACTGCCTCTCCACCATACTGCCTCTCCAACATACTGCCTCTCCACCATACTGCCTCTCCACCATACTGCCCCTCCACCATACTGCCTCTCCACCATACTGCCCCTCCACCATATTGCCCCTCCACCATACTTCCCCTCCACCATACTGCCTCTCTACCATACTGCCCCTCCGCCATACTGCCTCTCCACCATACTGTCCCACTACAATACTGCCCCTCCACCATACTGAGCGTGGATTTGGTGGATCACATGTTTAACTCTGGTTCCCCGGTCATCCGCTAGGAGGACTCGGCGAAATAGGCCTTTTTCCATAGGCCGGTGTCGAACGTTATCTGCTTAGTTACGGCACGGCTGAAGCCAAACATTCCCCTGGCAACGTATTCTTTAGCATTGGATCACTGAGTGAATTAGCGTAATACGTTTATAATACCCATGCACATTAATTCGATAGACATAAATGCGATTGCATCGTATTCTATGATATTCCAGCTCCAATTTGGTGTATCATACATGCATATCACCTCAATGATACCATAGATATACCTTAGATAAGTCAGGGACACCTAAACTGGATACGCTTTAATACATTTGCAGGACTCGCTATAATATGCTTACCTTTTTCCAAACTAAACCCAAGATAATTATCAACTATAAAGTTTAGACATCCCAGACTTGTTGATACAATACTCTAGTTTGTTCCAACAATTTAATCTGTCAAAAAACAACACTCCTGCAATCACACCCACCGTTCACACTTTAGGTGTGATTGCTGTCTTTCCCTATATGTATGTGGCTGACCTCGGCCGTGTTTGTCCGAGCGGCCGCGTAGCGAGACAGTGGGCCGTTAGGCTGCGCTGAACGGCAACACCTGTATTAGTTCTCATGAGGAGCGACAGAGGGAGTCGAGTACCTGATATATCCATATATGGTATACATGTATGACGTCATGCGGGATTCCCTAGCAGCGCAGTGTGTTTTGACTGGCACCCCTCCCATTCCTACCTACGTACATACGTAAGGTCCACGTACGTACGTAAAAAGTCTACGACTGCTCAAATTCAACGTTTTGGAAGTGCGCACCTAACTTTTCACATATGTAAGGCCCACTTTGGACCATTGGTTGTGCAAGGGGCCTCTGGTCACACCACGACCATATAAACTATAGTTTTCCCATTTATATTTGGAGAATCTGAATATGATTTCGGATATACATGTAGAAATAGCTGAAATTTCCATTCCTGACAATTTGAAGAATTATAAAAACCGTTAAACTGCAATAATTGTGGGTTATGGTTTAATACAACGTCGGCAACCAGCGAGCACCGGAACTTGTTAACAGACTGAATTATGGGATACCTCAATAGGGCCTATAGCAATTAAACCTAGGCAGGGATTGTGAGTGTGTGGCCCATGCTAAAAAAGTATATTTGTAACAGTCTTAGAATGTTGAAAAGTCAACAATTAGCCATTGTTACATACTAAAAAGTCAGACTTTTACATTCTGATATGGTGAAAAGTCTTGACTTTGCTATTGTTACGTGCTAACAAGGAGCAGATTTTCCGTCGTAGACAGAGAAGCGGAGCTCACAGATAAGGTTACCAATAGACCACGATAGAAATTTTTCAATTAATCCCTGATGAACCTCAATAGAATTCTTATCGGGAACTCCATACGGGGCTCCCCAAAATGCGCCAAGCCTTTGATGTTCCCGATTGTTTTCCGATAAGTTCCCAATACCAGTGCACCAAAGCAGTGACTTTCACCTTCATTTGCATATACTACAATTTAATTTAAATGATGTAGCAGGCCTATCAAACCCGAGCTCCTCCGTAATAAATGGAAATCCACTCCAGTATTTTGAAACATGAACACTTTATTCCAATAGCCTACGTTTCGACCAGACACGGTCTTCGTCAGGGCAGGAATGAACTGGTATTTAATTTGTGTCGGGAATGAATTTGAAATGCTATCGTAATGTACAGCCCAACAGAAATTCCAATCGGAATGGCTCCATTCCAATCGGAATGCTTCACGATTGAATTCCAATTGTAGAAAATATCAAACAGGTCAAATCCAGACTTTTTTTCTTTTTTTAAAATTTTTTTTTATTGCAAAGTAATTCACCTAGTGTAGGTGGTCTTCCATTACAGCGTTAACGGTCCAAACTACAGCAAGTCATGTTTACGGCGTAATCAAACAAGATTGGTTACAGAGTTGAGATACAGTGTTTAACACCATAGTAATTTCCATATTCATACTCACTAGCGGGTAGATATTCTATCAAAATATACATGAGATGGATATGGATGAGGCGAGAAACAATGAGTTGGGTGAAAAGTGATATAAGTATATAAATATATAAGTCATTAGCCCAAGGGTTTTCAAAGGTTGTCAATACTGGCAATTGCTTTCTTAAAACCAATTTTGCTTGGTAAATTCTGGATATCAGCCGGAAGTTTGTTCCATGCCGCTTCTCCACGATATTTTGGTGATTTCTTTAAGAACTCAAGGTTCGGCCTGGGGAGTTTGAACATCAGTTTATTTTGTGAGCGCAAGATGCGTTGTTGTTGGTTCTTTGGTTCTACCTTTCTTTGTGTAGGAATGATATCTCTGTCGTTTACAGGTATTGTTACATCTCTATGGAGTTCATCTGGTTTATCTGGGATCGATAAGTCCCCATACTTCTTTGTATATTCTTTCTGAATAAACGATAATGTTAACTCTTTCCGCCTACGATCCAACGTTTTCATATTAGTTATTTTGTGTAGTTCTTTGACAGTGTGGACCACGGTTCTGTCGTTAAGACAAACTCGAAGCGCCCTGTTTTGGAGGCGCTGTAGTTTATCCAGGTTTTTCCTAGAGGTCCCGCCCATAAAAATTGCTGTATAGTCGAATACAGGTAATATCGCCTGTTTGTAGAACATGATCGCTACTTGTGTGGTTAACTGGTATCTGATCTTATTAAAGAAAAATATTTTGTGACTGACTTGCTTGACAATCTTCCTAGTTTGTTTATCAAAGTTTAGACTAGCGTCCAGTTCCAATCCTAAATATGGGTAGGAGTCCACTACGTTTAGTTTTGCCAAGCCAGCATATATAGTGGGTGTCTGCGTTTTCTTCTTTTTGTTCGGTGGCATGAACCAGCACACCTTGGTTTTGCTCGTATTAACAGTTAGTATATTATCTCTGCACCAAGTCATGAATCTATCCATCTCTGCTTGTAGCAATAGGCTTATATCATGTGTATCGGGGGCACTATGGTAGATGACCAAGTCATCAGCATATATTATATATTTGGCTTCCTTTATTATCCGGTCAATGTCGTTGATGAAGTATATAAATAAAAGTGGGCCAAGTACAGAGCCCTGCGGGACTCCGTACTCGACTTTTTCCCAGGAAGATACTTTATCAGAACTTCTTACTCTCTGCATTCTGTCAGAAAGATAAGACTTTAGCCATTCCTCGTGGGGGATTCTTAGTTCTAGTTTAAGAAGTTTACCTATCAAGATACCATGGTCCACACTGTCAAACGCCTTGCGCAGGTCTATAAAGACCCCACCGGTTATCATACTCTGATCTCGTGCTTCGTATAAATCAGTGAGCAGTTTGTAGATCGTATTTGTTGTCCCCATTTTCGCACGGAACCCGTATTGGTTGTTACTGAAAATGTCATTAATGGTTAGGTAATTTGTCAAGTAGGAGTGAAATAATTTCTCTGCAATTTTTCCAGGGGCCGGAAGCAGACTGATGGGTCGCCAGTTGTTAGGATTAGTAGAAATTCCAGATTTGGGTAATGGTATTACTGTTGCATATTTCCATTTCCGTGGGAATTTGCCTACATCTAAACAGTGTTGATATAGAAAGGTAAATTGTTCAAGTGTCAGTTTCATGTATTCTTTTAACACAGAAGTCCTAATATTGTCTAGACCAGATGATTTACTAGTCGCTATCTTGTTAAACAACGTGTATAGTTCTTTTTTATCGATGATAAGATCGGGAGGGATATTTGTCAGTTTCTCTGCATAATCAGCTGTTGTTTCCTCACAATATTTTGATGAGCTTTGTTATTTCCATCTAGGCTATAGTCTTCTAGGGGGTTGTTTAAACCGAAAAAGTGGTTCAAATAATCAGCCGATTTATCTGGTGCTATTTCTTCAGCAGTTTTGGGGTCTATTAACTTGGGTGGTTGACTGGTATTTCTTGTATTAGTTAACTTTTTTATGTCGTACCATAGTTTCTTGGGGTCATGCGAGTTTTCTTCAAGTGATTTTTTCACCAATGCAGATTTAGCCCTACGTATTTCTTTCCGGACCTCATTTTTGAGTAGTTTTGCCTGATGGAGATAATTTTCATTTCTGGTTTGATAGTATATCAGTAGAGACCTATCCCTATCTTTTATAAGAGAGAGTATACCTGGATTCATCCATGGTGTGTCTCTGTCAGAGCAGCGCCATGTTTTTATTGGACAGTAGTAGTCCAGGTAGTCATTCAATGTTTGTAGCATGAAATCCCAGATCTCGTCTACATCGTTAAGAGTCCAGAAGTCATCCCAGTAGGTGTTTAAGATCCACTCTTTCATCCTGTCTAGGTTATGTTTTAGATATGTGCGGCCTGTTACTTTAAGGGCTATGATAAGAATTTCCAATCAGGGTTCAGTTGTGGTTGAAATCGGGATCCATGTCGTAAGTTGGCGCCTACCGCTACGATAGGAAAACGTTCCCAACAAGAATTCTTCGATTCTAGTCGGGACCTCTATAGTCGGTTCCTGGGTTCCTGGTTTTATATTGAAGCAGCAGAAAACACTGTTAAATGAATTGTTGAGCTGTTATAGAAAGGGGCGTTTTAATGAGTTTTTGAAGAGACAGTTAAATGAGTTATCAAAATGTTATAGAAAGAGAGTTTCAATGAGTAGTTCAAGAGACAGTCTGATTGGTAGGTAGATTGATGGGTAGGCAGGCTAGGTTTATGGGTACGCGGGTTGATAGGTAGGCATATTGATGGGTAGGTAACTTGATGGATAGGCAGGTTGATGGGTAGATAGATTGATGGGTTGGCAGGCTGATAGGTAGGCAAGTTGATGTGTCGGACAGGTTGACGGGTAGGCAAGTTGATGGGTAGACAGTTTGATGTGTTGGAGGTTGATGGTTAGGCAGGTTGAGGGGTAGGCAGGTTGAGGGGTAGGCAGGTTGGTGTGTAGGCTGTTTGAAGGTTAGACAGGTTTAGGGGTAGACAAGTTGAAGGGTAGGGAGTTTGATGGGTACGCAGGTTGAGGGGTAGACAGATAGATGGGTAGGCAGGTAGATGGGTTAGCATGTAGATAGGTAGGTAGTTGGGTTGGCAGATAGATGGGTATGAAGGTAGATGGTTAGACAGGCTGATCGGTAGGCTGGTAGAGCATCTACCTGCCTACCCATCAACCTGCCTACCCATCTACCTAAAGGGTGCCCACACAGATCTCATTTTTAAATTCCCTGGGTTTTCCCCACACCAATTTCCCGGTCACAATTGAAAAACCATTTTGTCTGTTTGGCATGGTGTCATAGGCTTTAGAATCATGTCACATGGCATTCTAGTGGATACCTTTTGATATTTTTTATAGAAAAAAAAACCCTGTAAATATTTTAACCCACTGGATTTCAGAGTCATTTTCTGCATGCGATGTGCAGAACATTTATCCCTGAAATCCATATAGTTTCCCTGAGTTTGTGAAATCCCCCCCCCCCCTGTGTTTTCACTGTGTTTCTTGAAATTCGTCAAATTCCCAGCCGATGCAGGGTCGATGAAGGGTTGAGCTTAAGCTTACGCTTATCTAATAGCGGTACCTATAACTGGGAACTGAGTCTGTTTAGCAGTCGACAGGGATGTCAAATCTAGTGTTGCAAAACCTTCTAGTGGGATGGCTACACAAGACTGGGAGAAGGTGGTGGGTGGTGGTGGGGGGGGGGGGGGGGGGGGGCCCTGCCCTTACCTCCATCTTGGTACCGTCCATAGTTATTATACTATTAACTTAAGGTAAAGTCTACAGGCCTAGACTAGTTAGGTGTAGACCTTAAGACTAAGGGAGTAAGAACTCAGATCTACTATGCTACTATGAGTCAAGAACTTAACACCCTTCAATGACAGATGACAGCATAAGCGTACACCCTCCGATCCGGGCCAAAGTGGCTGCTTACGGAGGATGTCTGCTTATGCGGGGTTTCCAGATTTTTACTGGCTCTACATTTAATGCATCCCTGACATCAGGAGCTTTAATTTGATACTAAATACACATACCTTTCATAATTTCTATCAAGGTTCATCTATTTAAAAAAAAAAAAAAAAAAAAAAATCTTCTAAAATCGTTTTTTCTGATACGCGCGGTGATGAGAAACAAGTTGGTTTTTTTAGTGGCCTAAAAAAGATGTTAAAACTAAGGTTAAAACAAGGTATTCCATCTTCGAATGGAAGGTAGCTTAAAGGGTGTGAGCCGAGTACACATGTCGGTCACTTCTCATTATAAATTGTCTTAGATATAATGCAAGGATACATTATCACCTTGATATAACCATTGTATTATTGCTGTTTTTGTATTGGCCGTTGGGCCTATGTGATTCTGTATATTTGTATCAATGAACGAACTTCCAGTGGAAGATCTGCCAAAGCGGCAGAACTGGTCAAAATAGATTAAAAAAAATCCAAAAAAAATCGGAGCGCCCTGCCCCAATGTGGGTAGGCTTGGAACTAGAGTTAGTGATAATGAGGGTTAACTTGCCATTCACTAAATGGCTGCCCTACGGTAAACATCAAGACAAGGAGGAGCTGCTACAAAATGGTGACTATTTTAATGCGGTAATTCTGTTAAAAATAAAAACAGGCAATATACATGACTATTCTCTTCACATAGAAATCAATATAATTGATCACAATGGGGATGTAGAGACCATTAAGTCAGACTTTGATGTTACATGCTAACACACTAAAAAAAGTCCAACTTTGACATTCTTACAAGCTAACAAGTCAGACTTTCATGTTTCTAATGCTACGAAGTATCCTGCTAAGCCAACATATCTCTTTTCTGTACAGGAATAGAGTCGGTAAACGGCCTGTTCCACCGGGCTGACCGTAAATCTGACTCTATTGGTGAAGACTGCCAACGTTTCGACCCTCATCGGGTCTTCTTCAGGGCACTAATTAATTCTCCATTTCTCGTAGGTTGTGGATTGAGAAGAACTAAAGAATCATGTCGGGACATTTATCAGGGAGCTTCAGCATCCACAGCTTGGTGGAGGGTAGTGAGGCCATTAGTGAGGCCGAGGAGATCCAAGAGGTGAGTCCATAGCGATACGTCACTGCAAAGTTGGCAGGTTTCCTATTTTCCAAGGTTATTCCTGTTTTCATTTTTTTTTTCTTTTTTTTTCGGCTGTGTGAGGAAGTGTTTCTGCCACGTATTCTAAACTGTTTTCATTTTCTGATTAGAAAATTCGTTTTTCTTCTGTAAAACAGGGAGAGAATAAATGGAGCCTCATTTATGCCAATATACAGTCGTTCTCGTTCAAACCTCTGCACACATCCCGGTCCCGTTCCGTTGCCAATAAAGATGTGTTTTCCACGTTTTCTCAGTCTATCTGAGGCAGTAATTTCCATATGAAAGATATATCCTATGTTTTTTCATGACCCCAACTGACATCTTTGATTTCAGTGATGGGATTTTTGATATACGTTTCGGTTAGGAACTTGTTATGCTTGATTAGTTCTCCTCTGGATGGCCAGTGTTGAGTAGTTCCCTGCACATTTTATCCAGAATTTTAATACAAATAGCTAACAATGATAGAGGATTTCATGCAGCTATTTATCCATTGACAACGCTGAAACAATTGCTTACCTGTTATACGTTTTTGTGGTTGTTTTTTTAAAAAGGATAATTTTCATTTCTGCAGGTGAAGCTCCTACAGCGGCGTGGAGACCAGGCGTTTCGGGGGAAGCACTTTTCAGAGGCTTTACGCTATTATAACGATGCCCTGGAGATCGATGAGAACAATAGTGGTGCCCTGGCCTCCCGATCGGCAGTCTTCATCGAGATGGGCAACTTCATCTTGGCCCAGACAGATGCAGAGAAGCTACTGACAATTCTACCAAACCATGCTCAGGTTAGTTTGACTATCAGTGAGCAGTTACCATTTACACCACACATATGAAACCAGTAAAACAGACCCAGGTCTGATTTAAATCTATCTAATTAGCGTTATTTTACCCACTAAAACATGTCTCAAGTCAGTTAAGAGTTACCCTCAGTCATATAAACCATGCTTATACTAGGACCAAATGTTATTTTTATCATTAATGAATGGGTGTACAAGTATAGATAAATAACAATTAATAAGTTTGGGGTATATTTGGTCTATGGACCATTTTATTGTAACACACTTGCACCCAGTCAACTTGCTCTTCCTACAACTGCCTGAGTCTAGGAGTCAAATGTATCAAGCATCAGTGGGTCAATGAGGTATTTCGGTCTAAAGCGATTGGTCATGGTCAGCTGGGCACACCTCTAAGACCCTGGGACACTGGCCCTCTGCTCCTTTCACAATATTACAATGAATAACACAGAAACCAGTTGAATTAATTCAGGATGCCAGTTTTCAATGTTTCCATTGAAATTCATATTTTCATTATCAGAATAGAAAATAATTTCTGGTGTAATATTGATATATCAACTGTATTCAATTCAACTACAGCCCATGATCCGCCACTGAACCTCCCCACTACCCCATGTAAAAACCTTGAGCTTTCCCTTGATTGTAATGTGTATGTAATGCATAAATCCTGTATTGCAATAAGAAATATTTTAACATTTTTTTCTGACCCCAACTGGCAACCCTGGTTAATATTGTGCATATATGTCTTGGAATGAGATGAATTGGACGTGTCGCTGTTGTTTCCTCAGGGTCATTACCTGCTGGGAGTGGCTCTGGACAGTCTGGGTCAGTACCGGGAGGGACTCACGGGCTACCTGAGCGCCTTGGAGCTGGACACTGACCCGGGACACGCGGATATTCTCGCCAATCACATCGCCGCTCTCGCACAGCACTTCTGTGACATGCCCAGCAACCTCGTGGATAGCCTTGCAGGTAAACTTTAGTAGAATAACGTATTTTAATCACTTTGTTGCTGATAAAGACTTTTGATAACCGGGACGTTGGCGGTTGTATGACGCGTTGCCTACGTTTCACCTGACATCATGAGAAAAGTAGCCCGTGATAAATATTTTTTCCAACAGAGACTTTCTCGTTTTCACACTAGAAATTAAATGAAAGAAAGCATTAAAAAAAAGAGAAGATAAACATGTCTATGTTTTACACGAGGTTAACACAGAACATCCTCTAGGCCACCAAGTGTGTTTAATAGGCTTTTATTACTGATTCTGGTTTACGTGAAACAGTTACCGTTAATAACCAACGTTTCGGCCTTCTTCAGGGTACCAGGCATACGGAATTTTGATGATTTTCATTCATGATTTTGATATTAAAATATTGTAGAGAGGGGTAGGATAAAATCAAAACCTGATTCGTTTTAATCTTGGCTCCCGTATGCCACGACTGGCGTTTGGTTCCGGATACCACTCGGCTCCGCCTCGTGATATCACTACGCCAAACGCCAGTCGTGGCATACGGGAGCCAAGATTAAAACCCATCCGGTTTTACGATAGTATATCAGGGGGTTTGGAACGTTCCAAATTGGGGATTTTATGGAGCGTATCACACCGTGATTACTTGTAAGGTAAGAGCATAGGTTCTTAAATTTTGACAAGCTTGAATTTTTGACGCAAAAAAAAGGGGTGGGAGTTACTCATTTCATAAGACCGGCAGTTGTGCTGGCAGAACTCTTGAATTGAAGCTTGGTTTTCAGATATGGACCCGTACAAGAAACTGAGTGAAGTAGGCGCCTGTCTGTACCAGGCTGGTCGCTACGACCAGTGCATCAAAGTGCTGAACGCAGCGCAGAAAGTGGCCACCAACCAGCGCGGCATCACCATGAAGGTTCAGCTCACACTCGCCAACGCCCACTCCGCGCTGAAACACACCGACATCGCCATCTCGCTCTACCAGGTCAGCCCCGGGCCGCTTCTCTAGGCCATCCACCACTTTAAAAATTATTATCATTACTTCAAGATTCAGGGGTTGGGGCCATCCATAAAGTACGTACGCAGAATTTCTGAAATTTTGGACCTCCCCACCCCCCACCCCACCCACTCCCAACCTTGTACGCTATAGAACAAAATGGAGCATAAGCAAAATTTCCTAAATTTCTGAACCCCCCCCCCCCCCCCCCCCCCAGTGCGTATGTACTTTATTGATGGCCCCATGTCAATTTTCTATTTTTCCGTGGAAATCCACTATTTTTTTACTCGGTAAATGTAATTGCTTTTCCTTGCGTCAAACAAAGATGATGTTGATATAGCCTCATTTCTACCAATAAAACAGTGGTTTGAACCTCCCCAAAGTCCTCCTGCCCCATGACATGGCCAACAAAGACATATTATCCATGTTTTCCCGGTATCTCTGAGGCAGAAAAATTCACACGAAAAATGTTTCCACTTCCAGACCCTAACTAACATCCCTTGGCAGGCCTGTGGGTTTGTACACTACATGGCTCCCACTGGTCCCATATTCCTTATATTTCCCTATAATTTGAGCTCTCCCTTTATCTCACCCCTGGTACAGGTTGTGCCATTGAGTTAACGTTGAAATAAAATATGCCACGCTCACCTACGTATAGTGTCAATTCTCCGTCATTGGAGTGGCGGAGAATCTATGTATGGTGCGACCAATGAACGTCGCGGAAAAAAAAAGTTCCGGCGCCATTGTTTGAACCAGAGCTGCCGCAACATGGCTTACGACATGTAATCGACTGTACGGTCCGTGTTGGGGGTGAGATAAAAACAGAACCGCTTTCGAATCATATTCTAAAGACAGTTCTGCTTAAATATGTCCCTATATATTCATATTTTTCCCCTATATGCCCTATATTTTCAGATTTGATGAAATAAATATTTGTGTATGTATGAGTGTGATTGCTAGCTCTGCCATCATCCGCAAGGAAATTGTAAGATGGCGCCGCTGTAGTTGGGGGGCAACCACTTTTATCAGTTGTGATAATCTATAGAAAAATTGAGACGAGGCTTAAATTCCTCTATGGCAAGCTCCAAAAAATATTTTTTTATGAAATTCATCGATAACTGGACCCGCCACCTTGTGTTTTCGATGGCGTCGGGGGGCAAGATGGCCGCTTCCATAACACAATTCACCACTTGCACATAAGCGTGGCGCTGCGATCGGGTTGCGCTGGTTGCATGTGGCTAGCCACTGCTTTCCATAACACAATAGCTATGTGCCATAACTAGACCCGCCACCTTGTATTTTCGATGACGTCGGGGGGCAAGATGGCCGCTTCCATAGCACAATACCTATGTCCCCTATACTTATTGGATTCTTTCTCCTCCTTAGGAGTGCCTCTCCACCGCCATGTCGACTCACGACCACATGTACCAGACAAAGGCGCTTGTCAACATCGCCAGCCTCTTCCTGGAGGTGGGCGACACACACCGTGCCATCGTGCACTACGAGAAGCTGCTGGACCTCGAGAAGGAGATCCGGGGAGAGGAGAGGAACGCCCCGCTGCCTGCCTACTGGACCTTCGAGCTGCAGTGTGCTCTGCACCTCAACCTGAGTATCGCCTACAAGGCCATCGGCAGCCTTGAGCTGGCTGTTTACTTCGCGCAGCTCTACACACAGCTCCTACAGAACTCCGACGTGAAGCCGTCAGTCCAGGCGCAGTCCTTCCACAATGAGGGGCTGCTCCATGACATCCTGGGAGATTACCAGCAGGCACTGGACAACTACAAGTGTTACCTGACACACAGCAAAGCGGTGGGTGATAAGCGAGGGGTCGCACAGGCTTACGGGTGTCTGGGCTCGGTGTATGCAGCCCTGAACAACTACCAGCTTTCCATCACCTACCATGAACAACATGTGGCCCTCGCGGAGAAACTGAGCGATGCTCGTCTGGTGGGCCAGGCCTATGAGCAGTTCGGTGACTCCAGGGTGAATTTCGGGGAATACGATGAGGCGGTGGAGTGCTACATGAGCACCATCAAGTCCTGCGCGCGTAGTGATCTCCGCGTGCAGACTGCGGCACTCTGCAAGATTGGAAAAGCATACTGCGCCCAGAAACGCTACCAGTACAGTATGTATTACTTCGAACAGGCAAAGGTCATTGCTGAGGATTTTGATTTTGTCGACATTAAACTTGTGTGCGAGTATAACCTTGCCTGCATTCTTCAGCACTCCACTCAGATGTATGAAATCGACCAAGCGCAGAAATACTTCGAGCACTTGATTCCTGTGTTTGAAGGGAAGATACAGCAGCATCAGGAAGAAGACACATTCTGTCCTAAAGAGATGGTAGAACACCTGGACCATTGTTACCAAGGGATCATCCACATCTACGCCAAGTCGGGTTACAAGGATGAAGCGCTGGTCTATGCTGAAGCTATGCACAAGAAGCAGACCGCAAAATGTGTTTCAGCGTCAACGGTGAAGTCCCCGAGTCTTGGCAGCCTCACCTCCAGTGGCGAGTTGGCCATGTTCGACGTGTGGTCCGTAGATAAGATAAAGCGGGTTGTGAGTGAGCAGAACGCCACCGTGCTGTATTACTGTCTCCTCCCGCAGAGCATCCTCATCTGGGTGCTGCAGCCCGCAGCCGGTGTCGTGCGATTCTACGCCAGTAAACCGCAGTCCACGGACACGGAGTCCGTCAGCCAGCAGCTGGCGTCACTCGGCAAGAAGCTGCTCAAGTCACGCAATCTCCACGAGCTTGTGTACGACTGTGAGAACCGGGCCCTGCCTGAACGCGACACCGAGCTCAAACACATACAGCGGGCCAACCAGCAGCTCAGCGGCAGCATGTACAGCAGCCAGCAGCTGTTTTCAGAGGAAGGCAGCTCCGGTCTTCTACCCACCACAGACTCGGAGGCAAGCCAGTCAAGTAATAAAAAAGAAAAATCTGCCGAGCGCCTGCTCTTCGATATCCTCGTTGCTCCTGTGGATGATGTTTTATGCAAACTGGAAGCACAGAGTCCGCTCATCATTGTACCGGACCGCAGTCTGAGCACGCTGCCCTTCGGCTGCATCAGGGACTGGAACCAGACGGAGTTAAAGCATCGGTTCAGGATCACCACACTGTCCAGTTTATACGTGCTCGACCGTGTGACTCAGAACCAGGTGAACCACATGCAGAAACAGGACGGCGTGGATTTCCAGCGCTCTCAGTCGCGGCTTGGCGGCGTGCAGAAGCTTTTGTCCCCGCAGGCGGCAGGCAACCAGGGCAAGAGGTCCGCCTTCAACTTCCCGTCCCGCCTACATGTCACCGAGACGGGGTCCAGCTGCAGTTCGGAAGGAGTGAACGCCCGCCGCACATCCAACCCACGACTGGCCAAGTCAGGAGCCTTGGTGCCTCCAGCCAAAGCCCCATTGTCTGTGCCCCTCACTGCACGTGCATCTAGACTCTCTCAGGTCTCCAGCAAAGTAGCAGTGCCCGTTCCTCAGGGGAAGGTACTCAGTCCCCCAGCCACTGCTTCTCTGACCTCTATGATGACCTTGGGAAGCCCGACGCGACCCGAGAGACTCTTGAGTGTCCAATCAATGAGCACACTGACCTCGAAAACCTCCACCAACACCGACATCGTCAAAGCGGATTACGGGGTGGCTGAGTTCGTCCAAGTCAGTAATCCCGAGAAGTGCCTCATCATTGGCAGTCCACAGCTGCCTGAAAGGTAGTGTATTTTCTAGATTGTCCTCTCCTATGCTCGAAACTTAATTAAAACCTTTTTTAAATGTCTTTATTCATATCAATGCTGTTATATTGGTCTTCCAACAAATGTCTATCACATTTTCGGAACATATCTACATGGAAAGAGTGGTTTTTACAACATGTAAGGTTACACAGTCGGTATAAATAGACAATAATCGATGGTTTTGTGGACAGGCGGCCGTAAACCACGAGAGGTTGACGCATACAGAGCTGCCTGTCCACAAAATCATCGTTTGTTGCATTTTTATCCATCTTTTCGAATAAGTTAAACCCAGTAATTGTCATTTTAAAGGGTATAACAATATTTCTTTGCTCTATAGCAAAAGGGACTATTTTCCCCGTATACCATGGTTTTGAGGCCGTATACCACAGGTTAGAATCCGTATACCACAGTTATGGGATCTGACAGTTTTTATATAAGGGGTCGTGGTTTACTGAGTCCCCATACATTTTCAATGAGGGCTTTGTATACGATGGATAATAAAACTCAGTTTACATGTGTATTAGAACACCGTTAAGAGGGATACCCTCTGTTCCAAGCATAGATGCTCCTTGTTGGGGGTGGGGGTGCTCCCCTTCACTAGAAAAATGTCTGCCATTGGTCCCTGAAGGGCTGACCCGGCCCACCAGTGACACAAGTGCATATTGGGGATGATGGGGATGGGGGCTGAAATGAGCACATGGAGGTAAGGCAGCATGTACGTTATCAAGGGGTTATCCGGGAAGTACGTCCGCACTTGAGGTCGGGGGGGGGGGGAGTAAAAGGTATGGGAAATGTGTGTATGCTCCTTCCTTTTTCTACTGAGAGGCGGCAGGAGGAGGGGAGGTCACATTTTTCAGAAGTTTTGCGTACATAGTCTTTGAATGGCCCCTTATCTATAGCTATTGCTCAGTCGCTATTATCGCACCGCTACTATCGTTACCTGTTACTTCATAGGCCGGCGGTTAATTGTTTTCATAATAGCATTTATCCAAATTTCATAAATGGAAGAAAGTACTTGAAAAAACAGTAACAACATGAAAGTTTTGTTTGAAAATATTCCAAAGAAAGATATCATCAGGTTCTTGAAAGAGACAAATCTCTTTGATTGTTTATAAAATATTTGAGAACATTGGAAAGAATTGACTAAAATAAGTCTACGAAAGTGAAAAGCTTAAATCACTGATGGTCCCTATATACCCTTAGGTTCCCCAGGGACGTTAAACCACGAACAAACAATCAGACAAACCCAAAGTCCGTCTCTATTAATTAACATGATACAGTTGTTGGCATTTTAAACAATATCTCCTCCAATGTTCTGTTCACACAGCGTACTCCTTCGTGGAGAGACATGGACTCCGCGCCGCGAACTCAAGAAGTGTCAGAGTGAGTGTTTTAAGGTGGCCGAGATTCTCGGGGTGCACGCAGTGGTCGGAGATCAGGCGACCAAAGACCGCTTCATACAGGAAATCCAACAAGCCAGCATCGTCCACATCGGTGAGTGTCCCTTCTCATCCCGCAGTGTGACCGATAGTTGGATGAATACACCTGTGATATGCTGATCAACTATTTTAGAAGTACAAAAAAACCTAGGTCAAGGGTACCCAGCGTTAAGGCTGCTTCTTGTGCATAGCTTCAGCATAGACCAGCGCTTCATCCTTGTAACCCGACTTGGCGTAGATGTGGATGATCCCTTGGTAACAATGGTCCAGGTGTTCTACCATCTCTTTAGGACAGAATGTGTCTTCTTCTCCACTGTGCGATTGGGGGGGGGGGGGGGGGGGGGGGCTTGCGATCCGGTACCTCCAGTCTCAGACTGGAGGTACCGGTTTGGCGTACCGCATGTACCTCGGATAACAAAGTATCATTGATTCTGTGTGGAGACAACCCCGCTTGCGACTGAAGGGCTTGCGATTCTAGGTACATAGGGTATGCAAAACATGTCAAGCATGTTTGATATTTAAAAACGCTTGCGATCCGGTATACATGCGGTATGCGCAGTCTGAGACTGTTGTGTACCGGTACGCCCAGTCTCAGACTGGAGGGAAACTTGCTGTCTCCACTGTGCGTTTTGCCACGTTGCGATCCTAAAGGTACGTCCAGTCTCAGACTGAGCGTACCTATGTACCTTGGATCGCACAGTGGAGACGGGGCATTATGGGACACCCTGCGGTAACGGACAATTTGCTCGAAACGGAAATTTTCCTTCTATTGATTGTTTATTCTACCCACGGATATTGATAGAGATAGTAATCTATAATATACCAATAATAATGTTGATAAGGTGAATATGAATCAATCAGTAGTAACTCTACATAAGTCAATCAGGTAGTGGAACGACTATACAAGAAGGTGATATCTTGTTAGTTGTACAGGTCCGTAATTAACAGTTGAACAATCTGCGATCATCTGCAACCAGTGCATTTGTAGCAAGACTCAATATAATAATAGTAGTACATTGTGATCGTCTGCAACCGCTGTAATTATTACAGCAGGACTCAAGTATGATAATAAGATATTATTGGAGAAATTCAGGTTTAGGTCAGCATAGTTGTAATCATAGTCTATGGCCAGATATAATATTCAGAAAAATAAACAATACTGATACTCAGGTATGAGTCAAAAGGTGAAAAACGCCCCAATGTTGAATGTCAATATGTATGGAAACAGGATCGCCTTGTGTGAACACTATAAATACCTGGGTGTGACCATGGACAGTTCTCTTACGTGGTCAGTACATGTTAACCAAATGATAAAGAATATAAGTCGGCAAATTTTTAAATATGGGAAGCTATGACATTGTTTAACCGCACATGCTGCAAGACTTGTTTTTCTGTCGAATATTGTACCCCAATTTGAGTACTGTTCTTTCATCTGGGACAGCTTCCAAAAAAAGGATCACGTGTCACTAGAAAGACTGTATTATAGAGGACTAAGGGTAATGCTTAATAAGCACAACCGATTTACCAGATTTAGTGATCTTGAAAATGAGTGCAAACTAGATCCACTTTGGAAGAGACGGAAAAAGTCACTGTTATGTCAAATGTATAAAAACCGTTACAACGAGGCCTGGGTAGAAAGGCCAGCAAGGACTACGAGGGCTGCCAGCAAAATTCGTTTCCATATGGCCCGAACAAAGAGTAACTTTGTGCTTAAGTCCCCATACTATCGGGGTGCAAGACTATGGGATACACTGCCCTCTGCTGTTCAAGAACAATCAAACAATGAACAATTCAAAAGCGCTGTGGAACAATATTTGTAAGGATGTGTCGCTTGTTATGAAACCAAAAGATCACATACTAACTGTATTCAGCCACAGGGCTGTTAATGTATTTTGATCTCAATGATATATGGTTACCAAAACTATGATTGTACTCCAGCTGCAGCATCTGAAAAACTCAGATAATATGAGTGATGTTTGTTTGGTAAATAGAAAAAAATAATAATAAAAAAAAAGGCAGGCTTGTGAAAAGTCCTCCTTGGATTGCTTGACTCAGGCAAGAAATGACTTTCCTAAATACATGCATGTAGTAAAGTGATATTAAACTTGGTTGTCTTTCTCATTGACCACACAGCATCGTACGCATGCCTAGAGGAAGGACAGATTGTTATGACTCCTAATGTCAACAGGCATGAAAAGGGGCCGCCACTGGAGCATTCGTACTTACTGACCGCCAAAGAGATCGCCGATCTGACCTTGACTGCCAAGATGATCGTCCTCAGCTGTGGTTGGTCGTCACAGCCTCGTGACCACAAACCTGTTTACACCACTCTCCTAGCCTCGGCCTTCTTAATGGCAGGTTAGTTTCTGTTTGCAACTTGTCATTTTTATCAATGTGCATTTATATATACATGTATTGTGATCTTGTATGTCCCTTTGTATAGATAGATTAGGCTGTAAAAAGAAGAAATATGTCATTCACACTTGACAACAGTATCTATATACAGAATGTCAAGTGCGACTTAAGTATTGTATGCTTTAGAAATATATTTAAAGAGAATTATGTAAAAGCATTACCAGAATATAAGCAAAAATGATATGATATCGAAAATACTCTATGAAACCTATATGCCACATGGAAGATGGAAAAAGTATGTACACTTCTATTAAGAAAAAACAACGTTTGTCATGCAACAGCAAAAGCAAACTCCACTAAAAATTCAAAGTCAAATAAAACCCTTGAATCGTTATGAGAAGTAGCCTACAGAGCTCCTATGGAACTTTCTGCTCATGAATTTAAAGGCGTGTCCTACAATCCACAATTGCGCCAATTGGTGATTTTTAAATATTGATATTTTGCTGTCCAAACTCTTTTGTTGTGATTCATTCTAATGCCAAATGAGTAATCTATAACATTTTGTCTAGTTTGAAAAAAACACAACAGTTTGCTTATTTCATATAGGAAATGTACTGAAAAATATGTTTTTCATTAAGTCTTTCAAAAACAAGCACAGTGACCTATGACTTTCAAAACTTAAATGGCTAGTAACATACATGTACTTTTACTTCATTCCGAAAAAAAATTGAACAAAATGTTTTACAATATGAAACACATCTTTTTAGAATTTCTCTATATTCATTTTTTTGTTGCGATATCACTAATATCTAGATCAAAAACTATCATGGTGACCCTCAATTTTTAAGTTAGATTCCTGTTCTACGACACTTTGAGATCATCATATTCAACTACCAGGAAAATGACATGGGTTTTAATTTTCAATGCAAATTGTCCAATCTGCCTTAAAAGCGTTGATCTGACCTTCCTCTTACAGGTGCGCAGTGTGTGGTTACCCTGCTGTGGCCCGTCCCAAATGCAACCCTTCAAAAGTTCTACTTCCACTTCTACCAAGCATTGCAGGGAGGCAGCTTCGTATCTGAGGCCATTCTCACTGCTTCCAAAGAGTTAAAGAACGATAATAGGTAAACTTCATCCAACAAAAGTTACAGAAATATAACTGATAGACTTCATTCAGCTGACAGTTATTAGCAGGTAGACGGTTGGTCTTTAGATTATGGCTATAGCCTTCTGTAGTACACATGCTTGTAAAGTCACTAAATGACCTGACCACATTTTTGATTTTTTATAGCTAACTAAGTACAGATAGGAATATGATTTCTGTTTTGGGAAGAAGGTTTTATGGTGGTACAATGCATTACAGTTTTAATATCTAGTATTTTGGCATGGATTTAAAAAAAAAGGAATTCAGTTTGGGGGGGGGGGGGGGACCTTTGTAGGCGCAGGTCCATTTTTAAGAACTCCTTTATGGACATATTTCTACCCCTTAAATTGGTTGAATCAGAATATGATATACCTCATTTGAAAGAGAATAAAAAACAGTAGGTGCTAGGAAGTGGAATTTTCTAAGTAGATTCTATATTTACAGAGATATTCAAGTATTTGCTGAAAGTGGGGGAGATTTTCAGTGAAATGGGCATGCTCAAACAGAAGTTTACTCAATATCGATTTACGGTGAGCATTGGTGTAACATCTACCATCTCCATAAGTGGCACTGACAGTTGCTTACACTCTAGGAAGTGTCATTATTTAGGTGAAATGTATATTTGATGTGCTATTCATGTATTTTTGCCAAATCTCATAATAGGAGGGGGGAGGCATGAGGTGTATGAGAGGATTGTTTATTCAGCATATTTACACATAAACAGAAGTCAAAATGGTTCATAACTTTTTTGTATGAATCAGTTAAGGCCCAGTCAAATGATATTGTTTTGTAAAATCATTTGTAATGTCATTTACCACCAGATATTGGCTTGACCTACCTTATTGCTGTACATAGAAACAAAGTTGTGTCCCCCACATGGCTAGGGAGCATGCAGACAGGTCTGTGTACACTCATCCATGAAGGATCACCATGAAGCAAAACAATTTATATATAGGTTGGCATTAGTGAATGCCAATTGAATCCCCTACAGGTAGCTAAATGTATGTGTGCACTGATCCATGAACTACTGAGTTCACAGAGGAGTAGGGCTTTGAATAGCCAATCAATGCAGGCCCTTCCCTATTCATGGGCTCCCTCCCCTCCCCTCCCCTCCCCTCCCCTTCCTCCCCTCCCCTCCCCTCCCCTCCTAAAAGACTCACCTCGGTAAATGTGTAGGGGTGAGATTTCTACCTAAATTTATCTTATAGATTCGGTCAAACCCAAAGTAAGTCTAATAGAACATATTGGACATTAAACTACCCAAACAAAAAAAAAACTAAAGACCATCGCATCGTCACCTGTCTGTTTTACCATTGTATATATCATATCTGATTTATATAATTTCATATATGGTTAGAAATGATCTGTACATATGTTAATGAAAACCTAATCAACATTCATATTTTGTTCTACAGCTGTATTAAGTGTATGATTGTGTTTGAGCAGGTACTCGGACCCGTCCTACTGGGCTCCCTACGTGCTGATGGGCGCGGACGTGCACGTTGACCTACAGGAGGTGCGGCACGCCATGCTGGACCAGACCATTGACCGTGTGGAGCAGGAGACCGGAGACCAACTCACATCCCCACCTCTCAACCCACAGCCAGTCGTGCCTAAAGGTCAGCCCTTCTCCTTCCTCTCTCTAAAGTCCTGTATACACTGTGCGACTGGGGGGATTGCAACTTGTGGTACCTAGCTTGAGACTGGACTTTCCAAATTGCTTGCGACAGGGCATACCTCTGGTTCGTCCAATCGCAAGGAACGCTCGAATATGTGTGTGAACCACTGCTCCTACAACTAAAAAGCTTGCGACTGGGCGTACCTTGGTACCTCAGGAATTCATACGTTAAAAAACCCATAATGCCTAACAGTTTTATTTTTCCCCAACTTCTAAGTACAAACCGTACAAACACATGACTATGTGTGTTCGATACGGGCTTGATCAAATTTTTTTTTACAAAAGAATAAATTCGAATGTATAATCTAATACAAGATGTTTATCGCAAAGAAATTATTTAAGTGTCATTCATAGTTTCAAATCGTAAACTGGAATATAGTTTGTATGATATGTTGTGATGTAATGTTTTCGGTTCCAACGGACTCGAAAGTAGTCCATGTTCGGGGAAAAAATTGGGCAGTGGGCACTGGACCTCTCATACCGATACGCCTCGTCCACAAACACAGTTTGTATGATAGTTACATTACCACTGGTATTTCACCTCTTCAGTTCCTACCTATGAAGAGAACCTTGACAGCGTACAGAAATACCTGGGACAGCTCTTGGTACAACATGACCGTCAGGAAGACGTCATTCCACAACTCATTCTGCTGGTTAGTACACATGTTTTTTGTGGTAGGTAGATTCATTTATACCCAGTGGACAGGTATATTTTTCAGAATGAGAGTAAATGAACATCCAGAAATGTAAACATCGAACAGGTCAAAGCCTATTGTTTGATGATTTAAATATTTTGGCTCTGTGGGTTCAGAATTTTTAACGGAATGGAAAGCCCTACTACCCATGTGTCTGGGTTGCAAGGTGAAATGCATGGCAAGCTGTCTGATTAACACAAGATATTGTTGATAGCACTAAAACCGCTCTAAATTGAGCGGATAAAGTCAAATTTAGTTATCCGTCCTGGGGGGGGGGGAGGGGGTGTCAAGGTTCGCCAGAATTGGCTCATCAGGTATCATATAACGCATAAAAGGGTTATCAAAGTGATTAAAAAAAAACCAACTAAACAATATTTGCATTGTGTCATGAAGTAGCTGTCTCTGACATGAACACATCTTCTATTAGCTGGACGGGTCACTGAAACGCCAACATCTGGAGGAAAACAACCGCCAGACGGCGTGTCTCCCAGCATGCTTAGCTGCCACGGACGCGGCGCTGTCTCTGCTGAAGATACTAGGATTCCACTTCCAGGGCCGGGGTCCTGCCCTCACTGACCCCTACATCATCTACCCGCACTGGAACCCGGACGACCTGCTCGTACCCACCTATGACGCTCTCAGGGCCATGCTAGGTGAGTGCGTGCAATTACAGCCTGGGGAAACTTTCTGAGCTACGAATTTAATGCTCTTAAAAGCTACAAAAAGCCTATTTTACAAAAAGTTATGTATGATAATGCTTGTAATCTTTGTTTCAGTATTCATGATCATTATTTGTTGTAGGATCATTTTCATCACCATCAAACATATTATTGTTACCAAATCAAATTGCTATGAAATTATTATATGATTAGCTGACTTTGTATAACAATAAAATGATTCAGTCTGTACTCTTTGCTGATTAAGTGGGCCCGAACGGAAGGACGGCTCTAAGCCGAGTTCGGTGATTTATGTAGAAATTATACCCTTTTAAAAACTCATCAAAAAAGAAATTATCGAATTTTTTTCTTCCCCCCCCCCCCCAAAAAAAACAAACAAACAACTGTTTATTCAATGAAACAGAAATTGTCTCTGAAACCATTCTTCCCTTTTCAGTGAATATATTCCCCCTATCACCCTCTAATGTTATATCAAAGTATTAAAGTGTTGCCCACCTTCGCTCCACTGAATAGAGTTAATGATCTGCAGTAACATTGCTATGTCGAGAGTGTCAGAGTTAATGTTTATATGTGACTGGGCCCAGGACCTAAATTAAATGACTGACATGCGGGTTAAAAGATAAAGAATACTCAGACATAATTAAAACTAATATATTGCACTGGTTAGTCATTGTCCATTTGTAGATTTCTTGAGCTCTGGATAATGCTCTTAAAAGCTACAAAAAACCTATGTTATGTATACTAGTACTTGTAGTATTTGCTTGACTAATGATGATCATTGTTTGTTGTATGACCATCTAATTTTCTTTTACCCAGACATTCATCAGTATTCAACAGGTATGGGGTGCCGGGTTGTCAAGAAACTGAAAAGAGTTTCTGACATAATTTCTGTACATACTTGTTTTCCTTCATAGTGATCCGTATTGTGCTTGTATGTATTGCAAATTGTAAGTGTATTGCTATAGAGTCAGCATATATAGAATAGATCGCACTGCAGAGCTAGCTTTCTTCGTAAACACGGTTTGATTAGATAAAAAAATTGGTGATGTATGGTAAATGTGGGTCACCAGTTTCGTTTGGAGGAAAAGCACGTTTGTTTGGCTCAGGAGGGTTGTCCCGCCAAACGAATAGTTAAGATTCACTGCAAAGTCTACGTGACTGATTAAAATTACTTCATTACCCACCACTGTACCTACCTGATAGTTATTAGCTCATCCTACCTCCACGACCTATCCCATAGGTAATCTGATATGTTGATAAGCTCGCATCCACTATCCTCCCATACAGCTTCCTAGTATACCGGTAATCCTCCTGAATTTATTCATAATTCAACACTTAAAAGAATCCCTTTGAAACGTTGACTATTCAAGTACATTTTAACTGCAGAACGGAATATTTTTTCCCCGTTTATTGATGTTGTAAAATATCCCTGATGCTGCTGTTATAATGGGTAGAATTGGTTGTCCGTTTTGTCTGGGTATTTTAGGGGAAACTTGATTTCACAATGTTCTTGTCCAGCTAAACAAGGGCATGCTTGGGGCATTTGAATTACTAAGATACTAAAACCTTCAGTGTGGCATGTCATGCCAACGGTATTTGTACTCAAATACCAATATTCCAATAACAAGTTAGTATCTCCAAATGACATTTTCGCAAACTGAGATAAGACGTAAAATACCATGAAATTATTTCTTTTGTCTCTGTGGGATGTCTTGTCTATAGAAGTTAGAGTTTGAATATTTTATTATTTTGTTTCCCAGATTTGGTCTCCAGTCCAGCTTGTGCTCGCGCCATTTACGAGTTTTTCCCTGGGTCACAGGAAATGCTTGCCTACATAATTGACGTGGTAAGTTTTGTCCCGAAAACACACTTAAAGATGAATAATTCAAATCTTTCTGTAGATATTCCCGGTAGAATTATGTTTTGCTGTCTGAGGCAACCAAAAATGGTTTCATTAAAAAAGAACTTATTCAGATTTACATTTTTCTACGATCACCACTAGCGTGTTGTGTTCTTCATCATAATAATTGTATACGTAGATATAGGAGATGACGGTGGAAGGAATTAGTTTAAATTCATTTCAATTGCAAATATGAAATAGTAATTTATTTTAAAAAAAAGTAAAAATAGTATTTCAAACAGCTATCTGTTTGGAAAGTGACATTTCTCCTCTATGAACGAGCTCAAAACGGTATTCAGGAAAACCCCGCGTAAGGACACCGCCCCATTTAGGGGTCAATTTGCTTGGAGCGGAAATTTTTCCCTCAAATAAAGGTTATTTTAACCCCACCTAAGGGGACACCCCGCTTAAGGGGACGGTTATTTAGGCACAGAATGCTTCTAAACCTCGGTTAAGGGGTCACTTTGGAGGGACACGGGTGCGGGCGACAGGGTTTTCAATGGGCTGATCCGGCCGATTTGCTGATCCACCAAGCAGATTGTCCCAGCCGATCTGAGCAGAAGAGCGATTTGGGCGGCCGACGTCCACAATTCCTCCACATAGTCATCGTCCAGTCCTAACTCACTCTTTGTGGATCACATGCTTTAGACTGGTGTATTTAAACGATTAGACAAAAAGCGACTGCCTGCATAGGCCCCTGTAGGTATCAGGTAGGCGTCTGTAGGCTGTCTGTAGTGGTTATATCAGTATCTCTATACTATAGTGCCACCTGTATACACATTGATGACATATCCATCAACAGACTGAAACTCCCGCTTAAGGGGGCACCCCTTTTAAGCGACACTTTGCTCAGAATGGAGGGTGTAACTCTCAAGCGGGGTTATACTGTATATTCATAGGTAATGCAACTTGAATTAAGCACAAACGCGAGTTTAAATCATGAAATTACTTTCAGTTATGCATCACTAAACACGCCCCGGAAATACAGCTGAAAGTGTCGGATATGTCTGTTCGACCACTGTGGAGGAACATAAAGGTCAAGGCCATTTTGGTTGCCATGGGTTTCCACCAGATTGGTCCGCTGCTCAATTTCAACAATGTACCCTCAAACTGGTAAATAAAACATTCAAATTCTGTAACATAAAAGCCATGAGAATCCCAAAATGTTGTATATTATAAAGAGCTGAAAAGAGTGGTACCATCGATGCTCTGTACGATATATTTCTTGGAAATAGTGCACAAATGACTTTGTACGTAAAATGCATTGAGATGATAACTTCAGAAAAGTTTGTTGAATTTTACTCCTGACTGTAAAACGAAAAACATCTTAGGAAGTAAATACAACTTTTTTTAAAAATCTATATGGTTATTCTATTTGTTCATTAGTCGTTGTGGAAGAGTAAGAAATATTAGTTGCTTTCATCACTTTCAGATGTTTAGGTGATGATAAACGATTGTTTGTCTATTACAAATTCGGTGTCATGTGGTAACTGATATAACTTTGTATAGATCTATTCATGCACCCATTTCTCTGTTGAGAAGTTAGAGTTTGACAGTATGTACATTCGGTATCTGCATGAAACGACTAAACTAAGATGTAGAGATTGATGTAACGTATTTCATTCTATGTTTGCAGGAAGTTACTGAATGCTGGCCTACAGCTGTTTATTTCCATGTCAGCCTTCAAGAGCTCTACGTTGCTGCACAAACTCGACGTAACTCTGCTGGGTGGACCTAATAGCACGGGAAAGGTGAGACACAATGTTAAACGTCCTTGTACTCTCAGCTACTGCAAATAAGGGCATATTCTCTTCATGGTATAAATGACCCATATGAAGGATTTATTATGAATAATCAGAGAATGCAGAATTCCTATTTTCCAAGGAAATTCTTGCTTTCATTTTCGGTTCATAATTTTTTTCCCTTGTGTAATACAGTAAAACAAAGAATAAATTGGCCCCATTCACGCCAATAAACAGTGGTTCAAACCTCACTAAACACCCCAGCCCCATTCAACGGAGAACAATGATGTGTTTTATATGTTTTCACGGTTTTCCCAGGATTGTTTTCAGGCAGTAAATTCGACATGGAAAATATTTCCTAATTTTCTGATGACTCCAACTGACAACCCTGCATATTATGCCTGCAGCCAACACGTACGAATCAAAATAATATTCTTATGTGTAGTTCAGATACCCCAACCCCATTCCAAGGTCAATAATGATGTGTTTTACATGTTTTCTCGGTCTCTCTGAGACAGTAAATTCGACATGGAAAATATTTGTAGTAATCAAGCTATCCTGAACTATGTGTAGTTCAGGATAGTCATCTCTTTGTGTATCTACTTCGTTATCAATGATGGTTTTAACTTTTCCACCTGCAGCGCCAGTTTGGGACGGTATAAAAGTAAGGATTTCGAGAGAAAACTTATCACCGACCTTCCCATCAAGCCTGCTTCTATCCGTTACGATGATTTTAATTGCATGCTTCTGGCACCTTTATAGTTATCATTTCAGTCACTGTCATTTCCGTGCAACAGTTTCATGCATTCAAAAGTGAAAAAGGTTGAACCCCTGATTACAGGTCACTGGCTTTAGCAGCACTTGCAAATTTTATTTCATTCACCAATATATCGGAGAAAATACCTTATTAGAAACAGTTAGTTTGAAAGTAGTTTTCTGGAATCAGAAAAAATACTAACCAGCGGAGGTTCGTTGCCACATTCATCTATCCATCACATTAAATATTTCACATTTCAACTTGCATGCACCTAGGGATTAGTTTAGCATTGTTAAAAAAAAACCACAAGGATTTACAGTCAAATGTTCACACATCGACTTAAGAATTACATTTATAACCGTTTCAAGTGGGCATCTAATGACATTTTGTATGATAGATATAACACTTTATCCTACCCCTAATAAAAAATGCCATAGGCTTAACATGAGATTTGTTTATGTCACGGGTGTGACATAAAGTGTTGTTTATGCCACTACTTTCTAATACTGAAAAAAATATGGAAACGGTGTAGGATAAAATCTAGACGCCACTCGTTTGAGTTTGAGCTTATTTATGCCATTCATTTTGTTGGCGTTGTAATGTCACTCGTCTTCGACTCGTGAAATTACAGAGCCAACAAAATGTGTTGCATAAATAAGCTCAGACTCAAACTCGTGACGTCTCTTGATAGTATATTAGAACCCCGCATAAGCGCCACCCTTTGTTCCGGGCCAAAGTATCCGTTAACGTGTCCGTTAGGCGGGGTTCTACTGTATTACTCGCTATAAAAACATGTCCATATTTGGTTCACAGTCTTAAATGACAAGGAATATAATGATTCCACAGACCCCTTATCTTTACTTTGCCTACTGATTACGTCAATATGGGTACTTATGTAGTCACCTTTATTTGAACTATCACCGATTTTCAGAGCTCGATAACGTTTGAACAAGTGAAGCTTCCATCACTGACCCCAGCACTACTTCCCCGACACCAGGTAACATAGGACTTTATATATAGAAATTTCAGTCTTCAGTTATGACTTGCAATTTGTGGTTTAGCTCCATAACTTCAATTTAATAAATATCAACAGATAGAAACTGTCATTGATTATTATCTTTGAATTGTAAGCCTTTTTATTTGATTTAAAAAAATGAAGACATTCAATATTTGACATATTAACCCTATTTTCCACCTGTGCTGCCTTCAAAATTTGTCCCCAAAAAGTATACATGTACAAAAAGGTCTTGATGAGATCTACCTGATAAAGTGTAGTTTTGAAGTGTGGAGATACTTTTAATAGAGTTATGGCCAAAAGAATTGTCATTTTTGAATTGTACCCTTTTTTTTTGCCTGACCCATATGCTTGTGTGATACATCTTTCCTGTGAAATCATTTGATCGTTGTTCTTATGACGGTTTTCGAATATTCATGGGAATATTGTAATTGTATATATATAATTACTATATTCCCACACATGATCTGACCCCTGTTCAAGTTAAGCCATTGGAATAACATTAGAAAAAAATACTCTATGATCACCCCCGTAAAGTGACAATACTACGCTACGGCCGTGGCATAGTGAATGTGAGATGATGTCATATGGATTTGCTAAGTATATTCTAATTATTCTGATATTCTGATGCTATTTAATGTCATAGAAAGGGGTGATATTATGACCGCTTTTATCTGAAACCAGTTTTATATTGTATTTATTGTTCAGCATTGCAATTGTAAATTATCTATGAAAAGACTAGATGACCGCCGATCTTTTCGCGCAATCTTATCTACGCAAGTGATTTTTCAGTAATCTCCGCTCTGTGTAGTACGGAGATTACGACCACCCGTAATCTCCGCCCGGTGAATTAAACATGAGACTCTGTATTAGGTGGATAATAAATGTGCGTAATATCCTACAAGTGTGATACACCGCACCAGCAGCAGATATTGTATACCTCTGCAACACAGGAGTGGACATGTAGCCTACTCTGCATTTGAGAAGGGGTCTTTAACCAGGAATAACAGTTACCCTCACTAAAATCATGCCTTATAGTTACTCTCGCCCTTTATAGGCCACAGTGAAGCTTTTGTCTGTAAAAGGTTCAATTGTAGTTTCGAGTGTAGGCTGATGTAAGATGATCCCTGTTTCAGTTGCGGATGAGCACGCCGTGGCTGACGACAGCGGAGCGGCCAGCTGAGATGGACGAAAAGATGCGAGTAGCTCAAAGGTCAGTGATGATTATCTTGGAGGTCATTCTTTCACAAGCCCCAACAAACCTTACAACTTGCCCCATTTTCCCCAGCGATTTGGGCCTTGAAAATTTTATCCAGTACACTATCGCAAGATGTGTAGCCTACGCCATCCGACTTTTTTCACTACCCACCTAGGGACAAAATCTCCTACACAACTTGACTGGGAATTCAATTTCATTCGTGGCAACTTTCAGGTGAAGTCAAAATACTAGAGCTAAGAGTTCTAAATGTAAGTCTCAACATAGTTCTGATATCATAAGAAAAGAGTTACTTTGAACATGATATTCATATCAAAAAGAAAAAAAAGTTATTTTGATTTATGCGAGGTGATCTTTCACTCCCGAGCCATTAATATCGGTATAAAAATGTCCAATGACTTTATATTTCAGCAAAGTGGATTTAAGGGATGAGTTCCGACAGCACATGAGACGTGCCAAGACTTGGCACCAGGTGACCCTGTCGTCGCATGCGAACGAAGCCCTGGTGGAGTTTGGCCGACCTCAGACGCACAATCCCAAGGTCAAGGTCAAGGCCGGGGCCACGGCATCCTGCGAGAGGACGCCAGTGGATGAGAAACCCAAACTGGATTTGCTGAGTACGGAGCAGCGCCGAGACTACGCCAACTACGTCTACCGGGAACGTCTGGACAGTGTGACGTCACGTCACCGGGACAGCGTCCGTAAGATGTACTTGCCCTATGTTCAGAACATATGCACTCACTAGGCAAGTCAATAGGGGCCTACACATGTACATATCAAATATTTGTACTTACTAGGCAGTACATAGATAGAGATATCAGTTTTCCGCTTTTCCAGTGAAATCCACTTTTTCATTTTCAGTTAATAAAATTTCTTTTGTGGTTTTCCTGGTGTGAAACAAAGATGATATTAATTGAGTCTCATTCACACAATTGTTTCAACCTCCCAACAAACTCTCAGCCCTATGCCATGGCCGACACCGACGTGTTTATAACATTTTGTTGATCTCCCTGAGGCAGTAAATTCCACTTGAAAAGTATTTCCACTATTTTCTAATTACCCCAACTGACATCCCTGCATAGACATGTACTTACCGTATCATTGAGTATGAACTTAAATTCTGAATATATTGCAGCTTTATGTGTGATTAATTCATGAGCAACCTATAGTAACGATGAAAAGACAACCGACTGGAAGTCTGATACATGAATGCACCAAGATCCATAGCCACTGAAATATGCCATCAGTTTTGGTTGCAGTATAATCTCAAGGGGTAAAGCCGAGTGAGATTATGTAGCAAACCAAAACGAATTGCATATATTCAGTGGCTATAGTTCAAGTTTGTTTCATCTCACCCCTATCATTAATTGGCTAATGTTTGTGGCATCATCACGTATTGAGTGTATTTTTAAGATATTCCATGGGCGTTGAGTACGAGTTCTCAATGTTAAGTCTATGGCAAAAAGATCACGGAGATAGATACACACATGATGTGGTAAAAGTAGCCAGCTGCCGACACAGAACTTAACGTCATATCTAAAGTTGGCTGTCTTTGTCAGTTGATTAACCACAAAGATTCTCAACCTTGTAAATAATTTCCTGTGGTGTAAACTACTTACAAACAAGACTACTTAGGTATACTTCCTGAATCCAACTTGTCTGTGCAAAACTCTTAAAAGTTATGGATTACCATTCCTCTAAACTAAGTAAAAAAGCATAAAATCGTTAATTGTCAAAAATCAATATTATGTCAAAATCATTAATGTGTTGAGAAGTTTATACAGAGACTAAGAGATTAAAATGCTCGCTAGTGAGTTTAAGAACGGCCTCTTGGTTTGTTACATGCAGATGCATATCTGTTAGGCTTAAAAATAAGGCCGTATAGAGATTTCACATCTATGTTATCTAAGACTGTTTGAGCTATACCAGAAATAAATGTTTATCTACATAAATTTGCATGAGAATACTCATAAAATACTTCCTAGAGAAATCAGATCTGTTGAATATGCCTTTATTTCTATTCTTGATAATAATAAGATGTCTGTGAGAGCAGGGGAGACAGAGTTCTCAAACACTTTGTACGGGAGACTTATAGCATATTTATTGGTATTCACTTGAATAATGCCAGAATCATTTATAAACTATTTTCTCATGAAAAGTCGTAAGATAGAATCTGAAGAAATCATGTAGGTTTAACGAGCAAACCCTTTTGGAATACAAATCAATGTCTTTTTATTGCTTATATATTTGGTCTCCAACTTTCTGGTTTTCTTCTTTTCGTAATTCTGAAATTTACAAAGTTGTATACATAGCAGTTGTTAGTTACCATGTGATATTATTTCTTATTTACACATTGTTTTGAAAATGAACAATTGGTTACTGTGATATATTTCTCAATGGGAACTTACAATAAGGCAATTTTGTAGTCCTGTGCATTTATATGGTTCTTCAACACAGGGTAAATGATCTGCTTATTGACCATGTTCTTAAATGTATAGATGTATTTAGTGCTGTGATATTTGGTTAAGTAAAGGGGTGTGTACCTAGTCGCCCATATACAACGTTTCACCCTGATTATTTAACGACCGATTCAAAAACTTTTCCTGTAAGCTACATATGGATTTCTTAAAATTAAATTTAATATGCCTTTAAAGAAAGAGAAATGAAAATATGTGCGAGTTTCAGACTGTATCATCTTCAGGCTGTACAAGCTATTCAAAACAATCCGAATATCCAATGGTAGGCATGGGATTTGAAAAAAGAAATCCTTAAAAAAGCTTTCCGGTGGCCTGTATTTTTAGCTATTCTAATTGAATTTCTGGCCTCATCTGAGAACTGACATGACCTTTTAATTATGGTAATTTATTTTCTCCTAGGCTTTACATTGATCTAAAGAATTATCCCTGGGACGTCAATAAAACCATTAAAGATCCCATGCCTGAAATGGAATCAGATTTTATTATTTTCTATTAAATAGTTGAAATCACTATATTTGAACCTCTTAACTGGAAAATAGTACATGTCTTTGAATATCTGTGATACATGAATATTTACTTGAGCATTATGATAAACTAACCTATCATTTTGAGTTATAATAAACTTTTATTTCTGTACACTGTGTCTCAGGTTATTCTATTTCATACCAATTTTTTTCTCTAACTACACAAGGAACCTGTCATTTTAAATTATCCAGATGTCAGTTATGATCTGCTACTATTTAACATTCAGATCATAGTTAATTAGGCAGAACGTCTAGGGATCATCCATTAAGTATGTACGCAGAATTTCTGAAATTTCGGACAACCCCCCCCCCCCCCCCCCACTCCCAATCTTGTATACAATAGATCAAAGAAGGGGCATACGCAAAATTTCCAAAATCTTTGACACCCCCCCCCCCCCCCCATCAGTGTGTACATACTTTATGGATGGCCCCCTATCATAATTTACTGAGCTGTCCACATCTACTAATACAAGTGAAAGCTCTATTCACGTCTATCTATAGTAAACAAAATCGGTGCAGGGCGATTATAGGTGCATCCGATTTTTGTTTATTCAGGAAGAAATTAATAAATACACAAGATTGTAGTAATCAGGACGTGATTATTAATCATGACACATGCATGCACTTGAAGGAGCTTGAGATACTGGTATGGCGCTCAGAGGTGTTGACATGGGCCGCAGTACGAAGTCTCCTGTGAGTACAGAACAGACAACTGAGAAAAATGTATGATACTGTCTACGTTAAAGAAAATGAGTCAGTTATATTGCCTCAGCATTATAAGTATGGTATATCACCCAGTACAATATAGGGCCTCCAAGGTGTTGCCATCTTCAATTACATCAAATTTATAACAGACGCCCCCCCCCCCCCCCCCCCAAAAAAAAATATATATATATAAAAATGGGACAAAGTTGGCTTTTAAACCCTGGTTAATGGATGTCAAAATTATATAAAGTTGAACTGAGAATCTATGTTTTTTGGGGAGCTCCAGTTTATTTCTACTCAACCCCAAGTGACAGGGCCGCCTCTGACAGCCAGATCACTAGCATCATAACCCTTGTCAATCCTAAGCAGCCTGTGGATTCCCAAGGATGAAAATGCTGTTATTGTCATTCCCACACTATGATGTCAGCTGATCTCAGAAATAGAGCTCATTCAAACGTTAGCTGCAATGGGGAACACATCTAGGCACATCATGAACATGAAAATCAAATTTAGAATATATAATCAAAATATATCAATAACCCCAATAAATCATGTCTTTAATTATCACACCTGCTCGTATTGTTTACCTATGAAATTTTATATTTTATCTTAAACCCATGAAGACAGCGCAAAAATATTAAAATTAGATATGAGAATTAACCTTACGTTCATCTATACTGACATCATGTGCTTGGTCTGGTCCATGGCTAGCTGGTAATCTCCACAAAGTTTCTACAATAAAAGCCTCATACATAGAATTCATATGTTAAAACTCAGAAAATTGGAACCCGCTATGTTTATTCTAGAGAGAAAGAATTACAACTGAAATTGAGTTGCCTTTTTTTGCACGATTAGAACCCAATCTTTGTTGAAAGATCTGAGTAGCCGTTCTAGAACTGAATTGATGGCATCATATTTCTGTTAAGAGGTATAGCTGTGGAGGAATACTGTGACTAACTTTTAGCACAAGAGAATCCCTTGCCAAACGCAGCAGAGTGAGTGCGCAGGCGGGGCTTCGTGTCGTGCGCGTCCCCTTCACCATTCAGAGCACCCCGATTGAGGGTCCAGCGCCGTAGATCTTCGTACATTGCCTGAAAGCATCATGTCATTCATTGGTTAAACGGAGGAACTGCATCGAGATCCATAACTGCTGAAAATATGCCAAGAGTTTGGTCTCCCAAGGCAAAGCCGACTGAGATTACATTGCAAAAGAAATGGCGTATTTTCAGTAGCTATGGATTGAGTGGGGTTCTGATTTTATTTGGCTGAATTGAGTAATTTAGGAGTTGGTATGTCAATATCACACAAGGACAAATAATTTTTTATTCGCAAAATGAGAACATGAAATTCAATAGAAACATTGAAAATTGGCATCCATGGTTAAGAAGTGTATCTGCCTCGTATTTTTAGCAAGAGTTTATCTTTAAACTGCTGTTACAGGTCAAAACATCCGCCGTTTGGCAGAACATCTCCATGCCTTTTATCATGTATGGCGTTTCTCACTCTCATTAACAGGGTCTCCACCACATCCGCCTGTCCTCCCCTGGTGTCCTGTATTTCCTTCACAGCCTCTGCTCCCCTACGTTCAGTGGGGAGAGTTCTTTTACTACTCACACCATATAGAAATGGTATGAGAAGGGATGGCCTTGGATATCATAGAGTAGAAGTTTCATATGTATTCATCCATTATTTCTTAAAGACAATGATTTTTTAAATCTCGAAAAATGTAATCTCAAACCGGTTACCACTGGTTGATGCCTCAAGGCATCACCCAACGTGATTACGGTGAAATAGTTGAGCACTGAGCTAATAACACCCCACCCCCTCAGAGGTGAGGCGTGAAGAAGCTGTTTGTCTGAGCTGCTCAGTACAACTCAGGGGCGGACTGTATGAACAAGTTGAATATATCTTTATCATGTAAGGCGTTTCTCACTCTCATTAGCTCATCTCATCCACCACATCCGCCTGTCCCCCCCCCCCCCCCCCCCCTGGTGTCCTGTATTTCCCTCCCAGCCTCCGCTCCCCTACGTTCCTGCTCCCACCCCCCCCCCCCCCCCCCCCCACGTTCACTTGCCTCCACTCTGCTCTTTTCCCACCAGTTCACTGCCCAATCTCAAGACCACTTGCTCCACAGCCATCAGTATTACCAACTGATTTGATAAAAAGTTTTGTTCATCAACTTTTTAGAAACAAGAATGCAACAGAGTGTGAGAACAACCTTGAAGATGAAAAACATAAACCTGGCTTCAACTACTGGTAGTTTTTTTTCGTTAGTTTCTGTTTGTTTTTCGGTTGTTACTTTTTTCTTTTGGGAGGCGGGGGGAGGAAGTCTGCCATGATTAATCAAATGATGCACTGACAGTCGTCTCTTTTACAATTGGGTGGAGCAGATGACTTTACCTGCAATCTGGTGTACTGCCTGGACCTCTCCACCGTCTTCTCCGAGATCTCAGCATATCTTTTCTTTATCTCTTCCATCTCATTACGTACCATCGTCAGCTGGCCCTTCAGCGCTTTGAGCAAATTAATATTCACTAAAAAATAATCTAACCAGGAATTGATATCTAGAGTGCTTAACAACATTGATAAAAGACTAAGCAATGTGGGTTCTTATTTCTCCACGATTATGATCGTATAGAAATTATGAATGTTGTCAACTAGATAATGGATTTTCAACAAAAAGTTAAATCGTGGATGGGGTTAGTACACTTATTAATGTTATAAATATTTGACACATGATGATTCTAGCCATCATGACCTAACATGGCTTTCTTCCAAAAGTCTGTTAGCCAAGCTAATCGAAATCATGCATGATGTGAAATGACTACTCTTGGATCATAAGTATCATTTAATCACTTTTTATTGAATTAGTAATGGTACAGGCCAAAAAGTGCTTCCAATTCCAAAGTCACCCATTGAGACGACTGCAACCAAAATTTGTTGGTTTCCTTTTTTTAGTCTTTGCTTCAAGGTAGCATTTCATAGGGGGGGGGGGGTAGGCTTTTTGCATCATATGATGAACACAAATTAAAGCATTTGCGGAAGGTATGTTCCATTACCTCTATTGTTTTTAATGATAAAGAGTCCGACGACTCGGAGAGACCAACAAGTACATTGGTAAACTCACCGGAGTTCTCGGCTTGAGATCGTGTCAGAACTAGCTCATAAAACTCCTTGAGCTGTGTGTTTCGATTTCGTGCCTTGGTGGCTACATACTCCTGGTATGTGACCTCCTGGTGTATCTGTAATAAAGACACATTATCTGATATGTAGGGCTTAAAGGCTGAGGTCTTATTTCTTTGTCAAATACCCTAGCACCAGACAGGATTATACACTATGTTCAGTGGTCATTCTCAAAGACAGAAGAGTGGCATTTCATGGTCACCTTGTCTCCATATGGTGCAGGCCAGATATTCTTGCATGCAAGCATAACTGAAGTGACCGGGATGGGGAGTTAGCTCTGTGGCAAAGAGCACTGAACTTGTAATCCCAAGGTTGTCAGACTTTGTGGGTTTGAGTTCCATTGCAGCCACTTTTTTCCTTCACCCCAACAGTGGTAGATTTACTGCTATATCAAAGGCCAATCCTTCACATACCATGTCTATGTGGTGTGGGAAGTAAAAGAGCTCCCACCTTGGTAAATGTGTAGGAGTGAGATTTCTACCTGAATTCATATCATAGATTCTGTCAAACCCAAAGTAAGTCTACTAGAACATATTGGACGTTAAATTACCCAACAAACAAACAAACAAACAAACAATAAAGTGACATTGTCCTAGTGGAGATTCATCAAGATTTTGTGTGAAGGCATTTGTGAGTCAGTCAGTCTACAAAAGAAAAACGAATAAGAAAAATCGACCAATTTCTAGTTTATATCATATATTAAACGAGAACACTAGACGATCACAAAAAGTCTTAAATGCACTGACCTGGTAGGTCCAAAAAGCCATGGCCCTGAATGCCATCTCCAAGATGTTTTCTGGTTTGTGTCCTGCCAGGTGCATCTGATGAGAAAATTGGAATTTATTAAGAAACTCGTTGGATATATGCAACTTCAGAGGAATCAATTTTATGCAACCACTTTTTAGAATGTAGTATCTCATTTTCATTTTAGTGCATCACACAAATTCAGATATAGATATAGAACTGGGGATGTAGAATTTAGATATCTATTGCACTATTATACAGATAAACTTATTAAGTTCTTCGATCAAAGCTATGAGCACTCATCATGTCAAGTTTTCTAAACAATCATCTGGTTACATTGTATAATTGCATTGAAACTTTCTCCTTACAGACTTGGTCTGTTCAGAAGGTTGTAAGTCAATTCGCATTATGTCCAATTCGCTGAACAAACTTGTTCCACCTGTTGAAAAATAAATAAAATCATTAGAGATGACAGTAAAAATGTTTCTTCATTAGAGGTCAAGTTTTGTTTGTTAAACGTCCCAGGGGATGATCCCTGTGGGTATATTGGTGCTATCTCAACGTTCAGTGGGGAGAGTTCTTTCACTTCTCACACCATATAGACATGGTATGAGAAAGGATGGCCTTGGATATCATAGAGTAAAAGTTCCATGTTTATTTATCCATTATTTCCTAAAAAATAATGATTTTCTAAATCTGGAAAAATGTCACCTCAAGGCGGTTACCACTGGTTGATGCCTTAAGGCGTGAGAGGGTAAAGCACTGAGCTAATAACTCCCCACCCTCTCAGAGGTGAGGAGTGAAGAAGCCGCTTGTGTGAGCTGCTCAGTACACCTCTGGGGCGCACTGTATGAACAGGATAAATATCTCAGGAAGGAGCGTGAACTGGGACCGCTCTCCTCTCCTAGGAGAATCTCAGAATGAATTAGGTATTACATCTCCTGTGTTAGACGACTCCCAGTCTTCATAGAAAACTGGTAAGATATATGGAGGTTTTAGAGTGGATGAGCAGAAAACTGAGATTAGGTAAAATTTCAAGTAGTGTTTAATTTTATCAGTTATCCCAAAGACTCAAGTGATATAATATCGAAAGGAATAGGTCAAGAACTACCAGACAAGAACGTTTATAAGCATAGAATCATGTTTTATATCCCGAAAACTAATATAAAACAATAATATGAAATCAAAGTGGGTGAATTGACCTGTTATCACCCAGATGTGTGAGAACTATCCCTGAGTTAAGTTAGTATCTTTAGAAATATATGTGTATCACAGGCAACGGCCCATAAAACCTGATAAATTAGCATTTATTGGATGCCTACAAACGTAGCCCAAACGGCTGCTATGTGGCGAAGTCCCTGTTGGTTTGCTGTTGGTTGGTCTGATACAAAGATTCACCTTGTTTATGCAGTCCGCCCCAGAACAGCTCAAGTAGTCCAAGCCAATCTCATCAAGTATACATGTCAGGCCAGCCTATCAGGCCAGCTCATTTATCATTCAAATCTGTGATACATCTACTAAAACATATCACATTATCAAATGAATAGAAGGATTATCGCTTTATGGATTTTTACTTGGCACATATAAAATATACAATTATAAATACATCTACTACCTTCATCATTTCGGAGCGTATGTTTGCAGTGCTCTACTTCTGAATAGATAATTTCAATTTGTGCATGGTTCCTGTTAAGAAATACATATATTTCAACAATGCAAGGTCTATTTCATATTATTGAAAGATTATTATCTCACATATAAATGACATTTACGTTAAAGTGACTTGTGTGTGATACTTACATGCAGGACACGAGTTCATCTCTTTGAATTCTCTTTTGCCATCCTCGTCACAAAATATGTCTGGTTCTTATTAAGGTGTAATTTCTATGAGATTTGTTTTCTTTGAATAGGCTCAACATTAACTCATATTGCCATTATGCGACTATGCTGTGGACAAATGGAGGAATTGCCTACAGTAATGTATCAATTATACAAAACAAAATGATAACTGATTATAATTATTTATCATTCTAAAATAATTTGGAAGATTTATTTACAGATCTTGTATTTTCCTGTACTTATGACTTAATTCATTTTTGTATGTGTTAAGCCAGCATGAGCAGGCCATCACGTGGTGGGATTGAGGTGACATTGTGACCGCCACACTCTGCTCGACTCGCACCAGCGGCCACTGCATAATTAGCAATAAACAAAAAAAAACACTAAAAATTGTTGCATACAAAACTTCCAAGGATACGGGAGCAACTGGTAACCTGTCGGAATATGGAAAAAAAGATACATGATACTAATCTTTTACATGTGCGAGTTAATCGTATGCGAACTCCCCCCCCCCCCCCCCACCACCCCTTCACACACAAAATGCTTAAGGATGGAATGGGGCTCACCCCTGGAATATATGTCCATAGGATTAATATTGGGAACTCGTTCTCCATGCCCATATGAGTATTGCAGACCGTTCTCCATGGTCTATATCCTGTGTGGTGTCTATTTCTTTAGTATATACAGGGGTGAGAACTGAGATAGATACAGAAAGCAACTCGCTTTGGTCAAAAAAGTCATTCTCCAGCTCATTTGAATGCGATGTGTTATTCACTCGGCTGTCGCCTCGTTCATATCACATCGCATCAAACTCATGAAGAACGACGACTTTGACCAAAACTTGTTGGTTTCTTCTTACAGGGATGTCAGCAGCCCTTGAGAAAAATCCCTGAAGTTATTTGCTGGGACAAACTCACCCCCCCCCTTTCCCCCACCAGACTACAATGCTTACTGGGAACTCAAACGAGTAAAGCTGTATCCCCTGGTGATTAGAACTGGTACTACAGTCTGGGATCTCCAAGCAGAGTCCTACCATCTATGTTCTATTGATTTTAAACCAAATATATGCATGGGAGATTGTAATATTGAGCTGGTTCCTGGTATTAGCTATGCATTCAAAGTGGTTTGCATGGTAACAGTGCAAGGGTTTCAGGGATTTCAGGGATTTTCATCCTGGCATTATCAATGGGAAGCTTCTCAGGGAAAACCCTGAAAATCATGGAAGTAATAATGCACATATTTAAAGGGAAATTGGGTGTGTGGGGTACTTGAAACAATATGGGGTCGACATACACAGGTTCTATTGAGGTTTTTGAGTAGTGAGGACAATATTTGTGTGTTCTAGAAAAACCCTGATTTCAGGGATTTCCCTGAACTCTGACATCCTTGCTTCTTTAATATCTGCCTACAACTGGAATTCACTGCCTCAGAAGGATTGAGAAAACGTGAAAAACACATCATTATTCTCCATTGAATGGAGCTAGGGTATGTGGGGAGGTTTGAACCACTTTTTATTGGTTTGAACGAGGCCCGATTTGATAAACTGAAAACGAACAAGGACTTCCTTGGAAAATAGGAAAACTGCTATCTCTGCTTAAGTTAAACAATTAAGTTCAAGAAAATAAAGCCTTAAAGTTAAAGGTCATTCAACAACAAAAAAAGAGTGAACTTTTTTTTTTACTGATTTACGCAATGATGTGTATCTATCAGCCATGAACAGTAACATTTCACAATCTACCGCTATGGTCTACAACCCTTTTGGTCAGCTTTCAGCGAGGCCAAGAAGGCCTTTTAAAGAGGTTCTCCATCTCCAACCCCCAAAGCCTATGATACTAGATAGTAGATCATAGATGCAAAAACATAGGTGTTTTTGTCCAGCCCAGGATCTGTTTCATTCTAATATCTTATTATCCTTTCATCTCGTCTATAGACAAAATAAATGGTGTAAAATAGTTCTAATTGATCAATTCTGCCCAGGATCATCAGGATATATGGTTTATGAACTTTATCATAAACTTTCATTTTGTTGCAACCGCTTTAGATCTAGCTCTAGATTTTTAATATCTAGATCTAGATCTAGAGATCCTCGCTCAAATTTGCTGTAATAAAGACGAAAATAATAGCGAGTAAGAATGTTTAGAAGTAGTCAAACTCACTCACCCACGCCCATTTACTAAGCCGCTTTCGGCATTTCCTGAAGTTGCACACAATATTACTTTCCATAATATATAATACTTCAAACTTTTCCGAACCACCTTTAGAGCAGACGACAGCACAGAGACACTCGCGAGGCCGGAAGCAGGAGTATTGGCTGGTTCCCCTGTCGCTGCCTATTTGGACAGCAGTTTGGGCAGGGAACCAGTCTACGCGCTAACCCCTGTCTGCGCTGAGCTGCGACTTTGTGCGTTGCAAAGGTCTGCTCTGGTGGCCAGTGTATCTGAGCGTAAGTTTGCCTGTGATTTGACTGACTATCACCACATAGCACCAAAGAGTATCTCCACAGAGTAGAGAGAGAACAACTCTACTCTGTGCTGTGACCCTCTCGAAACACCAGAAGACATACGATCCGGATCCGGATGTGACACCACTATTGATAACCTTTGACCTGTAGGTCATGTGATCTTGTGACGTAATCTGGTCATGTGACTTGCATAGTAACCAAAACCTGCTCATCATCCTTACACTTCAAACGCACAACTCACAGTGGAGGGATATTTTATCACAAATATCTACGAACTGCTTAACCAAGGACCTGTCATGGGCTGGTTTAAGGTAATGTGAATTGTCGCAGTACATTATGCTTTGTTTTTCGAAGATTAAGATGGATTAAAAAAATATAAATTCCTGGTTTGATAATTGACACTGACAGTACAGATTCTGAGATAGCCTTCGCCACGTACGCGGCTGCGGAAGCTACGATGTTATCAATTTGATTATGAATTGAACTTGAAGAGGCCTCGCTGAATTATTGACGATATAATGGAGAGGACAACTTCGCAAAAGTCTTTCCGTGGCATTATCAATAACTTAGACCCCATGATATATATGACCCACCTATTCTATACATTTATGATTTAGTGCAATAGATCTAGATCTAGAGCAATTACTAGTGAATTAGGCCTTCTTTAACATGGCTATGCCTAAGGCTGAGATCGAGTTAGAGTCTTAGACAGTAGAGGGCTTGCGACTAGTGTTACTGTTACCTTGTAACTGGGTGTATCTCCGGTTCTTCTAGTCTCGAGCAATTACGGTGAACTACTGCCCATGTGACTAGAAATGTCAAACATGTTTGATATTCAAATCACAAGAGACTGGGTGTACCTGGTGTTTCTAGTACGCCCAGTTGCCGACTAGATCTAGATCTAGCTGAAAGCGCGCAGTTCACACTGTGCGATTTTAGGCGCTACCGCTACCGCCTCTATAGTCGCACAGTGTGAACGGGGCATTGGAAGCTGAACCTCACTATCATATCAAGACTATCATCACTATCATGTCTGCGCCCTAAAGTTACTAATACCGGTACACTTGGTTAACAATGACTAATTGACTTCTAGGGATGGAATCCCTTTTGCAAGGCAACGGGGAAGTCAGGACCACCTGCATTTGACAGTCTGGAAGATCCCGAAAAAGCCGTGGAGAAAACAACTGAAGCTGTGGCTGGAGTTCTTCAGGTGGAGATTTCTCTGCCTGAAGACCCAGAGCCAGCTCCTACTCGTAAGGAGTTGAATTTATTGACGGTAAGTTTGTATCAAAAAGTTTGCACTATGCATACAAGACTGATTTTAGACGACCAATGAATTGAAATTGAAATAGAACACACACAAAAATAGAAAAAGAGATGAGGCTACATCTGCTCCCTTTAATGATGCAATATAGATTTGAAATAATAGAAAAAATCTACAGTAATCTCAAACTGGAAAATATTTCTGTTTCATTTTCGGAATTAATCTATGTACCACAAAAAATTGCAATTGATGACATTGGAGGGCCCTGATCCATTTCTAAACAATCGTGGCTGTATGATATATTACTTTAATATAAACAAAAGAATTGTTAACTTTACAATGCTTAATGCACTAGTTGGGGTAGATCGTAGTGATTGCCCTCTTCACAGCATTAGCGCTGCTGATGGCTTTTTTTTTTTTTTTAATTTTTAATTTACTCGGAATTGCTCTGCATCGTTTGTTGTGTGTTAATGGGTGCAGGGAAAACAGGGACTGGCTTTTTTTCATTTTTTTTTTTCAATGTCGTTCTTTCAGCTTGGTATGCGGTCACTACACACCAATATTATTTTGTTTTTCTCTGTGTTAATTCCATTTTACGGTTGCAGGTGCGGAAGAACGGCTTCACGTGCCCGCCCTCCCTGTGGCAGGTACTTAGCCCCATCCTGGTCTTCTACTTCCTGGTAACTTCGCAAGGTCTGCTGCACTGTGTTCCAGGCTACCAGGCTCTGCTCGTTGTAAGTAAACACATACTTTAAAGGAAACCTATTCAAATTTTTTTTTTTTTCTGTGATGACAGTGTGGAGGTTGCACCATCTCCAGAAAGCCTTTCCGTTTAAAATGGATTGGGATGGGCCGAGATGAACCATCTATTAAATAAGCTTCATATGGACAAGTGAATATGTTTAAATCGCACATCAGTTGATATTTTCTTCTGGTATTTTTGACAGATGCATGTGTTTCTGCTGGTGGTAGTGATCGGGTCCGCCCTCTACACTATGTCCCGTGATCCTGGAATCCCTAACACGAAGAGACTTTTTTTAGTCCCTGGCGATCGCGCTCACATCGAGGACGGTTACTGCCACACCTGCGATACAAAAGTGTGAGTGTAGCCAAAACCCAGGAGCTCGGGTTCACTTAAATATCTTATTTTGATGCAATTCAGGTGTAGTGATTTGAAAATAATTTTTTTTTTTTTTAAATGTCTAGCGATAACAGTCGCCAAACTAAACCTATATGGACTGTATAGTTCACAGAGCAGAGATTACGGGTGCTCGTAATCTTCGGGAGATTACGGGAAAAAGTCCCTTATGTACAAAGTAGTCCGGGAGAAGAACTGCGGTTATTTTGTCCTTTTTTTTTGATGATTCAAATTTGCCATGCTGAATTATAAAAACAATATTAACTGAGTTCAGATAAAAGCGGTCGTAATCTCCTCGGACTAGACTACGTAATATCCTTGCATGTGCTCGGATATTACTACGCATCTAGTTCAACTGGGTTATAAAAGGTTCAACTGATGTTGCGTTGCTCATGGCCACGGTGTCATGGCATCTTGCGCTACTAATGCAGTCGCTTAACAGGAGAAAATATCCTACCCTGTTGAATCTCCTGAAAAATCACCCCTTTCAACAATTTTTACTTAAGCTATCTACGTCATTGTGGACATGTGGTGAAGAATCGTTCAATTTTTAACATTGCAGGCAGCGCCGTGTGAAGCACTGCAGGTTTTGCAACAAGTGTGTTTTCCGCTTTGACCATCACTGCTATGTCGTCAACAACTGCATCGGAGCTTCCAATCACACGTAAGTTACTTATAAAAATACTCCATTATAATCAAAATCTAGCTGAAAGAGGCATAATGATAATGGCAGAGAGAAATAGTAGTGGCCCATCCAATGATTATTTTATATATGTTTAGTTAGGTTTTGTTGTTATGTTCCTTACTAATTTATTTTCATTTGTCCTGCTCTATTTCAATGCTAACGACAAATTCTTTCAGTTATGTTTGCTGTGTGGTTATTAATAATCTCTTGTTAACTTTGCTTACCTTAGTTATTGTTACTCACAATTTTTTGTTCACGTTGGTTGTGTTTTTCTTCGTTACCTAACATTTGTTTGTCCACCCCCCTCTCCCCTCCTCCCAGTGGCTTTGTGACCATGTTGGTGACCGCTGTCACCTACCTGGTGAGCCTGTCCCTCATGAGCTGCGTTGCCATCATCCTCCACCATTATATGGGTAAGATTCCTGAGGTCTACCTTGAAACCACCATAGCCCACTATCCATTTTTTTTTAAATAGCCCATTATCCAAATTGATTCATTCCATTGTACCATTACAATCTTTATACTGGGGAGAAAAAGATTTTGAATCACGGATGTATCACATCCTTACCCCATCATCTTTCTTTTCCACCTATTGAATCATATCCCTTCCCTCCTCTGATTTTCATCAATGTGAGATGTACAGTTACCTTAATTGCCTTGTCAGGGTCAATTTCTTCATTGTTTTATACACTGCTATTACTAAATGCTGTGTGTGGATGTCTATCAAATATTGCCTGCTGCTAGGGGGGAAGTAATAATGTTTGTGCCTTTTGTGACTGCGACTTGATAAGTCATTAAAATGATGTTTTTCTTAAATCGATTTGAGGCATATAATAATAAGCAATTCGGATTCTCGTTCTCGGCCAGTCATCAATTTCCTACGGCCTTCAGCCTACAGCATCAGGCTGTATGAAATTGAAGACTGACCTCAAACGGGAATCGTTTCATCCACAGTCAGGACATTTCCTAATATTCATTCTAACCAAAGAAATGTCCTGTTCTTGTACCCACCCATCCATTCATTATATTTTTGTTATCGATTTTTTAAGGTTTTTTAATGGAATATATTCCAAAATTTCAGATTTCGACACCAAATTTGGTACATTTCACCTTGATACCAAAGTGTGGATTGGCTGGAATATTGTGAATCTCGTGGCCGCATTGGCGCCAATGGTGGAATTCGGGCCGTATATTTATTGGCAGATTAACGCCAGTAAGTAACACAATAACACAATTTTTTCACAATTTCAGTTCTTTAGAAACTGTCACATTGCTTTTGACATTGTGGATGATTTTTCTTTTGGGTCTGTCATATTAATTCAGAGATTGCGATTTTCCATGGGAATCCTCGTTTCCATTTACACTTTTAAAAATCATTTTTCTTGTATAATACAAAAGTAGTATGAATAGAGCTTTCCATGTTTTCTTAGTCTCTCTGAGGCAGCAATTTCCACATGAAAAGTATGTCCATGTGTTTTTTTCTTGACGCCCCTGTATCATAGGCATCTGTATTTGTCGCACATTAAAAACAGATTGTTATTAATTAGTGCCTCATTGTCTTGCGTACTTCAGAACGACATGGAATGACACAGTATGAGTACTTTAACTACCACAGCGAGAAGCGGCGGGAGAAGGAGAGGATGAAGGAACTGGAGAGCGTTGTTGTAGAGAAAAGGTAAATCTAAAAAAAAAAAAAATGCCCCGCTCCCCCCCCTCCCCCCAAAAAAGAAAGCGTTTCACCAAGACCCTCATTTACACCACGTTTCTTCATCCAATACTTCCATTTTTTTTTTTTTATTGTACAAATAAAGGGTACAGAACATACTTTTCAGAGATGGCAGTTTTCCACTTTTTCAACGAAATCCTTTTCATATTTAGTTTATAAATATTTAGTTTATAAAACTTTTTTTCCTGTGTCAAACAAAAATATCATATCAAAACTGAGCCTCATTCACACCAATGAACAATGGTCATACATGTAGGGGTGGGATTTCTCCTACATTCATCTCATAGATTCGATCAAACCCAAAGTAAGTCTAATTGAACAAATTGGACGTTAAACTACCAAAACAAACAAAAACAAAACAAACAATCCAGCCTCATTCCATGTCCAACAAGGATGTGTGTTTTCCATGTTTTCTCAGTCTCTCTGAGACAGTAAACTCCTCTTAAGAAATATTTCCCCATATTCTCATGACCCCAACTAGCATCCCAGACAATTCATGAACCATTTTAAGAATTTGATCTAAAAACAGTCACTTCATGATTCATACTGTATCTTTGTGCATGAATATTTAGAAGGAAACCCACGAGATGGAAATAGCTTGGTCCGTACTCCACCGAGTTTGACTGCAGAGTAATTCACAAAGCGAAGCTGAGTGAATTACTCTGTGGTCAAACGAGGTGGAATGCGGACCAAGTTATTTTCATCGAGTGGGTTTCTGATTTTATCTCACCCTGTATAACATGATTTATTGATAAAATGAATCACCAAATAACCATTGAGTATTGGGTACACGAACCTCACGGCCGTGGAGTACGAGTTCCTAATGTTAAGCCTATGGAGAAAAATACTGGGGTGAGATAAATTGTCATACTTAATCATTCGTATATTTATTATCCACAAAATACAAAGTGTCCATAGAAAACACAGAGGGAGTGTGTATCAACATATCCTGAACATACAGATAAGTTGTATGCTCCTCGGAGTTGACTCTGCAATATGCTCGCATCCACTCGGATATTACTATGCGTCAACTCCTCGGAGCATACGACTGCTTGTATCTGAAACCAGTCAAGACTGTATTTGTATCCACGTTTCACTAAACACCATCTTCTTCTCACTTACAGTGAACCTCTTCCTTAATCTGCTAGTTCTAACATCTCAAGAAGGCACTGAGGATAGTGAAAGCCTCAGCCGCTACCGATGATGAACAAGAAAGGATCTATGACTTGGATCTCGACTCTGGACAAGAATTATCGCTTCTACAAGAATTATCAATACTACCTATCTGACACATACTTTAAAGCTATCTGTGATACATGGACAGGAACTAAGATTACTGCCGATTTGATGAATGCTTTAAGACCTACAGCTATTTGTGACATGAGAAAAGTACCTATCTTAGAAGTAGTTCAAGAACAATGTTCCAAACTATCTGTGATATAAATTGAAATAAACAAGATATTCCCTCAAAACCGAACTAGACTGGTCTTCTTGAATAAAATTATAAGGAGGCTTCAGAGTTTGGTGTATATTCCGACATGTTTCGGTATTTTTAATACCTTCTTCAGGGATCTGTGATATAGTTATACCATTAACAATATTATCGATCATACTTTATTTTTCTCCACCTCAACCATGGAATGCGGCTGTGACATTCTCGCATAGCAACATGCATATCAATATGCATAGCAACGTTGTGACATCAACGGTTTGTTGTAATTTTGCGACAGGCAGTAAAACGGTTGGGACAAACTTTTTGAGGTTAGTACTAGTAATACATTAGTATATACATTTCAGAATATCTAACGTGGATAGACTGTGAAACTTCAAAGCGCCCATTTAAAAATGGAGAGTGTCACCTCATCCTTCATTCATCATTCATTCATCTACTGTTGTTATTTAATCCCACCTATGCACACTGTCGATATGTAACAATTGATGTGAAATCACCTGCCATAATGTAAAACCACCTAAACCGTGAATTATGTGCGAAATAAAAAAAAAAGAAAAAAAGGCTTGAGCATGTGTGCTGTCTTAAAAGTTCTGAATTTGACAGAACGCTGTCTGCGGTATATATGGTAAGCCACCAAAGGAGGCTTGTCTCACAGCAGTGGGGGCCTATCACTGGGGCGGTCCGGACCTGCGGTGCTAAAATGTCCAAAGTTCGGATTTCCGTCTTTTTATGGAAAACTTGCATCCCAGGGACCCGTTTCAATAGGCTGTAGGACGTCCGTTATTGGGTTTAGTGACACAATAGCGGTACTTCGCGTTGCAGTAGTTAAGGGACAACCGTTTGTGGGACATAGGATAATAGACAGGCGCAAATAGCGGCTTGTCCCATTTCATAAGACCGATGTCCAGTCACTGTTGTGTCCCAAATAGCGAGAGGGTATACCCTCTCGTTTCTATTGTCACAAAAGCGTAACTTTACTTCCTGTAGGAATTAGGCAATGAAACTTTAACCCCAGTTAGGGACACATACAACTTATAAACATGCCAAATATGAAGGAGATCGGCTCATGCAATCCAACGATATTCACATTTGAATTCTGTCATAGCAAATGTTGCTCTGATGGCCAGTGTAGGATTACTCAAGCCAGTCACTAATTTCTGTGGCGACTTTCACATTGACACCACTTGTTCCCGATAGCACTAACACCATCCGTTGTAAGGCCCAGCCAGTTATGTCACTATGTCACCAACAGTGAACTTACACACCACCCCAATAGTGACATGCCTTATGAGACGACACTTAAATTTTGTCACTATTCCTGTCACTATTGCTGCCACTAAACATGTCACTAAGTGGCTTAGTGACCCATTCTATTGAAACGGGCCCCTGTTGCAGCTTGCATCTCATTGAAAGTCTAGTAATGACATCCTTTTTCGGTAGCAGCTGGTTTCATGCAGGTAAAATCCATAAAAATAGTGATCGTTTTGAAACGATTACTGAATAGTGATTGTTTCAATCTTGCAATTACTAACAATGATTAAAAAAAATAGTGATCACCATGTAAAATAGTGATCTGGGGCCTGTTTTTTAGTCGTGACCATTTCCTATAGTGACCAGTTAGTGACCGTTTGGAGACCTTTGGGTTCCAGAGAAGGTCATCATAACATGTGCGACCATTTAGAGGGGTAAACTGTCATGGTCACTGTTTTGGGTTCCAGAGTTGTGACCATTTAGCCCAAATGGTGGCATATTTCATTTTATACACTTCCACTCTATCAAATGAAACAATATTTACTGCAATGAATTATCTATATCTGTTTTATCTAATTCCCAAATTTCCCAATTTTCTGTTGAGTAATATACATGTGAGACATGCTTTTGTTTTTGAATGGGCCTTGGACCAACAGTGATCATAACAGCTGAACAGTGACTGGGTCTGAGGAACACTTTTTGGTCATGATCACTGGTTTGGTCACCCAACTGGTCACTCTTTTGTGATCACTACAAATAAAGACGTCGCTGTCTGAAAAACAGGCCCCTGGTCTATGCAACGCGAAACAGTGATGGTCACTATTGTGGTCACTAAAACGGTCACTCTTTTTCCATGGTCACTAATAAAGACGTCACTGTCTATAAAACAGGGGGCCGTTTCACCAGGAGGGTACGCTGCCATAGTGAGGCCACAGTGATAGTTTGCGTTTCATGAGAAGGTGCAGTCAAGCGTGAACGCGAGTCAGGTAAGGAGTGAGACCAACAGTGAGAGAGTACGTTTCACTACACAATTAGGTCTCACTGTACCTATCACTGTTGAGGCACTATTAGTGACAGGGTAGACCCTGTCGCTGTTGGGTTTAGAGTTTTGTTTATGTCAGAGGAGGGCAATGAAATTTGTACACAATAAGGTATACATATAACCTATAATCGTACCAAATATGAAGAAAATCAGACAAGCCGTTCCTAAGTTATCGGTGTTTGAATTTCGTCATAGCAATTGTCTGCTCTGGTGGCCAGTGTATTTTTCGCTAATTTATGCAGCGACCTTGACATTGACTGCGTATCGGGAGGTGGGAGGGTGACTGACCACCAGAGCAGACGATTGCTATGACGAAATTCAAACGCCGATAACTTCGGAACGCTGCGACCGATTTTCTTCATATTTGGTACGATTATAGGTTATATATGGGCCACCTGCACGAAAAATGTACAATTGGGTATTTTAGAAAAAAAACAAAAAAACTTTCCTAAAAGATTTCTTATATTTTTTTCCTGGTAGATAAGGGTTTCAAGTGTACATACCTGAAATCTCCTTATCCTTTCTGAAATGGTTGTCTCAGGAGAATTTTCTAAAGAAATAGTTCTCATAGCACATGTATTCACCGTCACGTTTGGGCCTGGCAAGCAATGGTTGGATATATGAAAATATCCTTAGTATCTAAATTAAATTTTCCAATGCACTCTAATAGCAAAGGGAAATGTCCTTAGGGGAAAACGATTTTTTAGGCATTACTCCTAGTACATTTCCATATTTTTCAATACCATTTCCAGTAATTTATAAAGAAATTCAGCTATTTTTTTACTTAAATTTTATATTCTATTGTCAGAACACATAAAAAAAGTATCAGTTAGTTCTAGATATTTATTTACTCTTGTCCATTAACTTTAGCATGTGTACTTTCACAAAAACAAATCCCCTAGAGAAAGTCTTTACTTATGTACACACAGTGCTATCTAGGAAAAGTCGTGAAATAGCGTGACGGTGAATACAGGAAGTACATTTCAGCAGTATCACCTTTGTAAAAATTAGTATCAATAAATGTATGAAAATACAGTAATTTTAAATCTATTTTCACTTTATTATGGTCTATTCTTCTATTTTAGAAGGTGTTTATTGGCAAATAAATTATAAATTTCCACTTACGTAATATATTTCTGCTGTAGAGAACTGTATACATGTATTAATATCAACTACATTTCTAAAAAGAATTAATCAAACACATATAGTTGTAAATAAAAATAATCTTTTTATTAGTGTGGCTGCATTAATATTAACTTTATAGAAGAAAAACACCCATAGTGTATCTCTGACATGCGAAATCACTTCGTTACGGTGAATACATAAAGCGTGACGGAAGATACAGAAACAATAGGTTGGCTATTGAAGAAACAACTGAAGACACAATGATATTTTAAAACAAATGAACGCCTTTTCCTGTTTGATAACACAATGAAGAAGCTGGGTAGGCAGCGATTTGGTACAAATTTGATTTTTTTTTTTCTCAATTTAGACTGAAAAGTTGAAATTTAACATTCCACCACCTTTCACAACCACAAGCGAAGAGCAAAATACATCGAAACCTTAATATTTCTGTCTGAAAAGATACTCTAGACATTCAACGTCCTGATACATGATGAAAGGAAAGAGTTCGCACAATTTCACATGGTTTTAATGTCAACAGACATCATGTTACGGTGAATACTTGAAAAGTGACGGTGAATACACACCACACACAGCTGAACAAGTTCAACTTACTGGAGACATAATTTGGAATTTTCAACAAATAAACGCCTTTTCCTGTCTGATAACACAATGAAGCATAACTAGAAACCACATAATTGTACAGAAAAGGCCAATCTGATTCAAACTTGGTACAACATACGATTGTGTGGTTGATTTGTAATTATCATCATAGCTTTCTTAAAACAGCAATACACAACTGGAACAGCTTATTTGTACTGTAGTACATAGGTGCAATTCCACCTAATCAAAGGGACTTATTTTCACTGTATCTAATAATCCTTTCTATAACTGAAATCAGTAAAAGTGGCGTTACGGTGAATACAATAGACATGTATTTACCGTAACGTCATGCAGATATTTTACAGATAGAAACCGTATGTGTGTTTTTTGCACTTGTATTAACTGTGTGGGTCATACTGTCACCCACAAACACTAGGATTGTGTTACTTAACACAAAAATAAAGTCAAATAAGAAGGGCCACTCATAAAAGATTGAACATATATATTATTTAATCTTTTATGGGAGGCCCTTCTGATTTGCCACTTAAAAAAGGCTTACACAGGTTGACACAGGAGTTGTATTACATTTTCTTTGCTTTACTCTTACTTAGTTACCTTTTTAAAATGTTTGACTTTTGTTGTGCTATGCACAGAAAAAAAGGTCAAATAAGAAGGAAAACCCATCAGAGATTAATAATTTTTAATCTTTGAGGGGTTTTCCTTCTAATTTGACCTGAAGTGTGGAGGGCTGAGCTAAATCAGGTCAGTGATACATTCAAAAGTAAATACTAGAGTATGTATGAACATGTGCACATTTATAAATGTCTTAGCTAAGCAAGATGATAGTATTTACTGATACTATCATCTTGCTTAGATAACAAATTTATATGTGCACATGCACATGTACTCACATGCACCCACCACAGACTAAATAATCTGTGGTGGGGGCCCTCTTATATAAATGCATACTATTGATACTTTTTAAAACTGTGAACTCTCTCTTTGCACTTTGTAATATACCCAATACTGTTGACCAGAAGGCGCCCACCACAAACTAGATTAGTGCATCTGTGGTGGGTGGCCTCTGGTATAAATACTTTGCAAATACTTTGTATCAGAGGCCACCCACCACAGACTATATTTAATCTGTGGTGGGTCGCCTCTGATATAAAACTTCTTTTTAAACAGTTTAAGCTGAAACATTCAACCACATTTAACACTTACTATACTAGATGCATGCACAAGATTGCATGTCTTTAACTCGTAAATATAAAATCCTTTTGAGTCAGGGCAGGGGAAGGGGGTGGGTGAAATCTCTTTTTACTTCATACATTTATAAAATACCAACAGTTTCTCTTTCTGACTATAAAAATTACTTGAAAGATTTAAACGCCCGGATTATGGACCTCCTTGTCTCCGGAGAGATGCTGAAACATCCCTTCCTCCGGCGAATCTCTACTGGTACCGGAACCTTCATGAGTATGGATGATGTCTCAATATCCATCACATCACTCTTTCCTTTGGGCCACTTGAACACATCACATTGGCTGCTTGTCGGCCACATGAAAGTGACTGTGACAAGGTCAGAGATATTCAGAATTTGTGCCACAAACCACTTCTCTGAATAAACAACAGCTACATAGTCATCAGGTACCAAACCTTCTATACAAGAACGGCCAGGTATTTCAACATCCTCAGTCTCAGCTTGAGGCTGAGTGTGTTCAAATAGCTGATCAGCTGCTTCAACCTCCTCAGGCTCGGTTTGAGGCTGAGGACGTTCAAACAGCTCATACTCTTTCCACCCCTCACAGTGCAATGTGAACTGGCCGTTTACAAAACAGCAGTCTTTGAAAAATGAAGTTGCACGCAGGGAGACAGTGCCAGGCTGTTTTGAAACAGCTGCATGCGTTGACATAGTGCCCTTCACTTTACCAGTTGGGACAAGGGATTCCTTTAGCTGACTTGCAGAAATGGCGACTTCTGCACATGTCACAATAATGTGCGTCATTGCTGATGTGTCTGACTGTACACATGCCACATATTCTGACGCTGATTGGATGTTTGCCCCCCGTTTCACTGCCAAATCGGCTGTGCGCTTTGAAGCTGCACCCACCCCATCACAGGAGCCCTTCCCGTGCCCTGACTCAAAATAAGACCAGCTCGCTGGTATTCCAAAGATTTCAGCATGTTTGCTCAATAAGGCAAACATGTGAATATTTCTGTATCGTGACGTAGGGGAGTCACTGAGGTAGTGAATGAACTCTACCCCAGGAATGTCAATCTGGAGTCTGGGGATCAAGGCACGCAAAAATGCTAACACAGTGCCTGCCATGTGGCTTCGTTCGTCGGATACCATGACATATGATTTATGATGAAGCTTCTCATCCTGCATATAACTAACCACAATAGGATGAACAGTGATCTCGTCTTTGGAATAATAGGCACTCTGTACCTCTTGGTGATACTGAATGGCCCAGTTTTGGGCAAAGTCTAGCTGAGCTGTTACATGGTTTGTTGGTAACTTGTTTTTGAGGGTCAAAATCTGAGAATGCTGAACATGCACTCTTTCGGCATGCGACTGAAAATCTTTTGTCTCCTTGATAAAAAGCTCTTTGAATTTGGACTTATCATGAAGTTCTGTGACAAGCTTCAATTTCTTTGTGACTTGGCCTTCACCATATGTCACTTCACAGCGCTTCCACTGTTCTGTTGTTACAACATCAGGTAAAGATTCCTCAAGTTTGGCTTCCAAGGTGGGAACGTCATCCCCAACCTCAATGAATTTGTCGGGATTTTGCATGAATCCTAGAGGCTTCACAGCCTTCAAAAAAAGAGCCATGTTTTGATGTCTTTTACAAAGACAGACCATGCGGTTCATGTAATGAACAAGACGAATATTACGGGGCCTAGCCCGAAGAAACGATGCCAAACCGATCTTTTGATCAGGAAACTCGGACACATACTTTTTGTACAAAACGGACATAAAGTCAAGCAGTACAGAGATTTGTAACTTCTCTTTCTTAAAGGTCATACAATCCTTCTTACCAGGAAGGGTCATAGAGTTCTCAGGCCTGAGAAGAAACTCTAATACATGGGCCTTCTTTTCAGCAGACAAAGTACAACGCTGGGTCTTTTCGGTTCTCTTCGGTAACCGCCGGTCAACATCAAGCTGATGGCTTATCTTATTCATGAAATAAACTGAGAAAACATGGAAAGAACATTGTTATGCACAGAACAACACTCATTTAAGTTAAAACAATTAACACTTACCGTGTCAACATCTGTGGCTGACTTTCCTCCCCTGTGGATGTGGAGTCCAGGGAGGGGAGAGGCTCCTGGGATGAGGAGAGGCTGTCATCAAAGGGGGGGCTTGCGGGTCTTCCGCTGCCGACGTTGAAGCCCATGCGGCATACCTCTGGTCTCCTGTTGGAAATAATGCAAGCATGCATTTAGTTCTCATTTCCAAATAATGTCTTTAATGATGATTGAAATTTAAATCTTTCCTTTTTTGTAAGCAGGGATGAAAGTTGGGAGTGAGGAAAAAATTGTGATAAAGTATGATTCATAACATTATTACTTTGGAATAGAATTACTCTTTGCAATGAATATTCTAACACTGAAAATATTCCTGGTGTATAAGAAGTGTAAGAATTCTATCAATAGTCATACGTACATAACTCAATAAAGTTTTGCTGAATGTATCTATTAATAAGGTGAAAAATTGTAAACCGCTTACTTGCAGATACTCTGACTTTCAAGGGTTCCCTAGGATACATGCAAAGAACATTCATAAAAACTGATGGATAAAATGTGGAAACTTGCCTGAGTGGGTTGGCCATCAGGTCCCCCAGCGGAGCGTTTCCGCAGCCGGTGCAGGGCGGTGTTGATTCGCACCCTCTCCCGTTCTAATGTTGCTTTTTCCTGGTTCTCCCGCTCCATATCCTCACGCTTGACATACTTTTCACGGCACCGGCGCCGTTCACTCTTCCGATATCTCGGATCCTCCCGATGGCGGGCCCTGTAAAGTCGGGAACGCTCCGCTGGGGTCTTCGGTGGCATGATGACTAGACCTGATGACTTTTAAAGATTGGAAGTAGAAAAACACCATAAGTAAATAACTATAACATATATATAATCATTTGTTAGGTAAATAACAACTATTATTACTTTTATAAATTCTAAAGACTTTTTATGTAGATGTATCATAAAAATTCTACATGTAGTCCTTATTTAAACAAAAAGGCACCCTACAATTTAAAAAAAACATGGAAACTATATACATCATTGTAGGCTATGAATTTCATATGGAAATACTGCAGGTGTTGTCAATGAAAATAAATTACAGATGAAACGGTGAATTAATGTATTCACCGTCACGCACTCTTTCTAGTATATTGCAAATAAATTAGCAATATATGTTGAAATATCATACAAATATATATTGGACATTGTTATAGATTAAATAATATGTATACAGTTTATGACTGAGAGCACCGTATGGAACTCAGGAGACAAAAATCTTCTTAAATGTATTCACCGTCACGAAATTTTGCAAGTGCAATAAAGCATCTTCATCTATGTTCATTATTACAAAGAGCAAATTCAATGTATTCACTGCAGAACCCTCCTTATTTGAGAAGTGAAAACCCACCGTCATTTATATATATTATATGATTTAGAACTGATTTCCATAATTTCACTAGAAAATGTATTCACTGTCACGGAGTGAAACCGTTGTGCACACTACTGGGCCTCAATGAAGTCATCAAAATTTAGAAAATTCATAAATATACACCTTCCACCTACAGTTAATAATGAAAGCATTTAGAATAGCTGAAAGTTTCATTCAAGAATATCGGATATAAAAGGTACAGGTCGGTTTCTGTATTCACCGTCACGTTACCGTCACTCTAGGTTCGGTTCGATTGATGGAACCCTAGATTGCGGCCGGCAAAGTGCGGGAGCTGGTCCGAAAGTTTGAAAAACATCTTTTACAGGTTATAGAGTGAGAATACATATAAAATCATGTTTCCTCCATGATCTATATGCTATGTAATAACAAGACATCACACATTTTCATGATCACATCATCAATAAGTGCCAATTAAATGGAATTTTCAAACGAGTACTCACCCAAACGACAGCCTCTCCTCACCCATGAACGCTCGTCAGCCAGTTCCGGTAAAAAAAGCTAGGAGGCGCCTACTGTTTCCGGTAGTTATCCGGGAATGTTTCACGCCATGTATTCACCGTCACGCTCGTTACGGTGAATACATAGAGGTTTTCGGGTGATAGTGGGCAAATATTGATAGTCTGATTTTACAAAATGTATTCAAATAGTTAGGGAACCATGGAGGGACATTGGGTTAGGTGTTACGTTGTGCTATAACCAACCATTTCAGCTGTACGGCAATGTATTCACCGTCACGCTTAACTATTACGCTAAATCTTCCAGTACAATTTCCACTCTGGGGAGAAAAGTTCTTAAGATACAAATTTGAAATTTTTCTCAGATATAGAGAACACTTTTTGCTTTATATATATATATGAAAATCACTATCCTAGGCCTTATTATAATATATTGTTGCTAGGTGTAAAGCTCACCGTGACGGTGAATACAAAAATTGGACCTGGAAGTGGCAAGTTCTGAAAGAATTAAATTTTGGCCTTGTGACTTAAATCTTTTTTTAAGAAGCTGGACATTATGTATATTTTTTGATATTATAAAGAAAAAACACATTTACCTTCTTTAACTTATAATGCACAAGAATTTCCTTTTTTTTTTTAGAAAAAGACATTCATTTTTGCACAATTTTCACCATTTATGAGCTTCTACTGCCTTCAATAATGGTTGAACACCCCAATATATATATATATGCCCAGAAAGGTCTTGCCTGGGCCTACCTCATAATAAGTAATAGTTCTGTATTTGCCTTATTTTAAAGGTTTTATATACAAAAGACATGCTTTTTTCCAATTGTACATTTTTCGTGCAGGTGGCCCATATATGCCTTACTCGTGTGAAAATTTCATTGCTTAATTCTTATGGGAAGATGTGAAATTCTACGTCATCGCGGCCCGTTGACGAATAAATTTCGGATGTCAAATGCGTGTGCATAGTGAGACCTGTGCCAACAGTGAGAGTTGGTCTCACCTCAACAGTGAGACCACTGATGAAACGCGAATTTGGGCTTGACACTGTTGGTATCACTGTTGGTGTCACTGTTGCAGTCCTACCTCTCGCTTTGACCTCCCTACTAGTGAAACGGCCCCCAGGTTATTAGGTTAAAAGGGTTATAAACAACACATTTAAAGCAAATAAATAGAAAATAAATCAAAACAAATACACAAATTTAGCAAATAAATAGATAAATAATACATGTATTTACAGCATCCAAGAACAGTTTCATTGAAGGGGGTGTCTTGGTTGGGGGTGAGGTCCGCTGAATACCACACCTTCAAATGTGGCCCCCCCCCCCCCCTGCCTCCCCCCCCCCCCTGCGGGCCTCCTTTTGAACAACAGGCGCGAAACTCAATGGTATCATTACCTACGTGCTGAGGGCCACCCAGAGCCGCTATAGATGGAGGGGATTACCATTCAAACAACACACTCCGGCTGCCCGCACTCGCACGGGAATGCTTAGTCTATTGTTCTGGTTGCTACAAAGTCCGTCCCATATAAACGGGCACCATAAACACAGATTTTGATATTGAATATTTTTGGTAACATGTCCCCTCAAACTGTCCCCTTAAGCAGGGTTTTCAAGCATTTCTGTACTGAAAAACTCTCCCTTTAAGCGGTGTGTCCCCTGAAGCGAGGTTAAAATAAACTCTTAATAGAGGAAGAAATTTCCGTCCCAAGCAAATTGTCCCCTAAAGTGGGTGTACCCTTAAGCGGGGTGTCACGGAAGTGGGGCTTTACTCTATGAGCTAATTATATTTCACAAGTTATAACTCCTGGCGGAACCACTGGCCAAAATGTTCCCTTCCGCACCAGCAATATGATATAAAGACCAGTCTAGGAATTGAACCTAGGTACCAAGAGCCATAACTGTCATGAGTTTTTCCTATCGCAACAAAATTCACATTTAACTGGAGTACCATCTTCAGTACAATCTAGTACAAATCAGATTACAAGCATGTAAACACATTATTTTCCTACATTCAGATATAATTAAAGTTCTCATCAAAATTCAATGTAAAAATTTTAAAGTGACTATTTACATTGCATTTCGTATGCTATGCCATTCACAACACACAAACCTTATGGTGGTCAAAAACACCTGAGTGAGGTCGGTGTATATCCCTTATAGCCCTATTAAACCTATACAGAATGTAGAAACTGCGGCATTTTCATGGCTATCTCAGAAACATACATATTATCACTAATAGATACCAGGTGCTAATAGTGATCAGAATGGGTATTATAATGTAGAGAGCTGTTAGCTACATAGACTTGTCTATTGTACAAGGCTATGCATTATCAGCACGTGCCACGTGAAGGCCGCTCTCTGTAACGTGCCACCTAACTTTTTGAAGCAGAAGCCAAAATATCTAATATTTCCCTGAGCACTAGGGTGGATCTGGTGCAGTGGAGCCATGTGATGTGATTCTTAAGGAGAGTACCAGCTGCAAAGGAAGGCCCTCACATTTGGTTTAGTCCCCACTTTGAGCATGCGGTGATACCACAGAATGAGATATGACAGACTTCTCTAAAGAAGCATGCAGCTGACTAATTACATGTGATAGCATTTGTGAATAAAAACTTCAAGTGCTGTTAACCTGAGTCATCCCCTGTAGAAACTTGAAGCCAAGTAGGCACAGGTTAATGCTGCACACTTACCTCTGTGTACCTGAATAATGAAATACCTTAAATATATACATGTTTAGCTGCTTAATTAGTAGTAATACAAAATATTACATTAACATTTCAATTTTGAATAGCCTTGTGCATATGATGCGCATTTTGCTAAATTAACTTTGTAAATTTCAGTTACAATTAATTTCTAATTTGTGATATGACGCACCATGAAAATTGTTTATAATATTTACTGTAAAAGAAGTATAATTTTGAACTGCAATCCAAAAAGATGATTTTTTTTAAAATTTCATTTAAATGGTAGGCCCATTGTATAACTTAGTAGTAGAGTGGTACATTAGCTCTGTCGCTGACCTCCTTATTATGGGGCCCAGCATCAATATTAAGTTGAGCTGTGCCACTGTTTTTTCAGTTTAGTCTGTCATGCTTAATTTTTAAATTTTATCCCACAAACCTACAACTCTGGCAGTTCCTATGGCACCAATGATCCATGTAATCGGTATGCACCAACTTTTGGAAAACCCTAAGCTAACAAGTAAAAGGCAATAAAGGGTACATCAGAAAGAAATTCAAGCAGGGCCAGCAGGAGGCTTGGTTTGATTTAATGTCCATTTAACCATAGCAGCTTCTCACCATACTTTCTCAAGATTCTTTTACACCACAAGGGTGGTGATCGAATCTATGTAATGAATTTAGGTAGAAAATTTAGAAGAAAAAAATCCATGGCAAATTTACAGGAGGGCCAGCAGTGGGGGGGGGGGGGGGGGTCATCACCCGTTCTGCATCTCCAATTCAGAAAAAAAAATGCATGTCCTTTCTGACTCGCAAGTATACCCAATACTTTCATGGCCACTTTACAGGAGAGCCAGCAGGAGGAGGGGTCATATAAGCTCTTCTGCATCTCCACTTCAGAAAAATAATCCATGGCCACTTTACAGGAGGGCCAGCAGCAGGGGGGGTCATCACTCCTTCTGCATCTCCACTTCAGAAAAAAAATCCATGTCCTTTCCTACTTGCAACTATACCCAATACCTTGATGGCCACTTCACAGGGGGGGGGGGCAGCAGGAGGGGGGGGAGTCATCACCCCTTCTGCATCTCCACTTCCAACTCACAACTAGGGGGTGGGGTGGGGGCGGGGTTTATGACCCCCTCAGCATCTCCACCACTTGAGGGGAAAAAAATACATGACCACTGTATTATATACCTATGTGAGAAAATACCAACTTTTTCTTATATTATTAGTAATACCAAGGAGAACTTTCTTTTAAAAAATTTGCGGCGGTTACAAAAATACGGTTGTGAGCATCGCACCTTGTGAAGAACATAGTTTGTCTGCTGCAATGTCAGCGGAAGGTATTGGAAATGCACCAGTAGGCCAGGCAAAGAAAGCCGCTGTATTTGTCCAGTTGATCCTGGAAATATAAGTATGAAAACTATATTATGAAATTTATTAGCATATATTATGTTGAATCACAAGTAAGAAGCAAGAATAAGGGATGTATCAAGTGTTAAACATGGGAGAAAACTTTTGCCAACTCACCGAGTGCAGTCTCCAACACTTGCCAATTGGAGGTAAAATACAAAAATATCTATCCACTTCAAGGTAAAACCACATGATTTTGATTTTGTGGTGGTCGCTGCCTAGTCTGACTTAGGAAGGTTTACCTACGGAAGACTAGTTTCACACACAATACATCAAGCAAAGCCCATCTCAGTCTTGCAGTCATTACCAGACGTATAATTACTCAAGACTGTCTAGAGTTCATCTTTTTTCTTAAAAATGCACTCTTACTGAATAGTTATTGTTAATTTCACACTATTTGGTATATTGGTAGAAATGCCTGGCAGTTGGTATCAACCACTGCTCAGTTCATTTAGGTTATAACAGCAGATACAAATGACAACTCGACTGGAGAGTGTAGTTTTAGTATGTTTAATTGTATGGGGCTTTTGCATCTTACGATATCACTTACAATTCATATCCTTTCAAATTCCTTGTACATTTCATTATTACATAATTGCATTTAAAACGCTAGACACTCAGTATATACACAAATGTAACTCCTTTGTACACCAAAAAAATGTGTTATCAAAATGATTAGAATTATCAAACATAGTACCCATGAAGGTCAATGAAGGCCGTATTCAATGGCACGATAGGTATGACATTGAATAGCTTCGTCTAAGAATCTCTCAAAAAGGTGAAGTCTGCCAACAAAGCCACAAAGAAGGCAAAAGCGAGGTTTTTAAGTTGTCGTCAGAACTCGCTAACGCGAAACCGGCGCCCCCATGCCGGCAGTTCAAAGCCGGCAAATTTACAGGAGGGCCAGCAGTGGGGGGGGGGGGGGGGGGGGGGGGTCATCACCCGTTCTGCATCTCCAATTCAGAAAAAAAAAATGCATGTCCTTTCTGACTCGCAAGTATACCCAATACTTTCATGGCCACTTTACAGGAGAGCCAGCAGGAGGAGGGGTCATATAAGCTCTTCTGCATCTCCACTTCAGAAAAATAATCCATGGCCACTTTACAGGAGGGCCAGCAGCAGGGGGGGTCATCACTCCTTCTGCATCTCCACTTCAGAAAAAAAATCCATGTCCTTTCCTACTTGCAACTATACCCAATACCTTGATGGCCACTTCACAGGGGGGGGGGGGGCAGCAGGAGGGGGGGGAGTCATCACCCCTTCTGCATCTCCACTTCCAACTCACAACTAGGGGGTGGGGTGGGGGCGGGGTTTATGACCCCCTCAGCATCTCCACCACTTGAGGGGAAAAAAATACATGACCACTGTATTATATACCTATGTGAGAAAATACCAACTTTTTCTTATATTATTAGTAATACCAAGGAGAACTTTCTTTTAAAAAATTTGCGGCGGTTACAAAAATACGGTTGTGAGCATCGCACCTTGTGAAGAACATAGTTTGTCTGCTGCAATGTCAGCGGAAGGTATTGGAAATGCACCAGTAGGCCAGGCAAAGAAAGCCGCTGTATTTGTCCAGTTGATCCTGGAAATATAAGTATGAAAACTATATTATGAAATTTATTAGCATATATTATGTTGAATCACAAGTAAGAAGCAAGAATAAGGGATGTATCAAGTGTTAAACATGGGAGAAAACTTTTGCCAACTCACCGAGTGCAGTCTCCAACACTTGCCAATTGGAGGTAAAATACAAAAATATCTATCCACTTCAAGGTAAAACCACATGATTTTGATTTTGTGGTGGTCGCTGCCTAGTCTGACTTAGGAAGGTTTACCTACGGAAGACTAGTTTCACACACAATACATCAAGCAAAGCCCATCTCAGTCTTGCAGTCATTACCAGACGTATAATTACTCAAGACTGTCTAGAGTTCATCTTTTTTCTTAAAAATGCACTCTTACTGAATAGTTATTGTTAATTTCACACTATTTGGTATATTGGTAGAAATGCCTGGCAGTTGGTATCAACCACTGCTCAGTTCATTTAGGTTATAACAGCAGATACAAATGACAACTTGACTGGAGAGTGTAGTTTTAGTATGTTTAATTGTATGGGGCTTTTGCATCTTACGATATCACTTACAATTCATATCCTTTCAAATTCCTTGTACATTTCATTATTACATAATTGCATTTAAAACGCTAGACACTCAGTATATACACAAATGTAACTCCTTTGTACACCAAAAAAATGTGTTATCAAAATGATTAGAATTATCAAACATTGTACCCATGAAGTGGTGGTACTAGGCTGGACCTGCTCTTACTTCCTGGGCGTCAGTTGGCACTAATACCCAATAGCAATACTCCTACACGGCAGCCCGCCTACATGCCTACATGGCGGGCCGCCTGCACTCCTACACGGCGGCCTGCCTACACGCCTACACGGCCGTCTGCCTACACGCCTACACGGCACCCGCCTACACGGTCCACACCAACTGGACTTGTGTTAGATCATTGTGACGAATATATGAGGGGTAATGGTGGTAACAAGTCCAGCATCTACACTTGTCGACAATTTGCTACAATAATATTATGCATATGTACACATCATCATTTCTCACCCAACCACATATACACCTTCTGTACCTCTACTTTTTTCCTTTTCGAGTGACAACAGAGCAAGGTTCACTCAGTGGGGCACCATGAGTCCAAGCAAAACGAGGTCCTCTCCAGGTCCATGGTGATGCTGGAAAGTATTTCGAAATATTTAATAGACATTGTGAATTAATTGAAAATTATTGCAATTTACACAGATCCGGTTGCGAGGCAAGCACCGCTGTGCTCGTTATATAACGCACCCCAGGCCACAAGCGTCACCACATGAACTCTCGCACTGGCCACGCACCAAGACTTTGAAGACTACCATGAGTAGCGAACGCAGAGGACGGCGGGCAAAGACCCGAGACCTTGAAGAAGACGGTGATAGGCTGATAATGGTGGCAGGCCCTCAAACAAAGAAGAAGGTGACTATGGCGAGCAATGCGAAAGATATAGCGGATTTGCAGGAGCAAATAAGTGAGGTAGTAGCACTGCTAAAAGAAAGTAAGGAGGCACGCAAGAACGAAGACAGTAGAGAGAAGCGACGCAGCCGCCACCGGGAACGGTCTACAAGCAGAAGCATCAGCTGAAGGGGGAGCCCAGGCAGTTCACACGGCACACAGCACTCTGACCAGAGCAGCGAGGGCCAAGGCGGGCACTCACCACGGTCAAGCAGTCAGCGTAGCGGGCGCCGGCGGCGGGTGTTTTCAACCTCCAACACCAGCAGCCATTCCCGTAGGAGGAGAGAGCGGGGACGACGCCACTACACCAGACCAGGCAGCGGTGGACGGCAGCACACAGATGCCCACTCACTCTCGCGTGACAGGGACCTTACTGACCGAGTCGCTAAGTTCCTGGCAGAAACAAAGACCAGCACTAATGACCAAGGTAAAAAACTGTATTTTCCCCATGCTCACGTGCAAAGAGGTAGAAAAAAAGAAAAGGTTTCGTTGGGTGAGGTAACGCTTCCAGAACTCATTTGGGGCCCTCATGTCCATGTTAATATTAATATTCCCGTAGAGTGTGATGAGAGACAAGATTCTCCAGGTCAGGAAGAAGAACAAAGGTGATAAACGAGTTTATAATGCCATTAATACTCACATTGAAGAAGTAGTAGAAGATGCAATGATGTATTCGTTTGAGAATGTACACACTTTTTCAGAAGAGGTATGCTCTAGGGTCAATGAAGGCCGTATTCAATGGCACGATAGGTATGACATTGAATAGCTTCGTCTAAGAATCTCTCAAAAAGGTGAAGTCTGCCAACAAAGTCACAAAGAAGGCAAAAGCGAGGTTTTTAAGTTGTCGTCAGAACTCGCTAACGCGAAACCGGCGCCCCCATGCTGGCAGTTCAATGACGGCAGCTGCTCAGAAAATGGCAACCATGTAAGCAATGGCTACCGCCATCTTCACGTGTGTAGCCACTGTATTTGGGCAAAATGCACTCCTCTAGCACATAGTGAGAAGGACTGTAGGATAAAGAAGGCTAGGCAAGAAAGGAGAGGAAGGCAGGAGAAGGAGTCTGGAAAGAAGGATTATTAGGTGCATTTTTACCCTCGGGATCTCCCAATGCACACGAGAGTAAAATAAAAAACATGAAAGCCACACAGATAGGCACGCTGCAAGCAGCAAAGGTATGGCGGCTCAGGCAACCGCACAGGTACGCTATAGTGAAGATACGCTAAATAGCACCGGTAACCAAACAGCACACAGCAATGTAGACAAACATGGCGGAAGCGACCTGGACACTGAGGCTAGCGCCACACGGTATGCACCGTTCATAGACAAAAACTGGCCGCAGCCCAGTGAGGCAGCAAAAATTGCGGGGAAAGAGGTAATGTTAAGGTATGAAAAGGTCAAAGGCTTCAATCGCCCTATCAAGGAGCTAAGGTTCCCATTCCGTTCGGTATGAAATGTGATAATTGGGATAAAATGCTGGAAGCATATGACGATAAAGAAGTAGCGACATTCATTCGGTATGGCTGCCCCATAGCCTTTACCGGGGAATTGTCCCAACCAGCACAGAACATAACCACCCCTCAGGCAGGGCCTACTCGAGTCAGGTCGCGGCTTTTATAGCAAAAGAACGCGATCTCGGCGCGATTATCGGCCCGTTTGAAGAAAAACCATTCGTTCCCTGTTTTTGAAGGAAAGGACATGTCCTTTAAATTACCAACAGTCCTCGACATGACTCGGGAGGTAGAAAACGCCGGTCCAGGTTGCTACTTATGGAAGTGCGATCTGGAGCGAGCTTATAGGCAGCTCAGAAATGATCCCTTAGCCTACCCCCTCACTGGTATCAAGCACGAAAATCGTTTCTACATTGATATATGTATAGCTTGGGGATGCAGGGCATCAGGCATGATTCAACAAAGAGTGTCTGAGGCAATATGCTACCTGGTAAGAAAGAAAGGTCACGTGGGCGATTTTGGGGGAGTAGAGAGTATGCACACGAAAGCAATTGCAGCTTATGAAGAGTTTCATAATGTCTGCGAATGCCTCGGAGTCGCGATAGCCCCTCACAAATCAGTCCGCCCCACCCAATGTATCAAATGGCTAGGTTACAATATCGACTCCAATGCTATGGTAATATCTGTGCCAAAAAAAAAACTTGAAGAGGTAATCGCTATATGTGAGAACTGGACCGAGAAAGATACGGCCACAAAGAAAGAACTGCAAAGCTTGGTTGGAAAAATGGCTCATATATCTCAATGTATCTTGCATGCTCGCAAATTCATGTGTAGAGTCCTTGATGCACTACGGGCAGCGCACAAGGTAACAAAGGTCAAGGTCGGTCAAGAGCTAAAGAAGGATGTAAAATGGTTCAGTGAATTCACCCATGAATTCAACGGCACACTTCTTTTACAGCCAGTAAGAGAAACATTGTACGTGGGATGCGATGCGTGCCTAGAGGGTGGTGGCGGTTTTGGTCTGGGAAAGTACTACTCGGTCGAGTTCCAGGGCCAATTCCGCGATCAACAACACATAAGCAGGTTGGAGGCCCTGAACGCCGTCATTGCCGTTGAGACATTGGTGCCACTTAGCTACACGGCGGTGGACCTTGTCATAACAAGCGACAATGCCTCGAGCGTCAGTGTCCTCAATACCGGTCGGGCTCGTGATCCGATCATGGCCTTGTGCGCTCGCCGCGGATGATGATATTTGGTAATTATTCTTCCAGGTAATACCCTCCTCCGTCAGTACACAGCCAACCTGAAACACTTATGCACAGAAGGTACGCACAAAAATCGCGAAAAACAAGTTAAGCTGTATCTAGCTTTTATGTTTGATAATCATTATGATCCATGTGAACCTAATGTATCACAATTATGTATGTTTGATCAATTATTGTACAACTCATATGATTCGCCTAGCACCATTAAGAACTATCTCTCTGGAGCAAAGACTCTCGTTATGAACGCCATGGGCAGTTTTACTATGTTCACCCACCCTTTATTATTAAAATTCGTTCGTATTATGCAATTGGGTTCTGGTCACTCTGTCACACAAGCACGTGAGCTAGGGATAACCGAAATCAAAAACATTTGCGACTGCCTCACTAAATTAGGGGGCGATGCGGCCTTGGTCAGGTCCATAGTGTTGTTCTTATTACATACATTCCTCTGCCAAGGTCACGTGGTCGCCACAAACAACAAATGACACCTACTTACAAGATCGCACGGGACTCTCCTTACCACCGGCGCATGGGTACGAATCACTTCGTCAAAGTCAACCTCGACCCCGGTTGAGATTTGGCTCCAGAAACAGCCTACTAAGCAATATTGCCCGGTCAGTGCAATTGAGCGTCAATTGTGTTCACCCTATATCGGACCTTGTGATCCTTTGTTCTCTGCTCCAGGCACCTCAACAGCACTACACGCTGCTCGTGCCACCTCTCTGCTACGCCTCGGTGCTCTCCTCGCTGCTCTCAAGGAGCCCACGGCAATTACTTTACACTCGTTACGCCTCACCGGGGCATGCCTCGCTGCCTGGTCCGGGGTGAGCAAATCTGAGGTGGCCAAGCAAGGATTCTGGGCGTCATCAGCTGTTCGACAATACGCACCAAAGAAACTTATTACAAATGTCTCCCAAAACATTGTTTTATTATTCTAGACAGGTTGCGGTTTAAAAGGTGTCTGAAATAATAAAAAAGATCCTTTTACCTGCAATCTGTTGTTGTCTTATAATTGTGAATTAATTGGAAATTATTGTTTAATTCTGAGGCAACTTTCACAGATCCGGTTGCGAGGCAAGCACCGCTGTACTCGTTATATAACGCGCCCCAGGCCACAAGCGTCATCACATGAACTCTCGCACTGGCCACGCACCAAGACTTTCCCGCCCACCAACCCTGTACTTCATGTCGTTTTACTGTATTATCATAACATGTATATTCTAAAGACCCTGATGTCAAAGACACAGGTAACAAATAAGCGGTATTTTAAAAGGTGTCTGAAATAGATAAGATCCTTTTACCTGCAATCTGTTGTTGTCTTATAATTAACACATATCATTATCAAAAGCCAATGACACACTGTGTCTAACAATCTATACATATTCAACCATGTACTGAAAAGACTTTTAATATGAAGTAGTAAGATGAAATTGTTACCTTAAATTGTGAAGATATGAGGGGAAAATCAGGTAAAATGTCCAGCCCACTAACTCTCCTCTCCAGCTTCTTCTGTGCGCTTTCTTCCTCAAAGGCTCTATTTGGCAAGTGATGTTAGCGCATGCATGTTGTTCGAAGAAGAAAGAAAAACCTGCCCGCCCAGCATACTTCGAATATCGCTTGAAAATCGTAATGTATTAGTAAATATTTAATCAATTATCAATAATTATAGGTATATAATACAAGTGATCTGCCTCTCCATATCATAAGACATTTGGCCAGTAAATCAGGTTTACATATCTTGGAAGAAAAAGAAGACTTTCTACTGGGGTGCACACCCAGAGCCAATTTACAGGCCCAGGTTATGTGCCACATGGTTACACAAGGTGAAATGAGGCTGTTGTGAGTCACTGATGTGCGAAATGAGAGTAGAGTGCAGAGACGACAGGCGTGCAGTCTGCTGGGGTGGAGAGAAATTACCAATCTCTTCACCCTCTTGGTCGCCTGGCCTCCTCATGGTGCAGACCGGATATGCTTGCACGCAAGCATAACTAAAGCGACCAGTCTTGGTGGGGAGTTAGCTAAGTGGTAAAGAGCACGGTACTTTATTGATTCGGGTCCCACTGCAGCCACTTTTCTCCTTCACCCAGCAGTGGTAGATTTACTGCTATATGAAAGGCCAATCCTTCTCATACCATGTCTATGTGGTGTGGGAAGAAAAATAACTCTGTAGGGGTGGGATTTCTTCCTACATTCATCTCATAGATTCGGTCAAATCCAAAGTAAGTCTAATTGTACAAATTGGATGTTAAACTACCCAAACAAACAAACAAACAACAGGCGTGCAGTGTAGACAACATAGTCTATGTGAAGTAGAGAACTGTCAATCTGTTGCTGCAGTGTCTCATAAAAATTCACTAGATTTTGCTTATGTACAGCCCTCAGCTCTTTCCTGGTCAGTTGTCTCTCTCAGCACTCAGCTCCACATCTCCTGATGTTGGGTTCTTCTTGTACCCTCCCAAATTCCCTCAAGTCAGAGCCACATTGGCTGACCCTCACATGAGCGCGCCCGCTGACATTACACGAGTAGCTTTGGATGGGGCATTTCCCCTATTGTCCTATCCCTTATCTGGTGACTGGCGTCCTTGCTTATCTGGTAAGAGTTTCGATCCTCTACTAATACCATATGAAATACTACATATTCTCAAACTTCATACATTTCTGAAATGCCTACCATATTGCAAATGATGGCTACAAATACATACTGATATAAACAACTGCACTCAATGCTAGTTTTCATGAAATCTAAACAAAATCATTGGGGCTCAACTAAAATATTTCACATATATAAATGACTTATGCAACTCAGCTGGACTCTGCTAGATTATGTAATATGCTGATGCCACTGTGGTGTTTTGTACTGCTCACTAAAACTGAATTCAAGTTTTCTGATATCCTTACCCTGAGACAAGCCTCTGAGAGCATACGCAATTTAAAGATGGCGCAAGCTCTGCTGGTCCCTAATTCACGCTGGATTTCATAATCGAGTATTTTCATAATCGAGTGTTTCAGGCCACAAAGGTAAACATGCAGTCTCTTTCATGACCGTGGCTTCACCCATAAAAATATCATCTCACAAGTTATATATATATATATGTAGTAGGCTGGGAATCCAGCAGTTTTAGGACGTTCTATGGAAGGTGGTGCCGAGAGTCAATCCTTACTGTGTAGTGATTCCGGGTAAATGCCGCACATGAGAGTGGCGCCACGGTGGGGGCCGGCATTATGTAACGCTGGGTATATATACTCAGCTTTCACAGTAGGTCAACAGGCTGTCCTCGCACGTCTCTCCTCAAGAGTGGACCCTTGGACCCTCACTTTGCAGGCGGGTTCAAATTATGCCTGGCCTAAAAAACTAATTTTTATATAAAAACATGGCCTGAGATACTGCAAGAATTATAAATTTTCTAACTAACATAATTATAATAATGTTAAAAATCTGATGTACATGAAACGCTGAAACAAGTGCTCATACTGGCAAATCGTGAAACATGTTTCACTTAAATAAACTAATTTTAACAAAAATAATTTTTAATGAGTTCTACTAGACATGCTTACATGTGAGCTAGCTTCGCTTGGTAACGCTTACTTCTGGCCCCAGATACGTAAGTTCATTTGTTTGGTTAGTTTAACATATAATATGTACCAATAGACAAGCTTACATGTGATTTAGCTTCACAATGCTTCATGTGCGTTAGCTTTTCTAGCTTACTCTTCCTTGTGGCCCCTGATACATAAGTTTGTTTCTTTGGGTAGTTTAACATCCAATATGTACTATGGGATGTGCTTACATATGATTTAGCTTTGCTAGTTTATGGTTCCTTTTGCCCCCAGATACACAATGCAACCGGCCATTGTTCTCACGGAGAGTATGGTGAAGGCGTACGGTAAAATAAAGCCTGCAGAGAGACAAGTGACACTTATCACATGTGCTGCACACCTTTCCTAGTAGACTCACAAGGCGCAAACCAATCCTATCTTGGTGGAGGATGTCAATAATTGATTTCACATAAGCACCTTCGAGGGCCTCCACAGCATTGATGACTGCTCTTGATGGTACAGTGAGTCCCATATTAAGGGGGCCTGTGAAACTCTTCTCCCTCAGAAGAATCATGTCCTCTGGGATGTTGTAGCTGTGCTCCTCCCGCTTCATAGCCACAAGGTGATCTCTGCATGATGGGAATTTTGCAGAAAATTTAAGAGCCAGATAACCTGCAATGTAGGTGGCTACATTTCGTTCTGGGAGACTTAGAGGGGATGGGGCTTGAAATATGTTCATCATTTCTTGAATGGACCCCTTTTCTGCAGGGTCCTCTAGACCTGGATCTAAGTGTGGTAGTGGTGCACTCTTGTGGAGACTTTTAAGATTAAGGAGCATGCAATCCAAATCTTCTTTGCAGTTCATACGTCCACTGGTGAGAAGTACCGCTTCAATGGCCACCTATAAGGAGAAAATGTACAAAGAATAAAATAGAAGATCCACTACAATACACATTACAAGAAACTACGATTAGAAATACTGAACACTATGGCCAATTGATAAAATTCATCATTTGAATAGGATAGTGTAGTGGGGTGGGAATCCAGCAGTGTTCGTGTCTTCGACGGAAAGTGGCTCGACGTGCCGATCCTTACTGTGTAGTGATTCCGGGCAACGCCGCATACGAGAGTGGGGCGGCGGAGACCGGGATTACGTAACGCTGGGTATATATACTCAGCGTTCACAGTAGGTCGACAGGCTGTCCTCGCGCGTCTCTTCTACGGAACAGACCCTTGGGCCCTCACTTTGCAGGCGGGTTCTCATAACCTTCCTGGTGGTTAGGCGAGTCTTTTAGATTAGCCTCTCCAGCGTTACCTGGCACATTGTGCTGGGGTACTGTACTTGTGGGAAAAGGAAGTAGTTTGTTAATAAACATTCCTGTTTATTAAACGTGTGTGTTGTGTTGTGTGTGACCAGGTCCGTGTAAACTCACCGAAAACCGAACCAACCTACGTAGAGCGCGTAGGGTGGGATCCTGCCTGGTACTAGCATTCCGGATCGGGGTCATCCAACCTGCTAGACAGGCGGCGACCACCACAATAGTAAAAGGGTTATGTATTATGTATGGTTATTACAAAATGTATGCAGGGTTTTGTGGAAAAAACAAACCTGTTGGAATGCCACTCTGAATTCTCTGGCATCCGGATTATTTCTGTGGCCACCTTTGGCTCGTATGGCCCCAAAGAGTTTTTCCAAGCAGTCCTGGTTGAGCGTCGCTGTGAGAAGGAACTTGAGGCCATTGTGCTGGTTCAGGTCATCCCATATTTTAAGGAGGGCATTGATGGTAATTTGCCACCCCTTGATGCAAGGAACTACAATCTTTTTCCTTGTTTGTAGGCACTCCAGCCACTTCAGCACAACTTTTAAGAAGTCAACATGGCCTGACTTCTCAGACAAAGCAAATCTCATTGTCTGACTCTTCCCTTTCATAGACTGGCTGTTGAAGGTGTTGAAAAGCTGGTCACACCTTTCTATGAACCTTGCAGTGTGCATTGCCTCTTTTGGTAGCTTTCCATACATCACCATGGCTGATATTCCAGCTGCAACTGAGTGTGACAGCACTTGTACTGCTAATTTCACCTTCAGTTTTGAAAAAGGTGGCAGAGAAATGTGACGCCATGTCAGCTTAGGGGTAGACCTAATTTCTTGTGAGGCATCGATGTTGTAGAATGCTTCTACATGGTCCCAAACTATCTCGTGATCATTCACAATGTAGCCAGTAGCCTTCAAATTGTACCGCAAGCTCTTCATCAGGTGTGGCGGGTCATACATCACTGCCACTTCTGTTCCTCTGAAAGAAAAATAGGGCTTTGATGGAGTGACTTTCAGCACTGTTTGTAACAAGTGGCGGTTGTTGCTACCCTGGTCTGAAATTAACACTTTAACTTTCAAGCCTGCCTCTTCCAATTTCTCAAGGCATTCAAGTAGGAGTTGGTGCATTTTGCCTTCAGGACAAGTACCAGATGTTAGAAAGTACCCTACTGGCTGCTTCCATTTAGACACCATGAACACAAGGGCATGATTTGCCAAATACCCTGTTCGGTGTGTACCAAAATCTTCGAACCCCTCTATCTGGTCATGCTTTGGGTCATAGGTTATGCCTTCACGAATAGACATCTCATACATGGTTAAGACACACAGCCTATCTGCCTCTGACATCCCATTCACTTTCAGTCTTAATGCTGCCAGGAGATTCTGGTTGAACCCTGGCTGGATGTCTACGTTATGTATCTTGATTGTCACTGTTTTAGTCAAGATACTATGGATGTCAACGATGCTCTCTGCATGTTTGAGGTGAGTATGATGTACTTCGGACCAGCCCCTGAATTTTCTACTTACCTCGGGGCCTCAGAGGGGTGGTGGTTCTTCGGGTTGTGCCCCTACGCCGCCCCCCCCCTCTACGTGGTTCACCTTTATGCCTCTCTGAATGTGGAATAATGTGAAATAATGTGAAACAATTTCTTCTGGTTACCTCTCCCTGGAACCATCCTCCAGTCGGAACTGGGCCCGGTATCTTCTACTCACCTCGGGGCCTGGGAGGGGGTGGTGGTTCCTCGGGTTGTGCCCCTACGCCTCGACCCCCCCCGCCCCCCCCCCCCCCACCTGGCTCTTATCCTCCCTACAACTGTCCCAACTCCACCTCACCGATGCTCGGTGTTGGCATCTCGAAACATGCGACAGTTCTAGCATATCCACTTCAGTATGCCTCTGGGTTCATCATGCCTGGAGTTTCTCGGAACCTCCCGAGTAGATTTTTCCCTCGGAGGCTCGACCTCCCTCGCCCTCGACTTCTGGGCGGAGGTTGCACGCCCTCTGAGATGACAAGACGTCCACGATGCCCCGTCTGCGATGCCTTACACGTCCTGGATCACTCTCCAACGCATCACCGCCGACGTCCGGGTCCATCTCAACACGTCAACACCCGCGCTTGCAGGAATGCGCTTTAATTCCTCTGTGCTTTCGAGATCAACACGGCGACTGCCTCTTGATTCAGGTCCCAAGCATCTCATAATTCCCTCATGGAAATAACAAACCATGGGGCATTATTACCCCCGCCGAGAAGGACGTCGACCCCTTCCCGGCAGTTCTAATTATCTTGGCATCTTGCCCCATGCCCGTTGGCATCTTTCTCAGAATTGAGAATTTTTCTCCCAAGGTCCGCAAAGTTTGGAACCCGCCCACCCACACCATATTTCAACTGACTATGAACTAGGGCATCTTGCCCCATGCCCGTTGGCATCTTTCTCAGAATTGAGAATTTTTCTCCTTTTCAAGAATATTAATTATCGTATATCAAATGTATTGGACATTTGTAATTTGTCAGTACATGGAATTACAACTAAACATTCATCATCATAATGACTTGATATGTTTCAACTTTCAAACACTGAAATTTTATTGTTTAAATTGAATAAACAATTAAGGTCCAATTCCGCCTCATTTATAGTTAATGATTGACTGGGCACAAGGTCTTTAATAACAAGAAATAAGATCTTGATAAAATTAGATAAAAGGGCATGGAACCCTAGATATATTTACTTTTCCGCAGATCTGTACTGGCGGCTGGGTGTATAATAATATGTAACACAAATAATGATAATAATTTAAATAATGATAATACATTATGGAAAAATGAAAACCATGCAGACATATGATACCAAAAAGTAGAATTTCTGTGGTCATACTTACATAAAAAAGGACAAGCTTAGTTCTTCCTTCTTAAATTGCTCAGTAAATTACTATACTCCAACAACTCTTGCATTCACATACTTTACCAGGGATAGTAGTGGGATGTGAGAAAAAAAGAGATATCAATACCCCTATTCATGAGAAATAAACTCCAATATCAATTGATTTGATACAGAATTGAAAAAATTTATAATTTCTCAAATATTATTAGGACCTATGATGCAAGAAAATGCAAGAGGCTTTGGTGCAGAATTGTATTATGCAAGTTATAACTCCAGGCAGAACCAATGGCCAACTGCTCCCTTACGCACCAGCGATACTAAGACCATGCTAGGAATTGAACCTAGATACCTGGAGCCATAACTGTCATAAGTCTTTCCTGTAGTAAAAGAATTAACTTTCAACTGCAGAACCATATAAGAATAAAACATGAATAATGTAGAGCATAACTTTTCCACATTAAGAAATGATAAAATTTGACAATACAAATCAATGTACAATTTTCTAGAAATACCAAATATAACATTTTGAATATGAAATCTTTATTAACAGAAAAATCCTTGCCAAGATGTATAAAAGTTTCCTTAAATTCTATGGCTGCCCACCTTCTCTCTTTGTTCTCTTAGGAGATCCCATAGTGGTTTCGGCTTTCCGCTTTCTTGCCTGACGCTGGTTACTAAGGCGTTTGGGTGCATTTCGAATATCAAAAATTGTTGGGAAAGCATTTTCCTGTAGCCTTTTCTTTTCTAATGAATAGATAAAATTGTATAATTAGATTTACACAACACTAATACTATAATTTTCGGGGAAACTTTTTTTTAGAAGGAACTACAAAAATATGGAAGAGTGGTGGTTGCTGGTTATTCCTCTTAGGCCATTATTTAGATTTTATTGTATAGTTAATACCTAGCAGTTAAACAATACCATATGCATAAGACTGACTAATAATCTTATACCAAAAAAGCATATATATAATTTATAGAAAGTCTTGGGATTATATCATTGTAAGCGTGAGATAGAAGACATACCTTTTGGATTAACAAACATTACATCTTCAAAGTGTTTCGCACACAGAACATTGTTTTTGTGTAGGGCCTCGGGTGACTTTTTAAGGAGGTCCTCTCGTCGGGTAGAAACAACCCACCTTTTAGACCTGGTTGATATGATAAAAGAAATTGAGGAAGACACAAGAAGTAGCATAAGTATATGCCAAATATGGTAAATGAGAATGACAAACTAATTAATTAATTTTACTACAGTAGTAAAGCCTTGTGATGTTCATTCTGCTCTAATTGAACCCAGAGTGTGGTTCATCATAAGATATATCAATTGACAGACATTTCATATATTTCAATAGCTTACCTGCTCTTCTCCTTCGGAAATCGGAAAAATGAAAGGTTTTCACACTTTCCTCGTGAGTTTTGGCAACCCACAGCTGAGCAAAACTTGCCTCGAGTTTTCCGTTTCTGTTTGGTGGCAGCATATGAATGGTCCATTTTGAGTGGTGATACTTGAGAGCTGCAAAATATATTGTAATGATCGAGTTGAAATGTCAATTAGAGTGGCCAAGCATTATTTAGTTGTAGCATCACAATGAATGAATATAATATAAGATGCAGCATGCTTTAAAGTATGCAAAAACAAATAAAGGATAATATAATAATTTCACTGATTTATATATACCAGTGGTGTAGCTTAGGTCTGTGAATAGTAGTATAGGAGGCTGGACTTCACCACTCCTTCTGGGAGAACTAGGAACCTTCCCTCTCTGACGTATCCTTGCTGCAATATACAACTTGAAGACAAATTAAAAACAGAGCAAATGTAAATGGTATTGTAGCACTTTTAAGTTACTTTCTCTCCCCACTTTCCAGGGAAAGCCTTGTCCAGATGACTTTGGTGGGGTGGGTGTAAGCTGTAAGAGATGATGTAACATGCCTCACATAAGAGCCCTTGTGATATTACTTACCTTTCTCCTCGTATATATGCAACTTTTTAGTACAGCTTAAGCCTGGACTGCAGGTGTGGTGTGACTCCTGCCCTTTTTGTTATGAATAAAAAACTAAATCAATAGATTAAAATTGAATAATTACAGATTTCGTAAAGTCAACCCCACTACATAAAAATAGGATTATTGTTTTATAATTTATCCTTACCTTTTTGTGGTTAAAAACCTTTGAAAACAACTGCTAGATAGAAGGGTAAAACCTAAACGTTAATATCTAATGAATTTGTTTTGTTTTGTTTTGTAATTTTCTGTTGGCTCAACTTTCAACTTCCAAAGTCTTCACCCAGTGTGGTCACCCTTGCCGGTGAATGTTAGCGTCTCTAGTCAGCAGTGCAATCAAGTTTTCTGAAAAATTGAAAGAATTATTCAGTATATTATAATATACTGGTGCATGAATGTCTATTGAAGGCATATTAGTATAAAACCAGTTCTCCAGAAGATTTTTCTTTGATAAAAACTTAGATTATTGAGATCCTGTTGAAATAATTATTCCAAATTATGGAGTTCGAGAAGAGCTTTGAGAGAATGTATAGTTTTGCATATCCATCATGACAATTGTGGCCTCCAGAGAGAAGCGAATACATTTTCAGGTGATATTTTGTTTGAAAATCCTTATTTTCTTGAATAATAAATGTATTTATAAGATGAAAATGTAGTGTTTTGATATCTATCTGTATAAAGATAATATGAAATATCCATATCAAGGAAATTAGTAAGGATTTAGTCACTTATTGATTACTGACGAAAATTGAAATGATTAATGCTTGGTATAAATAATGTAAGGGGAATAGTTGTTGATTGTAAAGGAGTAATAAAGTGTTCTAATATTTCAGCAATGTGGGAGACATTTGAATGTTTCTATGTAGATTTGGTGTATTTTTTGCATAACTGAGCATATGTATAAAGATTAGGAGAATACTGGCTAAGGCATTGTGGACGGAGTATAGAAGATGGTGCTAGGTGCAGTGAGTTCTACCTCCCAAGCCTATTCCATATTCACAGTGTGTATCCCAGTATATGCGGGTGAGCGGTCAAAAATCTGGGGCTAGGAAACTATGTCGGCTGGTCGGCTGAAAATCAAATGAATCAGTTTCTTTTAGCTGACAGAATTTACAGCCGACGATCCATGGGAAGGACCATATATGCAAATTAGGTTGGGCCGACGCTCAAAAGATGATGATCTGCCGGCAATACTGTTTGGGGGATTAACAAAAAAAGGGCATTTGGGGCCGGCAGTCAGTCAGCGACTGCAACAATTCAATAATCCACTTCTTTGTAGCTTGTCCTAAAGTGTCAGCCTTTTGGAAACAGGTGAAGAACTGGCTAAACAAATGTGCTGGTATTACATTGAACATTGAGCCGATTGAGCTCTTACTAGGTTCAGGTAAAAAAGACAATCGATCAGATATTCTTATGTTTATATGTCTCCATGCAAAATTCTATATTTTTAGACAAAAATTGTTCTACGATAACGACTTATCGGTGCATGACTGGAGTAGGGAACTTTGAAACAGTCTGAATGTGGAAAAATATATTTGCGGATTGATCGGGAAAAAGGAACGGTTTACTAAATGGAACACGCTAATGAAGGCTATGATGTAAAATACATGCAACACAATGTTGGAAGAACAGAGTGATGGGGAAGGGGGGCTGAGGGGGGGGGTCATACACTAATACAGACTTTCCCTTGATCATATAGATACACACACACGGAACTGAGCTGAACTGTACATCGCCATATCTTGTATGAAATGTCTTGTCTTGTTCTGTCTTGTCTTGAATGTCTGTCTTTGTAAAATTATTTTTCTTAATAGAAAATGATGAAAATGGAAAAGAGAGCGTCCTCTAATTGTTGAATCGCTTCTGATGAGTGTATAAGACATGCGCCACTAGAAGATAGACAAAAGAAGGGATAAGGCAAAGGTAAACGGACTTATAGTGTGTTATAGTATTTCACGGACCTGAATAGGCTTCCACGTTCATATAAAGGCCTTTAATAGCTAAGTGTTTATTTCTACTCGTAGTTCCGGATTTTCCAAAGTTGTTCATGTTCAACAGTATATGAGTACGCATTCTGTACATTTAGAAGAGAACACTAAAACTAGAAATGAGAGTGTCCATAGTAATTTTAGGTTTCCACAACTGTTCGTCGTTGGATTGAGCACCTGTAGCCATTGGGATACACCATTGTACACAGTAGATTAGAGCACATGCTACTGCTGATAAACGGTACTGTATTGTGGTTCAGATCAATAAAAAGAGCTCAGCTCGTTTATAAAAAAAAAAAGACCAAGAGACAAGCCGATACTTGGTACAAGCATTGAGAGACACAAGGGTGGCAAATGTCGTGGCTATTTCATTTGCTGATCCACCAAGGAGATAATTACAATCTACACACATTTTGGACCAAGAACTGTGGCAGACTCCCACATGGTGACCATATGTGCATCTGTCGGCTCTAACTGAGGCTTGGTGGATAACATGCTTTAGGGAGAGGATGTTTGTGGGTTAGGTTAAGGGAGTGTGTGTCTTAGGGTGAGCTTATGTGTGTCCTAGAGTGAAGGTGTGTGTGTTTGAGTGAGGGTGTGTGTCTTAAGAGTGAGGTTGTGTCTCTTATGGTGAGGTTGTGTGTGTCTCAGGGTGAGGTTGTGTGTGTTAGGCTGAGGTTGTGTGTCTGGGGGTGAGGGTGTGTGTGTCTTAAGGCTCTGTTCTATATAGCCGATTTTACTCACGATCTTGTACTGGAGTGGGGCTAGGGTGGGACTTGACTGGTACTGGAGCCTAACTGGTGTGTGTCCTCTGACTCCCGGCTGAAGGTGGTCTGGGCCTAGTCTGTACATAGACTGGAAGTATGTTCCATATAGCCGACATGGTCCAGTCACCATCCGCTCCTAAGTGGTAAGGCATCGGGTGACTAGACTGGTGTGCTCATCCACTAGTAGGGATGCGCTTCCACTGCGTAACAACCAACCCCCTCCCAACTCCCTCCAGCTCATGCTCACAACCTTCCACCCGATGTAGGTCATACCCTCCTCCAGTCACACCCCCGATGCGGCAGATGCACCCTGCTCTAACTGGGTCAATCGCACGCAGTAGCGCTCAGTTTTCAAGGCTGGTGAGTGTACCGGCTGGAAGCACGTGGTAGAAGCACGTGGTCAATATGGAGGACCACACCATGGAGATCTTAGAGGTTTTAGCCGTTGGTACACTACTGGTGGCCTTGGTGGGTCTACACAACTCTCTCATCCTGGGGTACAGGCATCATAAAAAACACAGGAGACGTCAGCACAGCGTATGGATGCAACCATTCCTAGAGGATAGGACAGAGGAAAGCCAGCGCAACACTTTGCTCAAGCTTGAAGTGGAATTTATTCGGGTAAGCCTTGTACTTCAATCTCTTCTACTCTAAATCGTTTTCACTGTATTCCCCAACACAACACTGTTATTATTTTATGTCCCCAACACACGGTTTGGAGCTGACTTTGTTGGTTTTTTGGTTTATAATGGATATAATTTACCTCTTCTTTGGCAGACAATTGATATTTTCAATATTAGTGGTCTCCCTATGTACTCTCTAGGCTCTTCTTTGTGCAGAATGTTATAACCTCCTACCCCCATCACATGCCCTTCTTGATATGTGTAGATGCCCCAGATGATAACGACAGTTTAAGATGATACGGATGTCATTCTTTATTAATCTTCGGTTCGTTCGACATAGACATCGACATAGACATCGTCAAATCTGCAATCGGTATATATAAATTCAGATAATTAAGTCAATTTCACACCTCGCAGGTTTACAGATTTGACACTTGCTTGACATTAAATAGTTATACAACTAATAAAACAATATTAAAGGGTATACACTTATGTAAAACATAGTACATTAAAGTTCCTTAGATAACTATAGCAGTCATTAGACTCACATAAGACTGAATCTCCTTGATATATTCAAACACCAGTACTAAACTAGTCATAGAGTGACTGAGTGTTAAACTACTCATACAGTGAGTATTGGCCATAGATCAACATGAACACATTAAGAAATACACATACACCAACTAGAAATACTCCACATATCAGACAAGTAAGTAGATGCACTAAATGAATAGGAACATAGTACCGACCACTAACCTGAAAGCATGGCACTCTCAAACAAAGGATTCTGAAACTAGGTCAATACTGTGAGTAGCTCCCACTAAAATGTCTACAAAATCAGTATTTCTGTGCAATGCACATACCTCACACATAGGTACAGTGAATCTACAAGTAAATGTCAACTTAAATTTACCTTGTGGCCTCTGTAAGTTACATCTGGACATCTATTTGGACTGATTTCTTCAGGATCTTTGTTCACTTCTGTGTTGCAGTTGTGCAATCCACATGATGCTAGTCTTGAACCCTCAGTTCTACTAGATTATAGTTAGTCCACTTAGGACATTATAAAACAATAAGTATAAACTTAATCTGTATGGTGATATCATGTGTAAATCAAATTATATTACATTTAGGTTTTATAAACACAATATCTTATTCAAAAGGTGGTAAACTTGATAGGTGTTTGGTTTGAGATTAACTGTTAGTACTCAAATATACACAAGGTGGCAGCATGGTTCAATTCTGTTAGTACACAAAGTATCCACCAGACTGCAGCATGGTTCTGGCATGGTTAAGTATGGGTGCTGCTACAATATGCACAGTATTATTTAGTTAAATATATTTTGTACATTGCAGCTTGGTCTTCCTTGTCAATTCCGGTCCACTCTGCACATGCCTGTTGCGCTGTATATGAAACTTCTAGATATTGTTCGGCCACATCTACACAGACGCAACACCCATTTCCGGTGATCGATAACGGTGGAAGAACGACTGTCGCTCACCATCCGGTATCTAGCCCTCGGTATGATATTTTCCGTAATATCACTAGCCACAAAGCACTAAGCACTATTTTCACTAGCACAAACTTAAGGGTACTTTAATATTTTTGTTTCCTACTATGCTACTACATAGTTTGTACTATTTTGGTCAATTGGTGTGGATAATTATTATTCCTGTAAATAACGAAGAATTTATTTTTGTTTGGGCAGGCGATTCTGTGAAGACACTACACCAGGCTTACTTGGTGGGGAGGAGCACGCTACTGCCTATCATACGCGAAACTTGCACGGTCATATTCAACGTTCTATGCGAGGATTTCCTATCGGTTAGTGAATATACAACCTAGTACCTTCTTTGGCCCCTTCCACACACATTTAACTACACACAATTAGTATTTTAAAAATATAATAAAGTCCTGGCCTGGCTTCATAAGACTTATTTGGTTCCCACATAATCCAGTGTTTCTACCTAGTCGAAAGGGGTGACAAGGTTCATCATATATAATAAGCTAAGTCAGTCGGTAGGTAAATCGTGTTATCGCTCAATCGTATGAAGCATGAACCATCGTAGCATCATGGGGAACATCGGGTGGACCATCGGTCGGTACAGTACAAGTCCGGGGTCCCAGTGCCGGGTGTTCTTTATGGTATGTATGTTGGATTTGTGGATGGTGTATGTGTGGTTGAGGTGTGGTTGAGGTGAGGTTGATGTGTGGTGGGTGTGTGGTGTGTGTGTGGTGGTAGTGTGGTTGAGGTGTGGTTGAGGTGTGGTTGATGTGTGGTTGAGGTGTGGTGTGTGTGGTTGAGGTGTGGTGGGTGCAGTGGGTGTGTTTGGTGGTAGTGTGGTTGAGATGTGGTGGGTGTGTGGTGGTAGTGTGGTTGAGGTGTGGTGGTAGTGTGGTTGAGGTGTTGTGGGTGTGTTTGGTGGGTGTGTTTGGTGGTAGTGTGGTTGATGTGTGGTGTGTGTGGGGTTGAGGTGTGGTTGAGGTGTGGTTGAGGTGTGGTGGTAGTGTGGTTGATGTGTGGTTGAGGTGTGGTTGATGTGTAGTTGATGTGTGGTGTGTGTGTGGTGGTAGGGTGGTTGATGTGTGGTTGAAGTGTGGTGGTAGTGTGGTTGATGCGTGACTGAGGTGTGGTGTGTGTGGTTGAGGTGTGGTGTGTGGTTGATGTGTGGTTGAGGTGTGGTGTGTGGTTGAGGTGTGGTGTGTGGTTGAGGTGTGGTGTGTGGTTGATGTGTGGTTGAGGTGTGGTGGGTGTGTGGTTGATGTGTGGTAGTGTGGTTGAGGTGTGGTGTGTGTGTGGTTGAGGTGTGGTGTGTGGTTGAGGTGTGGTTGATGTGTGGTTGAGGTGTGGTCCATGTGTGGTCCAGGTGTGTTGATGGTGTGGTGGGTGTGGCCGATGGTCCATCCGATGGTCCATCCGATGGTCCATCCGACGGTTCACCCGATGCTGCACCCGATGCTGCACCCGATATGAAGATGTTTAGCCGATTAAAAGACAAATTAACGGTTTGGTTTTCGTTTTGTCATTTGATTTATCAGACTCCATCAACTACTGCTGCCTGGAAGGAAGTGGCTAACGGTTTCAAGCGCAAGTGGAACTTTCCCAATGTGATCAGTGCCATCGATGGAAAACATATTCGTATACGTTGTCCCGGCAAGAGTGGATCACTGTACCACAACTACAAAAGTTTTTTTTTCGGTGGTCCTAATGGCGGTGGTAGATGCAGACTACAAATTCATCTATGTTGATGCGGGGGCACAGCGAAGGTCTTCTGACTCAGCCTTATGGAGAGAGAGTCACTTCTACCATGACCTAATGAGTGAGGAAAACCTGCTGAACCTCCCACACCCTTCCCCACTACCAGGTACAGCTGAGGACTTCCCCTATTTTTTTATTGGGGACGACGCTTTTGCTTTGGGGGAACATATGATGAAACCCTTTCCCGCTTCGCATCTGAGTTATGAGGAACGAATCTTCAATTACCGTTTGAGTCGTGCACGCCACATTGTAGAAAATGCTTTTGGCATTTTGGCAATGCGGTTTCGCATCTTCAAGCGGGAACAGGATATGGAGCCCCGGGGTGTTGAGGCTGTCATTCTGGGGTGTGTGGCACTCCATAATTTCCTATGGGTGAGGGCCCCCTTAGAGTACATGTCACCAAACACGATCGATTGGGAGGGGCCGGATCGTATGGAATATGCTGGGACGTGGCGCAGAGACGATAACTGGGATGAGTTGCGCAGCGGCCTAAGTCAGCGCAACTACAGTGAGTATGTCAAGTCGCTGTGTCTACTGCTGAAGGAGTGGTGTGTTGGGGTTGGGTCCGTACATTGGCAGCACCGTATGGCTTAACATGTGGGAAAATTATAAGTGTTGTTACCAACCAGTCGAGGTGGGACATACACACCTACAGCGAAACGTACTCCCCCGCTATGTGGCACATACGGCCCATGAACAGTTCCTGTACCTCTGGCAGCATACAGTCCAACATGCTGTCTATGTACGTTCCCCACAGTCTTCTCGACATAGTGCACAGAGAGCCGTCCTGGAATTTGAATGTATGTAAGTCATAGAAATTTAGAAATTAAAATTGTTTCTACTGGCTGGAAAGAAGATTTTCTCTATCACCATTAGTTAAGTAGGAAACCAGAGTGTTGTGGTCCTGTATTATGATGTGCTGTTCTATTGTAACCTGTACTACATTTTGTGTTTTGGTGAATGTGAGCAGATAATGGAATGTTGGACTTTTCCTTTGACTTGGTTTTGTCAGCATTATGTACTGTACTCCTTAAATATTTCTCATGTTGTTATTAGGTACGGTTTTCATATAATCTTTTACTGTTTTGTACACATTTGATATCATCTTTTAATGTTGTTACAAATTTTATATGTCTTTAAATAAGCTCCTTATTTGAGACCTCCACACACCCTCTACTTAAATAGTCCACCTAATTCTCACCAGGGGGCTCCACCTCATGACAGGTGAGCTCTTACAGGTAGACTCTAACCAGTCTCCAACCAAACTCGGACCAAGCAACATGTACACTGGTCTTTCACTTCTTCAAAGACTTTTTCTGGTCGAGTTGGTATTTACTTCGGTTTTCTTTTTTAAAATTTTATTATTATGTTATTATTTTTGCTTAAATTGTTAGTATCATATTAAATACTAGGGGTGAAAACAATATCCCATTCAGTCGTTTGGCTCTTGTTGTTTAATACGGTTTTTATCTTCCGTAGCTATATGTCACACCAGTACACTTCATATTAAAAAATATTAGTATTCCCTGACTGTGAAAATTTTCTGAAAGAATTTGATTTAATTTGCAGCTCACCGGATCCAGCGTGCGCGGTCCGCCTAGGCGTGGTGGGGGCAAGTCCATTTCGTAGTCCTCCAGGCGCTCCGTAATCCAGGGCGCCCCCGGCTGTTGTGGGGGTGAAAGTACATGTGTACTGGGTGGCACTGTCTCCTGTGAAAGGGCGTCGGCCAGTTGGGTCTATACCTGTGGGCGAGGGGGCACAGGGTCCGGTGGCAGGGCGTCAGCGTGATGGGTGTGTCTCATCCAGGGTGTCTCCAGCGAAGGTGTGTGGGTCTGTACCTGTGGGCGGGGGGGGAAAGGGTCCGGTGGCAGGGCGTCGGTGTGTTGGGTGTGTCTCATCCAGGGTTTCTCCGGCGAAGGTGGGGGGGTCTGTACCTGTGGGCGGGGGGCCCCAGGGTCCGGTGGCAGGGCGTCGGCGTGTTGGGTGTGTCTCATCCAGGGTGTCTCCGGCGAACGTGTGTGGGTCTGTACCTGTGGACTGAGGTGCACTGGGTCCATTCGCAGGGCGCCGGCCAGTTGGGTTAGTCTCATCCCGGGTGTCTCCAGCGAAGGTATGTGGGTCTGTACCTGTGGGCGGGGGGCCCCAGGGTCCGGTGGCAGGGCGTCGGCGTGTTGGGTGTGTCTCACACCGGGTGTCCCCAGCGGCGGCGGGTGGGTCTGTACCTGTGGACTGGGGTGCACTGGGTCCAGTCGCTGGGCGCTGGCCAGTTGGGTTAGTCTCATCCCGGGGGGGGGGGGGGGGGGGGGGTCGGTACCTGTGGGCTGGGGGGCGCTGGGTCCAGTCGCAGGGCGTTGGCCACTTGGATGTGTCTCACGGGTGTCTCCGGCTGCTGGGGGGGGGGGGGGGGGACAGTACTTGTAGAGGGGCGTGTCTTTTTTTGGGGGGAGGTCTGATTTTTCTTTTCTCTTGAATTTGCTGGTGGATGATGGGGGCTGGTGCGCCCCCATCAACGGCGTGTCTCTTCTCCGGGGGAGGAGGTGCTTCTTCGGCTCCCCTTTTCACACCCCTTTTAGGAACACGTCTAGGGCCCACCGCACCCACCACCCTTTCCACGATTTCCTCCGGTTGCCACTCCGGGTCGGACAAATTGTCGTTACTCTGGTCATCCCTCTCCTTTTAAAAGAAAAGAAGAAATTGCAATCTCCTCTCATTCCACTTATTAATTCACGCCAACTATATTCATTTCTTTATGTTCAATCGCTGTTAAACATTTGGTTTGAAATAAATGGTTTTAACTCGAATGCTGTTGTGTGCCTCAGTATGTATCACTGTATTTTTCAGACATAGCATTTACTTCTCTTCTACTTCCTATGCGAAAATTGCAATTCTTGGCTTATATGTGTAATTAGACTTGCAAGATATAGTACCATTATCGATGATATTTATAATATATTATTACCGCATGCAGCTGGGAGTCGTTATTTTCTATACAATGGACAATATAAAAATTGAGAAAACATGGATAAAGTTACAAGTGCAGGTATTCACATCCGTATTCATTTTTTATTGAAGATGACAAATCAAATTCCATGTTTTTTACAGAGTAATGTACCGGCATTTGGGAAAAAATAATATGGGAGTGCAGAGTTCGGCACGATGGTGCGATTACCAACTAAACCAGGCATACCAGGAGTTATAAGTGAATAGATTATTCAGAAGTATACTGGTTTATAAGGGAGAAAACCTCTCCCATGAAGCGGAGCATTGTAGGTTTGGACATACCATCCATGACTGTCTTCACTGTTTCACAGAAACAAGTCTGTGTGTCACGGGTTTTCGGTTTTTCATGTTTAAGAGTGGACTCGGTTTCAACCATGGCAGTGGCTATGTCCCGTATTTGGCCACTACTTTTTTGCATCAATTCCACAATTTCACTGTCCTTGTTGTCTTTTTCGTGTTGCCGTCCTCGGCGAGTGTCTTTGCGTGTGGGGGGTGGCGGGTCAGGGAACTCGGCAGAATAAGAATTGTCTGCTGCTGCAGCACTCTTTCTGCCTGCCAGTGTACCACCCAAATTTGCCTCGGCTGCCAAGCTCTTCCGAGCCTTGGGACCGCTCTTGGCACAGATGTGCGTACCAACACCTGTAGAGCTGCTCTGGTTGGATGCACTGTCATCGTGTATAACAGTGCGTTGCTTTGAACTATGAGCAATGCGCGGTGATCTATGCACGGTTTCCCCAATAAGTTGTGCATGTCGGGGTGTACGTGGTGGAGAGAGTCACTTGCTGGGTGTCCCCACACGCTGCGTGCCTGGGGTATGATTCTTGATGGGTGATGCCAGCCCATCATCGTCCACCTGACCAGCACCAGTAGACGCACCACATTCAACATGTGGCTCTTGCACTTCTTTCTGGAAAATACAAAGGTGATTCTATTTTAGTTTATATGAAAAGAATATTTGTAAACTAGTATACAATCATCTGTAAGTATAGGCAACATTTGAAAGATGTATCAACATTAATATATTAAATTTGCCAGCCTTTTCTATATTCACAAAATATGAAATGTTCGTTTTTAAAAGGTGATTATAATAAAAGAAATCAGAGAAAGTAGCATACTTATGGTATTCCATACCAAGGTGATAAATATGTCCCCCCACCTTTATTTTGTGGAGCTATTATTCCTTTGTGGTTCACGAGTATATTTACCGAATACTTGGTGTGTACTTACCAAGATTTAATAACGATATGATATTGAACGAATGCCACATGAATAATACTCAATATTGTATGGGATAAATGGTGTGTTACAAGTTATAGTACAACACAATATGTGAAGTATTACTTACTCTTCCCACATGTTGGGATTTGTAGTTGGAGCGGCCACTCCCGTCTTCACATGGTTTTTAAGGAAGGCCAACAGGGATATCACAGCACGTGCACGTGTTGTCAGCTTGCGCACACCACTTCCAGAAGGCGGTATGGCCAATATTTTCTGGAATCATGTGCGCAGAGAGGCCATTTTACGACGTAGATCCTCAGCTGCAAAACAAAGTATTTCACTTAAGTAAGGTGTTATGGCCCATGAAACGGTAGCGTTACAAATAGAGGGTATGTATATATTACATGACCACCCAAAAACTACATTCATAGGGATTTTCACTTTCTTTTCTAGGTGTTACAGTTTGTATTAAGTAATTCTACAATCTGTATTATTTCCAGATAATTACATTCCACAAATTTCCACACATTTTATTCCGTATTGGTTCCACATATTCCGGTGAATAATATCTTAATTTATATAAATGTGATACATGTAGAATAGACAAATGTACACCGGGTGTACATCCTATGACCACTACACAAATATGCACAGATACAGAACATCAATAACTATGGAAAATGCCTTAAAAAAACAATTGAAAATGTTACTTACGTGATATCCCGAGTTTGGAGGCCATTTTTGATTGGATACGGTGCCGGATTTGGGGGTCCTGGTACTCTGGATTGGAGAGATCGCACAACTGTGGATGTGCCTCCCACAGGCGACACAACTCCCTTTCAAAACGTGCAGCCTCAGATGTTCCAACACCGTCCTCACCATCTGCTTCAAACTCATCGGAATCCTCCACTCGGGAGGATGAGCTTTGTGTGGGAGGAATACATCCCTGATGTTCCCCATCGTCCTCGGCCTGATCCTCCTCCTCCACATCCTCCTCCCCCGACTGAGAGCCTTTTTTTTTCTGGGCGACTGTTCAACACTTTTTGGTGAAGGAGGACCGTGATCTTCCGGATAGTCAAATGGAACATCATCAGAATCAGCGGTCGACTGGGAATCGGAATCCTCACCGACTAGGGGGCCACTGCCTGATCCGCCAGAGTTATAACAACTCCCTCTCCCTCTACAGCATGATGAGCTGGGATGTTTACAGAATAAATTTTGCAAACCTGTTCTTTAGAAGAAACGTTCTCCAGCTTCTGAAAAATGTCCTTGGTACTTTCTCCACTGTTTCCAGGAGAAGGTGTAGCAGTAGACACACTAACTTTGGCAGAAGTTGAATCAACTTCTTTCGTGGAATCACACGTGGAGGTGGGTGGGGCCGCGCCTTTCCCCCGCCGACCACAAGCTCCCCCGGGCCACGCGCTGATCCTGCACGTGTAGTCCCAAGGCGTTTCGATTTGGGAGGCATTTTCATCCAATGGTCCGATGTTGCGATGTGTCCTTTCCAATAACAGAATGACTTGTGATTTGTGATTTGGAGACCGTGATTCTATATAGGTTATCATGAATAGTGGCGGGAAAATGAAAATGGCCCGCAAACACGTGTGCAATTGAAGAGGCCCGAGCAGCGGGAACCAGGTATCCGGTTGTCCGGTGAACCAGTCATGTGGTGGGGTCTCTCCCCCAAAGCACACATCCCTCATTGTACTATGTTGCATAACCGTACTAGGGCGGTACATGGGAGTGACCTAGCTAATGACCCAGAGTCCCTTTGAATGAGGCGGGAGGATCTCTGAGCATGTGCGCAAATAATATGTCAGTGTATATATGCAACATATATAACATTAATAATTAAAATGTTGGTACATATTCTAAAACAAAAGTATAGTGTCAACCTAAGAAGTAGTCGAACTTGCTAGAGAAAAGTCTGTAGTATATTAATATAGTGATGTAGAGCAATCCACTGAACATGAAAGACCATTTAAATTCATAAAGACCATTTAAAATTCATAAAGTTATTAGTATTTACTATCTATTTATTGGAGGTGAAAGTGAAAGTGAAAGTGGTCGGAAATATAATGGAGGTAATAACTAGATTGAATATACATAGAGAAGATGGTGTGAAGATGCAGCTGTTTTGCCAGGAAATATCTGTTTTTCCAGACTTACACTGGAGTAAATCTGGACTGGGATATACATGTGTTGGTGGGCGGATGTCACTGAGGTTGATAGGGTGTTGCGCCATAAGTCGGAGCAATGGATGAGAGGGCCAGATGGCACGAAAGATATGCCACGTGACGCCCCTCAGTGACACCGGCGATTAAGTCACAACACACCGCACACAGAGGCCAGTACCGCTGAAGTCAAAGGGGACGGGGCTGGTCAACATCCGGACCCCCCACCCAGATGGGCCGACGCACTACAGAGACACTAAAGTCCCAGGCCCGATATGCTACAGTGGTGGTGGGACCTCCTCCATTCTAACAACGCGCATCAGATGTGGGTCAGACACACACCAGTCGGCTAAAACTAAAATTAGGATGTAGTGAGTTGTGGGTGAGTTGTGGGTCAATTTGGCTATATGGAACACAGCCTTTAGGGTGAGGGTGTGTGTGTCTTAGGGTGAGGGTGAGTGTGCCTCTTAGGGTGAAGGTGTGTGTGTCTCTTAGGGTGTGTCTGAAGAGTAAGGTTGTGTGTCTGAGGGTGAGGGTGTGTGTGTGTCGTGGTACGAGGGTGTGTCGTATCAAGGTGAGGGTGTTTGTCTTAGAGTGAGGGTGAGTTAGACTGGGCCTAGTCCCTGTATACTTCCACCTACCCCACCCCTCCTCTCTTTGATACAGGGACTGGTCGTATCGGTAATGGTGTCTGGTTTCTGGCGCTGTTTAGCGCCACGCATGTCCAGCACTCTCCATGCAGAGTTCCTTGCTACTAGTCAGGATATCTGCTTAAAAATCACACCTCCCTGGTTTGTGGCCTTACACGTACACCGACCGAGTGAGATGAAAGTGAGCCACCGGGAGGCGAGTCGGGGTGTGCCATGGACCGCTGGTGTGGATTCATAGAAATTAATTCAAAGTTTGATAACTTCGGACCTAATTAAGTTCTCGGGGAACCGTTTTCAAATTCATCATTGCCTCTGTCTCCCCTAAAAATCGATATAAGGCACTAGTACAAACAATAAGTTGAGAATTTTCTTGGATTCAATTAATCTATCATTGTTTCCACATGATATATATATATTCTTACACAAAACAATTCATATCTTCATTCCCAATACTTCTTATTATTATGCTTACTCAATCTTACACCCAAGTTTACAGAGACGCTTTACATATTCTATCTTTACACAGTATACAGTTCATACACAGCTTCTGGTTACAGCTCCATATTCTTTTACATTTTACACGTATATCATATCCTAAAGCCTATAAGACACCGACCCGACAGCTGCGCCTGATTCTACCTTTGCCCGATGGATCCGTCAGGTCTGTGACACTCTGCATCAATAGGGTCGGTGTACGCACTTCACCGAGCCGATTTTATTACTTTTCCCGACGCGTCAGGCATTACTACCATGTCAGATATGACCGACTCTCCCCAACATTAAGATTTTGACTGTTCCCGATTCTGAGCAGGCCATTTAAATAGCAACAGTACCTATTACCCAGTCCGATTTGCAAGTGCCTCATATGGATGAGACACAAGCGATGATAGATCTGAAAACCGTTTTGTGATATTTGAAATAGATCAGAAGTTACTAAACTTTGCATTATTGTCTATATATGGTGATTAATCATAGAAAGTGTGCGTTTGGCATTTTTGGACTTCCGCCAGCCCCCATTCTTATGATATCCAATTTTTTTTTATGATTTTCGTTTTCTAATGTCATCGAGGTCGATGAGTTCTTAATGTTACATATAGGTTTTGATGGTCGATTATCCATTTATAAGGTTCCAGGGGACATAAATAGCCTAAAAATGACCTGGAAATGGCCAATAAATGAATAAAAGCGATATACTTGATAAAATTCCCAGGAAACCGCACTAGATATATGTGGTTACCTATTTACTATCTATAGTGTGATGTCTTACGGTCAATTTAAACCAAATATTGTGTGAGTGGAGCATTTTTTTCTACAAATTTGAAGAATTTAAAATTTTGTAAACAGGTATGTGCGGGCGATAAATGAGCGGCATATCAGCGCCCCCTTTATTACCCATGATGCCCTTGGATTCAAATTTGCCGATATAGGTAGTAGGATATGTGTAGCGAAAGAAAAAGAGGAATTCCTCTGTAATCTTTTTCCTGAGTCTGTTATGAGTGGTTTCTATGGAAAATGTCAAAATTTTTCGTCCGGACACCCAAATTTAGATTAATACCCATTGTGTCTGCTATTATTGTATTTAACTCTCCTAACTGTGTTAGGTCATCACCCCTCACCTATACCTGAGTGTCCAATATATAATGCACTTACTTCTGAGCAATGCTGCAGAACAGTAAGCAGGAAAATTTATTATGTGCGGGCGATTCAATGTCCGGGCGAGTGACACCTGAGTGGTGTATAGGCCTATTTGCACGAAATGTCACATTTTATCAAAGGTTTTTATTAGCCCACTGCAGCCTTATACATACACACACATGTACATAAATGTACATATATGTACCAACATAAAATGTGAGCTAATTTTTTATATTTCTCCGGATTATTGCCTCTGAGAGACTAAATTAACGGTCCCCTCCCCGAAATTCTCCCATGTAATTTTTTGTCAGTATTCATATGTGGGTGTACATTGCAAAAACGGTGTTCACCACCACCATAATAATACTAAAAGTTGCTGTGAAAAAGTCAAACACTTGCCAGAACACCCAAAACATAACCCTAAGAAACACCTCAACACAAAAAAAATTATAAATAGGCACCAAAATCATAGTATGTAAGGCTGGCCCTAATTAGGAATACACCCAATGTCACTCGCCCAGACGTCGTTTTCAGGGTGTATAGCTTCCAGGTGGGTAGGGTGATGGGTTGGCAGGATGAAGAGTAAGCAGGGTGATGGATGGGCAGGCTGATGGGTGGGCAGGCTGATGGGTGGGCAGGCTGATGGGTGGGCAGGCTGATGGGTGGGCAGGCTGATAGATAGGCAGGTTGATGGGTAGGCAGGGTGATGGGTGGGCAGGGTGATGGGTGGGCAGGCTGATGGGCGGGCAGGTTGATGGATGGGCAGGGTGATGGATGGGCAGGGCGATGGGTCTACACATATCCTCGTTGAGGAGAACCGGGCAGGCCTGAAGGGTGTCGCTACATGTTCGGGGACGGGCCGGTACGGGTATCCGGGTATGGCCGTCCCCAAGTCCCCTTTAGCCATCCTCTTTGTTCAGGTTAAGAATAGTATAGTAATCCCATTCTTCACATGGCATGACATTTTATTGTGACATTAGTATAATATCGAGCCAAAATACATATAGAGTGTACTATTAACATGTGATAATAAAAGGAAACCAATCTCTAGTATCTTCCTGTCTTTAGAGAAATTCATTTTAGTCAAACACATATATTTTTTACAAAGATCTGAAATGGGAAATCCCAAGGTGTGTGTAGAGATCACGGTTTTTGTTACCATAATTGGCATCACTAAATATTGTAAACATTGTAAGCATCCAGGAAATATTGTGGGCGTTTAGGAAATCTAGTGAGTATGATTAAACACACTTTTTACTGTATATGAGGAAAGATATGCTGATGGGAGCTGTTGGTAGAACCTTTTGATTAGATCATATGTGTAGATGAAGTTAGCAGGGATAGGTAGCGCTGGGGTTGGACGCCCTTCGAATAGATCATTTGTATAGATGAAGTCAGCAGGAATGGGTAGCGCGTCCTGTTTTCATAACCTACCTATATTTAGCATACTTAGCTTACGTTTTACATCCTTTTACTATAAACTATAAATATGAAGTAGCATCAATTCTGTAACTGACAGTATCCAACTCCCGGCACACGAGCACACCACGCTGACAGGTATGGAACACATTAACACGTTGATTGGGTAGAAATTTGTTTGAAATTCTCAATGTTTCTAAGTTTTTATATAAGTGGCGGTGTTGCCTCCCAAAGTTTAATGCCTATCCACAGTGGGTTACGTTGGAAGAAAGATGTTTTTGGTCTCTCACTTTTCAACGTAATTTCTGTTCCAGAATTACATGGTTGTGTCTTTGCCTTATTAGAATTTTATCTTAAAGGTTTTACAAGTCTAGCAATATACCATTCCCTGAATGAATCAATTGTAGGGGGATTGTCTGTTATATTTATGGTCAGTCCATAATGACGATGTCACACACATTACATGAAATCCACGGTTAACGTGACACAGGCAGCCAGTCAAAAGCCTCTAGATATATTACATGTTTACATTTTCTTGTACATAGAAATGTTTCTGACCAATTGTACTATTGCCATTCCAAATTTCATAGTTGCTGTAGTGCTGGGCATGTGCAAATTGACCAAATACAGCAAGTGAAATTCCAAAACGTGACATTATTATAAGGGGTCAATGACCTCTTGGGCTGTGGCTCATGAAAAATCAATTGATATATTGCTAGTCCGAGACATTTTTAGATTGTTTGTTGATTTTTGTAATGGGACAGAGGGTTTTTGTTGACTTATAATGTCTTTCAGCGAGGGAAATCAGTGATAACACTTCAACCTAAATTTTGCATATCACTGCATGTAATTCTGTAACAGAAATCTTGCCACCTCTACTACCCCTGCAGTAATGAACGCAGTAGATAAAAGTGTTCAGAAATGCAAAATTCAAACTATACAAAAATGATCTAAACACACATTTACCATGCCCATTTATATTGTGATATCTGGATTTGAATCTGCCTATCTGCTGTACTTTTGTAATTCCGTCACAATGAAATTCATGATTAGGTGGCACTGTAGACCTATTGTGAATGTAGAAGTCTAGTGTCACAAATGCAGATTTTCCTTGTTTAATAATACATAATGTTTTCATGAAAGGATAAGCGTCTTTGATACATACAGTTACATTACATGATAAAATGGCCGACGTAAAAGTCTCATGCCGCTGGACTGTAGTTAGTAAGACGGGCCCTAAGCTAGAAATACCTTATATGTATATAAAGCTCCATGTTTCTTTACATAACTGGCCAATACTCTCTTTATTGTACTTGTTCTCATAAATTGTCCATTGATTTAGTATCACATATGGCGATCCCCCGGCGTACATGTGGCCATCCATCAAAACATATGCGACTATATCTTGATTAAGCAAAATCACATATTAGATTACACTGCAGACGTATTTGGTGAATGTAGAAGTCTAGTGTCACAAATGCAGAATTTGCTTGTTTAGAGGCCAGCGTAACACTTTTGAAAGAATTCAACTGCTTTCATATCTGTAGCCTCTTTGGCCTCTTTTTCCGAGTTATGGTTGTATATATATGCAGGTGTAAACACAAAGCCCAAAGGGATTTTTGGTTTTTACCATGCAACTTTCCGAAAACATTTTGCCGAGTTTGTTTCTTCTCTTCCTTGTTCTGATTCTATCTTAGCTCTGATGTTACAGTTTCATTCAATTGCCTTTGTCTTTTCCAGAGAAAGCCGATAACACTGCAAATAATTACAAAAGACAAAGCTTTGCTGTATGCTCATGGTGTCTATTTCAATCTTTATATCAATATCTCCAAATATCCATAACTATGAGGTCGGAAGACGTCTATGCAGATTACAAGGCATTGGCAAACAACTTCATGATTTAGAAATTCTCTTAATTACCCTTTTAAATGAGTATAATGTTTTATTTTAGAGTCTATTGATGTTCCTTAGACTTGATTTAAACCTGTAATGATTTTTACGTATAATTGCTTTTACAATTGCCCTATAGATCTGAAGAGCAAAGATGCTGACTCAGGTCGTTTTAGGAGCCATCGCAGTCATGGTGCTCATGCCTGAAGGTAAAATTAACTCATATATTCAAAACAGCAAATACTGCTAAAGATTGATAAAGCTATCTTAAGATTGATTGGAATGATAATGAAAATATGATTCTTCAAGTCGAGATAAAATGATATATATTGGAAATATTGAAAATCTCATCAAATGATGAACATTACAAAGTTCCAGTGAATAACCTTTATAGGGTCATCTATCAATCGGAGGCTATCCCATTATGCATTTCTTTGTCATTTTTAGTTACATCAATCAACAGATCATGATACAGACAACACATATTACTTGAAGAGTTAGCAAATCTACATGGGGTTTGTGGGGTGCAAACGAACCTCCAGCTCCAAGGGCTCAAAGTGTTACAGCTATCTACATACCTTATAGTTGATCATCCATAAGAAGTTTTACCATTACAAAATCTATATTGGATCCATCCCTGATGTATATGCAAGTTCTGCCATTCTAAAGATTTACATTTCTTTCTAGATAGTGGAGCAGCCAAGTGCTTCCAGTGCACCTATATTCATCTTATGCCACAGAACACAACAACAGGACGTTACTGTGGTGATTCCCCTTTTGTTGGGGACAAAGTTTCCGAATGCACTGGTAATTACTGCTTGGTAGGTATTCATATATATTTTCATTTATACAAATTGCATTGAATATTTCACAGTAGCAAAGGAGACTTTGGTGTATTATATACCTATCCTGGAAAATCCTACAGCTACCAGCCTCTGCTATAATTTTGTATTTTATGCTGGTATTTTATCCATCCTAGCCATACTGTGCTGGAATGGAAAAATTCCAACATACTCTGATTTCGGCTATACATGTTTCCACCCTCCCTACACACTCTGGATACCAGTTCTATATCATGATGTTTTGCTAGACATTTGATAAATCATCAATATCTTTTTATATCATAATACAAGTGACACACATTTACTTTGTCAGGATGATCTTATGTATTGTTGTGATAGCTCGTTGAATATTTTCATCAAAAGAAATATTGTGCTTAAGGTTGTTCTGTCAATACGTTTCACTAGAATATTAGCATTTGTAGATTTATTCAACACAAGATAGTTTATAGGCCACTATATTACAAAGTAATTGAAACCTCCCAGGCATTTAGAATAATATTCCAAAATAATTTGGTATGGTGAGTGAGTCATGAATTTGTATACATGCTAGCCATGTCAGAATGAAGTTCAAGGCATGAATACCTGACACAAGGACAATGTTGTTGCTGCTGCAGACCTTTCTCATTTCAAACACCTATCCTGTGTTTTTTTCTAATTCTAGTTTTTGTTATGATACATCTTTGGACAGAATCAGGTTGTAAAAAAAGTAAAAATAAAGCATATTAGAGGCATACCTTTAAAAATATGTTGAACGTTACATCTCACTTGCAGTATGAGAAATCTACAGAAACTGAGGGGAATAGGTTTCGCACAGTGGTGAACCGGAAGTGCGTGGCCGGATGTCCAGACCGGAGACGACGCTGGGGTAACACGCAGGTCTCAACGTGTTGCATGTGGGATTATTGTAATGCGGCTCCATCCTGGACACCAACCATCTACGTCTTCTCCACTCTCCTCGCTGGCTCCCTACTGTTCTCTGTCCAGTGAATGAATCTATCAGTAAATCACAATCTTCAGCAGACGACAATTGTGTCAAATAGGTGAGATGAGTAAGCAGTGTCCAGTTGTAAAGCATTCCTTCATTCTCCTCTTAAGGACTGTCTGATACTAGTTGAATGGAAATTACATGCAACGTTTGTCCTCTTTTTTTTTAATGAAAATTACACATGTAACTTACATCATCATGTTTTAGTTCCTTGGGGTGATAATGGGTATTGTTATATACCATATTGTAACAAACACTAAAACAAGTAATTATTAGTATACAAGTATTATCAACCTCCAACCATAACACTGTATTCACTATGTAATCCAAGAGACTAGATGATTGACTCATATAAGACTTCCCCCTCGACCAATGCTAAAAATATAAACAAGCTTCTTGGTGAGATTGAGGAGGATGGACAGGAAGGTAGTATGTAGGAAGAGCAATTAAAAGTGGAATATAGAAGACATCGTGGATTAGTTATTGAGTGGGAAGATTTTATTGGTGGAGAACCCATAGTTGGGTTTTGCAGAGTCCTAATCAGACTAATGAAGTTGCATATGGGAATATGGAATGGTTAGAGTTAATAGTTTATCATACATGTGTTAAAGTGGTCATAAACTCAATAGTTCCTAGTGAATTGAACAATTTTTCTGACTATATACTAAGAATTATCTTAGCCTGATATAAACGTCCATAGGCTTAGCATTACGAACTCGTTCTCAACAGGCTTGCGAGAACGGTAACTCGTTCTCAACGGGTGATAAAGAGATGAATATTTCCAGGCTAAGATAAAATCAGAAACATATTCGTGCTTGGTCTGAGTCCCTGTTCACCATCTTGTTTGGAGTGCTTCAGAATATTCACTCGGCTATCGCCTCGTTCATATTACTGAGCACTCCAAACTCGATGGCGAACGAGGACATAGACCAAACACTCACCAGTTTCCTTCTTAGTACAATATATACTGAGTCACTAGAACTGCCTGATGCAGAGGAGGATATTTAAGAAGCATTGCATCACTTACATCACATGTATGTGCCTAAAGTTTTAGAAACTAATATACCTCGCTGACCAATTTGGAGCCCTAATTAAGCTGTCTAATCGCATTTCATTCTATCAAAACGTGCAACAGGAATGTTTATCAGAGCGTGCTCATACGTTGCCTAAAGGTTAGAGTGGTCACAGATAGAATTCTAGCATGGGTTACAGAAACTATCCATATATTGAATGTAACCCAACCCTTTTAATTGTCATTCATTTATAATTGCACGTTAATTTACCAATGATGAACAAACCATTTGCCACTAGTTATTAGAATTTGCTGTATATCCAGTGGAAGTGAAGAACATTCTAATGACTTGTTTGAGGAATCGGATCAGATGTTTAGGTAAAATTGCACATCAATGATTTTGAAATCAATACAAAAATAAAGTATGGACTATCGAAAAAAATAAATTTCAACCCTTTCCCTGCAACACATTGCCTCTAGACATTTCTAAATGAGCTACAACATGATGGATCAAAGGTTTCAATATATTTCCAAGAGTCAAGGAATATGCATTAAAATACCATCGAACCTACTAAATCTTGATGGATTCCTTAATGTTCCGTCAGTTAGCAAGATTGAACACTGAATACAGGTGATACTTTTATTTAGAATTGTCGCTTCTTTTTGCAACTGCTAAGTCTGGGTGTATCTTACACATCTAGAGTTGATAACAAAAACCAATCAAAATCAACCACTTAGGTTTCTTTCTTAGATTAATGCCAGCAGAAACAAAGAGAGAGAAATATGGGCTTTCTCTCCTAGAGATTGAGAAGGAATATGACAGGTGCCTTCAAAGATTGGGCTATTTTCTGTCTTAGCTTCAAACAATAAAGTTGAGTCCTTAGTAAATGATAACGAGTCTGAGTTATATATTATAACCTTTGAATTCTTTATCCTTGGTACCAGATCATCACGCTGACGATTTAGTTCTTTGGTACAATATTACTCATCCTTGACCATCAATTTACATTCACTCGATAGTTCTAAATTTATACACATATCCCTGTCACTTAGATATGAGGTGCTAGTAGAATGAAAAACGGAGGATGCCAGGATGAATTACTGGTTGGCACGGATAAACCTTTTTTTAGATACTCATAAATATGCAAAAATATATATGGCAGATAGGTATTTTGCCCCCCCCCCCCCCCGTAGGTGTCCTTCACTGCTGGAGGTGAAAAAGTAGGTGTTCTTTACTACTGAGGGTACAAAAGTAAGTGGGTGGTAATAGGGAACTGGCACAACTCTAGCCTTTCTCACATGTGTATAGAGCCTTTCATGTGAGAACCATCATGTCCTGGGTTTAATTATAAGATAATCCTACTCTGGGAATTGCCATCTGCAGATTCATTATCAGACATCTGGTGACTCTTTTACGAACTATCAATGGCTCTGTTCCTATAGGAAACAAATTTAATACACATTAACCAACATTGGCAAGTGTCACATCAGAAATAATATATGGCAAAATGGTGTAGCTTCCGGAACCAGTATATAGTAAAAGTATGAAGTACTGAAGTTTGTCAATGATTCCAGGAATCTTCAGCTTATGAATAAATTCTTAATTCAAACTATCTTGGTTTCTCTCATAAAGAGTTGCTCATCCATCTAATGATGGGTAGGAATGAAAATAAAGGGAGGTAGTATAGTTAATTTACATACCCTGACGAAGAATTGTCGTGATGTTCCCAAATAGAAACCTATTGATTAGTATTCATAAATTTATATATTGTGTAAAACATATTAAGATATCTTGTCTTAGAACTCTTAAAGTCATAATATCAATAGGTCATTGAACTGTCAGACACAGCAAGAACGATATACTCGTCTCCATAAGAGCCTCTTTTCCGTACAAGTACTGGACAAACTATACAAACAGAAATACATATAAGTGTACTGTACAGAGCTAGACAGGTACAGACAATACAACATGTATTCATGTTTTCTCCGTAATTATGTTCCTTCATCATATAGTGTTATAAGAAATTTCCTTCTGATGGGCTTCAAAACTATCATCTTGTCCTTTTTGTTGTATCTCAATCGGCCGTATATCCCACAGGTTAATGCCTTGCAGCAACTTTGATTATATATTTCAGGTGGGTTTTTTTCATGAATATACAGCTACAAAAATCTAACAGATATCATTGATGAAAAGTAAGAGCAGAAGTGGGCCCAGGATTTAACCTTGTCACACCCAAGTATCTAGATTTGCATTTACCGAAATATTTCTATTTACATTAGTTCTGTGTTTCCTTTTCTTTACCTTAACACCCTTTTCCGTACCTTATACAACGGCTATCGTTTCTTTATACATAATTTAGTTTGCTAAGACAGTATCAGCCGTCCAGAAGTGTTGAATAATGTTGACGCACATCATCTCTGGCTGTCTATGGCATTCAGAAAAGGGCCTACATCTACGACTCTAGATTATATAACGGCCCCCTGGTTTCTGTATCGAAAGACAGAGGAGGTGTGAAGTGTAGCGCCCCCTATCGTTTTTGCATGGTCTCAAATGATAGCTGAATGTGGATTCCTATACTAAAATAGGCTAACTAGTAACAGCTACTACATACAAACTGTTAGAGCTCTATCAAAAATCTTTTCAGATATTGATAGAGTGATATCTAATGTACTCCAAACCACAATAGAGCTCAATAGAGCTCCACGTTTTATGGCTGTTTGGTGTTGTTTAATACAACGTTATTTCTCATAGGCTATGGCTTACTAGCCTCACACAGTCCATTCTCAAGAGCTCCATCCCCTCTGCTGGCAGGTTTGAAAGTGGCGCCTTGAACCCTGCCGCGATCGCATATATGAGTTGAGTCCCTATAGGGGGCGCTGCGCTTCACACCTCCTCTGATCAAAAGAGAATAAGTTAACACTATCAAACAATGTCATTAAGTCTATATACGAAGCAGATTTTCAATGCGACAACAAGTACAATTTCTGACAGACTGACCATGTCTTTAAGTGTAAGTCAAAGATTGATTTTGTTCAAAATATGTTATTACATGTTAACTAAAAATTCCATTGAAGCCTGTACTCATCCAACGCCCACTTAGTATATATTACATTTACATGTTTATATGATATGTCCAATGTGCGCTGTGGTCTGGAACCATCTGAAAGTGTATAGCAGCAGTCCATTGGCACGGTTTTCATGAAAATGTGGAAATTAATAACTTTCATGGCTATTTTCAAGTCAGGCCCGGCGTCCACCTACTACGATATGGCACCGATATGGTGTTCGATGCACCTCCCGATGGAAAATGACAATCGCATCGGAAGGTCCCCTAATATCGTGGCAGTTGACCACGTTTCTGCGATTAGACACCGATAAAAACCCCATACAAGGTATGGTGGATTGGCATGTCTAGACATATGTCTACGATTTTGCACCTTCCCGATATGTTTCCGATATTTACTTTTTGTATCGGTGCCATATCGGTAGGTCTAAATTTCTATTGTAGTAGGTGGACGCCAGGCCTAAAAATAAAATAGAAATAGCCAATTTCACTTTACTTTTGTGTATATAGTTAACAACATTTACAAAACCATAATAATTTCAAATGGGGTTTCTCACATCTAGCTCTAGGGTCTCTATCGCAAGCAAAACAAAAAGTGCTAGCAAGGTAGCATGATGCAAGATGATATAAATACAAATCTATGAAGAATTGACGATTCTGTTTCAAGTCATAAATGGTCTCCACAATCTTTATTTTGTTTTAGAGTCCCACAGATTACAAAATCAAATGAAACATAATACTGATAACTAAATCGATTATATGGAAAAAAAAGACTTAGGTAAATTGGCTATAGCTGCAGGTTGTGAGGAATCGGAAAGTGGCCACAACCACAATTGGCCAATGGTGGTTTGCTCAGCATCACCTTGGCATCTCCACTCTTAGGCCCAGCGTCCATCTACTACGATATGGCACCGATATGGTCTACGATGCACCTCCCGATAAAAAATGAAAATCGCGTCGGAAGGTCCCCTCATATCGGGGCAGTTGACCACGTTTCTGCGATTAGACACCGATAAAAACCCCATATTGGCATGTCTAGACATATGTCTACGATTTTGCACCTTCCCGATATGTCTCCGATATTTGCTTTTTGTATCGGTGCCATATCGGTTGGTCTAAATTTCTATCGTAGTAGGTGGACGCCGGGCCTTACAAATATTTTGTCTCTCGTTGACTGAAATCGTGTTATCAGATCGCTGATGGACACATAGAACCTGACTAACGGCAGAATGTCCTGTATTCTATTGTGAAATTTAAAAAAACAAAACCAAAAAACAAAAACAATTTACCCATCGCTTCCCTTAAACACGAGAACTCTAACTCTCACAAGCTGTTTATATCACTTAAGGCATTCGCGTAATACCTGTAACTCTTCATGAATTCTTTAACATTTAATTGTTCTTGTAAAATTGTTAAACAACGAAACAAAGAAATAAATAGCAAAAAGCTGTATCTGATGAGTAGTTTATTAGTCACCCAATGCAAGCCTGTTATTATTCATAAGCGTATAAAAGAGAGGCCTGAGATCGTTACTAAAGAGAATAGTAGACATTGTCCCTGAATCATCAAAATAGTGCATGAGATCGGCGTGAAATTGGCACTGCACATTGAGTATATATATATATTCCCGTTCTAAGAATGATGGCTATATCTTATCCTTCCCATCGTAGGCCTCAATCTTGGAGGGAAACTTTATTGTATGGTACAATGCTTTGTAAACAATAGAACTGTAGGACATATATATGACATTTAAAGGCAGCTTAATCAAATTAGATCTATATATGGCGCTACTCTAACACTAACTGATCACAGTCTCTGGGAACCCATCGAGCAACTCAGTTCCATTAAGATAATTGAGATGGCACCATCAGATAACGATTGAAAACACCAAATGCATCGGCTAAATGCCATAACATGGTAAAACTAGATGAGTTTTAATATTGATCGCCGTATGCTAAATAATAGAGTTTAGCCAAACCCCATGAGTGACTTACGGCGGCCTATACTAAAATAGATCAGGTTTTGTTTTTATCCTACTCCCTGTCCACAATCCTAGAATAATATGAAATATATGTACACAGACCGACTAGTGGAGCAAAGATTGATAGACTCTCTACAACCTTTTAAGAAAAAAATCAAAAATCAATTCTACAAATAGTATCCCTTAGAAAGTTTCTTTCTTTCTTGTTCTGATTTTGAATGATGTTCGGATTCATATATTAGAAATCGCTGCGTCAAAGTGAATACACTAATCTGTGTGAACTATTCGGATCGGATTATTGATATGAACCACCATATCAAACATTGTGGAGACTATTCTAGGCCACCACTATCCCACAGAGAGCAAGCTTGATGTCAATGTTTTACACATAGTTTCGAGTTTGAAAAGGCGATGCCAACAAGGTGAAAAGAATGATCGTAACTGGTTATTGTCGCTCTGGCAAGTGGTCGGTTTACCATGACAACAGCTGTTGAAGAGACCTATCGTCAAAATGCCTGAACACCTATAATTATGAGTGCTGAAAATCATTACTTGGATCTGTGTTGTTTTAAGTTTTACAATGACTCATTGTATTTGGAACTGGCTATCGAAAATATCAAATGACTGTGGCAGTAGTGATAGAAAAATTAGCCCCTTTTCCAGACTGGCCCAGGGACTATTAGTTCAAGCGTGCTAGCAGCCAAGCGTCGTCGATCAGTGAGTGTCCAAGAAATGGTGAATAAGATGATTATAGCTCGATCTCCTTTAGTGTATACATACATTCTTTTAATATCACAATGCCGTTTGAGATGGGGCTGGTTGCATGAATCACCAGTAAAATTCTGTATCATCCTATACATCATTTAATGGGTTCTTTAGGAATGCAACCAAAACGTTTTTCGTAGCAGCTCATGTTCTGGTCTCTGATTGGTTACATGTTCAACGTCTTGTATGCAACGTTCAACATCTTGCTTAGCATTTTGTATGCTTAGCAAAACTCAATGTTAAGCCCATGGGATTTTATATTGGGGGTAGCATAAACTATATAACTCAACTCCACAGGCTGATCTTACTGAAAATTTGTCATTCTACTTACCAGCAATTGATATCAACCTTTGAAATACTGAAAGGTTTGTTGAGATCTTTGTGCAACCACCTGATGGAAGAAAATTTTCAGATATTATTAAAAGACTTAACCTTGGAAAAGAAGTTAGTAAAGTAAAGAGCCTAAGTAGATAATCATTCTGTTTTATAAATAGTTGTACCTGTACGATGATACAGTTTGAAATACAGTATGAGTTATTAGTGATGTGACACTGGTTTCTGCCCCATTAAAACTTGTAGCTTAGAAAACCTAGCATAAAAAGTTTAAAAAATTTATTCGTAAATGTATTCCAGTTTAGAACGTATCTAGACTTCTACAAAGGAAACTCTACCATATACATATCTAAACACATTAAAGGATACCAGAAATCTTTATCAAACAAGCCCCGCATATTCTAAGTCTATGAGTCCTTTGTGTATTGAGGTGCGAAGTATACACCATATTTCTGCCCTGATCAAATCTAAAACCCTAGAACCCGCTGTTTGTTTACTGGAAGGGTAAAATGGAACAAGGAATTTCTAATACTAGAACAGATAAGATAGATATCTGTACACACAGAGGGAGGGCGCTCTACCATTGAGAGTATGAGATGTTCATATCAGGGGCGTTTTCATAGGCATTTGCGACAGACCGGAAAGAGACAGGTCATTCCCTATTGGTTGTTATATTAACAGCCAATCATAGCAAAGAGTGCACAAGCCAAGCTTGCAGCAACTGCACTAGCCTGTCAATAAAACAGTCTCGTCTAGACTCATTGTTGTACCATGTACTTCTGTGCCGGACTCCCTAGACTTTATAATGCGTTCGTCCGGTCACCGATAATACTGGTGAGATATGAAGTAGGGTTAGTAGTGACGTCTGAGATCCTTTGGATAAATGTGATTAAGAATCAGGTTAGATTCAATTCTATTCTGTTTGTACCATAACTGTTTCCAAAGCCACAAGTAGGTGACACATGAACTGTAGACATCAGATTTTCCTATTTATCACCAGGGACCTGTTTCAGTAGTTTCGTGACATGTCTAGATGGCGTCTGTGACACCATACGGACAGATCACAAGATTGCAATCGATGACACGCCGAGTTTCACTCACTTCTCAAAGGAATTAAGCAGTGACACTTTATCATGAGTAGGGGATACATATAACCTATAATCGTCCCAAATATGAAGAAGATTGGCCACTCCGATTCTCTGATATTTGCTAGTCTTTTTCCGCTGTTGCTTGCACTGTTGGTGCCGCTGTTGATGTATGTCTAGGCCTAATGTCACGAGACTACTGAAACAGGTCCCAGGTGACTAATGTGTTGCTACCAGAATATCCACCGACTTTAGAAATACATTAAACCCATTCTGCTATCTTGCTTGGTAATATATTGCGATTGTTTGCAACGGAGATGAAATCAACCATGTCGTTTTGAATGGTCCCATTTTAACTGAACGGCAGAAGCCAATAGCTGAAGGAGACGCCAAAGAATATTACGAGACAACTTGGTTACTGATCCCGTAATGCATTGCCGTTCAAGGTTTTCGTCCTGTTACTACGGCCCGAGGCCATAGGCGAGGGGAAGAAGTTACGTGACAAAAGACCGAGACCAGCAATCACTTTAGTGATGCCTGGAAGTACAACCAACAAAGGACCAAATCATTCCTTTATGCTTCATATTTCTATTTTACAAAATCATGTTCTTTATGTTATGAAATAGGACATAATAGATCAATAAACATAAAACTGCACAACATGTAGCAATAAAATGATACGAGTTTTAAGTGAGATATATAATGTCTTATCACATGACAAATCACCTATATTATTACAATCAGCTCATTCTTTAGCAGTGTACACTGACATTAGTACCTAGCCTCAGGCTCAAGATAATACCGCCGCTTATGGCATTCTAAAATAGTATTTACCGGACTAAGGAGGCAGGAACAATGGCTAGAGTTGTTCCAATGGTGAAAGATAGTCCTGGCCAGAAGTTCAGAGTTAAAGGGTAGATGATGTTGAAGAGAGTACTGCCCATCATGCCACTTAGAATCTGCACCGCCCCCATGACTGCAAACAACCTTCCTGTATAGGAATCAAAGAAAAAGGCTAATTTAATGCACAATGAGATTACTGCTGTAACCTCCTTTATATTTCTCGAAATATGTTACATCTTATCATGAAACCATTAACCCTATCGATACGCTTGCTTTTGAATAATGCACGCCATGAAAAACGCGAATCTAGTATCATTTCACCCATCGTAGTACGCTGGCGCATTTTGAGTTATTGTGACATCATTTTAAAGACATTTCTAGTCTTATATCGACATTACTATGGTGGCATTTACCATAATACCTCAATGAAGTGATTATTACATAGTTTTACACAGGTTTGGAAAATATCATCAAAATATTCTCATCATTTCATTAACAAATAGCTATTACTGAAATTTCGTCTCAAGGCATCAAACGTACTAGCCCTGGGAATACCTCGAGGCATCATGGCGCACTACACCTGGGAATGCCCCCAGGTGTCATGGCGTAGCGAATAGTTAACTAATAACAAGCAAAACGCTATGCTAGTAAGGCAGAGAAACAGCCATATCGTTTTCAAAGGGAGTTTCTCATGTTTGCTCTGATATTCAGCCAGTTTCAGAGAATGCGAGAGAGAGAGAGAGAGAGAGAGAGAGAGAGAGAGAGAGAGAGAGCCCATTATGAGGGTTCATGGACGCCTTGAGCCCGGGACGATTTGAGCCCTGGACGCCTTGAGCCTTTCTGTGGACGCCTTGAGCCTACCCTGTGGACGCCTTGAGCCTACCCCATATTGGTGTCCTTGAGCCTCTAGATGTAAAACACTTTGAAAAATGCACTGATACTGGTTTATAGTCATATATACTCCACCCTAACCCTTACCCAACCCTTTTCTAACCCTAACCCGCTAATCAGAACTAAAATAGGGTAGGCTCAAGGCGTCCAAGGGGTAGGCTCAAGGCGTCCACGTTTTCGCGCTGACAGGAGCCTCAAACGGTAAAAGGCTCAAGGCGTCCAATTCCCATTATGAGCCTCATCCTCACCCTCAGAGACATCCTCATGAATAGACACATCATCAACTTCAGACTCACCCTCAACCTCAACTTCAGACCCATTCTCACGACTTTGTTAATTAACGTCCAGTCAACCATTACAAATCCTTTCTAGACATTCTCACCGTTATTTTACAACACAAGGGTAGTGATTGGATCTATGTGATGAACTTTAGTAGAAATCTAACCCATACACATTTACCGAGGTGAGAGTTATTTTACTTCCCACATCACATAGACATGGCGTGAGAGGGATTGGCCTTTGATATACCAGTAAATCTACCACTGCTGGGGATGAAGGAGAAAAGTGGTTGCAATGGGACCTGAACCCACAAAGTACCACAATATTGGGATACACATACTCACCCTCAGACACACCCTCACCCTCACCCTCAGAAACACCCTCACCCTCAGACACAACCTCGCCCTCAGACACACCCTCACCCTCAGACACGCCCTCACCCTCAGACACACCCTCACCCTCAGACACACCCTCATGCTCACCCTCAGACACACCCTCACCCTCAAACACGCCCTCACCCTCAGACACAACCTCACCCTCAGACACACCCTCACCCTCAGACACGCCCTCACCCTCAGACACGCCCTCACCCTCAGACACGCTCTCACCCTCATACACACCCTCACCCTCAGACACACCCTCATACTCACCCTCAGATACACCCTCACCCTCAGACACGCTCTCACCTTCATACACATACTCAACCTTAGACACACCCTCATCCTCAAACACACCCTCACCCTCACCCTCAGACACACCCTCACCCTCACCCTCAGACACACCCTCACCCTCAGACACACCCTCACCCTCAGACACGCCCTCACCCTCAGACACACCCTCACCCTCAGACACACCCTCATACTCACCCTCAGACACACCCTCACCCTCAGACACGCCCTCACCCTCAGACACACCCTCACCCTCAGACACACCCTCACCCTCAGACACGCCCTCACCCTCAGACACACCCTCACCCTCAGACACGCTCTCACCCTCATACACACCCTCACCCTCAGACACACCCTCATACTCACCCTCAGATACACCCTCACCCTCAGACACGCTCTCACCTTCATACACATACTCAACCTTAGACAAACCCTCATCCTCAAACACACCCTCACCCTCACCCTCAGACACACCCTCACCCTCAGACACGCCCTCACCCTCAGACACATCTCAACTTGACACACTCCATCATCTTAGGGATAAGGTTTCTCCCTCAAAAAGATCTAGAGCTAGTTGTTCCAACTAGTGGAAAGCATCTTCCAGATCTACTGAGTGAACAATTTCTTGCAAAATCTGGATGAATATTTATGAGAAATTATGTTGGTAATCCCTACCTAGCTCATCATGCGGTGCTAACTTGACCAGTAGAGACCTTATGACGGAGGTCGCTAAGTGGAAACTGCCTATGAATGGCACTGAAATAAAAAGATAAAGCAGTGGCAGATTGAAATAAGCCAAAATTTCCCACTGAAAATTTACTTGCATTACTAGTTAACAACGATGTTTAAGAAATGGGCAAGTAAGCTACTCCAAATGTTTTACTGAGATCTTCTCATGATGCCTTGAAATTGTATGGGTAGCTGTTCCAGCAAACATGCAAAAAATACAAATATTGCTTAAAATTCCTCCCATCTATTATCCATCTAATGCAAAGCATCCATAATAAACCTATAGGAACTTAGTATGGACATACCCGGTGTATACAGATGCACCAGGTTGCGATAAAGCGAGCATACGGCGAAATAGTACATACAAAAACATACTGATTATCTAAAGCAAACTAACATCGGCATGCCACCGGTCAGATAAAAGTGGATAATAAATACCATATAGACTGGTTTTATACTCATGGGAATTGACCGTATACATGCAATATCCCCCAAGCGCTCGGATATTATTACGTATCAACACCCTCAGAGCATACGGCTGCTTGTATAGATCTGAAATTGGTTTCAGATACAAGTGGCCGTATGATACGAGGAGTTAATGGGTAGCAATATCTGAAGAGCATATGGTCATGTCTATCTGAAACCAATCTCCATGTATTCATTATCCACCTTTATCCGACTGGTGGCATGCCGATGTTAATTCGTTTGAGTTACACACTTTTTTTCTGGACACATTATTTTTCCGTATGCTTGCCTTTTCGTAAGCTGGCACAGATGAAATATCTGTATATGCTGAATATGTCCAGACATACTCAGCATATACCTATACATTTACTAAGGCACTTTGCATTAGGTGAGTAATAAGAAAAAACGTGGTTACTGTGCCTTAGGGAATGGCCGTTCGAGGTCTTTTGATGGCATAAATATGTCCCGACGCCGCAGCTTGAAGGACGTACTTGGGACATTAAAAGGCGTGAATGGCATCCCTACACGCTCAGTCACTACGTTTTCTTATTTTTCCATATCTAAAGATCAAGAAAAGCAAGCATGTTATATACTTATTGTACAGTGCACCTGAATATTCACTATAGGCTCAGTGCGCCTGAACATTATTCATACTGCACCCCTAGTAGCGGGTAGTATTTTATAGATATGCGGCCATAGGTATGTAATAATAAACAATAATATTCTCCTCTGATAAGTAAAAATTGATTATTGGTCTGATATTCTTACTGACAAATACCATCCACGAGCGGGTACATATGCTCATCCAGAGCTCTGCCATGCACCCCGAGATTATACCCATGAAGAGCAGGGTAGTGTCCTGAAGGCGCAGTTTAGCCTGTAGACGTGGGACGATGATCGTTACACAGAAGCTTGTCAGAAACTTGTTTAGAGCAATCAGTACTCCATATGTACTCTGTTTCCATCCAAGTGGATATCTTTTCAAGAACAGGAATCCGACCGTGTGCATGGCTGCAACATCACAAGGTCATACATGTTCACCCTCTTAGTCTGACCAAAGATTTATCATGAAATTAAGTAGACAGTTGATACGTTAATCATTTGTGTCAGATGGTAAAACCAATAGTAACAGTCATTACCCTAACCCCGGATGAAAGTAGAGAAGCAGTAGCTGGGAGTATAAAATTTTATTTAATTTTATGTAGTAAAATGCAGTAAAATATTTATGGCGACCTTACTGGACGGCATATTAAAATGTAATGTGAATATGAAGGTAAGTAAAAGTAGATAAATGATAATTGACAGTATGATGTATGTCAATTATAAAAATATGAAAGTAAGATATACAATAGAGTTGTATAGACAATACATACGTAATTGTATAATATAATAAAAATGGCCTACGTGAGTAGGTGAAGAGAGAGAGGTTGTGGGTGGGTGGGACGAAAATGGTACTGTAGTACGTGCGTACTGCAGGGCGGGTGAAGGAGAAGTGAGACCGGGGTCTGGACCGGGCTGTACCACGTGACTGCGTAGTATGAGTGAAAGCCGCGAGGGGGCAGGAGGGGCGCCCGTGAGGCGCGGTAGAGGGGGACACCGGGGGGAGCAATGACTACCCCTGAGCAAAGCCCATGAGTAACCCATTACCCTAACCCCGGATGAAAGTAGAGAAGCAGTAGCTGGGAGTATAAAATTTTATTTAATTTTATGTAGTAAAATGCAGTAAAATATTTATGGCGACCTTACTGGACGGCATATTAAAATGTAATGTGAATATGAAGGTAAGTAAAAGTAGATAAATGATAATTGACAGTATGATGTATGTCAATTATAAAAATATGAAAGTAAGATATACAATAGAGTTGTATAGACAATACATACGTAATTGTATAATATAATAAAAATGCCAAGAGGCCAGTAAAAGGTGAGGGGGGGTGGGAGAAAATTATGAAAGTTTGTTTAGGGACCGGATGAGAGCAAGGTTAACGGCCTTGGCATCAGTGTCCTTGATGTAATCTCGGTGAGAATTAGACCTCCAGCCGCCATAGCGCTGGATGGACAGCTCTGGCATACCCGCCTGGTATGCCTGAGTGGCGGCAGCCTTCCGGAGGCTGTGGAGGGTGTAGTCGGTAGGCTGATTAGCGGTGAGTAGCAGCGCTTTCCACTCCTTGCTCAGAGTTCTGGTCGTTATTACCTGCCCGTCTGCCAGGAGTAAGAACGGGTCCTCGGGGTTGGCCGTGGGGGCGGCCGCGATCATCTTCCTGACCGCCCGCACCGGACACGAGGACGGGTCGGAGGACGCCTGCAGGGTGACTGTCTTTTCCTCCCCCACCATCTGCATGTTCTTGGCCGCCTTGACGCGTATCGAGACCTGTCTGGGCGTGACCACGACGTCTCGGCGTGACAGGTGTCGCGTCGGATCGAACTTGGTCGCAGATGGAGGGGCGACCTCGCTTTGTCGCAGCGCCGCGTAAAATATCACCAGGATAGCGGCCCGCAGAATGATGTGTAGAGGTGATTCGTCGAGGGCCTCGAGGGCAGCCCTGAGGACGTCCATCGGCACCGCCGGCTTGACGTTCGGTTGGTATGTTTTGTTGCGTCTCATGGCCTCGAGTGCACGTCTCACCCTGAAATCCTCCGTCGGCGCGACGTCGCCCCCCGTCAGCCGTAGGTGCGACCGCACGTGTGATAGCTGGTTCGCGACCGTCGCCGGCGAGGGGGCGTGGTCCGCGACGTATTCGAGGAACGCCGTGGTAAAGCTGACGGTAGGTTTCTGGGGGTCGGCGCCCATCCGGCGGCAGAATGCGAGGTAGGTCGCGACGGCGGAGCGCTGGTTCGCGACCGTTCCGGGGGCACACGCCTCGCATTGCCGAGCAGATGCCCTCGTCTGGAGCGATCGTAGCGCCGGATCTGCAGGTGAGACGTAACACAGGGTTGAACGAAACATGAGTACATGGCATGACCTCGACTAGGGAGTGGAATTTTATGTACCTAGAGGCCGTATCAAAGTCCCTCGAGGTTAGGTGTGCCCGGCTGAGCGCGTCGGCCACGGTATTGAGGGCACCCGGGACGTGTGTGTACACGAAGTCTACTTGTAGTCTAGCCTGCACCATCCAGGCTTGACGGGCACACTCGGCCAGGACGGGGTTCCGGGCGCGTCCCGACCGGAGTGCCTGGACGGTGCCCATATTATCGCAGTAGACTTCCACCCGGGTGCCGCGGTCACGGTCGGTTAAGAACGTGCACATCGCGTATACCGTGTTGAGGGCCTCGAGCTCCGCGATGCAGGTAACAGGGTCGTTCACTGGACAGACGCGGCCGGAGTACGAGTAGGTCCCGTCTGTACCCCCGACGCCGGACAAGCACGCGTCCACGATCAGGCACTTGGTCGGGGGGCCTCGGGGGATGAGGGCGTGGCCGTTCCAACCGTCGGCAAAGCGCAGGAACCATTCGAAGTCCTGCCGCATCTCGGAATTGATGTTAATGTAGTACCCGCCCATCCCCCGGAGGGCCTCGAGCAGTTTACTCACAAAGGGGCGCGCAGGCCGGATACACTTGGCTACATGTAACACGCGCCCCAGTATTGATTGCAGCTGGCGTTTCGTCAGCGACCGCTTCTGTGCGACCGCCCTGACATGCTCTCGGACCTCGTGTAGTTTGTCCTCGGGGACGGAGAGCGACATGTCCGTGGAATTGATCACGATGCCGAGCCACGTGACCACCTGGCTGGGGGGCTGAGCCTTTTCCCGGGCCTCGGGGAGGCCCAGCTCCTCGAAGAGGGCTCGTGCGAGGGCGAAGTCCGAGGCCGCCTTGTCCTCGTCGGGCGAGAGGATGATCAGGTCGTCCAGATACATGGCGGCCTCGACCCCTTTCTGGCTGAGGATCTTAACTATTGCTTCTGCCACACACTGCATGTGGTAGGAGGAGGCACGGGCACCAAAGGGCATCGCCGTATCACAGTAGAATGCCTCCCCCCACGCAAAACAGAGCAACGGCCAGTCAAGGGGGTCGCAGCGGAAGTTCTTGTACGCCCGGGATATATCGATGGTCGACATGAAACTCCCGGGCCCCGAGGCCACCAGGCGGCCGACGAAACCATCCACGGTCGGGAGGCCATGCTCCCGTTCCTCGCCGTAAACCGAGTTCTTGACGATATAGCCGTTGACGCTGTCTTCCTTGGGGTACGTCATATCGGTTATCACTCGGCGATCGGTAGTACCTCTCTTCTCACGTGTCATTAGAGGCGACACGTGACACCAGGGTAGGAAAGGGGGGGCCTCGAACGGCCCCATGAGGTTGCTGTACCCCTTCTCCTTCCTGATGAACTTATCCACCTGCTCCGGGTACCCTGTAGCACTGGGGTGGTTGGGTACCCCGCGGGTATCGCTTATCGGCCCGGCGTAACCCAGTGGGAAGCCGAACCTGATGAAATCGCTCAGTTCCTTGCTGCCGGGGATCCCGGAGAGATATCGGATCCAGACCGGGATGTTGAGGTCCGTGGGGATCTCGATACGGGCCCCGAGGGCGTTGGGTAGGCCCGTGCGCCTCACAATATCGTAGATGTGGGCGTGGTCCGGCGGCCCGTGTGCCGCGAACTGCGGCCAGTTGGTCCTCCTGTGTCCGGCGAACGCCTCGGGGTCGGTCCGGACTCCGGCGACAGGTATCCCGGTCTCACAGAACTTTCTGACGGCAGCGAAGTCGATGGGACTGAGTTCGCGGCCGTCCTCCCGGGGCAATTGCCGAGCCAATTGCTCCGCCTCCCCGCTAACACTACCACAGGCGGGAGTGTATTCCTCGGTGGGCGGGGCTGCACGCTCCGTGCTTCCCCCCACGTGCGCGGCACGCGCTGTTGTTGTCACGTGGGGGGTGACGTCATCACTCCTGCACTCTTTGATCGGGTCCCCCTCGCCGAGTGCACTCGTACCGAGGCCGAGGGGTGCGTCTCGCGCCACGCTCACTCGCGGGGCGCGTCCGGTCCGTTTTTTGAAGCCGTGCCGTGTTGTTTCTGCACTCCGAGTTCGGTGGGGCGGACCGTGTGTCCGGCGTGCGGCGTCCTTCGTGGGGCGGGTGCGGATGTTGGTGCAGCGTTGTCATAACCCGCACCATACACGAGTTTCCTGTTGCACGCGTGTATAGAGTGCGTGCACATCCGCCCCACCGAGTCGCAGAACGAACAAACATGAACCCATTTGATCTGCCCGTCCTGATGTCCGTTGCGTAGGCGACAACCTCGCTCCGAGTTGTACGCCCGGCAGGGGAGCTCTCGGGCTCTGTCCCTTCCTCCGTCTTGACCGTTAGGGGCGCTGGTGGCGGCCGTCATAGCTATGCGTACGCGTTCGTCTTGAATGCGCACGTGGTCCGACCAGTACACACGGCCGGCCTCTACCTGATCGAATATGTAGTTAGACCACCTCCTAACCGCGGGCCACGGCCGTGTCTGGGCGTCCACCGTTACCTGCGAGAGGTGCCTGTACATGTCTCGACGGTCGCCCTCGGGTATCGCCCGCTCGTCCTCCATCATCAGTAAGAATGCGCTCACATACTCCATGGGGGCCAGGCTTCCCCTAACCTCGAGCTTTTGGGACATGGTATACAGGCCCTCACGTTCCACATACATATACGGCTTAGAAATGAGTTTATGTACGGTCAAGTCAGATGAAAACCTACCGGCCGTGCGCTCATGCCGAATGCCCTCGCGGTCGATCTCTCGCTGGAGCAGTTCCTCGCTCAGGTAGCGTTCCCTGAGTTGTCTGGGTGCGGGCAGCCTCGACGTCTGGTCCTGGGCCCAGTCTCTTGTCCGGTCCTCGGCCGTAGAGCGTGCCTCTCGGACCGTCGGTTGTGTAGCCCTGGTCGGCGACCGTTGTCGTGCCATCGCCTGCATCGTCTGAAACATGCTATCCATCGTCCTTCCCATCTTTTCCATGTTGGACTCGAGCTTCGAGATCCTAGCCGTTTTTACCGTGCGCCCGCTGTCCGAGACCGACTCGATGTTCTCGTTGGACTCGGCCGTTTCCTGGAGAGTGGCCTCCGATTCCGCCGTGGATTCCGTCGGCTTCGATGTGCTGGGCACCGGGGTATTCCTCGTCGTAGGACCCATTTCTCCTTTCGCTGTACCGTATCGCGTGTATGGGGGTGCTAGCCTGTACTCGGGGAGTATGAGGCGAAGCACGTGGCCAAGAGACGAAAATGGTACTGTAGTACGTGCGTACTGCAGGGCGGGTGAAGGAGAAGTGAGACCGGGGTCTGGACCGGGCTGTACCACGTGACTGCGTAGTATGAGTGAAAGCCGCGAGGGGGCAGGAGGGGCGCCCGTGAGGCGCGGTAGAGGGGGACACCGGGGGGAGCAATGACTACCCCTGAGCAAAGCCCATGAGTAACCAATGCGTATTTTCAGAAGCGTACAACAGCTATTGTCTGTAATATCCTGGGACCCGTTTCATAATCCAGGATCGTACATGTAGACCCTTTTCTGTACGCCATAGAGACTCAGGAACGATGTGGGTCAACTTTATTCAACACTTATGGACGACCATATGGACGGCCAATACTGTCTTAGCCAACAGACTTAAATATTATTAGACGATAACCCTTGTACGAGGTACAGAAAAGGTTCTTCATGCACGATCTTAGATTATGAAACTTCCCCCTGGATCGTATAATCTAAAGCACCTAGCTAAAACATATGATTAAAGAAATATTGTACTCCTTTCAAAATCATGAATTATTCAATAGAGAACAAAATATAGTGTACATTCTTGGGGCAGTGGCCAATCGTCCTCGACAGTGAAATAAGGACTGAATAAGATAATAGATGATTTGACTACATGGAGCGTGGAAACACTTCTTTAAACAAACTGTCGCAATATGAAACAAAGTAATAGCTCTCTAAATACGTTTCAATAACGGTACCATCGTTTTGTAAATTTTTAGTTAGGAAAATTATTGAAAGTTTCCAATATCTAAATACTGTAGCCTGTTGCATAATTCATTTTATCCTACCCCTAATAAAAAACGCCATAGACTTAACATTGGCAAATTTTATGCGGCAGGCCATGACATAAAGTGTTTTTTATACCACTAGAGTAATAAAAATAATTGACCAGTCAGAGACCAGGATGTCAGCTTAGTGGCTTGCTCCGACAATAACAAGTACCTGGTGGCAATCGGATATCCGGCACTCATAAAAATTTAAGGTTGGTCGTTGAGTCGATATTTATATTTTAGTAATCCAAAAGCGCAGAGATGGGGTAGGATAAATACAGAACCGAACTCGAGTTAGCCTGACTAGTTTTTAAGCCACTCTGGTCAGGTCTGTTCCTCACTACACGACCTGCCCGTCGTGGCATAAAAACTACTCAGGGTAACTCTCGTTCAGTTCTATTTAATTATGTGGTATAGCAGTCTTTCTAGCACCACATCAATTGCACGGGCATGTATGAGCATGAGAATAACATATTTCTCTCACCGTTCATGGACACACTTGAGGAGAAAGTAATCAAGAATATAACTAGAATTCGCGCTCTGCCGTTACTTTCTCTCTCCTTGAAGAGAACTGAGCGTGCATCGACCAGGCAACCGCTGAACAAGGACAGCAGCGCTTTGCCTGATTCTGGTAAAGTCCGTTTTGGCGGTTCTGGTATGTAGAAAAGGATGTATATCAAACATAGCAGATAGATACACACAGACACTGAGAAGACAAACACATAACTTGTATTCTCCAGGACGATTCCACTCATAAATAATGATGACGCAAGAGAAAATGCTGCTAATCCCTCTGCGATAAAAACCCTCCTGGTCCGATCCTCTGGGGTGCAAGTCTCCCCTAAATAAGTGAAACATGCCATGAAGAGGGTGGTATTTCCTCCCGTTAATCCATTAAAGCCAGCAGCGAATAATAAATATCCAACGTAAGAGTCCGTGTAGAAGGCACTGGTTCCGTAGCAAAGCGTACATAAGATCTCTCCAAGGATAGGTAAGGCGATTGTCAAACGGCGACTCACGTGGTCACTCAGAGAACCATAGAGGAACACCAGGAGAATGGCGGGTATCTCAAACAGGTAACTGAGCCACAGAAACCAATGTGAGGTGTTTGTCTGTACGATGTCCTCCTGTAGGCGATAGCCAGGCCGGTGAATATTCTGACAAATATCTCTGTCATAATTCATCAGGCAGACCTGTGTAAAACCAAAGAATATCTTGTATTAGATGTCCTTGATAAAGTATGTAAGCAAAATTCGTGAAAGTTTTGACACCCCTCTACCACATCACCTCTCAATCGTGTAGGCAATAGGACAAAGAAGTGACGGGGCTTACGCAAATCTTCTGGAATTATTGACGATATTTACGAATATTTACGATATCATTGCTTACAATGACTCCAAGCTTAGCATATGCCTTCCTTCCCAATGGTCCCTCAAGAATCTTAACCCTTTAAGAACAGAGTGCCTATGATTGTGCAATGATATAGTAAATATTCGTAAGTATCGTAAATAATGCCCCAAGTCATCACCCAGTCTACCCGGGAGAGTGCTTCAAGGCATTATCCAGTCTTCACTCATTTTATTTTTATTTCACGTAAATATACAAAAAGACATTATCTACCCCGGGAAATGCTTCAAGGCATTATCCGGTCGACCCCTAGGAATGCCTCAAAGGTTTACCCACCCCGAATGGATTAAGTACATATTAACTTTTCACTTAATGATTCAATAATCAAAACATGAACTCTTAATGTTACCCGGATAATATATAAAGGCAATACAAACCTTCTCATAAACAACTGCCTTTGTGGCAGGCCATTGCAGGCCATAGGCCAGTAGAGAGATAACTAGGACGGGTTCTACAGTCATTCTTCTGCTACTGTATGCAGCCCTATCATCAACTTCACCGCCATTTTTGTTGTCTTCATAGCGACCCATAGACTGGCCGTGACGATCGGCCTTCACTCTCACAAAAGACCTGTTGCGATAAAATCATGAATATTCACCTTGAAGAGACCTCAAACTGATAGCTCTATTATCATATACCTTTATGTGCGAATGTCTCACTCATACTGATCAGAAGTACGAACTCCGTTAGTCACAGAGAGACGAAATAATATTTATACGTGCCTCCGTACCACGTGACCACTGTCTTTCTTGAAAAAGTGAGTTGTAAAACTGCATTTTTAATGATTTCTAGGTGTAACATATTAAGGAGACATAGGGAGTGTACCAAATTCCATCTTTTATGTATATGAATATGGTAATGAGTAAATCAGTTTAGCTATTCACAATTTGCATTTGGGGCTGAAACCAACAGACATCCTTGTTTTAAAGGTAAAGTAATTATTCAAAAGGGCAGCTGACAAGCTAGAAGTAATTAGCCTTATCAACACCGTAAGTGATAATGAGTGAAGGTCTCAGTCAGTAAAGTAAACCACTAGAATGAGACAATTATTCAAATGAAAATGCTCAATTGTATTTGCAGAGACTGAATCCAAACAGAGTAGACAGAAGGTGGTCAAACAGAAGCTTTCAGAATCCTAGGTTCAACTAAGAGTAAATGGTATGATCATCAGTGTTGAATAAGGGTGCAATTGAAATAAATTATAATTAAAAGATTTTGGAAATATTCAGTCTAGAGATCAATTTCTGTAACCCACTTGTATTCAGTCAATCTGCCCTATCTGCAACTTACCTGAGTCTAAGATCCAAACATATCACCCACCAGTAGGTCGGTTGCTCTAAATTATAGGCCCGTTTCCATTGGCCCATTTCCCGTCACCGATCTACAGTCAGGGACCCCCAACGGACTTTGGACACTGCTGACCCAAAATCGGTCAATGGAAACGACTCAGCTCATGAAATGACCCGTGACTTTTTCTGCTTAAATCATGCAATGTGGCACCCTCCCACCACTGAATGAAATCTTAGTCACCGAGAGAAATCTAATACCCTCAGCGATTTTCCTATACCAACGCACAGTCGGTGGCACCAAAGACAGACTCTCTCGGTAACTCATAAAATCCACACTGTTTCGTCGGCCAATGGAAACGGGCCTTATCATTTACGCAACAATATATAGAGCGTGTAAGCATGCTCCAATTTTGTTTTTAAATCATTCACAAAAGGTAGTACCACATATACATACGCATGCATCATAATTAGTGTACATGTGTGAAGAGTACCCTTCACAGTTTCTAACAATTATCTGTAAATTCTATATTTATTCGCCATTGAATAATAATAGGAATTCTTTTTAGTAGGAAAACAAAATTTGGATTGTCCAGGGTGTGAACCTTTCTGATAACCAATGTTTTAACGATGCAACCCCACCTGCACCTTGGACAGTACACATAGAAGAAACATTCAAAACATGGCTTGCATCATGAACGGTCCTTCTAAAGGATTTAGGGCGGGAGAAGGAAGATAAAGTGGAGAGGTTTATTTTGTGTTCGTGCAGGACGATAATAGTGGCAATCTCATTTATTTCTTAAAGGTTTCCAAAATATAATCGTGAGAATTGAGCACAGCAACTTAGAATTATAAACACTTTAAAAAAGAGTGAGGAAATTAGTTATTCTCTGTGAGACAGTTCCTAGATTTCTGAATCCAAATTTCGCTGTATGTTTTGGGGGTATTTTTCCCAAGAAGTTTTATTTAAAACCAGCCATACCCGTTATTTTGTTCCGGCGTTATATCTTGACAAAAACAAGTCTTGCACTCACACCTACCGTCCATACTCTACGTGTAAAAGCTCAGAATTGGCATGTCACAGAGTAAGCAGTGCATGACCGACCGACAGCCTGACTAAACAATACACCACTAAGCGGCAGTGAACGGTAACCGGGCGGGATAAATGATGCACGATAAGCTTGAAGGGAATTGTGTTTGTGAGGGTGACTTTGCCAGAACTCACCAATGAAAGTGATCAACCAATGACTAAAGCGCATATATGATTCTATCGTACACATATGAAAGTATATCCCCATGCCTACCACCCACTTCTCGCCATGCAGTATTTATAACGTACTTCACCAGGTCACATTCCATCTATGTAGAGAGTAGGACGATCCTTAGGTAAAGTATTAACCCATCACCTCCATTGGGGGGTGGGGGGTGGGGGGTGGGGTGGGGGGTGGGGGATAGCTGTCTTGTGTAAAACATGTTGTATGAAGCTGGCGCCCGGGGTATGGCAGTGTGCAGTTTGATTACTAGGGGGTGGGGGGGGGGGGTGGTGTAAATCCAACATGGCTAGAATTTAGGGGGGGAAGCTCCAATGGAAATCTACCTCGAAATACAATCTGTTTTCACACTAAACGTATAGAACGTGTAATGTAGCGATCAGCACATGAATCTTGTCATGTTGACAGCAATGGGCGCCCACAGGTTTTGGCAGGGCTCCTTATACTAATCCTTATACTTATACTTATACTCTATATTTTGATCAACACAGAACCAGTAAACCACACCTGTACTGTGGATGAGAGACGTCAAAATGACTTTATTTAACCACTTATAAGGACTGTAAATTGTGTAATCACTGTGGGCCTTTATTTATCCAGGTCCCTAAACTTGTTATATATATAGAAGGTAAAACTCCGAAGTAAATCCCCTATGTTGGGAGACTCACTCATACCAGCTAACCGCTGAAAATAAAGAATTTAAAAAAAAGAAAGAAATAGTCGGTCCTTCTCTCGAGAGTATAACTTATTACAACAGGCATATGATTTTACTAGAGCATAACCCTTTCAAAAGAAGAAAGAGACAATATCCATACAGCGGTTTGCTAGAACACATTCTCCCTTCATGTACAGTACCGCAGTGTATGATATGCCGACATCATTGCCTAAAGAAGTCAGATAAAATCAGACGAAACGTTGCAACCATTCCTACAATACCGCCCCTATCTCGATGTATGATTATCCCCAATAAATAATTTCAGTAAAAAATCAGCTTGTCTAGTATTCTGTGGATCTTTCAACAAATTGTATTATATGGTGTGATTTGTTTAAATCACATTTTTTTAATCTTGCCACTGGTATTTTCCCCCAAAGACTTTAAATAACATTGGGAAGTTGTGCTCAATGCCCATGGTCTATTATCATAAAACTGAATGATTTTTAATCTTATCCACCGTGCGCCATGAATGGAGTTTGGCATAGTGATTTCACGAGGTGAAGCCAAAGCTCCATGAGTGGCACATGGAGGTCAAGATTAAAACAAATCTGGTTTTGATTTTATCCCACCATTTTGCGTCGATTTCGTATGCATGCCAACATTCTATTTGCTACTTGTTGTTGACAGAAGAGTCATGGTTCATACACTGATACTCTGGAGCAAATGTTTTGTCTCTGCAGCGTCATCAGTTTTATATCATTGATATTGCTGTCAATCCTCTATTTCGACGTGGCTAAACGCATCAACAAACTGTGTTGGTAAGGATCAGTAAACGGGTCACAACATTATTGCAGATATTACGTTTAAATCACTTTGTCAAAACTCGATACACTGATCTTTGTGGACTATTCGTATTGACATTAATATCAACTACCAGCGATACCCGAGAAAAGCAAAATTTCACCCTCTCGTAATTGTGCCCCGAAGCCTTACGCTGTCAGGTCGTCCATAGTTTGTCATTTGGCGAGTGTAAACAAGTATCAAAATATGGAATGACACGATTATAACTTGATTTGCTTTAGATCTAGTGTATACATGTACATATTTTTAACATCAAAATGACATTTGAGATGAGACAGGTTGCATAAATCACTCATATAATATTCTGTATCATGCTATGAAATATCTGCATGGATGCTTAGGAATGCAACCGGACATTCTTTCTCACGTTCTGGTCGATGGTTGGTCAATTCTTTGGTCACGTGATGACAATTCCTTATGCCACTAGTGGCATACAAGACTCTTTATGTTAGGGCTATGGGATTTTATATCAGGGGTAGGATAAAGTGGGAAATTTGATCTGGGTTTTAATCTGTGAATGAATTCGAACTCACAGACTCTGCAAATACTTGGCCTGGGGGTCGTTGCTCCTACAAATGTGGGAAAAGCGTTGCTCCGTAATATTGGATCGTGTCGTGTAGTATCGTTATCTTTATCTTGTATCGTTACGTTTTACAACACCACATTTTCAGGGCAAGAGACGAAAGATTCATTAGATTTTTAATAGGATGTAGATGACGACATGATTATGATGCGATCCGCAGAAAATGTGGAGCAACGCTTCAGACCTCGGATCGCTATTCTGCGATCCGCAAAACGTGGAGCAACGCCCCCTGACGCCATTAGGCGGAGGGGCATATTTTTGAGTCTATGAGTTAGTATTCATTCACAGATTAAATGCGTGGTCTATTTTCCCTTTATTATACACCTTGAAAAACATTTCAAATTCATAATAGTATTTTAGTAAGAGGATGAAGGAAGTATGAATCTTCTCTTTTATCTCACCCCTGGGATAAATGTCCATAGGCTTAAAATTGGGAACTCCTTCTCCATGCCCCTACAAGTATTGCAGTCCGTTCTCCACGGTTTATATCCTGTGTGTTTTCCATTCTGTTAGTATGTACAGGGGTGAGATGAATACAGAAAGCAATTCGTTTTGGTCAATAAGTCATTCTCCAACTCATTTGAATGCTATGTGCTATTCACTCGGATGACGCCTCGTTCATATCACTCCCCATCAAACTTGTGAAGAACGACAACTTTGACCAAAAGTTGTTGGTTTCTTCTTTAGTATTTAAGGTGTTAAAATTAATGAAATTTGATTCACAGCAATACAGACACATGGTCTCCATATTCCGGCGCAAGACAACAACTCTGGTGGAGGATTAGCTTTTATACTATTACTCGACTGAAACGAAATTGAAATAAAGAAACACAAATTTTTTCATATAATTTATTGTGTTTATGTGGTAGTTCCATATGGTAAAAGCGATGCGTAGATGATCAACGGGTACCAAAGTATGCAGCACCAGGGGTAGTCGCAGATGTACTGAAAAGATATACACAACTGCAATGAAAATCGGTCTATTAAGAATCAATTGATATATAATCATAAAGGTAAATTTTGAGAGGTTTTTCAAATATCTTTTATTAAATATAAATTTACAATTTTTGTTTAAAAATTTTAGAAATGAAAATAAAAATGCTTTAAGTTTCTAACCTCGAAGGTGTGGTTTCCATGGCTTCTCACTGATGACCGTCAATCGTGTCGTTTTGAGATTGATTGCGTATTGATTTTGTTGTGACTGCAGCGTTAATGGCAGAATTCAATGTTTCATTTCCAACTTTAGTAATTTGGCAGAGGGGAAGTCAATGTGGGAATGGTGCAGATATCCATGGTCACATCAGAAGCGAGCAGATGTGATGCCAACTGATGCTTTTCGGCTACAGATGGCAAATGAGACACAAGAATATGTCGATGTGGAGCATACTGCGATCCATGCTGCGAGTCATGCTGCGAGTCATGCTGCGGAACATGCGGTTGGGTATTGTCAGGGTTATCCTGACCATTGTTAGCGTCATCACGGCCCACCACTCTAAATTCGGGACGTTAGGGCCCACTCATTAGGATGTTAGGGCCCACTAACATATCATACATATCATACATGCCAAATCATTACTTACATTTCCTGAAATTTGCGAAACCCGTCTCATTTCCGTTTTTTAGTGCTAACAAGCTAACAAACAATAAACAATTTTGCAAAATTAGGTGGGCCCTAACGTCCATTAATGCTATTTCTCGCTCCTGCCGGCATTGCGGTGCGGGCGAGGCATGACTGAGGCTTTCACACCCCCGGTGTAGGCTGGGCCCTTACGTCCCGACTTTCGGGTGGTGGGCCCTAACGTCCTACAATCATCACAATCATTAGTAGTAAAGGAGGAGTAGGTGTTGGTGTTGGTGAAAAAAAGAAGTTTAGATTGTGCAACACGGAAGTATGCTACCCACGATCAGAGAAAAACCTGGCAGGTGGGACTATCTGCCTTAAGCTCATTAACTGTGTGAATAATGCACACTATAAATCACGGGGAACCTATTGTTTGATTGCATGCTGTGAAAAAATCACCCATTGGGATAGGATGGGAACTAGTGACCATGAATCTCAGCATGCATTGTACTCTGGCTATCACACCCTCAGCTGCCAAAATTGCTGTGCCCACATTGCATCAATCAGCATGTCTTTGACATCGTCACAACACATACAGTTGGACGACAAGGAAACGATCGTGCCTGACAGAAAAGCTGTTGATTCTTTTATTGAGTGCCTGGCCGAACTGAAAATAAAATGATAAAGAGATTTGTTTTATGTTGCCATATTTTTAACAGAATGAGGAAAGAAAGAGGAATATAAATCTTACAGCATGTCCTCCTCAACCTCATGCACAACTGGTACGGAATTGTTGTGGCCCATGGATGTGATAAATTATGTTGCAGCCTTTGGTCTTGATTTCGGTCGGCACCAGGATAACTCATGATAGATCACCACGTCGATTCTCTCTCATATAGATCCTGAGAGCTAATTTTTATTTCATTGTTTTATTTGTTTCACAAAAAAGCCAGACATGTTTATAAGTAATCTTTGACGAGATTTGCCAAGTGGTTTAGTCATTGCCATGAAGATATATGAGCTTATTATACAAAAACCCATGAAGATCCACTGGATGGTCACGGTAATATGTTTCATATTCTTTGATATCCTCTCACCAGATTATATATATCGAAATTGCATTTTTTTCATGCAGAATTGGTTTTGATTGTTCTTGTCTTAGTACGTACTCTTACTGTAAGTACATGTGACTTGCTAACGATGAGGAGAGTCGGGGTGAGCATGTAAAGCCCCGCTTCACTGATTCTCCATGGCCGTGGTGGAGAGGAAGTGCCTCAGGGCAAAATGACATGACATGATCTGGGCAGATGTAGACAGCCGCCATAATTCTGTCATGGCCCGAAGGCATGATGAGAAGTGTCTTAGTGCAGGCCAAAAACAAATCACAGTTAGACCCGGCGTCCACCTACTACGATATGTCTCCGATATGGTCTACGATACACCTCCCGATAAAAAGTCAAAATCGCGTCGGAAGGTCACCTAATATCGGGGCAGTTGACCACGTTTCTGCGATTAGACACCGATAAAAATCCCATACAATTCGTGGTGGATTGGCATGTCTAGACATATGTCTACGATTTTGAACCTTCGCGATATGTCTTCTATATTTGCTTTTTGTATTAGTACCATATCGGTTGGTATACATTTCTATTGTAGTAGCTGGACGCCAGGCCTTAGGGTGTGAATGGACAATACAGTGTAATTTATTCACACACTCAGCTGGCATCGTAGGGAAAACATATCCGAGATTGCGGATGTCCTTCTGTTTAATTCCCATAGGAAATTCTAATTCTCCCTTAACTTCTTTGAATCACTTTTAAACTTTGATCACTTCACACAGAGAATCCCCCAGCACTATCAAATCAAATATATTCGAATTTTGTTAATTCAAACACCTTAGTTAACACTAAAGATTCATACTTTCTCCATCCTCTTGCGACACTACTCGTAATAATTTACCTATTATCACAATTAAAGTCCAATTTGGGCGCGCAGAGGTGTTCCATTCATGCTTATACAGCCCTACGACGTCTCTACTCTGCCTGTCCTGTCAATCATAAGTTTTGCCCCCCACCCCAAAAAAATTCAGCTTTAAAGAATTTCGAAAAGGTCAATGGTCGAAAATCACGAAATAGCAGCAAACGACAAAAAATTCAAATCTGAGAGGATCATTAATTCCTTTTGCAAATATCATCTCTACACTAACTGCCATAACTAGTTTTAGCACAGGGCTAATATGAGCCAAAAAAAACGTCACGTTACGACCCCCCCCCTTAGATTGGGTAATATTGGTTGTTATGGAAACGTATTGTTGTCCCTTATTTTGTTCTACAGTTTGACAATATGTATAAATAGAAATATAACAATAAAATATATTCATATAATTTTTTGCTTTCCCTAATTGACATCCCTGGCATTATATTTACCGGAGGTCGTAACGTGACGGGGGTCGTAACGTGACGGGGTCGTAACGTGACGGGGTCGTCACGTGACGGGGTCGTAACGTGACGACAAAATATGTCAGGGCGGATAACTCTTTTTCTAGTAAAGATAGAAACTTTATTCTTTCGTCATATTTTAGGTATACAGCTACCCTTTCATATTAGGAAACGTCCTTACTGTGGACGAAACGGTTCCTGTTCGAGGTCAGTCTTCAATTTCATACTGCCTGACACCATAGGCGGAAGGCAGTATGAAATCGAAGACTGACCGAGAACGAGAAGCGTTTCGTCCATAGTGAGGACGTTTGCTTATTATTATATACCTTAAATTGATGAAAAAACGACATATTGATGACTTATTAAATCACTCTCACAGCGGGCACGAACATTATTATTACTGCACCCTTAGCAGCGGGCAGTATTTCATAGACATTTGCATACAGGTATATAATAATAAAAGAACCGTCACTAATATTAAAGGGAACTTAAGTTATTAAAGGTTTAAATGGTGTTGTAACGTGACTGCCTAAACTACACCAAAATAGCACAAATTGAGATCAGTATGAAGAAAGGCATGTAGGCCTATACTTTTATGTTGGGAAGATGCATATATGTTAGTTATTATTAATTGCAAAAACTATTTGATTCTGCCCCTTTTTTATTCTTAATCAATTTGTGATTTTATGATAGTGTCGTAACGTGACTCCCTCATGTTTTCAGGCATAATTTGTCTAAATATCAGAGTTAAGTATTATTTTAAGGATACATCCCTCTGCCTTCGGCATCGGGATGTATCTGATCAATAATTTTACCGCATTATTTTGACGTACGAAGACAGTAAACCAGTTTCCATATAAATACTATAGTTCTGATAAGTATGCTTCTTCTCAAACTAGGCTGTTGTGTACTTGTGTCAGTAATATGAGAAAACGTGGTTACTGAGCCCGTACGGGTGGCCGTTCAAGGTCATTTGATGAAAAAATACAGCCCGATGCCATAGGCGAGAGGGCCATATTTTTTTTCATCAAAGGACTGAGAACGGACACCGTATAGATTCAGTCACTACGTTTTCTTATTACTATATACCTCCTACTCGTTTAACCGCCGTTTTATTGACTGTACAAAGCCAATGTCATTCACTACGGCCCACTGTCACAGTGGGTGCGAACATCATTTATACTACACCTCTAGCAGCGGGCAGTATTTCATACATGCTCGGCCATAGGTGTATAATAATATATCTGTTTGACACCAAGTTAAAAATCACAAATATTACAAGCAAAGAACAATTACACACAGGACAAAACAAATAGTGCCACGCCACACAATAATCAGGCGTGGGCATGGGGGATATACCCAGCTGGCAGAGAGGGACAACGGTATAAACTAGGAGCAAATAGAATGTACATCATTGATGAAGGAGCGTGCAATTATACATGAATAACAATTAACAGGTTTGGGTTACATTCAGTCTATGGATAGCTTTCTATAACATAATGGAACCTAGTCAACCTGCTATTTCTGCAACCACCTGAGTATAGGATCCAAAATATCAAGGTCAAGCACCAATGGGTCAATGGGGTATTTCGGTCTCTAGTGATTAGTCATGGTCAGCTGAGCATGCTTCTAAGACCCTGAGACACTGGCACCCTGCTCCTTTCACATTATCACAGTGGATAGCACACAGATAGTGAAGGTATAGTTTTCTGGCAGCAGCTGAAAGTGTATATGTGTGACCACTCTAACCTTTAGGTATCTAGATGATGTATTTAGCGCGTGCAAGCACGCTCTAACTAGGAGCAAATGTTACTTCCATTCATAATGGAAGAGCGCGGTATACCTAAATCATTTCATCAAATAAAAGTAAGAATGTTTCAATAAACCCAGAGAATGGATTTAATAGTTTTTTCCAAAGTATCACCATATATCACATGTGTCAACAGATGACAACTGATTACTTAATGAAAATAGAAGTATCCTAATGTTTCATAATCAAGTCATAAATACATTGGCATATTTCTTTTGAGGTGTTTGTCGTATGTTGACTAACTTTTTATTTCGACTTGTGCCTGGTCTAGCATACCACACATCCCATTCAACTCGTCATGGTTGTGACTGAATTTTTCATTGAAGGTCTTGGTCAACTGCCCAATCACTCAAGACCAAAATACCTGATTGACCTACTGGTGCTTGATATATTTGAATTGTAGACACAGGCAGATGCTGAATGTAGACCTTTCAATTGTTATTCATTTATAATTGCACACCCATTCATCAATGATGAACATACTATTTGCTCCTAGTTTGTACACTTATCGCACTCAAAATACCATAATTGTCCTTTCTCTGTGATCTTGAACCATTTATAGAATCCTGGTTTTCATATTGAGTATTTTATACATTGAAAATATGTGATTTCTGTTGATTTCCTAGACTGCAACGCACACACAATCACAAGGTCACTCAGCCAAGAAAGTTCTATTAAAAGGAACCAAGTCAGTAGTAGGGCAGGGGGTATGGTAAGGCTTGATACTGGACCCCTGCTCATCCGACCAGGTCTTTATAGTTGGTGCATGGATAGTGAAGGGTTAGATTCTTTGCAGTAAGCTGAAAGCCTGTGTGAGCATTCTAACCCTTCTAGATGACGTATATGAGCGCGATTTCCCGCGCTCAATAAACACGGTCCCTGAATAATGTTTGGGGAATTTCCAAACAAAATGGTCCTGTCTTAGTTTTCATGACCACAAATAACATCATTATGACCTTTATTTTACTTTATGCCCTTTTCTATGTTTGTAAATATTTCATATTGCGCACAGTTGCATGTCACATGATACTGGAAAGAACGATTTGTACCAATCTAATATCAGCTCGGTACACATTGAAACCAGTCCCCGGACTGAGTGTTAACCGAGTATAAATAAATGTTTAAAATAAACCCCAAAAAAACCACCTACATCTGTCCCAGTTTAGAAATTGTCTCTAGGCTCCCCTCCACATAGCATCTGCGCCTGTGTGGGGTGCAGCAGTGTACAAACAGAGACACATTCACCGTTAGACAAAGTCATGCTGTGATATTTACTATATTATGCTCAGGATGACTGTGCATACATACTTTCATACGAGTATACAGACAAAGTCTGACAATATTGCCTGCATATAAACAAATAGACCACAACATACCATACCAACGGTTATCATATCACTTCATATAAGGAATAGTATGTATGAAATCAGTACCCACCTGTTTTCTGCACTGTCTACACGTCCTTTGACACAGTAAAGTAGTGTGTGCACACAAGCAGGGTAGAATGGCAGCCGGTTTCCTGTCCCGACATGCACATCCCACGAGGAAAAAACAACAATACAGAGAGATCTTCTCAAGCGTTGGTCGTCGGTGTCACTGTCCGGATCAACACAGCGGTACAGTTCATGAAGGAGCGCAGAGGGCCGGTGCTGTTTGCATGTCAAAGTACACACGAGGCATCTCTCTTGTCCTACTTGCAGGCGCGCAGTTCAGCCCTGTCTTTACTGCTGAAACGCGATCGTCGCACACGTTTTTGGGGGGTCATCGACGCCCTATTGGCGGTACAGTAAAACCCCGCTTAAGGGAACACCCTCGGTTCCGAGCAAAGTGCCCCCATATGCGGAGTTGAAATAAACTAAATAAAGATTTCTGTTCAGAGCAAGGTACCCCCTTAATGTGGCTATTCCACCAACGCATCGCAGGCCGGGCTGGGCCAGGCCAGGCCGGGCCGGGTGCCTTGTGGTCACCTATTGGCGTTTGGGGCAATAGCCGGCCCAAACCTCCCGGTGGCGGCGATAATCTGCTTGGTGGAACAGCTCATGACAGCTTATAGGCCCCTAACGGCCAGCCCCTGCTGGCCGCCAGCCTCTCCCCGTGCCTCCAAAACCCCATGGCAGGGCAGTATTGGCTGACCTGTTGGTGGTCGCCGGCCGCTGGCCGGGGCCGATACCAGGGCCATAGCCCATTTTGGAGGTGTTCCACTAAAATATAGTGATAACGACAGAGGAGGCCGGGCGGGCAGCCGGGCTTTATGAGCGCAATGTCCCCCGCAAAGCCCTGCCAGATGAAAACTGATTCATTTGATTTTAAGCCCCGGCAGGCCGGCCGGCATGTCAAAAGCTACACCGAGAGTGATGCCGAGAGCACGCCGAGAGCTGTTCCCCGGGCGTGCGTTGACTGTGACACACAAGTCAACATTGAATGCCTGGCCCCCGTAAGCGGCAGGGACAGTTTTGCCATAGAGTGTGCCATACACATTCATAACATCAAGTCTTATCTTTATTTACCTTCATTGTTCGATTAACGGCAGTATTTCGCCGATATCTGACTTCCTCTGACCGTTTCTGTACAAACCCCAACATGCCAGCATACTGCTCCGCTCGATATGCGGCTTTTGCGGCTTCAGAGCGTCGTATTGCCGCTCGCCCCACAGCCTATTGGATCAATAGAGAATCACAGGCTTGCACGTTAGTGCCGCGAATGTCCACCAGACGTCAGCAGCAAATATGCAACGTGCGTATCGCCGCGCCGGGTCCGGCCGGCTCTATGGGTGCTCGCCGGGCGCCTTGTGTATGCCTGTTGGTCGCATCTGGGTGGCTTTGGTGGAACAGCTCAGAGAATTTAGGGGTTTAGGGGCAGCCGGGTGGCCGGCCCCGGAGGCAAACGTCGGCTGGAGGGCAAAAACCCGCCTGCTGAGGGCCTTCTTGGTGGAATAGCTACATAAGTGGGGTGTCCCCTTAAAAGCAAGGTGTCCCAGAAGCGGGTTTTTACTGTATTTTATCACCCCAACTGATACTAGTCCATCGCATTTAACCCTTTAAAGACGGAGGTCTGTTGGAGAGCCCTGTTGGTCGGGGCGGGTACTTTGGATTGGCATAACTCCAGGGGACGGGTCAAATTTTGTCTAAACCCATATTCCATTATTTGATCATGTGATATGGCACATCATTCTGATTTATATTATTTGGTTTACCAAATAATATCGAATACTATATCATAGGTATATTCTCTGAAAGTTTCAGATATATTGATCTATTATTTCTTCATAAAACAATGAATTGGTAAATATTACTAAATTTTATAAATAATGCCTCAAGGCATTATCCGGTCTCCGCGGGGGAATGCCTCAAGGCATTATCCGGTCTATGCTGGGGAATGCCTCAAGGCATTATCCGCCCTGAAAGGGTTAATCACTAAAAAAACAGGGTATCCCTCACTGATACGATTGAATCGTCGTCATGAGCGTCCGAAAATAAGGTACTATACACATAAACGGAGTTTTTGTATAAACATGATTTGATTATATATTGAACCTCATTCACACCAATGAGACAGTGGTTTGAATCTCCACACACACTCAGCCCTATGATAGTGACAAATATTCCCTGTTGTTTGTTGTTGCAGTCCATTGGTACAAGCTTGAATATCCACAGCCACCTTCTGCTGTGTTCGCAGTCTGCTATATCATACATGGGCCATGTTTTTCAGTCACAACAATCATTAACCACGTGCCGTCAGTGTCCTATATAGACGTGAGATCTATATATTCGCTGGACCATGTTAGGCTATCGGTGCCAACGATGGTCGTGACTGAAAAATAGGGCCCTGATTGATGAGTGAATACACTTAAACCACCGACACTTCTTAGTTTCTGTTCGGTTAGCTCCTATGCAATATCTTACAGAAGTTCAATAGAAAATACACCATAGTGCGACTTGTAGATAAGCGGCTAGTTAAACTATCTTCGTGGAGTTCCAGTCTCCCACAATGTAGGTCGGCCTAAAGTGGTAAATATTGTATCATAGAAAGACTGCACCGGTCTATAAACAGTTCTCTGGGCCAACTCTATAAAAACCAACCGCTTAAAAATAATTTGTCATTGTATTGATACTATCAAGAAACGTCACGAAATTGCATATGGTCGTTTATATGGCGTGAGCTTTCTGTGCGGAATGATATCATGAAGCGGAACTGTAGCGGAAAACAATGAACGCCATGTAAACAATCATATGAAATCAAGTGACTGTGTAGACCTCGTCACATTTTTTTAAACTTCATATGTCATCCGTGGCATATGAATATCTTTTTGCATAACCGTGGCATACATTCATACCATGTTAAGTCTATGGATATTTATAAATACGCGAGGTAGGGTACAGTTGTAGCGGTCACTGGCTATGTACCTCGGCTTTACTTCATGATTGTATAGATTATATTCGGCTGCAAATGCTACTCTATGGGTTAGTGATAGTGATATGCCATAGGCACAACTCTAAGACAGTGAGACATTGGCCCTCTGCTCCTTTCACAATGTTAGCACGCAGATGGTGAAGGTTTAGTTTTTTTTGGCAGCAAGTTCAAAGTCTATGTGACCACTCTAACCTCAGGCAGCGTATGGCCCACGCTCAAGAACAGATGCGCCACCAACTCGACCCCCGCGCCACTAAAGTCATGGACAGTGTATCCTCTTGACTCTTAGGAGACATTGGTGTCCCGTTGCTATATTCTCAAATTGCATGCCTATACATGTACAATTTTTTTTTATCTCATAATATATTTACACACCATCCTTTAGGAAGCGCACCCTTTTTTTCTTTTTTTAATATTCATTTAATGTCAACATCTGGTTATACACCAGTTCTTCCTGTTGTACATCGAGATCTCCTTTTGTCACATTATATCTAGGTCGACTGAAATATGATGTGATCATGAAATGAGATGTGGATGGGTGAAATAATATATATTCATTTTTGTTCTGACATTGATAGTAACACATGGTTGATTCATACACAAATTACGACTGTACATGCTGAAAAAATAGAGTAAGTCATACAGATCCTCTACCTCTCGGCCAGAGTTTCACCAAACCTACATAGTTATAAAATCCAATAAAGTATGATCTATCATATACTCAACAGATGTGACTGCCACTAGGCCAGTAATCTTTTATCTTGTTAATACATGTGAGATCGCGTTCAATGCGTACAGTTGTTAGATAAAGTATGCTATGTTCTGATATATACTCAACAATTGTGACACACAAAGACAGTAAACCTTTATGTTAAATGCTTATATTGCAATTGATAGCCCTTTCTAACTATTTTATTATTGTCTTTAAGGATTTTTTGAAACACGCTATTGAGTCTATCTTTTGTAAACTCGCATCCAAGAGATCCCACTCTTGTATCCATCGAAAGTGTGTAGAATTCTCCCTTCTGGTGTGGACGTATAAATGACAACGTGTTGACATGAAGAACATTCAAATTCCTTTGTATATATTTTACTTGGTTGTTACGAGCACTTGTGATACACCCAATACGAAGCCTCTATAGCCTCCAACCTCCAGCGGACAGTATTTCATAGCCGTTCTAGTATAGGTATATAACAGTAATAATGATAACAATAGTGATAATGATGATGATAATAATAATAATAATAATAATAATAATAATAATAATAATAATAATGATGATGATAAAATTAATAATATAATTTAGCTGGTTTCGGCTACCTGTGGTCGTATTATCCTCAGAGTTGACCCACACATTCGCTCGGATATTACTGTGCGGCAACCTCTTGGGGAATACGGCCACTAGTATCCGAAACCAGTTACACATGTAATAGAGTACAATTATCTTACAGAGGCAATTAGGCTTCAGCTGTTTTATATGAGAAGTCGTCGTGAGTAGCGATCTCACTGTTTTCTACACCTGTTTACATGGATTCCTTCTCCAGTTGGTTTACCGTGCACTACTGACCTATTTTTCTCAGTATAAATCTTCTACATAACCAAATACGGGATGGGCCGAATCCCATATGTATCATCACGGTCTGGAATGATATATAAACATGCTTATGATGAAACAAAATGATTGACTCGTAAATTGGCGTTATCAAATTTATTACTCGGCTAAAAATAAATGTGCCCAATAAACAAAAGACAAATTTCTTTACCCCTCTGCTCAAAGGTCTGAGTGCTTGTGATCAGTCTCGGTGAGCCAGCTGCCTCTTCTGAATCGTGAAGTGGCGCCACCTCCTGGTGCGGCCTGGTGCACACTGCGCCGCTCCACTTTATCGCTCGGCAAAATCTGTATCTGCAAAGTTGGACTCTTCACAATTTTAGGATTTTGAGATGTTCCCTCCGCGGCTTTTACGGGCGAAGTATTATTACCCAGGATAGTTTAGTTCCTAGATGTGTAGTGTCTCTAGTAGTTTTCTCAGTGAGTTGTGTAGATTGTATTGATAGATATTAAAAAAATACTCCTGTTGATCACTTCAGAAATGATATAATTAGTTCATAAGAAGTAAACATTCAACTGTCATTTTCTGAACTGAATGAGATCTCTAACTTGTTTCTACTGAATATAAAACTATGATAAACCACTCAGAAAGATATAATACAATCAAATCTTGCTTCTAATTGGTAGTTCTAGTGTTGTCACACTTTTAGATTTGTCAAACCAGTTTGAGTTTGAATTGACATCAAATCTCCACCAGAAGCTGGTCCGTTTACAAACCGCACCCCCTAAGGCTTACGGTCTGTAAGGGTCTAACAGAGCACAGCTCCCATTTGTCAGTTCCCTAGGCACTGATTGGGGAAAGGAATTCCTTGATTGGCTGTTCTAATTTTAGTGCAAACCCAAGCCTAAGAATACCACGATTCTGGCACTATTCTGGGAATCATTATGGCTCTCCAAGCTGATTTATTTGGTACATGTCCAGTAAAAACTAGTCTAGGACTTCTGCTTGAAGAGTAACATACTGGTTACTGGCAAATCAGTCAGGGCAGCTTAGTACCAATGAAGCAGGAATCCCTGTTCCAAAATGGCACCTCATAACAGGTCTTATAGGCCTATTCCACCAAAAAGGCCCTCAGCAGGCGGGTTTTTGCCTTCCATCCGGCGTTTGCCGCCGGGGCCGGCCGCCCGGCCGCCCCATAACCCCTAAATTCTAGGAGCTGTTCCACCAAAGCCCCACGAGGCGGCCAACAGGCGTACACAAGGCGCCCAGCGAGCACCCATAGAGCTGCCCGGACCCGGCACGGCGTTACACTTGCAGCGGGTTTGCTATTGCCCTCTGGCGGCACTAACGCACAATCCTGCGGTTCTCTATCGATCCGATAGGCGGCGCGGCGTGCAGCGATACACTACGACGCTCTGAACCCGCAAAAGTCGCGTATCGAGTGGAGCAGTGTGTCAGCGTGTCGGCATTTGTACGGGAACGGTGAGAAAACGTCAAATAACAGCGGAATTACAGGTTAAATCGAACAATGAAGGTAAATAAAGATAAGGATTGATGTTATGAATGTGTATATTTGACTCTGGTGCTTATATTTTGCCCAAACTGCCGCAACTATCCGAAATATCGGTGTGCACGTATCGGGATATCGTCCTGTATTGACAGTGTATATCGTAGTATATGCGGGCGAGTGGTCAACGCACGCCCGGGGAACAGCTCTCCGCGTCACGCTCTTGGCACGCCGGCCGGCCTGCCGGGGGCTTAAAATCAAATGAATCAGTTTTCCTCTGGCAGGGCTTGCGGGGGACATTGCGCTCATAATGCCCGGCCGCCTGCCCGGCCGCCCGGCCGCCCGGCCGCCCGGCCTTCTCTGTGGTTATCACTATATTTTGGTGGAACACCTCCAAAATTGGCTATTGCACGAGAATTGTCCCCGGCCGGTGGCCGGCGGCCACCAACAGGTCAGCCGATACTGCCCGGCTACAGGGTTTTGGAGGCACGGTGGCCGGCAGGGGACGGCCGTGTGGGGCCTGTGAGCTCTCATGAGCTGTTCCACCAAGCAGATTATCGCCGCCGGCGGGAGGTTTGGGCCGGCTATTGCCGCCGATCGCCAACAGGCGATCACAAGGGGCCCGGCCTGGTCTTGTGGAATAGGCCTCTTAGTTTGAGCCTGTGCGCCCTGGCCCTGGTATATTGCTCGAGCAATGCAGTGTGCAGCCTGGTGCTGACACCTGGTGTAGAATTATGGCACCTTCCCTGGACTCTTGGCAATATACATACATGTAGATACATACATGTATACATACATACATACATATATATATATATATATATATATATATATATATATACATATATATATATATATTGTAGCGGGAAGAGGGGAGGCAGGGCCAACGGTGTGGGCCCTTTCCCCCGCCCCCGCACTCCACCGCGAGGCGCAGTGGCTGGGAGGAAGATGCAATAAATACAAAGAGTTATTCGAATATTTTAAAAGGATTGACATCGCCACTTTCAGCGGGACATGGCTGACCGAAGATTACACTGACGAAATGATAGAATGGGAGGGAAGAACACTATACCGCATAGATAGGAAAGAAGATATAGGTGGAGGAATCGCTACCTACGTTAAAAACGACGTAGCAAAGCATTGCATAACAGTAAACAAATTTAGCGTAATAAATAACGATTTAGAATGTCTCACTATAGAAATACGCAAGCCGTTTATGACTCCAATGATAATTTCAACGATATATTTCACCCATAAACGAAACACAGAGCGATCGCTTTTTTAGAAGAAATATTGAATTATGAAGAATACAGTAAACATGAGTTTTGGATACTCAGGGACTATAATATAAATTTTCTAAAACCAAAGGGAACGGACCAAGATAAATTGAATGAATTTTGCAGGGATTACAATTTAAAATGTCTTGTTAACACGTGCACGAGACCATCAAACAGGGAAGGATCATGTATAGATAATATTATAACAAATTCTAATTTAGTGGACACTTCTGGAGTAGTAAATTATTTTAACAGCGACCATCTCCCCGTTTTCGCTTCAAGATATAAACCCAAGGTTAAAAAAACTAGAACCACTGTTAAGGGCAGAGAGTATAAAAATCATTATCCAGATAACTTAAAAGAATGGGTAACGCACACAGATTGGGAAATCTTTTGGAACATGACATGTCCAAATGAATTATGGCTTTTTATTGAGGGAGTATTAATCGAATACCTAGATATATACTGCCCGGTCACTGAATGGACAATGCGATATAATAAAAACTTTTGGATGAATGACACAATACGAGGAAAGATTCATGAAAGAGACATTCTACTCAAGAAATATTTACTAGACGGGAACCCTGATAATTTCAAGAAGGCTAAAAAATTGAAAAACGAGGTAAGAAAATGCATCAGAATGTCTAAATCTGAAGTTATAAGCAATACGCTAGATGACACATTGGGGAAACCAAAGAAATTTTGGCAAGAATTAAATAAGATACTTAAACCTAAAAGCAGTAATAATACCTTGCCCACAATGAAACATCACAAAACTAAAGAAAACATCCCACCCAATGAAGCACCTGAATACTTAAATGAATTCTTTTCAAATATAGGCAGAGAGCTAGCAGACCAAATAAATCAGAGTATCCCAGTTTATGATAAGTATGCGAGTGGCGAAGTATACGAAAACATTGAGCACGACTATGAAGAAGTGAAAATAGATAGAAACGTACTTTACGACTTGATAAAGGAAATAGAAATTGGAAAGTCATCGGGTATAGACGGGGTTCGAATCTCAGTGTTAAAAGAATACTTATTATTGATCCTGGCGCCTTTGGAGTTCTTGTTCAACAGATCCTTCGAAACTGGGATTTTCCCGAATGCCTGGAAAAGGGCAAATATTATACCACTACCGAAACCAGGGGATAAAAGCAGTCCGAGCAATTGGAGACCGATTTCATTATTGTCAGTTCCTGGCAAGATAGCCGAGAAACTCTGCCACACTAGTGTTATGAAATTTTTCGAGGACAATGAGTTACTAGCAAAAATGCAATATGGGTATAGGAAATGTAGAGGAACAATCGATGCACTATATAAATTAGCTAATGATTTATACTTGGCCCGAGACCGGAAGGAATTGACATGTTGTGTTTTTGTAGACCTGAAAAAAGCCTTCAACAGTGTGCACCATGGTAGACTGGTATGTAAGCTGGAGTGGTCCGGTCTTCCGCCCAATATTGTTTCTTGGATAGCATCCTATCTTGAAAATCATGAGCAACGTGTATATGCAAATGGGTTAGTTTCTGGATGGCAACCGATTTCATACGGGGTACCCCAAGGATCGGTATTAGGCCCTCTTTTGTTTATATACTATATCAATGATGTTCATGAAGTACTAGAAGGAGTGAATAGTCTTCTCTACGCAGACGACCTAGTAATGTACAGTTCAGACACAGATTATAAGCAGACAATAGCTAGAGTTCAAAATGCATTGGATAATTTTATAGAATGGTGTGCTCAGAATTTATTGACTGTGAACAAGAGTAAAACAAAAGTTTGTTGGTTTGGAACACCACAGAAGCTAAGAATCTTAGGCAGGAAAATTCACGAACTGTTTTTTGGGTTAACCAAACTTGACGAGGTAGTCCTATCAGTACCTAGGAATTTTCATGGACAAGACTTTATCTTTCGAAAAAGAAATGAGAAATCTGATAAAGAAAGTCAACCACCGAATTTTTATTTTAAATAAATCACGACATATGATGTCACTTCAGGTTGCCTATAAAGTATATCGACAGACTATTTTACCGGTATTTGATTACGCTGCTCTGATAACGGATGGTGCAAACAAAAAATGGTGCCTCAAACTACAGCGAATATAGAATCGGGCTCTGAGAGTTTGTGCTAGGGACTTTGCCATGGTGCACACTGTCGAAGAACTACATGATCTCGCTGGGGTGGCGACCCTCGAACACAGGAGAGCATAGTTAGCTGTAGGGTACATGCGGCGCGAGTACTTGAGATATAATAATAATATTGAATATGAGATAGATGACGAAGTGCAATTGAACGACACTCAGCGTGTCTTGAGGTCACGTAACAGAATGTATTTCAAACAAAGAAAGTCACAAGGTGAATTTTTTAAACGATCACCCGAATACCGTGGACAAAAGTTATGGAATAATTTACTGTTAGATGTGAATGAATTACCCTCAAAAGCTTCGTTTAAGTTGGCAGTAAAAAAGCTAGGTTAAACACTGTAATGCATCAACAAAGTATTATCTGGATGGTGGACAAATGTAAGCTGCGGTATTTCTAATAACGGACCGTAACATAACAGTATATCCGAGTTGTGTGGTGAATTACCGTTACAATATATATACATACATATATATATATATATATAATATTATGAAACCAATAGTATTGATATAGTATAGATGATTACTATGATAACAATGATTGAGAAAAAGGCGTGAATGGCGGAAAATATTAGAAACAGGGTTTATTAGAGAAAGTTACATTGGGACCTTCCCCAGCCTATACATCTAGAAATACAGGTAAGCTAAAGCTTGAAAGCTTGAAAAATACACGAGTAAGATTAAAAACGATGTGCTTGGGTGACCAGATCACAGCGGAATGTACCTGCTAGGGTGGACACTTAAAAAAAATGTTTTTGGTAAAGTTTAGTTTATTGACATATTAGAATTCATCACTTACAATGACGATCCTCCATCTATATGTCCTTAAATCTAATCTGATACAATACGATTCAATTCAGTACTATTGTAAAACTGGATGAGTTTTAATCTTGGCCACTATATTCCACGACTGGAGTTTGGCAAAGTGACTTCATGAGGCGAAGCCGAGTGAAGTCCGGAGCCAAAACTTCAGGAGTGGAATGTGGTGGCCAAGATTAAAACGAATCAGGTTTTGATTTTATCCTACCCTATCTCCTCGATTTTGGAATATTACGTGATAACAATGCTGTATGCCACTAGTGGCATATAAAACTCCGTATGCCAGTCAGCGTGGCATACGGAAACCCAATACAATACAATATAGACTATACACAGAACACGGCGACAATCATCATGAAGTACATGTTGACATGAGTAGTCAAACAGACAAACAAATATCCATAAATGGCAAAAGGAACAAAGTAAAGAAATATATCACCTGCACATTTCTGTTCATATATTGGTTACCATACTGATAGTGCTAATGAAAAAAACATCAACTGTTGTAGTTCTACAGGTAGATTGTCCCAATCTTTCATTCCTTGATACAAAGGCGATTTAACATATTTTTCAGTGTTTGGCTTCTTAATTTTCAAGCGGATCTTTTCGTTCCCCCTTGTTACCCTTAAATCTACATAAAAAATATTCTCATTAAAACTACTCCACCATCTAATTACCGCTAGTTCATGAGTTTTCCTACGATAAGATAAGTTTCTGACTTTGCAGTCATTATGCATCTCATCAGTACTCATTTCAGCCACCCTATCTTTACCAATAACCAATCGAAGCCCCTTGTTAAGCAATGTTTGTAGTATACGGAGTTTAGTACTACCCATCAAATCAAAGATAGCATCTGCATACTCCAGTACTGGTAGTAGTATTTGTTTTAGAATGTTTAACCTTGTTTTCTTATTAACTAAATAACTTATTTTACGTAGTTTGAATAGTTTTTGACTGTAGTCTCCAACAATCTCGTTAAAATGCTTTTTTAATGTTAGTTTATTATTCAATAAAATCCCTAGGTATTTATATTTATTTACAGCATCCAGTTTATTGCCTCCCATTTTCAATAATTGTAAATAGCAAGCCCATGGCTAGTAAACAATATGAATATCTACATGGGTAGAGATATTTCGCCGAGAAAGGCCACATGATGTATGCAAAAACTCGAATGATACTTCTTTGCGTAAGGCAGAGTGCATGCTGACTGCACATACACCAGAGGGCCCTGGAGGTAGATGGCTGCGCCTGCCTCAGCCCGCAGTGGGGGGGGGGGGGGGGGGGTTCCGCCCCCTCTAGTTTGAATGCTGATTTGGTACTGAAGATGGTGAGGGTGTTGATGAGAATGATGACATTGAGAGGAGCATTAGCATTATGTCAAACATATTATGAAGGAGTGTATTACTTGTGACAAGTCTTCATATCAAGTGCACTTTGATAAGAACATTGCTACTGAGTATGGATCTGCTACACTGATGAGGTTACTGGCTGCCCTATCTATGAAACTGGACCAAACTTTACCAACAATGCTGATTGCCAATATCATCACTGATCACTACAAGGGGCACATGGAATACTTTTGAGGAACTCAAAAGCAGTTATTACTCACATGTATGACTATCACATGGAGTTATGATGAGTTCTTGCCCTTTAAGACCTCAACTGCTGTTGCTGCATCTGTTTATCCTGTGAAACAGAGAATATCTGATGACAAGGGTGATCTAATCCAGGTTGTGGCTGATGATTTTGACACTGACATAAGTTCCCAAAATAGAAAGCTCTCCACACACTTGTTGGCAATGATCATCATGCAGAAAACTAACACCCCACTAAATGAAACCATTCCTCACCTCAAGAGGAATGAACTGTCTAAGCCATTTGCAGAAGTACAGGAGAATGATTTTGAAAATTTCACATGTCAAACGAAACCAACAATGGCAGAGCTCCATATATCTTCACTCTCATCAGATATATCACCCAATATCATCAATATGTGTCAAGGAAAAGAGCTATTATTTTCCACCAACTAATAAGCCTCCTGCAGCTGCTGCAACAATGATGACAGCAATGACAAAGGCAAAACTGATATCAGAGGCTGTTGGGCAGAAATACATAATCATCACACTTGACCAGCAACTATACTGTGTTGCATTGCATATTCTCTGGGAGAATGAAACCAGGTTACAGAAATATTATCTTAGACTGGGTGTTATGCACCTATTGATGAACTACTGTGGTTGGATTGGTACACTGATGGCTGACACTGGCATAGTAGAAATACTGAGTGCTGTTATTTTGCATTTTACTGAAACATTACCTGCTTATTTTTCTGTGCCTGTCAGGGTATCCAGGGTTGTTTCAAATAAAAGACAAAGCAGGCTCTACAGTCAGATGATGATGAAGCTGTAGATGAATACATACATCAATTTGCAATTGCCAAGGACCCATTGTGACAGTACAATAATTTTGTGACACCACTGCAAACTGTAATGCCTGCAAGCCAATATTGAACCTTCAAGAACATTCATGATTGCTGTGATAATTTTGCTAACAGTATGTAAAGATCTGCAGTCGATAAATCTAACTTTGTGGTATTTTTACTTTGGAAAAGCAGCATTATTAATTATAATATATATAGTGAATCTATTCTGAATTCTTTCCTCCAAATCCAAGATGGCCGACATTGGCCAGGTTAATTGGTCCTTCCTGTTGTTAAATATAATCCTCGCTTTGAACCCGGCTTAGGCCGGCGGTTGTTTGTTAACCCAACTTCCTGGAGATGCGGGCGCGCTCGCTGGTACAAAGGTAACGCTAATTGGCGCCTAACACGGCGGCCCGTATAAGCGTCCCCCACCTGGAGACAAAGGCGCTTCTACTGTATATAAGAAATCCGTACCGAAGTAAAACCATTCAGTCTTACCTGGATTCTGATACCTAAACATCTATGCGTTGACGTCAAACCTTTATTCTACGTATATATAGACCGCTAGGAGCAGAACCACTAATGGTATAGCCTAGGAACGTTACAAGTAGTTGTCACCTACATACTATCTATGACATTCTTGATGCAGCTTTATTTTTTTATATTCTTTTAATCCCTGAGGTTTATTTCTTGATATATCCTGTATCCATCCTATATCATCCTTAAGTGATAGTATCCAAGAAAAAAACATGTTGTTCTATGTTTTTCTCTTTGTTGTAATGACAGTTTGCTTTGTTCAGGCCATAGAAGCTGTTATTTTCGGAGCTATTCCAGTTGGTCACCATGGCAACAAAAACTCACAATTTCATTATTTATATATTGAAATTATTGTAGTCCATTTTATATGCCTAGGAAATATAAATACTGTTCTTTTCACATTATCTTCAATGATATGTAATTTTTATAACTTTTTACCCACCTCTATTGCCTTAATCATAGCAAAATAGCTTGTTACCATGGAAACCATAAATCCAATTCTTCTGAAACCCTTTCCATCAAAATTACTAGACCCCAAAACGTATATCTTGACCAAAATATCATAGATTTAAAGTAATAAATAATGAAGAACTGTGAGTTTCAAAATACAAGTCCCTCAGGGCATGGATCAAGGATGCCATCTTGAATATTTAAAATTACTCAAGGGTGAGAGCTCCACACCACCCTAGATCTCATTATATACATCCCAGAGATGAATAATCAACAGAGAAAAAAACTATATCGGAGAAGTCGGGGTCAACCCCGATGGCTGCCGGACTTTAAGGACTAAAGAAATGGCATTAGTATTTTGCTCGCATGATCAGGTGTGTTAAGAATATTCAAGCAAGACAAAACCAAGTGACTACTGGATCCTTATTCTTTAATATTATAATACATCGTAATGATTTATCAAAGACGACGCTGCGAATTGTGGCATTCTCCATCAAACTGCACGTGAACATGTAGTTATACTAACGTATGGCATCTGTGGATCGATAAATATATATGTGCCCTTAATATCCCTATCTATACATCTATACATCCCTATCGTGACCAGTTATATTGGTTTCTATGTGGAGAGATGTCATCAAAATCATTATTAACTAATTGACTGAAATGGAACTGTCACCATATTGTCTCCCTCATGTCTTGATGTTTACAATATGGCTGCCGTGATACCACACCCTCTGGGCGCAAACCCTCATTATACACTGGCCACCAGAGCTATACTATGTTAGCTCTGGTTGGGTAAGATCCGTCCCCAGCTTGAACCACAAGCTGTACGTGTCTATCGCTCTCAAACCAGATTTTCCGTACTGCTTGGAGACTGTATCATTTCATACTCTCCAACTTACTTTTCCATTTACTTATTTCCTTTTGTGTGCATTTCTTTTTAGAATAAAACCAACATAAAGCTAGAATTCATTATCAATTTGTAAAGCTATGAATATATCTTATTGAGTATTTCTGCTTTTAGAACCTATATAGAACAGATTTACCTGGATCGAGGTGCACACAGCAGACCGTATGTGACTGAACCATACCAACCTCTTAGTAGTAGCAGAGTGAAAATAAAGGAGGTGGCTTAATCTAACCCTCATTATCGCATCCTCTAGTTCCTAACCTGCCCACATGGTGGCAGGGTGCTCTACTAATAACACTCTGAGATGTTAGTGTCAGGATCGCCCTCACTGGCATATATGTGGCAGACCGGAATAAGTCTGGTCATCCCTTATGCAGGTGTTGCCGTTCAGCGCCGCCTAATGGCCCACTGTCTAGTTACGTGGCCGCTCGGACAAACACCTACATGCATATAGAGATACCCAACAATCACATTTAGAGTGTGAACGGTAGTTGTGATTACAGGAGTGTCGTTTTTTTACCGATTAAATTGCTGGAACAAACTAGGGTATTGCGTCAACGAATCTGAGCTGTCTAAACTTGATATTTGATAATTATCGTAGTTTCAACTTGGAGAAAGATAAGCATATTATAGCTAGGCTTGCCAATGTATTATTGTGTATACAGTTTGGGTATACCTGTGTTATCTAAGCTATATCTAAAGTATCATTGAGTTTATATGCATGCATGACATACTAAATTGGAGCTGGAATACCATAGAATACAGTGCAAACACTTTTATTTCTATGGTAATAATGTACACAGGTATTATGAATGTATTACTTTCATATGTTCAGTGATACAATGCTAAAGAATACGTTGCCAGGTGAATGTTTGGCTGCAGGCATGGCGTAACCAGACAGATAAGGCACGACACCAGCCAATGGAAAAATGCCTATTGGCTATTGCATCAGCAGCCAATCTCGTCCCTGGGCCAATCTGGAAAAGGGGCTTATTTAAGGAGTTGGCTGCCCCCTCCCCCCATATGAAACATTACAGCCATACTGTAGTCTTTAGATATTATATGTCTTTAGTACTGGCTGTCAGATGTGTCAAACAACGTGAGCGGCAGGGGTAGCAAAATCGGTAATATATCTAGAACCTGATATCACAAAACACTAAAAGTAGCTCAAAATGTTCCTAAGGGATGCCACAACATGGCCATGTAGCAAAAACCTGCATATGAAAAGATTTAATAGTTTTCAGGCACTATGTCATTTGAACTACCTGTCGAAAATGTCAAAGGACGGTGGCAGTAGTGATAGAAAAATCAGTTCTATAACTGGATACTGAGATCACAGAACACTAAATAATAGCTTAAAATCTTTCTAAGGGATGCCAGAACATGGCAACATGCCAAAAAAATGCATATAAAAAGGTTCTGTGGTCTTTAGATATCATATGTCTTTAGTACTGGCTGTCAGATATGTAAACAATGGAGCGGCAGGGGTAGGGAAATCGGTAATATCCCAGGAACTTGATATCACAAAACACTAAAAATAGCTCAAAATGTTCTTATGAGATGCCATAATATGGTCAAATAGCAAAAATCTGCATATGAAAAGATTTTATAGTCTTACAGGCGTTCAGGCATTTTCACGGTAGGTCTCTTCAACAGCTGTTGTCATGGTAATCTGACCACTTGACAGAGCGACAACAAGTATAAATGTTAACTAGAAGGATGGATCTACAAGATAAAAGAATAAAACAAATCTTGGATAACAACACTAAGATTTAAATATTCTTCATCTAAGGTAGTAGTGATAGTAGTTATTATCATTATGTATGCCAGATTTCTGCGATCTGGTGTACGATCTTCTAGTTCATTTACTGAGGCAATGGCAATGCGAATTTAGGAGTCACTCAAATCACTCCCTGCAAATATAATTGCAAATATACAGAGGAAGTACCATTTGGAATGCTCAGACCGTGGAACTTAAGAACAAGCCTTCAAAAAACTCCCTCAAAAGTTTGGTGAAATTGATACCGATTATTCCTAAGAATAATCAAACTACATTGAATTGATCTAATGATATTCACTGATTATGGATCAAATTTTCCACCCACTTATTTGATTGCTGATGGCAATATCTGATGATATCATCATTTCATCTCATCACGTACCAACCTATCGTTAATCTTTCTTAATTCTTCCCTCTCCTTTCGTAAGATATAAACTGCATCTACATGTATTTGCATCTTTTACCACACATGCGCGAGCAGTACCTTTTGATGCAAGTATTGTGTTGTACAACTAATCAATTCTATCATGGATACATATCAAACTATAAAACCACCAGAATTGGTGAAGTTTGTTAAGAAAAAAGATACACATTCACACCTTAACCAACCTTCTGTCGCACATCTAACACAGTAAAGAAAAGCTTTGAATTTTTATCCATTTATTTCAGTCTGTATACAAATATCCTAATATAACCACGGTAACGTGATCCTGATATCACCCAAGATTATTTTTTAGCTCACTGTTTTCCATTTGATAAGAGATCCGCATATAAACCAAGTTATTGCTACAACATCATCAACCAACCAACATAATAAAACACGTTCATGCAAATCTACTGGGTCACCCAAAAGCGTTCAATATAATTCACTGCACTATCTTTATTTTCGATATTCCAATCAAATATCTTTATTCATACAGGTCCATAACGAATTAAGTAAAAAATAGTATAGATATAATGAGGTACATTTGCCAATAATTTGAAGACTGACCGGTTGAATTGAATTGCAGCTAATAGAAATTACCACAAAAACAATATCGGTTACTTGGAGGCCAATCTGTGTTGGAACGTGTTTAAACCGTGTTGGCGAGTGCTGCCATGCGAGTAGTGGACCGGGTTTCTCACAGAGATTGTAATACTGTGGCCTGTTGAATAATTTAGGCTCGTAAATGTAGACCATTTTCTGTACGCCCACGATACCCCCGGACGATGTGGGTCAACATTATTCCAAACGTATGGGGTACCTTTGGTCAGGTAGAATATAGTCTTAGCTGAACGAGCTTGAATATAATCAAACAATAACCTTCGTACCAGGTCACCTTGTAAACTGTCCTCTCGCAGGCATAAGTTATTCAACAGATCCATGTTCCGACACAAATCACCGATTAATTTGCGAGTAGGGGACCTAATTTGCTGGCAGTCTGGACTGGCTTTATCCCCTGCACCCCTCCACCTATCACACCCTCTCTCTCCGCGATACAGCTGGGGCCCATTGAATAATCTAGGCTTGTATATGAAGAACCTTTTCTGTACGAGTGTTATCGTTTAATGATTTTTAAGTTCCTTCACTAAGGCAGTCTTAGTCGTCCATAAGGTCGTCCATAAGTATTGATTATTATCGTCCCTGGGTCTCCTTGGCGTACAGGAGAGGGTCTACATGTGCGAGCCTAGATTATCAAATAGGCCCCAGGACTAGTCAGGGGAAGGTTTATTTTTTATTAAATTCTGTTGAATATTCAATGAATGTTCATTCGTATCAAAGACTTAACAAGTCTATGGCGTGCAGGTAATCATGATATCAGTGGCGCCGTCTGGTGTATATATACCAGTTATCTGCATGTTAACCTTGACCCTCTAACCTTGGACTGGTTCCCTGCCCTAATGAAATAAGGGACAGGTAACGGGTTCCTACGTCCTTCAACTAGGCCGCAGTACGTCCCGTTGTCGCTAGGGCCAGGGCGCTCATGCTCTCAAAGCGGATACCCGAGAACCAGTGTATCTGGTGGTCTGCCAAGGTGGCGCAATCCCACAATGCAACAGAAAAATGGAGGCGTTACCAATAATGCACCACGGAACTGGAACCCGTTACCTGGCCTATACTCTAACTAGGCCAGGCTGCCAGGCTACTCTGGCCTGCACCACCGAGTATGGAGCCTGAGCTAATCGTAGGCACGTATGTAACAAAAGGAATCAGCGTGTTGCTGCACAGGAAACTTTGAAAGTTTGCATTGTGAAACACTGGCAGAGCAGTGTGAACCCACTTTCGGAGGCTTAAAGTAGCAGCCGACATGACAGTTTTATAACCCCCATATATAAACGTCACAAAAATCATATGAAAAATACGCCACTATTTTTAAACGTTATTTGATAACATTGTCAAAATCTTTAGTAACTTAAAAAACCAACAAAAAATACCCCAACCATTTTATGGACTTTAATGATCATTTATCTAAGACTTCCTTTGATATGCATTGTTTGGGGAATCAATCTTATAAGTATTGCTAAAGTTTCATATCCTTAACTATGGCTGCATAGCGTTTCTCTAGGGGTGCTTTGAACCTATGCAAGCTTAAATCATTCTCACCATGTGTTTTTAAGGTATTACAATTCCTCTTTGATCTTATTTGTCTATAATGATGACTCATTCCCAATTTCGGTGGAACATCAACTGTTAGTGCTTTGTTCTTCGTCCTGAAAGCAATGTAGCAATAATGGTTGAATAGAGAAATACATGTAAGTGGACTTAATATAGTCTTTGGCGCGAACATATAACCATTCACTTTCTCTCTACGTGTGTGTCGAAGCATTATGGTATTCTTCGGTGTCTCTAAATCAGCCCCGCAACCTACCCAGAAATAAGCATTCCTGAAGGTATAGGACATGACTCCGTAATGCTTTGCATCTAGTGTCTGATCAATAGTAGTGAGTAAAGCCGAATAGTTCCGCACCGTATTGGGAACAATGAGCTCGTCAAAGTCTATATCGATGATCCATTTGTAGCGGTACATGTTCCTGTACATGCAGTCGTTGAGAGAGACCATGCTGCTCAGTTTGTTACCATCGTAAGTGTTCTGCCAGCGTGGGACTGTGGGGATGTTATAGAGCTTGACGATACCCTGTTGTTCGTAGTAACGCAGGGGCTTCAAGGTGGCCTCGGTCATGTGGACTTGATACACGCTGATCTCAGTCACCCCCAGAAGCAGGTGAGCTTCCACCCACTCAGTTATACGGTATGGGTCGAGAGTCCTACAAAGCGAACATCTTGGTTGATTAAAGATATATCCTACAATTAACAGTGGCCCCGCCTTGTGATTTTTATATATTGGCATTTACCAATTCACACAGGACCCTTGTAAATGTATATTCTTATACCAAATGTATAAATTATGATATGTTGTCTAATTTGTGCCAACCCAATATGTAAATAGGTATATTAACATTTGCCTGATTTCTATTGGAACGTATACAAGTAAAATAAATCAAAATACCTAGGTTTTAATTTTCAAGGCAAATTGTCCGGTATGTCTGTAATTCTTTCCCTTTTCCCAAATGAGCAGAGCTCCTCGAATTAATCATGATTTACAGTAATCTAATCTTTTTAACATTTCAGGGTACAGTACATCAACAATTTCCTTCTTCTTTAAATCATCTCTTAACTCAATGTTAATATAATGCTTTGAAGTGCTAGAATTATGGCACGTTGTGTCGCATAAGGAATAAATTATTTAGTGGTATATGGTGATAAGGATATTTTGGAAGGAGCGAGCGAAGGACGAAAAATGAAAATGATAAAGAGACATAGTGAGAGTGTCTTAACTACATCTGTTCCTTGTTGTTATGGTCGGAAATAATGACCTCGTTCCTCAAACTGAATGAATATTTCCTGCATAAAGCAACATGGAACAGATTCCATTCAGCCACCCTAACCATGCCTCCCTTGTCTGAGCACACATGGAAACCAATCCTTGGACTGAGTACGTCCCAGCTTGAATAAATATTTTAAGAAAGACAAAAAAAAAAAAAGATACTCACCCAAATGTGATGGGTACGCAGACGCCAAACTCGTGCTCGACACCTCGGGGCGGATATTTCACCGGAATGAGTGACTGCGGCTTCTCACACGGCTGTGACGTCACAGATACAAACACAGGTCTGGGGGACTTCACATTACATGTAAAGTAATACTGATCATAATGTTGTCTGTAGATCTTGTGGCCGCGTCCGTTTTTACTGACAGTAAGTTTTGTCACCACAGGCTCATCTTGTCCTTCATACCAGAGCTGAAAGGACAAGAATACAGCAGGAATGTTACCAGCAGTGGTATTGAATTGTTGCTTAAACTTTTCTTTGTATTATCAATGCTGCCGGCAAGCATTTCCCAGCTATAGATGGATAGTGTCTACAGGTATTCCCCAATCACTCCTTGATAGTGCATACAAACATTCCCCAGTCATGACTAGATAGTGCTTATAGGCATTTCCTTGCTATAACTGGATAACGCCTACAGGTAATCCTCAGCCATGAATTGAATAGTGCCTACAGGTATTCCCCTTCTATAGCTGGATAGCATCTACAGGTATTCCCCTGCTATAGCTGGATAGCATCTACAGGTATTCCCCTGCCATGACTGGATAGTGTCTACAGGTATTACCCTGCTATAGCTGGATAGTGTCTACAGGTATTCCCCTGCTATAGCTGGATAGTGTCTACAGGTATTCCCCTGCTATAGCTGGATAGCATCTACAGGTATTCCCCTGCCATGACTGGATAGTGTCTACAGGTATTCCCCTGCTATAGCTGGATAGCATCTACAGGTATTCCCCTGCCATGACTGGATAGTGTCTACAGGTATTACCCTGCTATAGCTGGATAGTGTCTACAGGTATTCCCCTGCTATAGCTGTATAGCATCTACAGTTGTTCCTCTGTCATGACTGGATGGTGCCTACAGGTAGTCACCAGCCATGGCTGGATAATGCCTACAGACATGCCCAACCGCAGTTGGATGACGCCTGTAGGCATTATTTTTCCAATTCAACAATAGAAGTTCAAATGTATGTGAGATATTTGACAGAATTGTGTAACTTACACAAAACAAATGTGGATTTAGACACAAATCTAGGCCTAGGCCTAGATGTTATTTTTTAAATTTAGATGGTCAAATTTTGAAATGGTTCTTTGTAAGTGTGAATCTTTATGAATTAGCAAATGAGTTGTCGAGTGTTTTCCTATACCTATTTTTTGTCTGTATAGTAAAGCAAGATATCTGTTGAAAAACTCTTTTGGTGGCGATTTGTATTGTAAAGATAGGTATATGCTGGCCAGGCCTGCCAGTGTGTTGAAATCCAGCCATTTGCGGTGTTCTTGTGTGATCTAAACCAAATCTAGAGTAATTACTAGGAGATTTGCATGTTTAACCCACCAAATCTGGAATACCATAGAAGATGATGTCATCACTATATATCTTTGCTAATCTAAACGGGTATTAGGCCACTAAAAAAACAAACAGCAAAAACGTTTTTAGAATTTTTGTTATGGTTATATGGTTTGGAAAAGTGATACATCAAGTGTAACGAATTATGGGTATCTAGGTAGAGGAGGCCCCAGCGATAGTGGACACCTTCCATTCTGGGCCAAAGTGTCTGCTTACATGGGGTGTCTGCTTACCGACGCGCACTGACACGCTATGATAAAAAACCCATATCGTAGACGGTCTACGAAAATCGATCATGTATTGATTGTAATAGCGTGTAGGTGTGCATCAGTGACGCTTTGAACGGGAAATTATATGAAATAATCGACGGAAAATTATGAAATTTTCAAAATACCTGGAATATATAATGATAATGCCGCTCTGCAAATATGGTGAAATTTGAGAATAGATAAAGGTCTCAAATCGATCATTTTATACTTTAACTTGGAACTGATTTTTTCATTAAATATTATTCTGAAATATCATATAATATTGTTTGTATCTACAGATAAAATATCAATCATAAAAATGCATTATTTCTGGAATTATAAAGGAAAAATGGTTGATCACACTGGTTGCATCATGAGCTATATCTGGGTGTATCGGGACCATGGTACCTTTTTCATGCACCCTCCCAACAGGTTACAATGCACACTGATACACTACGATATGCCTCCTTTTTTGTCATTTTGTATCGGTGTGTATCGGCATTGGTGGGTGTCTGGTCTTATATAGGTGATACTATGACATAGATACTATCGAGGAAACCTATGAAAGTTTGGGATCAGAGCTTGTATCCCATCAGGTTTGAATCGCATAGTGACAAAATCCCCCATTGATTATTTTTTCTAAATATTCAACGGGCGTCGGATACAATTTTCTAATATCAAGTCTATGGGGAAAAAATATCAGGGGGTGAGATATACTGTTATAACCACACAGACACCCGACAGATGCCTACCTGACACCTACACTAGCCGGTAGTCAGATGCCTACCTGACACCTACAATAGCCGGTAGTAGTTTACAGGCTGGTAGACTAGTGTCTAGACAATCCAGCAAAAAAAAAAAAAAAAAAAAAGCGCCCTCGTCATAGTTTTCATGGCTTAGTGATGAGAAACAAGTTTTTTTAGTCGACTTATAGCCGTTTCGATCACACACTCAGTGCTATAATGCTAGAGAATACTCCAGCACTATGTGATGGTTTGTACGACAGCATGGCGTACCCAAGCAGATAGGGCACACTCCCGGCCCCTGTAAAAAGGTCTATACGTTGTTCTATATAAATATCATATATATATATATATATATATATATATATATATATATATATATGTCACTATATAACTTATTATATATATATAAATTAATTAACCGCCTAACCTCGAAGGACTCGACAAGTCTAGTTCAAGTATATTATACGCATCAGCTGGTTGTCGGGTGCGTGTATCTAGGTTACGGGGTCACCAAGGTCTCGCGTGACGTGACATTCTCCGCAACGGTTATTCCGCTGCCTCAAATCAACAACACGAGACATGTTTTATATATATATATATTTATCTCACCCCAGATATTTTTTCTCCATAGACTTAACATTGGAAACTCGTATCTAACACCCATTAGATATTTAAGAAAAATATCCAATGGGGGATAATGTCACAAATGTTAGCCCATTAGTCAATATTAAGGGTGAGATAAATTCAGAAACCCATTCAAGTTTAGGGTCAGAGCTCAATCCCATCTCATTTGAATCACATAGCAATTCACGCGGCTTCGCCTTGTGAATTACTACGTGATTCAAACTCGATGGGATACGAGCTCTGACCCTAAACTTTCATGGGTTTCCTCTATAATATAAATATACATATATATATATGTATATATATATATATGTATATATACATGTATATATATATATATATATATATATATATATATATATATATGTATATATACATGTATATATATATATATATGTAAATATATATATATATACATGTATATAATGAACTCTACTTTTGAATCTTTGCTATATCGATACCCATTATCAGATCACAGATAAAAAAAACACACAAAAAACATGGCGTCATATCCGGAGATCCCCTGGCGCTTGTTGGTTGGCGTACCTGACAGTAGGTGGTGTTGTGTATCCGTGTGGAGACGGCGAGCATGCGGATCTGAGGGACGGGGTTCTGCGGCCGGTCGTCCATGTAGGCGGAGTAGACGTACACCTGACTGTGTGTGGGCGGCTTGTAGTACGCGTACCACGCGTCGTGCACCAGCGGCAGCACCGCTTCCGGTCTGCGCACGCACTCCGCTTCCTCCACACTCGCATGGCTTCCGTTTTCTTGCAACTTTAAATCCTATGTGAAATGATGTACTTTATTATATAGCCATGCACGTTCTTTTACAGTTACTAAACTCTGCTAATGAAATATTGAATATATGCTAATAAGATATTGAGTGTGCAGGAGAATCCCAGATTAATGATTGGAAAAAAAATCTCTTCCGGGTCTCTGTCTCCCTCTCCTTCTTGGAGGTGTGCGAAATACAGATATCTAGAAAAATCCCAGATTAACAGAAAACGTGGTTACTGAGCCCATAGGGATGACCATTCGAGGTCTCTTGCCCTTTTGTTCATATACCTAAATATCATGGCTTTACGAAGTCATCCATTCATGGCCTGTTGACCAAAGGCATTTACTCTGGGCATTGTGCGCCCCAACATTATTAATACTGGAACCCTAGTAGTAGTATTCCATAGACATTCGGCCATGATTATAGAATAATTCACAGTGTGCTATATTATTACAGTCTTTGACTTAAATACCAGTGAAGCTATGTATTGCTATACCCCTACACATTCATTCCAGGTGAAAGTTCTTTTACTTCCCACACCACATAACCGTGGAAGGATTGGCCTTTGAAATAGCAGTAAATCTACCACTGCTGGAGATAAAGGAGAAAAGTGGATGCAGTAGGACGCGAACCCCAACGTCCCACACGCTTGCGATTACAAGTCCATCGCTCTTAACCACTGAGCTTATTCCTCCCAAAAAGCAAAACAAAGGGAGAATACTATTTATATCAAGTTCATAGAGGCATATGATATGTAGGCCCCCTATGCATTCAAAGGTTTAGTGGAAAACATCTGTAGAGAGTCCTGGTACGCTATATGCTGTTTTAGCCTGATGCGACTGTCTTGAAAATACACAAACCACAGTATAACAGCTTCAAGAGGAGAATGCTTTACCAATATGCTCAACACTGGAATCTCGTCCAGAATGAATAGATTCACTGAAAAAACAACACATTAAGCCTACTTCTTCCTTTCTGAACTAGATCTAAATGCATGAATCGATAGCTGACCCACGATTTTACTTACATTTATTTGTGCTTTGGGCTGTACAAGGATGTCAAAGTCCTGAGAGTCTTCAGAGTTGAGGTTCGTAATATGAAGGACTATCACAAAGACCATCAATACAATCGCACACCAATACAAAATGGAGCGGGGCCTACACCTGCAAAGAATCATCAAACATTTGTAAAGAAATGACCTTATTTTAACTATCAAGTGTTCATCTCAATCTTTGAATATACATGTACACGTACATATATATTGAAAATGTTATATATTATGTTTTCACATTAGTTATAAATTACCGACACCGCATATCATGGATGATTCATATATGAATAAAAAAATCTGTTCTTGACCTTGTAACTGCCTAGTTATGTGAGAAATTATGCTTACTGAGCCCGAAGGGATGGACGTTCGAGGTCTTTTAATCTCATAAATACGTCCTGACACCGCAGGCGGAGGGAGATATTTATGGCATCAAAAGGCTGAGAATGGTATCTCTCCGGCCTCAGTCACTAGGTTTTCTTATTATTACATACCTAAATATCAAGAAAACGCCTTTTTATACATCATTTTTTATGTACCTATTGACGTGAGACATTCATTATGGCCACAGTGCGCCCGAATAGTCACTAAGGGCGCAGTGCGCCCGAACATTATTTATACTGCCCCCTGAGGAGCCGGTAGTATCTTAGAGACGTTCAGCCATAGGTCTGTAATAATAACAGTAAACCTGGCCCTACTGCGCAGTCATTGGCTCACTAACTGATTAATCAGGATCCAGTATTCACTGACCAATGTGTCCTGTTGTAAAATATTAGAGCTATTCTAGCCTTATCTTTTAGTCAGGAATCATTTAGTCCTGTATTTAGTTTCTATATATATGTATCTCTATCTATACATTTAAGTGAAAACCTTGAGTTTACTCTGTGCGTTCATCCTCACCAAAGTCAGGTGAGGTCAAGTGTGAGTGCATGTGCGTTCATCCTCACCAAGGTCAGGTGAGGTCAAGTGTGAGTGCAGGGTACTTTAACTGCAGTTGGTAAAAGGGGGCTGCTCTAACCAGGCCATCAAATACCATCACCTTCCGATGTCTGAGGGGGGTGTGGGGGACAACCCTGTGGGCGGTGACCATGACCACCTGCCCTATTTCCGGATCTGAATGAGGATAGGGTTGGAAGGTGTGAGGGGCAGGCGAGCATGGAAGAATACTGGAGAACTCGACCAGCAACAAACTCGACCCGTAAAAAAACTCGACCCGCAACGAACTCGACCCGTTCATTTCATGGAAAATCTCAATGAAAAGTCGGCGACAAACTCTCCCAGCAGGGGGAAAAGGGGGTGAAAAGTGGATGGTACAATATTTTAAGGAAAACCATGCACACCTTAAGATTTTGTACCTGAAAAATATCGCAAGTGGAGTTTTTGCACCTACTTTTCTCCTAAAACAGAAAAAGTTGCAAAGTGTGCAATATCCTTTAACCCTAGCCATAACCTTAACCCATACCCTAGCCCTAACCCTAACCCTCACCCTCACCATAACCCATACCCTAACCCTAATCCTATCCCTCACCATAACCCTATCCCTATCCCTATCCCTGACCCATACCCTAACCCTATCCATAAACCTATCCCTAACCCCAGCCCTAACCAATACCCTAACCCTAACCCTATCCCTATCCCTAACCAGTACCCTAACCCTAACCCTATCCCCAACCCTAACCCTATACCTAAGCCATACCCTAACCCTAACCCTAACTCTAACCCTATCCCTAACCCTAACCCTATCCCTATCCCTAACCCTAACCCTAACCCATACCCTAACCCTATCCTATTCCTATCCCTATCCCTAACCCTAACCCATACCCTATCACTAACACTAACACTAACCCTAACCCTATCCCTAACACTAACCCTAACCTATACCTCTAAATCACGGGTCGAGTTCTCCAAAAACGGGTCGAGTTCTCTTTTCAAACTTACGGGTCGAGTTCGCGGGTCGAGTTCTCCAAAACCGGTTGAGTTCTCCTGTCAATTACGGGTCGAGTTCGTTTCGGGTCGAGTTCTCCAGTAACCGCATGGAAGCACCCCTCTTCCGGAGAGGCAGGTGGAAACCCGCCTGACACCCCACCTGGTGGACACCATGAGAACTGAGGTTTATGGGATTCAGAGAAACATCAGGGTTTGACTTCCGAAAAGGGGGTAGGTCTGAATGACAAGATATTTTTAATGTTAAGTTATTTTTGTAGGAGTTCAATCCAAACTTAAAATCAATGTGTTGGAAGCTGTGGTGGCTAATTAATTGTAAGGCATATTAAAGTAGAATGTATTTCCTTGAATACTTTGTAATGATTTAGATGATTAGGCCTATTTATGCTGTATGATGCAAAATATAGTGTCTGTACAAATTACATACTAGCTACAGAGTGTATCCAAGGGGGGCATGAGCTGTCTACGTCACATTGTCACAAACAGATAGCTTTGCAGTGCTCGATGTCACATTGTTAGCAATTATGTTTTTTACTTATTTTTCTTTTATTAGCAATTGTTACTTGTGCCCTTTCTTGTAAGTATCTTGTAGCCTATTTGATTGCATTATTGTGCATGCCCAGTCTCCCTAATTTATTTCTCAGAATTCACTTTGGGTAGCTCCACACTTGACTAGAGTTAGGTTTAGTTAAAGTTGATGCTATATCGGCAAAGACTTTAGCATATTTCAAAAACTAAAATGCAATTAAAAGAAATATACGGAAGCAAATGAAAAGACCACAATTAAACCTGATGTACACTTGTGAAAAAAACATTGATATGAACGGTTCAGTGTATCTATGAGAAACCATTACTGTACGGAACTGAATAAAATTTGCTACAAACAAATGTTGGACAGGAATCTCGTGATAAACAGTACCAAAAGGTTTGGAAAAAACCGTTATACAAGGCGAGAGTACCATAGTAATTATTTATTCACCCCTATTTTAAGAAAATAAATATAGAAAAAAACCCAAGAAAATACGATACAAAGCGAAAGGGAAACCAGCATGTTACCACCTCCGAAGTTAAGGAGTACCTGGTGCAACCAGTATACCAGGGACCTGTTTCAGTAGTTTCGTGACAAGTCTATATGGCGTCTGTGACACCATACAGATAGATCAACACAAGTTGCGGCACTTAGGACAAGACAGACCCCAAACACGGTGTGTCTGGTTTCAAAAGTATTAGACAATTTCCGTAGGAATTAAGCAATGAAACTTTAACATGAGTAAGGGATACATGTAACCTATAATCGTTCCAAATATGAAGAACATTGATGGCTCCGATCTGCTGATATTTGAATTATATGTGACATGCACTTTGAAACCTGACAAAATTTTGTCCACTGTTGCTTGCACTGTTGGTGCCCCTGTTGATGTCTGTCTAGGCCTAATGTCACAAAACTACTGAAACAGGTCCCTGTACCCCGTATGGGTGTCACCCCCCGGTGTAGGTGGGTGGAAATAAGGTGAGGCTACAGTGCCCCCCTCTGGTGATTAATACCCCATACAAACTGGGTTATTTTACTCCATATCTGTGTGCATCTGTGTAAATCATCCTTATACAGGATATAATAACTACACTCACAGTGAATCCATGCTATGTCTAGGTTGTCCATTCCCCACTTGTGGCTAGCAGTGCTCCTCCACACAGTAATGACCATTGGCCCACTCTGCCAGCTGGGTTTATCCCCCTCTCTGGTGGCGGTGCGGCGTGGGGACAGTCACCTGGGACCTGTTTCACTAGTTTCGTGACATGTCTAGATGGCGTGACATGTCTAGATGGTGTGTCCGGTTTCATAAGAACTATAGATTAAACTTCATTTTGTGCCTTCTTGCTTGCACTGTTGGTGCCGCTTTTCATGCCTGTCTTCACTTTTGTCACAAAACTAGTGAAACATGTCCATGGTGTGTAGATTTGTCTAATTCCTATGTTTGGGGTCTGTCTTTTCCCAAGGGCAGCTACTTGTGTTGTCACAAAACCAGACAACCCAATCTGTCTGTATGGTCTCACAGACGTGTCACGAAACGAGTGAAACAGGTCCCAGCACATGGCACCATGCCCTCTTTGTGTGAGGGGCGGGTCTATATCTATCAAGGAGCCATTGCTGTATAACAATTTTAAGAGGGAGGGAGTCAGAACTCAGACACAGGAGTACATACGCCCTCCAGAGGTTACTCTACTCCCTATTATCGCCCAGGGTAAATACAAGTTCTGCTCGCGACTGACTGAGCAGACCACGACCACATGAACTATAGTTTTCCCATTTATATTTGAAGAACCTGAATATAATTTTGGATTTATATGTAGAAATGGCTGAAATTTCCATTTCTGACATCGGATATCCCATTTGAAGATTATAAAAACCGTTAAACTGCAATAATTTCGGGTTATGGTTCAAGGTTCTATCACAATACAACGTCGGTAACAAGCGCACACCGGGACCTGTAAACAGACTGAATTCTGGGATACCTCAATAGGGTCTATGGCATGCACAGTGTGTTATTAGTGTGTTATTACAATGATTTCTAAGGTAAATGAGATCATTATAATTGATTATAACTAATTAACATTGAATGAACATTCAAGAATGCTATTTCAAAGTACAAGATGATTCAACCTGGTCAGGCTGGGAGAACAGGCGGGGCGGACCCAGGTGGGAGGGGCTTACGATCGGGACGTGCCTACAGGTGAGGGAAGCCCAGAGGGTCGGCCAGCGAATCACAATGCGGCGGGTCCCGGGTCCAAAGATCAGGGTCTCGCGAGGGAGTCCCAAGCCCGGTGCTGTGATGGGGATCTTCCTCAAGTGCTGACGCATCCATATAACGAGTAAAATAATACTTGAGAGGGGAAGTAGGGGGGAGCGGTGCCTTGATAATAACACTGGGTTATCAGTGCAAACCTGTTCTCCCAGCCTGACCAGGTCAACGTGGATTATAGATTAAATCATAAGGAGGACGTTTAATAATCAGAACGCATCTCTTCAATGAGATGATAACCAAGGCCTATCCAGTGGCGGTTGCCATCTTGTTTTACGGTTAATTTCGAATAGGACATATAGTAATATATAGAGAATTAATATCTTATATTTAAAAAAATGGCTGGGGGTGTTCTTCTTGGGTGAAAATATCCACCGAAATATATTAAGATGACTTCTGATCTCTGCAGAGTGATAAACAGATCGGGGCTGGCTTCAGTCCCTGCATCCTATGGCTACCCCTCTGCCTACCTCACCCCTCCTCGCTGGGATTCCTGGGCCTGTCAGGCTGTAAAGTCTTGGACCCTACTTGCGTAAGGAGTAGACTCAGCCCAGAAGTACTAGGTATTACTCTGAGTCAGAACCTGAGACTAACTAACTGTTTATTGACAGGAATGGGTCTTGGTTTTATACCCTTAGCAGGGGGTTGACATGACAGGCTTGGCATCTGTGAGCTCTGCGCTCTCATGGGCTGTTGTACCAACAGTCAATAGGGGAGACCAAATCCGTTCCGGTTGAGCGCCCGTTCTGGTCTGTCGCACATGACAGGAGGCCACTCATGACACTGAACAACTCAGAGTGTCATTGGTAGAGCGACCTGCTCTCATGTGGGCAGACTGGGAACTAGAGCTGAGCGATAATAGGGGTATTATATGCCATTCAAAGCATGGCAGCTGTACTGTAAACATCAGGGAGGAGGTTACTAACCAAAATGGCGACTGGTCCAATCAAGTCAATTTGTTCCTCAATAATTAGGGGTAATTTAGATAATTACTTTCTTCTCATAGAAACCAATATTACATGGCCACGATAGGCATGTATAGACCAAAACTTTACAAGGCGTTAGGGAAGTCCAAATGTGTAAACGTAGTTTTATTTCTTAATTATGCCCATAATCAAAGACTTTCAAGTGAGCAAGTCTAGGGGTAGGCGGTTATGCGGAACGGTGGCGGCGGTGGCGGCGGCGCCGTTGGCGGCTGGGAAGGCGGCTGGGGAGACAGGAAGGCGGGAGCTGCATGGCTAGGTGTCTGGGCGGTCGGGTGGCAATCGTTGTAGAGCTTACTGGACAGTATACCAACCAGATGTCGAATACTAGTCACTTGTCAGCAGTTGCTAAAGCCATCAAGATGTCTTTCACATTAAATTATCAGATGAATCACGGATCCGATTTATTGCCCATTGCTTACCGTTTGAGGGAGGAACAACAAACCCCTACTGCCATCTTGGTCGAGAATCACGGAAATGAAAGTTAATCCTTTAGAAGCAGATTTATCCGGGTGATAACTGGAATAAAAGAAATTTCTTCGTGAAATGAAAGATCTCACAATAGGTATTTAATACATCGCGGTATTGAGGTGATGAATTGAATAATACAGAGGCACGAAAATGTAAACTTTAATGAAAGGTATATCGGACAATTTACCTTATAAAATAAACCCCGCATCAATTTCATGGAAATTGAAAATGATGATCAAGTGTTATAGGACACAAAGCTAATTTCAAAAACGGGGAAATGAAAGATTTCACAATAGGTATTTAATACATCGCGGTATTGAAGTGATGAATTGAATAATACAGAGGCACGAAAATGTAAACTTTAATGAAAGGCATATCGGACAATTTACCTTATAAAGTAAACCCCGCATCAATTTCATGGAAATTGAAAATGATGATCAAGTGTTATAGGACACAAAGCTAATTTCAAAAACGGGGATCACCATGCTAGTTTTTTTATTTAGGAATAAATATTATGATAATGTTATAATGGAATATATAGAAATTCTAAAAAGTAAGTTTTTTTTATATAGCCCATTTCATTTCCTTTAAACTTTCACAGAATATAGTAAATGTGCAGAACTGTCATTTAAGTACTAAAAGGTATACGGCTAAGAGGTATTGTCAGGTGGGTGCCACCATTTTGCCCGGATAGTAATTCTGTACTAAAAAGAAAACAATTGCGGCACAATGCAATATCCTCGCATTCATTCGGATATTCCTATATATGCGTCATCTACGCGTAGAATATATCTTTCCTAGGTAAAGTATTCACCACTCATCTCCAGAAGCAGCCAAGCTCCACTGAAAAACTGCCTATAGGCTATATACGCACAGTTATAAGGTAAGAGATAGATGTCTTGAAGGTATGCAACTTTAGACAAATGGGTATGTACATGTATTCATCGATTCTTTTTTTTCAATACGTGTCAGAGAGTGGCCAGTATGAAATAACAAGAAGGTGGAAATGAGAACCTGGCCCTGTTTGTGACAGGGCCAGGTACACTGGCTACGACTATCCATATCAAAATCATGGTAATATTGTGTATTTTCTGAAGTTCCTACATCATCTGCATCGATTTTTATACGTTCATTTTTTTTTTGATATTTTTAGCAACCCAGCCCCGCCCACCCTCGCGTTCCTGGAAAGGTACACCACTCAGGAAATTCAATTTAAAACAATTTCAACTTTAGCTTGCGTGTATGGTAATCTATCCAGCTCCTACAAGAAAATTGCAATTGGAATGCAGAAACTAAATTGTTAATGATCACCCGAATCGCGTTGGCCCAGTACCCTCTGCCTCAAAGCTCACACCCCAAGGTAAATATTTGACTGCTTTTTCTACCTTGCAGCGAGGTACCTGTACGTTTCGGAGAGGAATGGCCTATAAATATAGGTCTCAGATACATTCTTTACCGATGGTATATAGACTTCCTTATTTCTGTGTTGGATCGTTGCCGTTATACATGTCAATAGTTCAACAGAATACTCGCCAAAATACCTCGGAAGGCGTGACCAGTCTGGGAATTCGAACCAGAATTTGAGAATACAAAATAACTTCACAGGATCACGAAGAGTTACTTTAAACTCGACGAATATAATTGCGAAGTGTGCACTGGGTCTGCGACGTTCCTGACACACACCTTGCCCCTATATATATGTGTGTATAAATATTACCCACAGTATCCTCGCTAACGGGCAAATGTCAGAAATAACTATACGCAGCTATAGGTCGATAGGTCAGTCAAGCATGTGAAAGGAAGCCTACCTTCAACATGGAGTCCCCACACCTGTAGGTAAGGTGCTGGTCATTGATCTCTTCCTCGGGTATCTAGAGACTCAATTTGAATTAGTAGATGTCCTTTAATACCTGTAAAAGACAGGTGAACACACGTAAGTTTTCTCCATGTCAGCGACCTGTGAGTAGCCACGCTGGTTGTGGACGTTTCATCGCTAGACAAACAAGGCTGCAGGACACAGCTACCAGCACCAACCCCGAGCCATATTTAGACCCGGGACCAAAATACGCACAAAGCTTCCACAGGCCCAGGCAAAGACGGCTACAGGTGGGAGAGAGGCGGTGGGCCGCGGTGGATGATGGCGGCCGGCTATGGGGTGCTTTGTGTTTTTAAGCCGGGGACACACCAACCGAGAAACGCAGCGATCTCCGGATTCGCCAAAACACAATGACATATATGTGGCATATATTTTTTTTAATGATAATATCGCCCACCAATAATTTAGTGTCTCAGAAGCAATAATAATCTTGCAGAAGCAATAAAACGTAATAACGCACGTGCTCGTCATTTTGTGTTGGCGACTCCGGAAACCGCTGCGTTTCTCGCTTGGTGTGTCTCCGATATTAGCGTTTTTTCTGTGGACAATCATATTGACGATTACAGAAATACCTTTAATAATTGTGTTCTTTTTTCATATTTCTTTTTACAAAGTTTTCTGCGTTGATCACATTCATATTATAGGCGTTTTTTGAACTGATAGTACAGTGGCGTCAGAATAGGGGGGGCAGGGGGGGCGGCCGCCCCCCCACTTTTTTGCCAGCCCAAAAAAAGTCAGCACCTTCAAATTAACTCAATCAAGTGTAAAACTGTCTTGAATTTTCAACATCGAAAAATGTCAAAATCTAACTTTTTAGCATAAAACTATGGCTAAGCCTTGACTTTTCACTGTGGAAAAGTGTCAAAGTCTTTATCGTGTATCAATGGCTAGGCCTTGGCTTTCCAACACAGAAAAATGTCAATGTCTGACTCTCTAGCAGGCAATGATGGCTAAACTCTAACTTTTCACCATGAAAAAAATTACCATGCAATGATGGCTAAGACATGACTCTATACCAAGGAAAAATGTCAAAGTCTGACCTTTTACCATGCAATGATGGCTAAGACATGACTTTATACCGAGGAAAAGTGTCAAAGTCTGACCTTTTACTGTGCAATAATGGCTAAGCCCCGACTTTTCACCACTGAAAAATGTCAAAGTCTGACTTATTAGCGTGCAATAATGGCTAATCCCTGACTTTTCACCGTGGAAAAGTGTCAAAGTCTGACCTTTACCATGCGATGATGACTAGGCCCTGACTTTTCACCGTGGTAAAATATCAAAATCTGACTCTATAGTGTGCAAAGATGGCTAAGCCCTGACTTTTCACCATGGGAAAGTGTCAAAGTCTGACGTTTTAGCATTTAATGATGGCTAAGACATAACTTTTCACCGTGGAAAAGTGTCAAAGTCTAACCCTTTAGCATGCAAAGATGGCTAAGCCCTGACTATTCATGGTGGAAAATGTCAAAGTCTGACTTATTAACATGCAATGATGGCTAAACCCTGACTTTTCCCTGTGGTAAGATATCAAAGTGTGACTCTTTAGTGTGAAAATGATGGCTGAACCCTGACTTTTCACTGTGGGAAAGTGTCAAAGTCTGACCTTTTACTGTGCAATGATGGCTAAGCCTTGACTTTTCACCATTGAAAAGTGTTGAAGTCCAACTCTTTAGCATGCAATGATGGCTAAGCCCTGACTTATCACCATGGAAAAGTGTCAAAGTCTGACCTTTTACCATGCAATAATGGCTAAGCCCTCACTAATCACAGTAGGAAATGTCAAAGTCTGACTTATTAGCATGCAATGATGGCTAAGCCCCGACTTTTCCCAGTAGTAAGATATCAAAGTGTGACTCTTTAGCTTGCAAAATGATGGCTAAACCCTGACTTTTTACTGTGGGAAAGTGTCAAAGTCTGACCTTTTACGGTGGAATGATGGCTAAGAAATGGCTAAAAAAAAAATTCCCCAACCGCGGAATTAATCCTCCATCGGAACGGAAAAAAATATATGAAAAGAATGATGGCTTAGCCCTGACTTTTCACCGAGGAAAAATATCAAAATCTGACTTTTTCGCATGTAATGAAGGTAAAGACCTGACTTTTCTCAGATTTTGATGATTTATATGTTAAATCCAATGGGACAGGTCAATCTCAATGTCTGACTACATACCAAAAAAAGTCAACAATTTTTACTTTGCCCCCCCACTTTCAAAACGTTCTGACGCCCCTGTAGTAGAGTGATTAAAGACATAAAGGTGTACAATGACTGGACGCCAGTGTACAATAAATGTTTACTGTTGAATACGGAAAACCTAGGAACAAATGGTACATTCATCCACGGACTTATATCCAAGTCCGTGATTCGTCATTGAATGATGAGCGTGGAATTATAAAAATGAAACAATTAAAAGGTTATGTTCAGTCTATGGGCCATTTCAGGTGGACCCATTGCGCCCAGTCAACTTACTATTTTTTGAAAATGCCTTTCTAGGATCCAAATATATCAGGTACCAGTGGGTCAATGGGTAGCCCATGGCCGTAGGGTCAGGGGCGGTCATTGCTCCACCTGACGCAATCCCCTCCTACTAGCGCACCCTGCGCGCCCCCTCGTGTAGGCCACGTGAACCACGCGGTCACGTGGTACGCCGCTACACTGACCTCTTCCCATTCTCCTGCTTTTCTTCACCACGTACGGACGTACTCTACAATTTCTCCCACCCACCCTCTCCTCTTTCCCTACTCTCGTAGGGGTTATTTTATACATTTTATACAAATGCATATACGTATTATCTCATAATAGTAGTATAACTATACCTCATTGACACCTGTCAATTAACATATGTATTCTTCAATATGTATATTCTCTTCATACATCATATTTACCAATATGTATATCCTGTATCATATTCTCCAATATGTTATACCTTTCATACCATATTTACAAATATGTTCTTTCATATCATATCTAACATATGGATATGCTTATCATTTACATATTTCTACCTTGTATAAACATGTCATGTCGGATTGGTTCATAAAATTAAAATAAATTTTATTTTCCCAACTCTAGACTCTCCTTCTATTGTGTTCAGGATACAGGGTAATGAGGTATTTCGGTCTCTAGGGATCATACATGTGCTCACTGATCCTCTGCACCTTTCTCAATATCACAGATTTGGCATACAGATAGTGAAGGGATCGGGTTTTTTTGTTGCTCGATGAAAGTCTATATGTATATTTCGTAACTTTCCCCTAACCTAGGCAGTTTATACAAATACATAAGGCCACGTTCTATAAATCAAGTCGTTGAAAAATAAACATAGTGACACAAATTTAGTAATGAAGCTAGCGTTTTATAATTAGGCGCGGCTTCCGCTGGTGTTCCCGATACGCTACTATAGACATTATAATGATCTCCAGATATAAAAACAATATCATGTTGACAAACCAACTTTATTCCGTAGCTGAAACCCCCGAGGATGCACCCCGATGCATGCATCGTAAGGTCTATCATAGGGTATCGGGAGCCCAGTGGACGCCGGACATAACTGGGCATGCTAAATATACAACATCCATTTATCATTGTTTAAAAAAAAAAAGAACTACATTAAATCAGGATGCATGTGTGTTGTATGCGTATAGAATATGCTGTACTCTACCTCTTCTCATGTACGAAATATATCGTTCTCTCGCTTTTCTCAGTTGCCACATCTACAATAAAGCTCTTGAATACATGTGTAGGGGCCATCCATTAAGTATGTACGCAGAATTTCTGAAATTCTTGACCCCAACCCCCCTTCCCAATCTTGTATGCAACAGAACAAATAAGGAGCATACGCAAAATTTCTAAAATGTCTGACCCCCACCACCCTGAGCGCGCACGCAATTTCTGGATGGCCCCTCGGGTATTTACACTACACGCCCACATGATGCAGGTATGTACAAATGGTATGCACAGCAGGGGATTGAGTTTCGGCGTAAACATTGCACCACGGGCGTATATATACACAATATTACAATATTGACTGGTTTCAGATACAAGCGGCTGTATGCTCACGGGAGGTGGCGCACAGTAATACCCCAGCGTATATGCGAGGATATTGCGTAGAGTGAACTCCAAGGAGCATACGGCCGCTTTCATCTGAAACAAGTCTATATTTTATCCTACCCCTAATAAAAAAACTCCATAGGCTTAACATTGGGTCGCTGTATTCGGTCTGGAGTTCAGAAAAATGAAAAATATTGCTCTAGTGGGATACACTTGACAAATGACGTCATCTGTTAATGTAGAAGTAATATTCGATCTTGCCATCGTGCAATAAACAACAACACGACTAACTCTTGTTTGGTTTCTCCATAGTATTTATTATCCACCTTTTCTGGAAATGTGGAATGCCGACTTCAGTTCGTTTTAATTATGCACTATTTTTCCGTATGCACTATTTTTCCGTATGTGCCCCCAGAGTATACAGCATATCCGTATACGCCGTATGTCCATACACACTCCCTATATGTTTTCTGAGGACACTTCGTTTTAGGTGTATGATAAATCTACACCTCCAAATTATTGATGGTAATGATTCTTTTATTATCCGCCAATTTCTGCGGAAACCGGTATTAAGAGGAAACGCAGTTACTGAGCCTGTAGGGATAACAGTTCAAGGTCCTTTATACCATAAAATATATCCCGACGCCAGAGGCGGAGGTGCGTTTTTTATGGTATAGAAGGTCGAGATTGGCATCCCTGCGGACTCAATCACTACATTCTCTTATCATTATATACCTAAAATTGATGAACTTATATTCACTTACTCATTTTATTCAGATCGGTGAATCAAAAGAGACCTATAAATAGAGAATACCCACAGATTAATTGGGTATAGATTATACAACAAGGCCACCAACGACAGATCTTCTTACAGACTGACAGAATAATAACAATTTCATTTTGTCGGTGACCCTCAGGGCTTAAAGTGAAAAAGTAAATTGGTACACACCCAAAAACTACAGTAGAAACAGTGAATACAATTCACACTGTAAAAAGTGTGTTTGGTTATACACACCAGACTCTCTAAACACCGTTTAATTCCCGCACGCTTACAATATCTACACACATGTATCTTAACACCACTTGTTCTTCTACTTAAACGCTTATTTTTTTACACACCTAAACACTTTGCTCCTAAATATTTAGCCGTTTAGCGTTTACACACTAAGTGTTTAGTTTTACACATATCAGTGTATATCCCTCCCGGCCTCGTTTTGATGGCAGCACACTTATTCCCAGCGAGGTGGCCACAACGACTTCCGCATTCCCAAACCAAAATGGCAAGTATCAGAGCTATTATTTATTATTTCACATGATTATTGCTTCCAAGATGCTAAATTATTGGTGGGAAATATGCAATGAGAAAATATCTGACATACATGTATATACTTCACATATACACATACAAGGTAAGAAAGTAGCATATTATGTAGGTCAAGCAAAAGTCGCATTCACATACACGGCCGGACCTACAGCTATCAGCTGGAGATGTTTTGACAGCTACTGACCCCAGTCAGCGCATTGTTTCCGCTTTCACACCTATGTGGGGTTACCACATATTCCAGAATCTCAGTCTTATTTGCTAAGATTTGCCATGGGTTGAGAGTGAACACATCTTGTACAATTTATCTAATAATGTATTGTGTTTGCAGGTGCACGAGACTGCCAAACCAGTACATACACCAAAGTGCCACAGAGAGTGAGATTGACCGGAGTCCCGGGCCAGTTGTTCCCGGCGAGGGACAGTGGTATGGCCGGGCCTCCAAGACAGGGTCAAGGCGCTAACACGTCGGGTGTATCTATCCACCTAACCTGACTTCCCATCTTCTACCCATCTACCTGCCTACTCATCTACCTGCCTACCCATCTACCTACCCACCCATCTACCCGCCTACCCATCTACCTGCCTACCCATCTACCTGCCTACCCATCTACCTACCTACACATCTGACTGTCTACCCATCTATCCATCTACCCATTTACCCGTCTACCTATCAAATGGCCTACCAATCTACCCGCCTATCCATCTACCTGCCTGCCCATCTACCCATCTACCTGACTACACATCCCCCTGCCTACCCATCTACCTGCCTACCCATTAACCTGCCTACCCATTAACCTTCCCACCCATCTGCCTGCCCACCCATCTACCTGCCTACCCATCAACCTGCCTACCCATCTACCTGCCTACCCATCTACCTGTCTACACACCTACCTGCCTACCCATCTACCTGTCTACCAATCTACCTGCCCACCCATCTACCTGCCTACCCATCTACATGCCAACCCATCTGTCTGCCTACCAATCTACCTGCCTACCCATCTACCTGCCTACCCATCTACCTGCCTACACACCTACCTGCCCACCCATCTGCCTGCCTACCCATCTACCAGCCTACCCATCAACCTGCCCACCCATCTACCTGCACACCCATCAACCTGCCTACCCATCTACCTGCCTACCCATCTACCTGCCTACCCATCTACCTGCCTACCCATCTACGTGCCTACCCATCTAAACACCTACCTGCCTACCCATCTACCTGTCTACCCATCTACATGCCCACCCATCTACCTGCCTACCCATCTACATGCCTACCCATCTGTCTGCCTACCAATCTACCTGCCTACCCATCTACCTGCCTACATACCTACCTGCCTACCAATCTGCCTGCCTACCCATCTGCCAGCCTACCCATCAACCTGCCCACCCATCAACCTGCACATCCATCTGCCTGCCTACCCATCAACCTGCCTACCCATCTACCTGCCTACACACCTACCTGCGTACCAATCTACCTGCCTACACACCTACCTGCCTACCCATCTACCTGCCTACCCATCTACCTGCCCACCCACCCATCTACTTGCCTACCCATCTACATGCCTACCTTATCTGCCTGCCTACCCATCTTCCTGCCTTCCCATCTGCCTCCCTATCAATCTACCTGTGCACCCATCTACCTGCCTACCCATCTACCTGCCTACCAATCTACCTGCCTACCCATCTACCTGCCTTCCCATCTACCTGCCTACCCATCTACCTGCCTACTCATCTACCTGCCTACCCATCTACCTACCCACCCATCTACCTGCCTACCCATCTACCTGCCCACCCATCTACCTGCCTACCCATCTACCTGCCTACCCATCTACCTGCCCACCCATCTACCTACCCACCCATCTACCCGCCTACCCATCTACCCGCCTACCCATCTACCTGCCTACCCATCTACCTGCCTACCCATCTACCTGCCTACCAATCTACCTGCCTACCCATCTACCTGCCTTCCCATCTACCTGCCTACCCATCTACCTGCCTACCCATCTACCTACCCACCCATCTACCTGCCTACCCATCTACCTGCCCACCCATCTACCTGCCTACCCATCTACCTGCCTACCCATCTACCTGCCCACCCATCTACCTACCCACCCATCTACCCGCTTACCCATCTACCTGCACACCCATCAACCTGCCTACCCATCTACCTGCCTTCCCATCTACCTGCCTACCCATCTACCTGCCTACCCATCTACGTGCCTACCCATCTAAACACCTACCTGCCTACCCATCTACCTGTCCACCCATCTACATGCCCACCCATCTACCTGCCTACCCATCTACATGTCTACCCATCTGTCTGCCTACCAATCTACCTGCCTACCCATCTACCTGCCTACATACCTACCTGCCTACCAATCTGCTTGCCTACCCATCTGCCAGCCTACCCATCAACCTGCCCACCCATCAACCTGCACATCCATCTGCCTGCCTACCCATCAACCTGCCTACCCATCTACCTGCCTACACACCTACCTGCGTACCAATCTACCTGCCTACACACCTACCTGCCTACCCATCTACCTGCCTACCCATCTGCCTGCCCACCCACCCATCTACTTGCCTACCCATCTACATGCCTACCTTATCTGCCTGCCTACCCATCTACCTGCCTTCCCATCTGCCTCCCTATCAATCTACCTGTGCACCCATCTACCTGCCTACCCATCTACCTGCCTACCAATCTACCTGCCTACCCATCTACCTGCCTTCCCATCTACCTGCCTACCCATCTACCTGCCTACTCATCTACCTGCCTACCCATCTACCTACCCACCCTCTACCTGCCTACCCATCTACCTGCCCACCCATCTACCTGCCTACCCATCTACCTGCCTACCCATCTACCTGCCCACCCATCTACCTGCCTACCCATCTACCCGCCTACCCATCTACCCGCCTACCCATCTAGCTGCCTACCCATCTACCTGCCTTCCCATCTACTTTCCTACCAATCTACCTGCCTACCCGCCTACCCGTCCACCTGCCTACCCATCTACCCATCTACCTGCCTACCCGTCTACCTACCTAGCTACCCATCTACCTGCCCACCCATCTACCTGCCTACCCATCTACCTGCCTACCCATCTACCCGCCTACCCATCTACCCGCTACCCATCTACCTGCCTACCCATCTACCTGCCTTCCCATCTACTTATTTTACCCATCTACCTGCCTACCCGCCTACCCGTCCACCTGCCTGCCCATCTACCCATCTACCTGCCTACCCATCTACCTATCCACCTATTTACCTGCCTACCCGTCTACCTACCAAGCTACCCATCTACCTGCCCACCCATCTACCTGCCTACCCATCTACCTGCCTACCCATCTACCTGCATACCCATCTACCTGCCCAACCATCTACCTGCCTACCCATCTACCTGCCTACCCATCTACCTGCCTTCCCATCTACCTGCCTACCCATCTACCTACCCACCCATCTACCTGCCTACCCATCTACCTGCCCACCCATCTACCTGCCTACCCATCTACCTGCCTACCCATCTACCTGCCCACCCATCTACCTACCCACCCATCTACCCGCCTACCCATCTACCCGCCTACCCATCTACCTGCCTACCCATCTACCTGCCTACCCATCTACCCGCCTACCCATCTACCCGCCTACCCATCTAGCTGCCTACCCATCTACCTGCCTTCCCATCTACTTTCCTACCCATCTACTTTCCTACCCATCTACCTGCCTACCCGCCTACCCGTCCACCTGCCTACCCAACTACCTGCCTACCCATCTACCTGCCTACCCATCTACCTGCCTACCTATCTACCTGCCTACCCAGCTAGTGATGTGTTTGTATTTTCATGGTGGCAGTGGACTTATTTTGATAACTTGGAGGGGGGCAGTCTAAATTTATTTTCACTTTTCCAGGGGGAATTCAAAAATATTCATGGGATACAGATCCTTTCTCTCTTTGATATTTCCTGGGGTGGGGGGGGGCTTCTTATAAAGTACTAATTTTGTCTCTTAGATATTAGTAAACTTTCCCATCAACCCACCTATCCATCACTTTTCTCACCCATCAACCTGTCCACTGATGAACCTACTCACATAAAACCTGCCCATCCATTAACCTGCCCACCTGCCAACAACTCAACTACAAATCAACCTTCTCAACAATTAATCTGCCTCCATCCAATATCCCACCCATCAACATATGAGTGTCACCAACAATGAGTGTCCTTTGTATTGCCTTGTTTGTGGTTGGTTGTTGTGATCTTGATATATGACAATAAACTCTATGTGTATTCAAAACAAAGTAATTTGTCAAGGTTTTCTATACAACTTCAATATAACTGTAATTATTATTTATAGGCATATGATAATAAGATCTAATGAGTTCATTAGGTGAAACACTTTGTATTAAAACACTTCCTAATACTAAACACTTAAAAGTTAAACACTATAGGGTCTCGCATATATACGCCAGGTACACTGTAAAAAGTGTGTTTGGTTCTACACGCTAGATTGTGTAAACACTGTTTAATTCTCGCACACTTACAATATTTAAACACATACATCCAAACACCATTAGAATTAAACACTCGTACGGATACTTTAACCCTTTCCTTATCAATGCTGCCTTGAGGCAGCATCGCAAGAATACCGATGCTGCTTTGAGGCAGCACCACGGGAATACCAATGCTGCCTTGAGGCAGCACCACGGGAATACCAATGCTGCCTTGAGGCAGCTAATTTATATTATTATTATACATTTCATATTATTTCAATAAATAATAGACAGATCTTTACAAAAAAAATTAGTATACATAGAAAACAATATTGTATTTATGATTAGAGTCAAATTTAGATGAATGGGTTGCTATGGCGATGTTAATGTTTGACTATATAAGACATAAGTCTAAGCTCTAGCCTTACAATAAGTCAGAGTGTGGCTGGCCTCACCTATCAGGCATATAGCATTTTCTTGATTTTTCCATAATTTTTTAATTCTAAATACAAAAAAAACTTCAGAGATGTGTTTTCCATATCTTTTTATTACTATTTATGTAAAAAAAACATAATGTCATTGCGATGAAAAAAAAGATACACATCTTTGTAGGTGCAGTGCTATATTGGGCCTATGTACAGGCATTTGTCAATGGAGCAAAACAAGATGTCTCAAATTTTTACTGCAATTGGAAATATTAATATAATTATTAAATATCAATCTAATTCATAATTTAAGGTATGAAAATAAAGCCTGAAGTCTCTTCTTTATTTCATTATCATTCAAATTGTCTAATTATTTCTCTAAGTTATTCAAAATTGCTAATTTGTGAAGCACCGCTCTGCACATTGAGCCATTTTCTATGACTTGCAGAATAGGCTGGTATTCTGACGTCTGTACAACGTGCGACGTGCGGTCGTGGTGGGAACGTTCTCCGCAGGGGGCGCTTATAACTTACACACTTATAACTTACACACCTAAACACTTTGTGAATAGGCGTTTAGCCATTTAGGTTTTACACACTATCTTTGACCAAGTGTTTAGTTTTAAACGTTTATATTCACAACACCAACCGAACCTCGTTTTGGCGGCAGAATACTATTGACCAGCGAGGTGACCACACACACAAGACATCTGAGAGGTGGAGTTAAAAGTAAGTATCAATTTGTTCACATGTATTTATATCACATAATCTTATAGATACTTCAGATAGTAGTATCAATATCGCCCTTGTATCTATACCAGTTTGCTACTCTACAATATCGGTATAATGTACATGTGTAGTGGTGATCTTCTGCAGTCCTTAAGGTGTCTTAAATATTATGTAGGTCAAGCGTAGATGCATGCACACAGACACACCTAGCCGTGAGATTATCAGTTGGCATTGTTTTAACACCTAGCTGTAGTTGCAGTGAGAGCATTGTCCTGCATCAGCCTGAGCCTGAATGACTTTCTCAAAAATGTCATAGAAGCTACAAACTCAAGGCTTGTCAATTTAAGAAGGATTTCAGTAGGCTACGTCTGTGCTTAATTAGATTTAACAGAGCTCTACTCATCCAGGTTGGTTTAGAGTCATAAACCTCTCTGGGCAGTAGTGGTTAATGTAGTTAAGAATAACTAACTGGACCCAGGAATCGTCTATGTTGTTAGCACAATTGTGGGGATCCCAGTCGAGACCTACTAAAAAAGTTTTTGTAACTACGCCCATGGAAATTTGTTGATTTCCTATCTCTTTGTTTCATTTTACAGTTCACCAAAGTAGGGTGATGATCGCTTAACAATTCGTTGGAACAATGGCTTCGTTTATATGGTCACAGTTGGTGCAAATGTAATCAATGATGGTCCCCCACTAGGGTCTAACCTGATTTCAGTAAGTATACAGAATGCTTCTTAACCCTGCTTAAGGGGTCACCTTGGAGGGGCACCTTATCAGATGTGATGGAACAGTGTGGGGACAATACTCCAGATCATCTTGATTGCTTTTTTTATGGTGTCTGTGTGAGGCATGTAGACTGGCGTCTAGACAATTAGACACCAGGCAATGGCCTGCATAGGCTCCAGTATACAGTTATCATACACATTATGTACTACATCGCCTAGCCATCAACAGACTGAAAACCCTGTTCTAGGGGACACGTTGCTTAAAGGTACATCTTGCTCAGAACAGATGTTGCCCCCTTAAGTGGGGTTTTACTGTATTTCAGAATGAATCTGGTCAATGCATGTTACATAATTGTTCATAACTTCTAACTTGATTCTTGTTACCTAGTCAATTATGATTATGAGAAAACGTGGTTACTGAGCCCGTACGGGTGGCTGTTCGAGGTCATTTGATGAAAAAATATGGCCTAACGCCGCAGGCGGGAGGGCCATATTACTATATACCTCCTACTCGATTAAAACGCCTGTTTATTAACTGTACAATCCTAGGCCTGCTGTCATGGCGGCAGCAAACATTATTTATACTGAACCCCTAGCAGCGGGCAGTATTTCATAGACATTCGCCCACAGGTATATAGTAATGTACATAGTAACATTTCCCTTGTAATTACTATCGTGCTGGTTTCAGATTATAAACAGGCAGTCGATGACTTATCTTATGCATAATCATAAATGACATTAAAAAAGTCCACAGGAGACTTGCAGGGGATTCACCCACCCGAGTTATTGGTTTGGGGGGAAACAGGGCATGGATTTGATGTGCTGCACCCAATGACATTTGCTGTAAGACTAATTTAATTCACTAATTGTGACAGCATAATTCCTTCGTTGTAATCAACTTTGCCAAATTAGAGTTGCACGTGATGTCATATCAATTACTCTGATAAAACGTTAACATTTATGAGGAAAAGACAAAGAGGGAGACTTTCCCCATCACTGCATAAACATCATTATTTTACATATGGATGCGCCAGGCATAGTTATTTTACGTAAACAAGGTCGTCCAATTCCCCGTGTGTATACACCTCATATGTAGGCGTATACAAGCATCCAGTGAAGAGGGAGGTGGTGGGGGGAGAGGATATTTCCTCTCATATACACTGTAAAAAGTGTGTTTGGTTATACACACTAGATTCCCTAAACACCCTTTAATTCCTGCACACTTACAACATTTACACACATGTATCTAAACGCCATTTGATTCTAAACACTTGTTCTGCTACTTAAACGCTTATTTTTTACACACCTAAACACTTTGCTCCTAAGTGTTTAGCCGTTTAGCATTTACACACTAGGCGTTTAGTTTTACACATATCTGTGTGTATCTCCCCAAGCCTCTTTTTGATGGCAGCACATTCATTCACATCGATGTGGCCACACACTTTTACAAGCAAGTGGAGAGAAGTGGTTGAAAGTAAGTACCAAACTTTTTGTACCACCTGGAATTCTTTCTTATTAAGATTATCTTGTACCTAATTAAATAATACCATTATTATCATAGCATGTTATCATTCAATGTATCCTATACTGCAATATGTAAACCTGGTTTTATTCTATATAAAGCTGGAGACATACCAAGCAAGAAATACAGCGATTTCCCGAATCACCAACACAAAATTGCAAGTATGTGAGCTATTATTAAATATTTCACCTGATGATTTCTTCTATTAGAGATGGTAAATTATCGGTCAGAGAAATATTTAGAGATATCTAGAGAAAGATCTAGTAATGTGTATCTGTGGGTGTATTATAAGTTAATAGAATATTCTATTTCATATATCTAATGATAATTATGTATTGCTTTCAGGTGCCGCCAAGAGAGCAATAGGTTGAGAGTGAACACAAATTGTACAATGTCTCTGATAATGTATTATGTTTGCAGGTTAACGAGACTGTGGAGCCAGTACATACAACTCAGTGCCTCAGAGAGTGCGAATGGCTGGGTCCTGGGCCAGTTGGTCCCGGGACCAGTTTAGGTGTTATTCCCGGCGAGAGTCAGCAGTGCGGCTGGAATCCAAGACAGGGCCCGGCACCTACCTACCTAGGCACCACCTTGCCTACCTACCTACCAAGTTCAAGATGGCGGCAACAGCGTGAGGTCGTGGTTCGTAATCCCGCACGTCGCATGACTAGTTTTCACTAACTTTGAAGGTGTATGCCATAACTCTTTGGAGGAGCTGTACGTAATAGAGTCGTGTCACTGCCAGTTTACTGTCGTGTTAAAACATGCCTAAGGATAACAAAGAATCCAAGAAAAAAGCGAAGGAGACGGGTGATAATGGAGGTGCTGAGGGCCAGGATTCGATGTCCGCCATGTTAGCTACCCTTGTCAAGGCAAACGAAGAAAACAAAAAAACAAGCAAGCAGGACCAAGCAGACCTAATGGCAAAATTAGATAATATCAACAAGCGTCTGGACAAGCAGGATGAAAAGGTTGACAAACTAATTAAGGGTGTCTAAGAAAAACAAAATACTGTGGAGGATAGAGTGAAGAGAATAGAGGAAAGGCTGGACGAGTACAGTGTTTTGATTGCAGATTTCGACCAGGAACGGGCCGAGCAAGACCAGGATTTTAACTAAATAAACCATAACAAACTACTGGCGCATATTGACAAGCTGGAGAGAAGGATCCAAACGCTGGAAAACGATCGGCGAAAGCAAAATATTATCGTTCAGGGCCTAGGCGAGCAACCGAATGAGAACCCAAAGAAACTAGTTGCAGATCTTTTAAGAGACATCGGGGTCACTCAAGACGAAGGCGAGTCAGTGATTGACAAACGGATGGGAAGTAACCGCCCCAGGAATGTCCTGGTAAAGCTCACAGGCACAAACACCAAAAGCAGGCTTTACAAAAACATCAACCAGCTGAAAGGAATGGATAAATGGTGTAATGATTATTTGTCTGATGATCTCTCAGCTGAAAAATTGAATGAACGAAAAGAAATGCGCTGCCTAGCCGCCGTTGCTCGGAAATTAGGTCACGATGCCAAAACTCGAGGTTCTAAGCTGATGATCAACAAAAAAGAATATACCTATCGAGAGCTGAACAAACTCCCAGACAGAGTAAACATGGAAAATGCCAAAACGGTCAGTATAGAGGAAGACACTGCATATCACTCACATTATTTGTATTTATCGAATATGTTCCCCTGCGTAATCAACCATCAAGGTCGCGCTTGGCACTGCAGCGAACAGTTCTATATGTATAACATGGCAATCAAAAATGATGCACCTGACATCGCAAAAAAGATCTTAGCATGTGAGGACGGCTATGAAGCAAAACGAATCGCGAAATGGATTGACACAAATAAGGCATGGGACTTATCCAAACGTGACTTAATGAAGGAGATCGTTGTCGCCAAATTCACCCAAAATGACGCCATACGTGAAAAGCTTACATCACTCGAGGGCCCTATCTATGAGGCGACGGTCGACAAATTCTGGGGTTGCGGAATATCCATTTCGGAATCCCAGCGAATCTCGCCTGAGACCTTTACGGGCTATAACCATATGGGGTTGATCCTGGCAGAAGTCCGTGACTCGCTCAACGATACGGACGGAGAATCAGATAAGGAATGAACGTGATAACCCACATCTATGGCATATTCAGACGGATTTAACGGTAGATGGAGGCCTTCCCCACGTAATACTATCTTCACGGATAGTAGGGGAATGCAACTCGACAGGCTGCTACACTCGGAAGTTGGTTTTCAACATTGTGCCAGCGTCTATTTCCTGCGTGGTGCCACACTACGTCAGGTCATAACACGAGTCCACAGTCACCTACTCCACCATCTGGCGGAACGCGGAATATCTCGCTAGACACCTGTCAATATATGCCGAGGTAGGTCTCAGCTGGTTGGAGCACTTCCATCTGGCTGCCAAAATCATCATGTGCCCACTGGTTGGTCTTGACTTGTCAAGAGCAGCCAAAAATACTACTTCTGATCAACAGACTATGGTGAATGAGGCGGTGATCTACTTTAATGCCAATGTTGTTGGTTGGAACACTGAAAGGGGGCTGGCCACACTGTGGCTTGCTAAACTAAATCATAAAAACAAAACCTCAAGTGTGTCTCACAACTACAACAACTTATACGACTGCCTCCATCCATCCTCTGAATTATCTGACTTCTGGTGCTCAGAGTTTACACGATGTTTTGGTCTGAATACGCTTGCCACTACCCATGACTGTAAATAATCATTGTAAATACTCATGTTGTCTACCGCAGCTCCCCCCCCCCTTAACTTAACTTATACCTAACTGTAACTTTGCCAAATGAATTTGTTATGGTGGCCGAAGCTAAGGGTATCATGAACCAAATTTCTGACTTCGTGTTGTCAACAAGTGGTTAGTTTTGGGGTGAAGTGGGCCGGGTCGTAGACCAAGTCCACGGATCTCTCATGTATCACCGTTAGCCGAGGACAGCCTATTGTTCTATTTTTTTTGTTTTCTTTTTTTATTTATTTTTCTTTCTTAAAGGCACACCAAATTCTCCAACTTGTCTGGTATATACATGCTGCCAGGGTATATACGGCCGATGGCCAACCGCCTGTTGATGTAAGGACTTTGCCGTACTATGCTATCACAGAAAGGCAAAGATTGCCTAATTTCTGATGAATTGTTTTATTTTCTTGTTTTGCATGTAGATGTCACACTCTTACTACTTGTCACAAGGAAATCTATGATTATATGTTGGATGAAATAACTGGTGTTAGGGGGCTAAGGGTGGGCCACATAAATGTTCGGAGTTTATTTGGAAAAATCGATTTAGTAAGACAGGACATAGCTGATTCATTTGACATTGTAACCTATTCGGAAAGTTGGCTGACTGAAATGATTCCAGACAATCTTGTGAGTATTACGGGCTACAATCATGTAAGGCTGGATAGGATATGGTCTGAAGAAAATGAACCTAAGATAGGCGGCGGCCTGTGCACTTACTATAAATCCTACTTAGACGTAACTAAATATAAGTCTAGCGATTATGATGTCTCAACCAAAGATATTGAAGCCCAATTTTTAAAGTTAAAAGACCTGGCAAGTCCAACGTGGTTTATATTGCGGTATATAGGCCTCCCTATGGAAGCCTTCAAGTGTTTCTGGACACAATCCAGACTTTTCTCGATAGCAATGACTTGCATAAGATGAAAACTTTAATTATAGGCAATATTAATGTAAATTGGCTTGATAACAGGGAAGAGGATACTAAGGATCTTAAAACTTGGGTCAAGAGCAATGGGCCCAAGCAACTTATAAACCAACCTACCCGAGTGACACAACATACATCCTCATGTATAGACTTAATTATCACAGACTTTATGAATGTCAAGCACTCCGGGGCGATTATCAAGAACCTGAGTGACCACTCCATTGTTTTTTCAGTCTTTGGTAAATCTAAATATACCCCAACTAAGACTACCTTTGAGGGTAGATCAGCTAAAAATTTTGACGCTGAACTGTATGCCCAACTATTAATGTCTGACGACTGGTCCAAGTTTGACGCAGAGAAAGATGTAAACACTGCATGGCAGTACATGTATGACATATTTGTGAAAAACCTAGATGTACTCTGCCCCAAGAAAAAGTTTCGGGTCCGAGCTGATAAGGAGGAATGGGTTACCAATGAGATCATAGAGTTGATCAAAGAAAAGGACGCCGCCTTGCGGAGAGCCCATCGTTTGAAAACCCAAGCCAATTGGCGTAAAGCTAAAAGGTTGCGAAATTACTGCAAGGCGGTTGTAGTTAATGCCAAAGCCGAATATATCAAGAAACAACTTGGAAACCCACAAATCGGACGCTAAGAAATTCTGGTTGGAAATTGGCAAAATCTTACCGAAAACAAACGGCAGCTCTCGTATCTCATTGGTCGACAACTTAACCGGTATACCAATTGAACACTCTGGTACAGCCGGTTACATCAACAATTACTTCTCAGAGATCGGTCCTAACTTAGCTATCAAGTTTGACAAAGAATGGGTTTACTACGGCGATACAGCTGACACTGAAATTTTGGACATACTCCTCAACAAGGACGAAGTGGTTAAAATTATTAAAGATATGGATATCTGGAAGTCTTCGGGTCTACCAGACATATCTAGTAGGTTCCTTAAAGTAGCCTTGACCTCTATGGTTGATAAATTTATACATTTGCTGGAGATGTCACTGGTTGAATCAGTGTTCCCTGAGAGCTGGAAGGTTGCCCTAATAGTCCCCATCCCTAAATGTGGTAACTCAGATCAGGTTTCAAATCTTCGACCTATATCTCTTTTGCCTGTACCAGGGAAAATCCTGGAGAAAATTGTGCATTCGCAGCTTATGTACTATTGTAACTCTAATGATCTTTTAACTGAAATGCAGGGTGGCTTTCGTCCACGATACTCAACGACCGATACTAATGCTAATTTTACCGAGGATTTGTATCGTGCCATGAATGATGGTGAAACGTCGGCGGCAGTCTTCATTGATAACAAAAAAGCGTTTGACACTGTCAACCATATAATTCTGGTAAAAAAACTATGTAAAAAGGGTATACAGGGTAATATTTTAAAATGGATTACAAACTATCTTAGTGGACGGAAACAGTGCACGATAGCAAATGAACACACATCAGACTTTAGAGGGATCAAGTGTGGAGTCCCCCAGGGCTCCATTCTTGGTCCCTTCTTCTTTTTAATTTACGTTAACGATATTGTAAATGCTATCGGGGACTGTAGATGCAGGCTGTACGCCGACGACACCGTCATTTATGGCAGCGGACTTGACCCTATAACCCTGATTTCTGATATACAGCTTTGTTTGGACAAAGTGGTACAGTGGTGTGATTCGAACCAGTTAACCATAAATGAAAAAAAAACCAAATTCATGTTTTTCGGAACCAATAACAAAATCAAAGCTTGCAATAATCTTGATCTAAAGTTGTATATTAATGGATCCCAGATTGACCGTGTCCACCACTTTAAATATCTGGGGGTCAGCCTTGATCAAGGCCTGCGGCTAAGGAAACACGTTGAAACGATCATTAGATCTGCATCACATAAAGCATATGTTTTAAAGAAGATCCGACATTTCATTGATGAACCAACCGCTATTACACTGTATAAATCGATGGTCTTGCCCTATATAGATTTTGCTGACATTCTGTATGCCTGCGCCCCGAAGCTGTTATTGGACAAATTGCAGTCGATTCAAACTCGGTGTCTACGTGTATGTATTCGTCGCAACGAGCATTTACCAACCATCCTTATTCACCAACTGGCCAGGAACCCGAACCTCGCTGCCCATAGACAGGCACACTTGAACAACTACATGTTTAAAAGAAAGACTGACGACAGGCTATTGTCGCACAATCCGGAAGCACGAACCAGACTACCCGATGCCCCAATCTTCAGTACCATCCGTCCTAGACTTAGAGGGTCGATATCATGGAACGCACTTCCCGTGGTGGCCGTAACATAGAGTCATTAAATGGATTCAAGACTTATCAAAAGAACTGGGCTTTAGCCCAAAATTTTGTTTGACAGAACATGGTTTGCCTCCAAATAGAGCCCTTGAAACGCACCAGCTGCATTATCTCCTTTCCTTTTTCTTGTTATGACAAATTTTGTTTTTGATTCTTATTTATTTGAACTTAGTGGCATGTCTCGCTGTATATGTATTATTATTTTCAAACAAGTATTACCTCTCGGTTTCAAAATAACCTAGACCCAAACTCTTTGCGGTGTTGGCAAAGTCTGTTACCCTTTTAATTGCACTTTTACATAAAGTTATTATCACCGTAAATGCTATGTTAAGCAGGGAAACGAAGATGAATCAAGTCAACTCTCATGTTGGGAGGTGCGATCAAAACGGTCTTTGTACCCATGTGCTACCCAAGTAAAATAAAGTATTTAAAAAAAACAAACCTATTACCCATCAACCTGCCTAGCCATCAACCTGCCTACCCATCAACCTGCCTACCCATCTACCTGCCTACCCACCTATCTGCCTACCCATCAACTGCCTGCCCATTTACCTGCCTACCCATCTACCTGCCCACCCATCTACCTGCCCATCCATCTACCTGCCAACCTATCAACCTGTCCACCCATCTACCTGCCCACCCATCTATCTGCCCACCCATCTACCTGCCTACCCATCAACCTGCCTACCCATCTACCTGCCTACCCATCTACCTGCCCACCCATCTACCTGCCCACCCATCTACCTGCCTATCCATCTACCTGCCTACCCATCTCATTGGGGGGGGGGCTAATTTTAATACAATTTTTCCATGTTGGGAAATAAAACTCATAGGGGGTACTTTATTTTCCTTTTTGATATTTCTGGTGGGTGTTGGGTTGAAGAAAAGATGTCAGGGGAGGTGGGCCAATGTATTCCTGTGCCCTTTGTGGAAGTGGGGAGGGGGGGGGGGCTCATTCTCTGAGAGAGGCTAATATAGATTTTCCATGGGGGGATTTTAAACATCATGGGGGGATTATTGTTAACCCTTTGAGGACGCATGATGCCTGGAGGCATCACCTCACTAAAGACGCATGATGCCTGGAGGCATCACCGCACTAAAGACGCATGATGCCTTGAGGCATCATTGTCCCAATATTAACAAAAATGTTTTGACAAAGAAATAATAGAGCAATATTCATGAAATCTTCAGAAAATGTAGATATAACATCATATTTAGTATTTATATTAAAAAGAAATAAAATATTTATGATTATGTATCATATTGCATGATTGCAAGCTTGGATATCTGTTTTAACTATTATGTGGCCGTCCTCTAGCCAAACAGACTGCCACCAGCACCCGTCCTTATGGGAGTAGCTAGGCCCCAGGCAGCCGTCCTTAAAGGGTTAATTTGTTTTCAGTCTCCATCCAAGTGCCTACCTATCAACATATGAGTGTCACTAGCAATCACTGTCCTTTGTATTGCCATTTGTATTGATTGTATTGTATTAATTGTTTTGATCTTGATATATGGCAATAAAATCTACATGTATATAAAACAAAGTACTTTTGTCACAGTTTTCTATACAATATCTATGGTATAACTGTAATTATTATATACAAGAAGATGATAATAAAATCTTCTAGAGAGTTCCTTAGGTTGAACACTTTGTGTGTAAACACTTCTTAATGATAAACACTTCTTAAAGTTAAATGCTTTGTAATAAAACACTCCCTAAAGCTAAACGCTTTGTAATTAAACACTTCCTAAAGCTAAACACTTGTTATATAAACGCTTCTTATGTTAAACACTATGTATGTAAACACTTCCAAATCCCGAACACTATGAATATAAACACCTCCCAAACTTAAACACTAAAAAACTAAGCGCTTTGAATTTAAACACTTTTCAAAATTAAACACTTTTTACCTAAACATGTTTAAAGTTAAACGTGTTTACCCCAAAAAAGCGTCTAGAAAAGCGGGACAAGAAAGTGGTTAAATAAGTGTTTAACTTCTAAACACTGGCGTGTGGATAGCAAACACCGTTTTTACCGTGCACCCTCGCCGATTATTCGATACCGACGTTCAGTCGCTAGTACCACCGACAGGCATTAAGGTCCGTTTCCATTGGCCGACAAAAACGTTGTAGATATTTTTGTGTTCTCCTAATAGCCCCTTCCCAATTGCCATCATCGATCTACGGTCAGGAACCACTGACGGACCTTAGCACTGCTGACGCAAAATGTAAATAGGCTACTAGGAGAATGTGAGGAACTCCCTCGAGGAAACAGACTTAACAGAGAGAGGCAACCAATGATTTGTGAGAAAACAGCGAACATCGAGTCAAATCCGAGAGAGAAAACGCACAGTGAATCACTCGTGGTCGCAACGCACTGCTGCACGCCACCGCTTCGTCTACCAACAGGCTATTAGGAGAACACAAAAAATCTACACTGCTATTGTCGACAAATAGAAAAGGGCCTTTAGAAGAACTCATATAATAGGTGCCATTTTCGTGGACCAATGGAAATGAGCTTTGTGGACCAATATGCACAGTTCACGCCTATTTGTTCCGACACGATATCAGAGATGCACTGCCTGTGAGGAGAGCTTTGTTCCCTGCCAAACTGTACTCAGGGCTGCCAAGTATCACGCATTGAGTGTGAGACACGAGGGCTGGAGGCTTTCCTCGCGGTTTCACGGTTTCCTAATAATCTTTCCACGAAATGGGAGGAACAGTCACTTCTTTATATAGTCTGGCGGCGAGAGGAGCATACCTTGCATTTTAGTCCAGACAATGTTTTCTGCATGATTCTTTATCTCCAGAATCTTCTGATTTCAAATCTGCCGGGTGCAACGCAGAAATGTTTGGACAACTCAAGTTATGAGTATTTGAAAAAAAAAGTTTTAAAAAAATCATTTTTTAATAAATAAATAAATATGGTAAAGATATACTGTTCTCATTGCTTAAGAAACCTATCAATTTTAAGCCCAATCATACATAATTGTCTATGCCCAAACATTTCAGTAAATCGGAAGATCTTGGAGGTAAATAATTAGGAAAAGAATATTTTCTGGACGCAAAAGCAAGGTATACCCCTAAAATGGACTGTTGCTGCCAGACTTATTTTTGTTCCTATCATTTATAGCTCAAAAGTTAGACATAAAAAAACGTCAATATATCCCCGAATAAGCTCCCATAGTGTCAAATGAGTGAGTGAACGCGATGCGAGCGGAGCTGAAGAAATTTATTGGAAACCTAAGTCCCTGTGATCCAGATCGCTAAAAACTTTGGTAGCATGACGCATAAAGGTTCCTGGAATACCAGTAAGGTGCAATCGTAAAGATTAGACCTGAATTGGTCAAAATGAGCACAATCAGGGGCGTCAGAACGTTTTGAAAGTGGGGGGGCAAAGTAAAAATTGTTGACTTTTTTTGGTATGTAGTCAGACATTGAGATTGACCTGTCCCATTGGATTTAACATATAAATCATCAAAATCTGAGAAAAGTCAGGTCTTTACCTTCATTACATGCGAAAAAGTCAGATTTTGATATTTTTCCTCGGTGAAAAGTCAGGGCTAAGCCATCATTCTTTTCATATAATTTTTTCCGTTCCGATGGAGGATTAATTCCGCGGTTGGGGAATTTTCTTTTTAGCCATTTCTTAGCCATCATTCCACCGTAAAAGGTCAGACTTTGACACTTTCCCACAGTAAAAAGTCAGGGTTTAGCCATCATTTTGCAAGCTAAAGAGTCACACTTTGATATCTTACTACTGGGAAAAGTCGGGGCTTAGCCATCATTGCATGCTAATAAGTCAGACTTTGACATTTCCTACTGTGATTAGTGAGGGCTTAGCCATTATTGCATGGTAAAAGGTCAGACTTTGACACTTTTCCATGGTGATAAGTCAGGGCTTAGCCATCATTGCATGCTAAAGAGTTGGACTTCAACACTTTTCAATGGTGAAAAGTCAAGGCTTAGCCATCATTGCACAGTAAAAGGTCAGACTTTGACACTTTCCCACAGTGAAAAGTCAGGGTTCAGCCATCATTTTCACACTAAAGAGTCACACTTTGATATCTTACCACAGGGAAAAGTCAGGGTTTAGCCATCATTGCATGTTAATAAGTCAGACTTTGACATTTTCCACCATGAATAGTCAGGGCTTAGCCATCTTTGCATGCTAAAGGGTTAGACTTTGACACTTTTCCACGGTGAAAAGTTATGTCTTAGCCATCATTAAATGCTAAAACGTCAGACTTTGACACTTTCCCATGGTGAAAAGTCAGGGCTTAGCCATCTTTGCACACTATAGAGTCAGATTTTGATATTTTACCACGGTGAAAAGTCAGGGCCTAGTCATCATCGCATGGTAAAGGTCAGACTTTGACACTTTTCCACGGTGAAAAGTCAGGGATTAGCCATTATTGCACGCTAATAAGTCAGACTTTGACATTTTTCAGTGGTGAAAAGTCGGGGCTTAGCCATTATTGCACAGTAAAAGGTCAGACTTTGACACTTTTCCTCGGTATAAAGTCATGTCTTAGCCATCATTGCATGGTAAAAGGTCAGACTTTGACATTTTTCCTTGGTATAGAGTCATGTCTTAGCCATCATTGCATGGTAATTTTTTTCATGGTGAAAAGTTAGAGTTTAGCCATCATTGCCTGCTAGAGAGTCAGACATTGACATTTTTCTGTGTTGGAAAGCCAAGGCCTAGCCATTGATACACGATAAAGACTTTGACACTTTTCCACAGTGAAAAGTCAAGGCTTAGCCATAGTTTTATGCTAAAAAGTTAGATTTTGACATTTTTCGATGTTGAAAATTCAAGACAGTTTTACACTTGATTGAGTTAATTTGAAGGTGCTGACTTTTTTTGGGCTGGCAAAAAAGTGGGGGGGCGGCCGCCCCCCCTGCCCCCCCTATTCTGACGCCACTGACAATTCTACAGAATATGCTAGACTGGCCGGCGCCGAAAATCCCCGTCGCTCCGACAACAAGTAGGCTAAACAAACAACATCGGAAGACACTGACTCTATAATACTAACTCCTTCTCAAGGTAAGAGGGTACGCAGCATTAGCTCAACAAGTTGTACATCAAACCCATCCCCTGACCAAAAGAAAGTAAAAATAAAGGAACAAGATGAGATCGGCATATTAAATGTGGCGAGTAAAGATATATCTGTAGACAACGTCATGACGTCACGAGAAACCCCGAACTTGATAGCTATAAGTGAAGAGCCAATGAATGCAGCCCTGACCGTAACAACACAGGACGCTGCCGGTGTAGTGCCAAAATCGGTTACCCTGCCAAAAATGGTAATTATTGCCCACCCAATACGCGAATGCGTCTGCACACGCTCTTCCGGTCAGATTTCACGGACTATCGGACGTACTACTATTTTGATGTGATTTTAATGTAAATAAATGAAAAGAGTAGTATTTAGACATGAGAATTACATGTCGTGATATGCTTAATTTCGGCAAATTTCATCACTGTGTATGTTCGCGCATGCGCACATGATACTAGTGGGCGATAACTACCATTTTTGGCAGGGTAACCGGTTTTGGCACTACACCGGACCCGTGAGGGGTACTGAAAGAGGCGCACCAGAAACGGGCTGAGGCGGAAAGCAGACCCCATGCACTCTAAATGCAATTATGGAAACCATGAATAAAGAATTCGCTAGTATCAGTAGCAACTTTAACGGCGTAATAGAATCCCTAAATCAGAATAGGGTGGAAATAGCGAAGCTTAACTCAAATTTGAACGAAACTAAAATGGAGTTACGCGATGTTAAACGAGACCTTGCGCTCTCCAAAGTTGAAACAAAATACTTGGTTGAAGACTTAAATGAACGTGTCACAACTCAGAAAAAGCTAATTGATAGACTGTATGAAACACTATCTGAGCTAGACCCGACTTTAACAAGCGAAAGCTTAGAAAGTAGTCGACTCAAATACAGCACTGTAGCGAGGGACATGGACACTGTACGACACTGTGCCCCTTCTCCGGAGAGAAATGTGGTGATATATGGACTCTCTACAAAACCAATTGATAATCTTAACGAAATAATCAGATTTGTCTGTAAGGACCTAAAAACCACATATCGTGAGGAAGATCTTATCTATAAGAAGGTTAGTATCGAGAAAAGACAGAGCAACAAACACGAAGTCACCCATAATGATCTGCTGTAGCAACCTTTCTATTAAGCAACGCTTCCTTACCAACAAGTGGCGGCTAAGAGACATTGAAGGAGCTGGGCGAGTCTTGAAAGAAGAGGAAAGTAGAGAGCAGCGAGTATCAAAAGGAAGAGCGAGACAAGCTGTCAAGAAGGCGAAATCACTGGGTAAGGATGCAACAATTCTAGATGACGGAATTGAAATAGACAAGATAATCTACAAATGGGAACAACACATGAAGATGATTACTATCATTTACTATGTTGTCAATAATGTATTGGTTGTCTCGTAGACCCAAGGAGCTTTTCAGGAGCAAGTGTCATCATTATCATTATGGAGGTCTTATAGTTGATAATTGTTGTATTATCTTATGTAAAACTATGTTAAAGCAATGTAATATCATGTAATGTACGTTTGTAATACTGTCTTATATATGATGTTAACTGTAATGTAATGCTACATTCGTAAAGTAACAATCGATACTGATAGACAAGCAAAAGGAGAAGTGGTAGACCGTGACTTGTATATAAAGCGAACAGACCCAATAAAAAAATTAAAAAATGCTGTACGCAAATGCCCTAACTATAAGAAACATAGTCCATGCCAAACACCGAACAATGCCAAGTTTCACGGATCAGGAAGAGTGATTGTGGCACTCATCATCCATTATGAATATTCTACTGGTGCTGCCCATACCTTGGAAACTACATTGATTCTTTTCACACTCAAAGACCCGCTGGTAAATAAGACGTTCCACGCGGTGGAATCCGGTCCCACGTTACCCTAGAGCCGTAGATAAGATGCTCTTGCGATGCGCTGAAGCTTGCATGGACGAGATTTTTGATGCCATTTTTATACTATAGTAGTATAATGTTATCATAATATCTGTCTATTGATCAAAATCTAGCACGGTGGCACCCAATTCTTTGAATTAAATATGTGCTCTAAAACACTTGGGGATCATCCAAACTGTCCTGTATACAATGTTATTGACACTTGCTGATTCATACTGTTATCTATATTGTGTTATTGACACTTTGTGACCCTCATACTGTTCTTTATCATCCATGGTATACAAAGACCCCATGGAAAATATATGGGGACTCAGTAAACCACGACCCATTATATAAAACTTGTCAGATACCATAACTATGGTATATGGATTCAAAATATGTGGTATACGGCCTCACAGTTGGTGTATACGGGGAAATAGTCCCTTTGTGCTATAGAGCCAAGAAATAATCCCTATTATTACAATCTTTGATATAGCAACTCTTGGGTTTAATTTTATTTAATGGATAATAAATACAACAAACGAGGGCAGAAAATGCCTTGAGGCATTCCCCAGCATAGACCGGATAATGCCTTGAGGCATTCCCCAGCATAGACCGGATAATGCCTTGAGGCATTCCCCTGCGGAGACCGGATGATGCCTTGAGGCATTATTTTTTAAATTTAGTAATTTTGACCATTTCATTGTTTTATGAAGAAATAATTGATCAATATATCTGAAACTTTCAGAGAATATAGCTATGATATAGCATTTGATATTATTTGGTAAGACAAGTAATATCAATAAGAATGATGTGTCATATTACGTGATCAAATAATGGAATATGGGTTTAGACAAAATTTGACCCGCCCCCTGGAGTTATGCCAATCCAAAGTACCCGCCCCATCCAACAGGGCTCTGCCACAGACCCCCGTCTTTAAAGGGTTAGTAATGCATGTATACACATATTTTAAGGATGGTATTGCTAAATGAATGAACACGGTATTTTTGCTGGAAAAGGCTAATATTAAGAATCTTGAAGTGAGATGGAATCGATAAATCCTTTCCTTTCTGCATTGGTGGGCATCTAATGACAATATTTGGTTGTTGAAAATATTATCGGGTCATTCTCATAGAACCAGTGCAACTCCAATTTTAGTCGTTTCCTGCATTCAATTTTTTGCATAGTGTCGTCAATGTTTATTTTTTCTGTTTTAAATGATAGATCTCACCGAGTGCTCGAGGGGGAGTATAGGTTTTACTGGTCAAATATCAATATTTTGGTCTCCAGGGGATAAAAATAGGCCAAAAATCACCAAAAATCGTCAAAGCAATGGCCTAGAATACCCTTTATTTGTAAATAACTTATTTTTCACCATAAAGAGGGTCTTTTTTCTTTTTTCCCTAAGAGTCTCTCGTTGAAATTTAATTATCAGCAAAAAATCTTCCAAATTAAAAAAAAATTCAAAATGTTCTATAATGGAAAAGGTTGGTGAAACTGCTTAGCTTGCAGCATGACCAGGTGATTGGAACGTTCTTTATTTATTATGGGTAATATATGAACTCTAATGAATATTACTTTTGATTAGATAGTGGCTAGAAATACATTTTTATCAAAAAAATAAACTGTTTAACCCAAACCGAACTCTTCCATTTTACTTAATTTGTTATTTATACTTAATCCCAGTTTTTGGCTGTATTTTCATGTATTCAAGAGAAATCCAGTTATTTTGAAATAATTTTTTAAATTATACTATTTAACTTATCAAATGTCATAGTTACATGTGTTTGTAAGTTGACATTTTATTGAAACATTCAAAGTACACTAGCTTGGTTTATGTTTCTCATGTCACTTATCAGTTTCACACCTTCATATATAATATCTAACTCACTAAAACGACAAACACAGTCATAAAGTAAATATTTTACAACATTAACCTTACAATATGAAACTAATATCAATCATATATTGAAAATAACATGTTAGTCAAAATTACAATACATCTTATCCTACTGTCTACACAACACACATGTATATTATCTAAAGTTTATATTTTTCAGTCTACTCTCTGACTCCACAAGGACGCCGTCAACAGGCAGTTGTCAATGCGATGAACCAAATGCTGGATCTTGCAGACCTAGACGACGATCCCGATCAAACCGTTGAGAAAGTGAGTTACATTCTCATTATTACTACTCAATGCATCAAGATGTAATTAGTCAGTATATCTATGTCACACATAACAACAAAAATCATACAGTTCAACAACAAGATTATAATATTGATAAACATATATCAAACTCTATTCTATTCCTCATGTAATGTTACATCTTGAAATTCAATATTCCACTTCAATGTTCCGCATCTCAGTAATCCTGTACATAGCCGGTAGAGTCATATAAAGTATACCCGTCACTCCCTCTGTTAACGCCTCTTTAAACGTTAAGTCAAGGGTCGTAAATCCTTTAGCTATGACAGGATATATTCCAGCATTCATGTCGATATGATGATCAACGTTGAAGACGATGACAGTGTTTCCCTTTCCAAATGCTGTGCGGGACACGCTATTTCCCCGTCCTCTTGTGAGAGCCAAGAAAGCTGCATATTCCTCAGCATATTTATTCTTGGTAAAGTCCAGCCTGAACTCTGCTTGCGGCACTACCTGGTTGTCTACAGCAAACTTGGCAGAGGAGAGGTTGCAATGCTGCAGGTCGTATTGATTTTTATTATACTTCCCTGCAAAATTTTCGCTCTTTACAAGACACATTAATATGAGTGAAGGCACCCTGTCAGACATGACTCGATTCAGAGTGAAAGAACTGTCCCCAGCTGGTATGTTGAATGACCTCATTACTGTCCTTGGGAAGGGGTATGTGGCTTTCTTCCCCTCTGCCAGAAGCTGAGTATGTCGGATAAGCATTTCACTTCTTATTTTTGCTATACAGACAGTAATGTACAGATTAGTGATTCTAAGACTGTACTTTTTCGTGATGTCGGCAGCTAAGAGACGCAGACAATCCCTCTGTTGGAACAGCTCGAAACGGATGTTGCACCCATTCAGAATTAATTTCCCTGATCGTTCCAGCCAATCGACTCCTGTACTTCCTTTAAAAACTACAACGCTTCCAGTCTTGGAGAATGCATATCGTTCAGACGATCCAACATTCACAGGTGGGGCTGAGGGTTTTGGATCAGTCACAGCAGTTGCTCCTTCAGAGTCTGAGAAGTATCCTTTCTGATGACCTATAGAGTTCTTGGACTCTTCTGACTTGAAGCATAGTGTCTCCAAATAGTTTTTGTAACCAAACAGAGTTCCTACATTAGGATTTATCTGAACATCATTCATTTTCACTATGACATCGCTGAAAAAAGTATGTAGTCCTTGATTGGCGAACGTCACCTTATCAGCCTGAGTCAAGGCTGTCCCTTTGTCGTCTACTATCTTAGCTTCCACCGTCAATTCTGTCTTGGCACCATCAATATACCCACCAGAGTTACCATCTATTTCTACAACGATGGGAGCATCTGGATCATTAGAAATTTTGTCTGGATAGAACCTCACTTTCTTGTGGTTGAGAATAGCCACTTCTTGCATAGGTCCATCAAACAGCATGAGCTTGTCTGAGAAAGAATCCACAGCATCGGAAAATCTAAACTCTTGCATGATGACAGTGTTTGTAGTAACAGTAGGTCTGTTTCAGTCCAACCTCTGATTCTTCTTTGTGAGATGCTAGTTGATGATGATATTCGTCCACAATTACTTCCAATCTATAAACACAAGCCGAGATGTCTTGCTTCTCTGAGGGTGTAACCGAGTCTGACTTCCTCAATGTAGTATACTGAACTATATACTGCTCTTTGTCTGAGGGGATAAGTTCTTACTGTTGTTGTTGCCATCCATGTCATGGTAATGAGCAACATAATCATTATCATCATCATCATCGTCATCATCACTATCACCATCATCAGTAACATTAAGATAGATAACATAGTGATGATCCATATGTTAGTGAACACAATAAATGTTGTGATCATTTCCTTTGATTCTTTTTCTTAGAGTGAGTCATGTTATTGTGTTGTCTGTTCCGGGCTATGGTCAGCTTCTGAATACGACTTAACTGCTTCTTATTCTTCTGCTTCTTACTATTGGTCTTTCTCACTTGATTTTTTATCTTTTTCTTCTTCTTAGACACACTAGAGTCATGTTGAGCCTTTCTTTTCCTTTTCGATTTGATTTTAGGTGTTATGGAAACTGCACCTATGTCAAGTGACTCATTACCTAGAACTGGTAGTTCTGGATTTTGTTTTCTCTCCTTCTCTCTTTGAATGAACTCTGCTGTTTCTGTCACCATCTTGTTCTCTACTTTGACTCCAGTTGGTTTACCTCCTCCTTCTTTGTCTGTCCCTTGTCTAACAGGATGAAACCCACGCTTTTTGTCACTGGCTCTCTGGGATATGACCATCATCCCTGGTTTATATCCGGATATGCTGGATTTACCAGGATTAATAGCATTTGTCCAGATCTTAGGTTCTATTCCTAGAAGTACTATAGCTGCCATTCTAGAGCGGATCAAGTCAGACGTGGTCGTATATGCAGAGTTCCTCTCGTAACCAGACCTGAGACTGACGGCACCTCGTTGGTTTCTGTTCTTATATACACTCGAAAGTAGTGCCTACGGTCACCCATAGTTTGAATATATAAAGGATTCACAAACTGTGTTACACCAGTTTGTATCATTTCCCTCATGTATATTCTTCTTAGACATGGCTTCATCTGATTTCCTACAGATAACGACTCAACCAGATCACAGAAAACCTGTAGAACCTTTGACTTGATGGAGGATGGTGGAGTCTCTGTTAATGGATTTGTTACGCTTAACTCAACTAGCTCACACTCAAATTGATACTTGTTGATCAGGTAGAGAGAAACTGGAAGATCTATGGTGAAGTCGCTCCATGTATTAGACACATGTACCTCCTTGCAGTTCTCCGATGAAAAGTAAACAAACATTTTTCTTGTGATTTGTGTCCACTTACATCAAGTCCACAATGCTGTCTGCAGGTATCCAACTATTGTAAGATTTATCATAGCCCATCCAACTGACAAAGGCTTCAAGTCATCTAGCATTCCTTGATCCCACAGTACGATACTTCAGAACTTTGTCTATGTCAAATTGATCTGGATTCTCCACATTGACTAGTTGAAGTTCATGATGGGAAAACTCCCCAAGCACAGGCTGGTTGTCATATGATTTCAACTTATACATCTGATATCCTTGATACAGACGCCGTGACGTTATAGTATATACGCTCCTACTCCATTTTTCGTCATAATTTCTTTCGAAGGCTTTGCTCTGATATGACAGTCTGACACGATCATCAGTCTGAAACTTGAACTCGTCGTTGGGTCCAGTTCTAGAGACTATCATTCCATAGATACTGCCAGTGCCACAACTTAGTCTTGTCTTCTGTACACATGGCTTTAAGAGGTGACATATTTATGGATCTGTGATAAGTTTCATTATAAGCTTGAGTTATTGATTTCAGATGATCCACCCAGTTGAAGTTTCTCTTTCCTTTCATTAGTCTTTCTATACGCAGTCTAATTGTCTTTATGAGTCTTTCTGCATGTGATGTTTTGATTTCATTATTAGTCAGAAAATGATTGATGCTGTTCTTTTTGAAGAAGCCCTTCATCTCGCTGTTTACAAACTCACTGCCTCGATCGGTCCGTATGGCTCTGGGTTTATCGTTGTAGGAAAATACTTCATGGAAGGCTTCTTTCACGAAAGCACCACGTAGTGACAAAAGAGGTCTGGTGTATGCGTATCGTGTGAACACATCGACACATACTAAAATATATGAAAAATCACGGTTCCACTTCTTGTACCACCCCATAGAGAGTGAATCACAGTCCCACTGGCCATTCTTTTCACTGACTATAACTCTAGGCCGAGGAAATCGTCTCTTAACTGTCTGAAATGCACTATATGCCTCCTGAGATTGTAACCATCGTGTTATTTCTTTTAATGTAATCCAATACCTTCCTTTCCTCTTAACAGCATTGTATAGGTCACGGGGAGTAGAATATCCTGCAGATGAATCTTCGTCGTAGTATATGTCTTTCAAGTAGTTATTCAACTGTTTGACATCTAACCTAGGAAGACGATGGTTGACTAAGGTATCTCCCATTCTCCTAGCCACTATTCTTTCCAAGATGGTTTTTTAGCTCTGTTCTTTATCCTCAGACTTCGCCGGTTTGAATCTTCAACTTCATCCACTGATACTTTCTTCTTCTTTTTTTCAGGTTGTCCTGGAGGGGGAAACTGGGAGCCACGAGAGCTGCTCGTTATTGAGGTTGCCGGAGGAAGAAGATCTCGAACTGGGGGAGTTGATGTTGCTACCGCCAGCCTTTTCCCATACGGAGATGGAGACTTCGTTCTCCCCTCCAGAGAAGAATGAGGAGGAGAAGAAAACGAAGAAGAAGAAGCAAAAGAAGAAGACGGAGGAACCTCAGGAGTATGCTTTGAGGAGTCTTGAGAAGAAGTTGGTAAGGCAGGTTTATGTTTGTTTTCCTGTCTCTGTGTAGTATGAGAATCTGTATCTCTGTCTCTTACCTCCTCCTCCTCCTCCTTTTTCTTCTTGGTATTGGTAAGCGTATTGGGTCCTCTGTCATTTTTCTTTATTGTAGACGCCTGCTTTAATGACTTTTCATAATCGTCATACAATATAGTAATGTATTTTTTCATGATAACTTATTGATGTAATCAATATTTGTATTGGAGAGTTATACGATGTACTGTATAAAAAGATGTCCCTTACTTCTGTAATAATGTCAAGAGTCGCTGCTTCACTGCCATAAAGATAAGAACGATTCGTTTCACGTGTTTCTGTAGAATAGTCAACCGCTTCTTGACAGACACCCCTAAATCAGCCAGTATACCAAGTATCTTTTTGTATTTCATCACCAGTTTCTTGGCCTTTCTTCCTAGAGGTAGGCGTAGCAGATTAAGTGTTATTTCTGAGATGCAGTCCACTTGCTTTTCTGAGGCTGTCACTATAAGAGCCTCCGATTGAACTTGGTTGGTAGAGAGCAAGACACGTAAGAACGATGAACAGTTATTCAGACGAGGTGACATCCCGATGATAAGCAGCAGGAGCAGCAGCACATGTAGGTCTGCAGTGGTAAAATGCAAAGGAAGTCGATATCTTTTCCAAAAATAGTAGTATCAGCTTCCTGCAGGCTTTTGCTATGGTCACTAGGAAGCTTGTGTTGAACATCACGTTGTTGAACCTACTACACCCTTTGCCATCCATCTCTAGAATGATATGTCCATCTGCTTTACAAGAATATTTATAGATATGAGATCAGGTTTTCTCCTGGGAAGATGTTAGTGTGGATCTTAGCCTTGAGTCGGGGTGAATCTTGGGGATCAGTCACGTGAGAAGGATGAAGTAGCACCACCAGATAACCATAACGTTTCCTGGCGACACAGTCTTTGTAACTGGATGTCAAGGTTTCTCCCAAGTCTGTTTGACTTGCTAAAGTGTTAATTTGTCTCACATCTCTCGGATTGCACATGATAAAGAAGTAATGTGAGTTCAAGCTGACGTTACTCGAGCAAACACCTTGCACGAATATGTTTTGGGTCAGATAGATTACAGAAATGCAGCGGTGGTGAGATATTTGTGTGGACAGCTTCTGCATTTCAACAGATTTTACCACATCTTGCATGAGGTCATCCAACACTATAATGCAGTGTGCTGTGGGATCACTAAAAGAGTACAGTTTATCCTTGTCTGGAAGGCCTTCATGAAACTCGATGTCATCTATGTTGACTCGCATGTCGGCATATAATGGCTGCTCCATGGCATAGCAGTAAAGTATATTTTTAACTGGTTCCTTATACAAGTCATCTGCATGACTTAGTATCCTGAAAACGAGCGAGGTCTTGCCTGACCCGCTGACCCCAGACACCATAGTACTGGATGGTGCATGAAGTTTGGGAAATGGAGTCTCGTCGTCATTTAAACTTTCTGTGTGCTTGGACGTCATCTCTGCCTTGTGATAGGTCTGAGTGGTTAATGATGAGTTCTGTAGATACTCTCTCTGTTATAGCTATGATGATGATGATGGTGAGACATTTAGATATCCTCAAATATTTGCGGATCGATGTACCATTTACTCCAGAGAGATCCCAAAGAGTTAGTACCTGGGTAATCAGTTGGATTAGTTATAGAGGAAAGTGCAGCATCCATTCCACTAGACCAGTATAGATCATGTTTGTCTCCTGGATGAACTAAGTTCTTACCCTCAGTATGATTGATAACTACCATTATGATGGGTCTTAAATCTTTCAACTTCAAGTTCAGTACATATATCATCGCTCTCTCTCTCTCAAGGAACCATTCATTTTTACACTTTATGAAGGAGGCTATCCTTCGCATAGCAGTCACCTTTCGACATTTCAGAAGTCTCGCAGCTAAAGCTGGGTAGTCGTTGAATATTGCCTTCTTGTATCGGTACATCTGAGTGGCATTTCTAAAAGAAATTCCATTTTCTGTCATAAAGTGAAAATAGTCGTTTGTATGAGGACATATGACAGATGTGTTGTAGTCCGTATAAGGACACAAGTCAATAGTCAAAGGTTCAGTGTCTATACTATTTGGAGGAACTCTCCTTTTTATGAGAGTAAAGCCTGCTCTAGACTGAATGTAAGTCTGGACTGTGTTGTTGTGAGCTCTGAATCCTCGGTTGGTCGCTGAGCCTGAGACTCGATCAAACAATGCAGCATGATAGAGCTCCTTGGATCCGCCTGACAGACTACGTTTGTTGACACCCTTTGCTTTAACTGCCTGAGGTTGGTCTTCCCCATGCTCCAAGTGATAAGTCTTTGAAGCCAATGCGATGATCTCATTACCAGATGCTTCCAATTTAAAGAGTCCAGGTTCCCTCTTATCAAACTTTTTGTGTCTAGTACAACATTCTCGAGGAAACCACTCAGCTGGGGATTTCAAGTGGTAGGAACCGAGATCTGCATTCGCAATAGATTCTCGCCTGACACATGGAGAGTCATGATCTTTTTGATATAGATCATAACACCTACCATATATGTTTCGATCAAATTCCTCCAGTTTTTTAGCACGGACTGCATCTCTCAATGTTGGGGTGGACAAAGCAAAGTACAGACTGTCTGTGTCTGCATGTGACAGTTCAAATTTACCTCTGTCCATGAAGTAGTCCAGACACTGGTAATAGCGTTGCTGTTTGTAAAACACAGAAAGCAAGCTGTATTGGAACATCCATGTTAATGCGATACCTCAACATTTCAATCTCGTACATGTCTCCAGGTAGTTCAGTCAGTGATTTGAATCAGACATCATTGACTGCCATGTGAGCTTCCTGTGTGTCTGCTATGTATTTGACGTTAACATGCTTCGTCTTATCCATGAGCAAAGATCCATAGGATGCATTTCCTATGACTTTACACGTGTCTGCCAGGATCTCCTTAGATGGGTCAATGTCTCCTTCATGTCGTGCATTTGCAATGTCTTGACAGAAGGAGCTGAAACATGCAGACAACTTGTACTCTATCACTTGATGCACTTTGGTCACCTCCAGTCCCATCTCGAGATACCATTGCAGCAAGTTTGTTGCTAAAAAGATGTGTTTTGCTGCCATTCCACCAACTAAGAGCTTGCGTTCTGCCATATCTATCCCTGCTTCATGTGTATATTGCTGCATGGTCTCTCCCCACTCATTGTAGTGAACACTCATATTACAAAATATGGGAGACATCTCTGCAAAGAACTCTTTCGGCTTCATTGTCTCAGATTTTTTCCGACCTGTTGGCCACTCGTCTGGTACATGAATGTCCACCTCTACAAGTCCAGTAAGGGTTCCTGCTAAGACGGCACCTTTTATGACATCCTCAGAGATTGTAAACGGGTATGAGCAATAGAAGGGAGGTAGCATATCCTTCAATAAGTCTGTCATACCACCATAGCATGCCATTTCGCATCATTCCCCTGTGGTATCATTAGGAAGGAAAGGGTTAACTAATAAACTTCTTACACATATATATTTTTTTTTTTTTTTTTCTTTATTGTCAGTACCTCTCGAAAATGTCGAGTTTTTCAGGCACTCCATAGGTATGTCACAATATACTTTCAGGTTGACAATTTACAGCAACAACATATATAAAGAGTAGTATTATTAGTAAATGAGGATGGAAATAAGTTTCTTGTACAGATGGTAATCGATACTGCTTGGTAGACATTCAGCACGAGTAATCATATATCAACATTTATACATTTCTTAAATTGATTTTTATCACTGGCATGTTGTATTTCCTGAGACCTGCTCCCCCTATAATAGGGGCTATTATAGACAGATGCTGCTTTGGTTATCGGTAGTTTAAATAAAATTTTCCCTTGGGATCTAGTATTCCTTGCAGCCTTTTCTATCCATTCCTCTTTGTTTTTATGTCCGAACATAAAACACAGCAACTGCTTTTGTCTTCTTTGATCCAAAGTGTCAATGTTACATAATTTACACATGCTGGTTGCTGATTTTCGTCTTGATCTGAATCCGAGTAAGGTTCGTAACCCCCGATTATTTAACTTCTCGATGCTGTTTAAATCCCGTTTCCGAAAACTGTCATAAATGAAGGAACAATATTCCATATGTGGCAGTATTGTGCTAATATAGACACTTCGAGCAGCTTCATCAGTAAGATTACATCTTATTTTACCAAATTTAAATAGCTTGCTATTCACTGTTCTCATTATATCCTTCACTTGTGGGTCCCCGTTCAATACTTCATCTATAATTACACCAAGATACTTATATCGTTTACAGGTTGATAATTTCTCATTGTTCATATACAAAATCGGGTCCCTTGTTTGCTTTAACTTTTCAGTTGTACCTATAGTCATAACTTTGGTTTTCTTAACATTAACAGTAAGGCCGTTAGCCAGGCACCAATCGGATAATCTTTTAATATCACATTGCATATTCTCAATAGCTCTATCAATATTTTTGTCAGAAAAGTAAATCACAACGTCATCAGCATATTGAATATATTTAGAATTTACAATACATTTTCCCAAGTCGTTCACGAAAAGTATAAAAAGAAGAGGTCCAAGGACCGAACCTTGGGGGACTCCAAAACTTATTTTATTATTACCAGATATATGTCCATTAACCTTGACCATTTGTTCACGATTTTTTAGGTAGTCTATTATCCATTTAATAATATTATTAGGCAATTTTAGTATCTTATTTAGTTTCAAAATTAATAAATCGTGGTTTATTGAATCAAATGCCTTACGAAAGTCGATAAAGCAAGATATGGTAAAATTTCCCTTGTTTCTGGCATCATAAAGATCCTTTAAAAAGCAGAATATGGCATCGCCAGTACTTTTCTTAGGGCGGAATCCAAATTGGTTTTTTTCCAATACTTCGGCCTCATTTAATAAATCATATATGGTTGTATGTATTAGTTTCTCCATTATTTTACTAGGAAGGGTTAGTAGTGAGATGGGCCGCCAATTGTCTATTTGCTTATTATTACCCGACTTTGGAATTGGTACAACTACTGAGTATTTCCACACCTTTGGGAATTCGCATTTTTTCACTGAACAATTACAGAGGTAAGTAAACTGGCTGCTTGCCGATAAAATACTGTCAATGACAACCTTTGAGGCAATATCAGGTAGACCACTCGACTTGTGCGGACATAGTTCTTTAACTTTTTTAGTAACCTCTTCAGGAGAGAAATTTGCGAGATACTCTTCAACATGACCATCAGTGTTTATCTGATTTAGCTTAATAATGTTTTCATTGAAATGAGACTTATCCAATTTATTAAAGAGAGCCGATCCAATTTTCGAGAAAAAATCGTTTATAAAATCTGGCGTTTCGTCAATGGTAAGTTGACGACCATTAGCTTCTATCAAGCAGGTTTGCGTCTCTGCAACAGGTTTGATTAACTCATATATAAGACTCCAAAACTTCTTAGGATGTCCACGCGATTCCTCAAGTTTTCGCTTGCAGAAATCACTCTTTTCAACTTTTAGTTGTAACCTAATACATCTTGAAATATGTCTTATTTCTTTCATAATAATACTACTTTTGGTTACTTTATAACTTTTTATAAGGTCTCTCCTATGCTTTATTTGGTTTAACAAATTAACAGACATCCAGGATGCTTTTCTGCTGTAAAACTACATCTTTTTATCAGACATTTCCTATTGAGGTACCAATTGAGTTTCTCCATCCATATTTCCCAAAGTATATTGACATCCTCCGTATCCCAAAAGTCCTTCCAGTCTGCATTCTCCATATAATTGTTAAAATCTTCTTTGTCATATTTATTATAACTCCTTCCTCTGAATTCTATAGCTTTCCTGGTTCTCCCACATGGTTTTCTCACTGCAAGGGTCGTAAAGTGATCACTTATCATTTCATCTAACACTTTCGCTTCTTTAACATGATAACTATTGGTGTAAATATGGTCAATGGTGGTTCCACCATTGGGGTTAGGTCTGGTGGTTTCATCTATTAGTTGTTTTACTCCTGCATTTCTACAAAAGATCCTTAATAATTTGTACTCACTGCTATCTGTTTTCTTGGCATTTACGTTGATGTCTCCAATTATCCATACCTCTCGTGTGGTTACTTCTGCGCTAGTTACTATCTCCTCTAATTTATTATAAAAGTTAGATACTGATTTAGGTGATGGCTTATAACAAGATATTGTTGCTAGTTTTCTAAATCCGGGCTTATTGGTAAATATAACTAATATTTCATACTCATCATTTGTTATACTAAGGTTTTCTTCTACATGTGTGTATTTAGCAAACTCATCTGCAATGTAGCAACAAACACCCCCCCAACTACCTGTTGTGCGGTCTAGCCTGAACAGTTGATACCCAGGCCATTTTACCATCCTGTCATCATACATACTGTGTAATAGGGTTTCACACATGCATATAAAATGTGCCCCAACTAGGGCATCATATGCTTCCTCTTTTTTTGAAAAAAGACTACGGATATTTTGTCCAATAAATTTAACTCCCTTTTGTGTGATATCTGAATGAGGCATTTTATGGTATAAGCTTAATGAATTGGTAAGTGATTTTGTTAGTAAGTGAAACAATCAGCCCATATGCCTTATATGGGGTGATTCGAAAACTACCCACGCACTGGGAAATATCAGTGAGTTGAGTAGTTTTTAATTTTGAGGAATTATATGGAAAATATTAAAGAAGCACCATACACATTTACAGTAACAATGATTATGGGAAGGACCAAACCCGGACACTCCCGGCGCGACCAGGCACATCATATTTTGTGTAAACAATTTAGTTCCTTTTAAATTGGTAGTTATAATTCTAATAGTTTTGGTTTTAACTTTGAAAACTCACACTAATAATATTAGTTTATCTAATGACCAATACATTACACTTAGGTTTTCACAGTTTAAATGTCAGACATCGTTTCATGGGCAATTCATTGTCTAGTTCAAGGCGTAGAGATCTAACGATCTCAGCGAGGTGTTTGCTATGATCTCACGATCACAGAGAAATGATATTCTGAGTGGTTATAGTTTTTGGTCCTATCGAAATTATTGAGATTACTGAGACTATTGAGATTATTATGATCTGGCAATCACATAGAAGTAATTTATGTCTTCCTTTGTACACAGCAGGTGACAACTTGTACACATACTCATACTCAGATGTATAACACTTTGTCAATGATCTACCGATCACTACGTTGTTCAACACATATGTACAGTAATAAGAGTAGTAACTATATAACACTTTGTCGATGATCTACCGATCACTACGTTGTTCAACACAATATATCATTAAATATGTACAGTAACAATAATAATAATGTCGCTCATAGACATAACCGCGATGATCTACCGATCACTACGTTGTTCAACACCATATGTCATTAAATACATACAGTAACATTTTCTTGTTTGTCCATTTACTTGGTTGTCCATTTACTTATTATGATCTACAGTAAGCAACTCATATCAGGCTCTTAATGATAATCAATTATATTATATTCTAATATATTATCTTATATGGTGATCTACCGATCACAATGTGGTGAGTTCTATGATCTAACGATCACAGGTGGTATCATCGCATGTTGCACTTTACTCTATAAAACATATATCAGTAATGCAGGTTGCGGCTGATGTTTTTGTCAATGGCGGCATTAAGTATGTCCGTGATGGCCATTTGTATCCCATAAAAGGGGTGAAGCCCATCGTAGAGCTTGCCGTGTTGGTATCTAGTAGCTTTTCCTGGCACATTCTTATAGATCTCTCTACATATGTATGCTGTGATCACTCCGCTTTCTGTGTTGATGTCTCTGATTCGTTCATTTACTGATTTTATTAATCCATTGAGGCGGAATTGATCATCATGTCTTGTCGTCATCTTGTTCGATATTTGGAGATCGATGTAGTATACTGAGGCAATAACTACTTTACAATAACTTGCTGCTGCACTTATTGCTAGTTTTAAATCACGATAGGCATTTTCCACGTCGTTAATTATGGACACATCATTACCATCCCGTATCTTTATCGCTGGTGGTTTTTGATACAGCCTCTCAGTTATATCATTAGTGCCACCTACGATGTATACGGCTTGGTATCTGACTCCGTACCGTGCAGCATTTCTTACTTCCTTGACAGCATTCCTAGTCAATTGGCCGATTTTAGCACCGGGGTAATACAGCACAGTAGTATCGTCACGCTTTCTTGATAGCAGGTAATCCATATGACGTGCTCTTGAATCTCCTACCACTACGTACTTTAAATCCCTGCGATTCATTGTAGGATATGAGTGTAAGCACTTTTTAGACGTTCCGTGGAAGAGGGTCCGCTTTTGTCAATAATTCATTTCGTATGTCGCACAACAGCTGACCGCATCTATTCCGCCCTGTATAGTTTTTGCTTCGTACCGTTTGTTCGAGTTGAGCGCCCGATCCCCAATAGTGATCCTGTGTCCCCTCTATCAGCATATATGGAGAGGTCGATAGTAGTTGCTTCTGTAGATCTTCATGCTGGACAAACTTAGCTTTCATTATCATTTTTAGTTTGTCTTCTTTTATACTGTCCCAGTTTCCACCCTGAGTTGCCACAATAGTGTGACTGATTTCTTTTGCTTCCTGAGCATTTCTTGAGTTCATTATCCTGAACGCTGCTTTGAAATCCCCTTTTGTTACCGCGTGACAGTATTGATAGGCTTGTTCTGATGATTTGAATGTGATTTCATTGTTCAGGGTATTTCCTACATTGGCTACTTTGATGGTAACCGGATAGAAATTACTTAGATATGCTTTGCTACCACCAAATACAATGCCGCAATATGAAGAGTAGACACCTGAATCAAACGCAGCCGACCTGATTACAGTTGGGTCGTCAACGGTACTGAGCCCTGGGCAATCACTAGGTCGATGCCCTTCTACAGGTGCGGTAACAGTTTGATTGACCATCGGTTGCACTCGATCAATGGGTTCAACCGGGGTCATGGGTGTACATGCACCAATGTTCATTGTAGGCAAAGCGGGCCAGTCATTTGGTGCCACTCGGGGGAGCATGATTTCCGGCTTTTCGACGGTTGTCGCTCCATCCATTACCCCTGCAGTCATGGGAGCTGTTACCGATTTTTCTCGTACCTGCATATCCCTGCCATCTGGGCGGTTCCATTGAGAATTGGGACGCAACAGGGATTCACCTTTTCTTCGCTTCTCAAGAAGATCATCCGGTAGATATTTCTCATCGATTTTTTCCATTTCCTTGAGGGGAATGTCTTCATCCTCGATTGTTAAACTATGTTCTTGCATACTGACACGGGAGCCTATTCTAGTGTGATACCCAAAAAGCATCTTCATTAGTCCCCTTTGTTTACGCACATAGGTTGATCTGGGAGAATGGTGAGTTTCCCTAAGGAGGAAAAATTTGCCTTGGTAGAGTTAGACAAGAATTTATTCCTAGCATTCTTAGTTGCACATGCGATTAACAAAGGAGGCGGGCGATTTGATTGGATTCCTCTTTGTGGCACAATTCTGGTTACATTTAGGATTTCACCTGGTGGAAACCATAAGCCCATCTCAGAGCATAAATAATGTATGACCCCATGGAGGTCATCGTTGAAATCAATACCCAGTCCCATAACCACAACATTTCTGGATTTATCAGAATAGAAATATCTTGTAGCATCATCACTAGTTGTAGTGCTCCTTGCTTCTATCTTGTCATATTGATTTACCGTACCTGCTTCTACTTTGTTCGTCAATACTGCCAATTTTCTGTTCAGTTCATAGATTTCTTTTTTCATGGCGACCGTTGTCATAGTTTGGTTACTTTCCGTTCTGCCTGTCTTTTGTTGCAACTCTAGTATATCCCTATTCACTGAATCGATGGTTGAAGCAGTTTGTACACTAAGGTTTTGCATTTTAACATCTAGCGCATCTATCCTTTCAGCTTGTACCTTGATATTTCCCACTATACACTCCTTTAAGTCCATAAAATCTCGCTTCGTGGCCGGGATATCTAAGGACTGATCAAGTTCATCGGCAGATAAGTCTTCTGGTTTATTTCTTTTCTGCATTTGTACTGATGGCGACTGTTCAGAGCCCGGGGTCGATTGTGCCGACCGTATTCGTTTTCTGCATTCATCTGTTTCATTAGGTACCACATCCATGTTAGTAGCTGCACACGGCGTGCCTGGGCGAAATTCGGTGTTTTGTGCGTTGTCATTCATGGCGAGTGATAGGTACCACAGGTAAGTCAATGTAATTCAGCAATCCAAATGCTCACAGGTTCCTAATATAGTCCAGGCAGATCACTGCACTTGGGTTGTATGTTCAGTTGATTTTCAGCTTAGTCCATTTGATATTCACTCTATATAAATGCGAAAAAACCTGGCAGCGTCGGGAGCTCCGCACGGGCACGTCCCTACCCCACCATCGTCCAACCTCTAAATCGATATTAACTAATTACAATGCACTCTAATCTTTTCACATAAGTAATTCTCACCTAATTAATACAAATATCAATTATATCCAATTACTATTTTGGCTTTAAGCAACCATTAAAATATTGTGGACAACTTCCACCAGATAAAGTTTCAGTTCTCCATGTTGTCTTACCGGATAATTCTTAAAGCATACCGGATAAATTTATTTGCTGGAGCCAGCATTTTCAGTGCTGAGTTCATTTTGGTATTGGTTTTGAAACCAACTCCTAATATCGCGGATGCGTGGGCGTGGGTGCAGGCCCGCGGGCGGACGCGTGGGCGTGCGGGCTGGCGGGCGGGCGTGCAGGCGGACGTGCAGGCGGGCGTGCAGGCGGCGTGCAGGCGGGCGTGCAGGCAGGCGTGCAGGCGGGTGTGCAGGCGGGCGTGCAGGCGGGCGTGCGGCCACATTTGGCCCTCATGCCCGGGCATGCCCTGGCATGTTCCGAGGAGAAAAAAAAGAAAAAAAAAGAAAAAAGAAGAGGAACCTACGTTGATAGTGTGGGTGCTGCTTCACCAGCTGTTGAATGATGAAACTTTATCACCAGTTAGAGACACATATACCTTATAATCACCCAAAATATGAACCAGATTGGCCACTCCAATCTGCCAATAATAGCGTTTGAATTTCGTTGTAGTAAATGCTGCTCTGGTGGCCAGTGTAGGCCTACTCAAGCATCCGCTAATTTATACGGCGACCTTGACATTGACTGTGCTTGTTCCAATTAATTCAGTTTCCATATGCTAGTATAGCTTTAAAATCTCTCCACTGGGTAGAATATGCTCTGCTCAATTTAACATAATACAACATATGTTAAACTACTATTATGGGTAAATAGTAGAGTAATATTTCCTCTCTTCATAAAGGCATCCACACCCCACCAGCACCCATATTCATATAACATAGTTCTCTGTCAGCATCATAATCAATCTAATTTCCATCATCCATTGTCTCCTATCTGCTCAGCCAGCATGAATCACTCTGGTTGCCGTGGTTACTGCACCCCCTCCCCCTCCAAAGTTGACCAATCAGGGCCATTTGTTTATTTTCAAATCTTGGCGCCATTTTTAACGGTCATGACCTTTATGAGATAATTGCCTTTGTTCTATAGTGGATGACATCATACATAATGAGTCTCTTTGGTTGCCATGATCACTGCATCAAAAGTTGACCAATCAGGGCCATTTGTTTATTTTCAAATCTTGGCGCCATTTTTAACAGTCATGTTAATCATATAAGTAGGTCACACACCTCATTAATTATGTAAGTAGGTCTACTGCATCAAAAGGTCTTGATGCCCTTTATGAGATAATTGCCTTTGTTGTATAGTGTATGACGTCATTCCTTATTAGTCACCCCTGACCAATCAGGGCTGTTTGTTTATTTTCAAATCTTGGTGCCATTTTTAACATGTTCATGTTCATGTTCATTATGTACGTAGGTCACACACACCTCATTAATTATGCAACTAGGTCAAGGGATGTGGCTTATTTCCCAAATCAGGTCACTACCTCATTAATTATGTATCTAGGTCACGACCTCATTAATTATGTATCTAGGTCACTAGGTCAACGGGAAGTGACCTAGTTTCGGGGTCACTCGAAAACTAGGTTGGTCACGGGGGCTTCTAGAACCTCGCACCCTACTACTATCACCCTAACAAAACTTTATGATAAAAATACAGACAGTACAATTGAGGGAAAGGACCTAACTGACTACATCAAATCATATTTTGTCATCGTTGGCGATTCATCGTCGGAGGAAGAAAATGAAATAAATGCTGCCATGGATGATTTAAACACAACAAATATTATGAAAATCAAAGATGCTATTGATCTGATCTTTAGGCTTGACGATATCATTAATGTTGTAAGAGACATAGATATACAGAAACGCAGTGCAGTAAACAATATCAATGCTAAAGTGTTAAAGGATGCTTTCATTGTAATCACTGATCAATTAAGGCATATGTTTCAAACTTCTGTAGACTGCTCAATCTTTCCACTTGCTTGGGCCCGAGCCAATGTGATACCTATACCAAAAATGGATCATCTGAATCGGTTGATGACTGTCTACCGATTTCCTTATTGCCTTTGCCAGGGAAGTGTTAGAAAAGTTCACCAAAACATTACAGGCATCTCGTAGAAAATGACTTATCAAACTCACAACAATATGGCTTACATAAAGGGTTACAACATGCCTATTTGTAGATCTAAGCAAGGCTTTTGATCGAGTTAGTTATGCCCTGTTAACCGTTAAATTATCTAAGCTGGGTATGGATGACGAAATACTAAAATGGACAGCAGACTATCTTGCACACAGGCAACAAGAAGTGAGGGTCAGTAACTCGTTATCTGCCTACCAAGATGTTTATTCCCGAGTTCCACAAGGAAGTATATTTGGGCCGTTGCTATTTAATTGTTGTATGAACGATTTAAGAGATGCACAGTTTACGTGCTAGCACTTATTTTATGCGGACGATTTGGTGCTTTTCTCTGCTGATACTGTACAAAGGGCTGCCCTAAATAGATTATCTACAGACGCGAAAACAACACATAACTGGTGTAAAATAAACCATATTAATATAAGTGTTTTGAAAACTAACATGTGCCTATTTGGACCAAGGCCGACACTTCAAAAACCAATAGGACAGAGAAGGCGGCACAAATACAGATAGAAGATGTTAAACTGCCATATTGTAATGCATATACATACCTGGGCATCACGCTCGATTAAACCCTTTCATGAGAGAAATGTGCAAACGAAACTATAAACATGTAAATTATAGCCTGTCCAAGCTAGCCAAAATACGGATATTTTTTATATATGCATCAGTGAACTCACAAACGGAAAAATCTACAATTGTACAAATCTACATACCTTGTATTACCAATTTTATCTATATCAAAAGAATTGTCTTGTACATATATTATTATATACCGGTGCACGAATGTCTCACTTTTACGCACTAGGAGAAAAGATTCCGTTCGGCCGCACCGTGGCGTAAAATATTTTTATGCCACACCGTACCACGTGACTTGTTGACAAGTAGAGAAACAAAAAATGAACAAACAAAATGGCGGCCGTTCCCCTCGATTCGTATCGATAACGTCCGTATAAGCAAAGTAAGATTGCCCAGCCCTACACACCCACCCAGAATCGACTAAGAATAAACAAACAAATAGTAAGCCTCGTAAATCCATACCCAATAAGGACATAATCACCTTAGAATACGTGAAAAAACGCAGTAAAAGTTACAATATGACGTCATTACTACCGCTCACTCTCCAAGAAGATCTTTCGTTGCCCTTGCGCTTGCTTTAATCTCTGCTACAACCCCCGCTATCACTCTCCATAACAACGTTCTGACATCAGCGCAGTGGCGCCACTATACGAATCACCCGTGAACTAGCCATTTGTTACTGTGTGACGTCATTGCTACTGTAGTTACGCACTTTCCAAGCATAGATCTGTACGGTTAGTGAACGGCAGGGTTTGACATTCGTACACTGAGGGGTTAGTTCAGAGGTTGAAAGGAGATGGAATCATAAGTAACAAAATGGCATATGGTATATAATGATAAAAAGACATAGTGAGTGTGGCCGAATTCCATCTGTTCCTCAATATTTTGATCAGAAATAATCACCTCAGTCTTCGACTTCGGTGATTATTTCTGATCAAAATATCTCTGAACAGATTCCATTCGGCCACACTAACCATGTCTTTCTATAGTATTCCGTAAGCAGAGACGTTATCATTTAGAATGTTGTAATTTAAATATGGAGTGTTCCTCATAGTAATAAAGCTAACCATGTTGAGCAGCTGTCAATTTTATGGGTGACTAGCTAGCTCGCCAGCTCACCTAATACATGGCAGCATACTGGATTATTAGATAATAAGAACATCACCTCTTCCTCCCTCTTTGCCTAATAGTTTGTAATAATACAGGTGTTGCCGTTCAGCGACACCAAACGGTCCACTGTCTAGTTACGCGGCCGCTCGGACAAACAATGCCGAGTCCATCCACATGCACATAGAGATATACAGCATTCACAGCTAGAGTGTGAACGGTGGGTGTGATTGCAGGAGTGTTGTTTTTGACAGATTAGAATTCGAGAACAATCTTTGGCATTGTATTAAGGAGTCTGAGCTGTGTAAACATCATACTTGATAATTGTCTTGATTTTAACTTGGAAAAAGATAACCATATTATAGCTAGGCCTGCCAATGTATTAGTGTATATCCAGTTTCGGTGTCCTTGTGTTATCTAAGGTATATCTTTTGTATCATTGAGGTGATATGCATGTATAATACATCAGATTGAAGCTGGAATACCATAGAATACGATGCAATCACTTCTATTTCTATGGAAGTAATGTGCATGGGTATTATAAACGTATTACGCTCATACACTCAGTCCTCCAATGATAAAGAATATGTTGCCAGGGCTATGTTTGGACGAACGCATTGGGTAACCAAGCAGATAAGGCGCGTCGCTAGCCAGTGGAAATAGCCTAATTCTTTTTAATCATTTATCAATAAACCAATGATAGACAAAGATTATTATATATATAATAATATTAATATGATATTAATCGGCTTAGGAGAAGATTACTGAAATATATAATAGAATGTTAATAATCACAGGACGAGAGTTTAAAATGCTTGCTTCCAAAACAATGGGAGCTAGCGGAATAACAGTTTACAGAAGGATGTGACAGAAGAATACATACATACATATATACATACACAGTGCACTACGCGCTTGTCCGAAATTGTGTTATTCTGTGTGGTTTTAATAACTAACATCGTATGGAGTGAAACACACAAATGTTGGTAGCAGAATGTAAAACAGAGGGAAGCTTCTAGAGCACCCGTCTGTATAAGGGTATGACTGGTCGCGTGACCAGGTGATATAAGCAGCCGAGGAGTACACCTTCGCTGCAGCTGCTGGAGGCAGCACTGAGGTACGAAGAGTAAGAGCTAGCTGAGCAAAAGACTTGCTCCCGCTGGAGTAAGGTTAGGCACCGGAGGCTTCATCCCATGAGGAGTGAAGTCGCCTACTATAGACATTCAATGTGTGGACTCTCGGTGCTGTGAGTCACCTACATACCGACGTGTGTGGACTGAGTTTTAACATCCATTCCAGGAGCACTAGGATACACAACTCTATTCAGCAAAACAGGAACTGAAGCGAACAACTGTAAGAACGATATGCTTTAGGAAGACTGAAGGAAACAGAACATTTGTGAACATTAAGCTAAAAGTTTTTTATACGGTTGGTACAACATAGTCAATGAGACTATAACATCGCATTGGCTAATACTGCCTGTAATTGTATTACACAGATTGCTCTCAGGAGATTAAACTGATTAACTTGACTTGCAGTGTTTGCCTTTCCTCCTCTCAGGTCATCGATACCAGCTAGAGTCTCCATTATTGTAGCCATTCGAAGTACAAAACATCCCATTTTACAAAGACTCTAAACATTGCTGAAAAGGGTATCATTGGTCAAAGAGCTGAATAACCTGAGGTAGTGAATACAAAAATAAACAGAGAAAATCTGTATATAATGTAACAGTATTTCACAACACAACTTGGATATGCTGTATAGATATAGGTCCGCTATTTATTACTGAATATGCATAGAGGTTACAGCTTGTATTATCTCACAACGGCTTGTGTATTACACTAGGCTTCCCCTCGATAGTGGGCGTCCATCTTCCTTGTTGTAGGAGCTCTGATCTCTAAGGCTTGGTGATCCAGAATGCCCCTAGAGCGAGCTGCGCTCTGTATTTACAGTCTTCCAGTGATATCACGGTCTCCCACCCAGCATCCCCCGCACTTCAGTGCGGTGTACTGCGGTGGCGGTGTACTGTGGTGGCGGTATACTGTGGTGGCGGTGGAAGAGGCCCTAAAAGTAGGCCTAATTAGTCGAGTCAACCTGGAAGTAGGTGGCGCTATGAACCCACTTCGTGGCCATCTTGGCAAGGCACCTACGCAGTGTTAAGTCTATGGCGAATTCAAACGTTCATTTCTGATAGTTCTTACTATATGTGGATGTATTAAATAGGCTGAAGCCTTTCCCTCAACAAAACCATTGCACCCTCGCAGTTTTAAATCAAATGATCAAGTGATGGCCTCAGTTTAGACCTTAAAGTCGATGTAAAAAAATCGCCGAAACAACCAATTTACTTCGAGATAGCACTTTTAAATCATGTCTGGAGATGTATATAATCCTATTTCAACGATTACATGTGTAGATTGCACATTAGATTGTCGGAAACAATATTTTTTCACCATTTTACAGTTTGACAGCGCTTTGTATTCACCAGCAAGATGGCGGACATGTCCGTTGTTAAGGGAATTCGGAGGGGATTTCAAACCGGAAGTCGCCAGGGGGCCTTTACATAAATAACGACAACTATGAAAGTGTACTTTAGCGATTCGGATCATTTCAATTAGTAAAATATGCGACAAATTTTCTTTGATTTTCATGGATCGCTGACAATCACAGAAAAAAACAATTGCGATGAAATTTAGCGACTAAGTCTATTACATAAAGAACATTTTGATCGTTGACCTTATCGCTAAAGGTCATTAGCTATGAAAAACCCGACCCGACCAAAAGGGTGGGTCTCGCATTAGCGATTCCCCACAAAAGTTGTTTTTAACCATATAATCGTTTAATGATTTTTCCTAAAAACTACACTGTCACTTACTTAAAGAAGTTGTTCTTCGTACTCAATAAAGATTTGAACGAAAAAATTTGTTATTTACCTTTTTTTCTTTAAACATGCCAAATCTAGTCAAAACCAGCCATTTTCGCCATTTTTCATGGTTTAGTGACAGCGATATTTAAATTCCGCTGGTACTTCACCGGATAACCAGCTATAATACCTTACAAAAATGGCGGCATTCAATCAAGAAGTGGATTGAATGGTCGGTATAAGAAGGTATATCAGAAACAGCTAGAACCAGATGTTCAATGGAGGGACGAACACTTCCAGAAACGTTTTTGGTTATCCAAAGAAAGGCTAAAGGACTTGGCTAATGACTTCGGGCCATGGTCAAGAACCGATGGAACCAGTGTCGGTGGTGGTCAATCACACTTCCAGCAGGTAAGGATATTATACATAAAAATCTTTCGGGGGGGAGGGGGGGTTGTAATGGTGTTATTAACAACCAAAAATTAAATATTTTTTCAATATAATGAACTAAATGTTTTCAACTGAATTTTTTTAGTGTTTTAATGTAGAACATACTTAAAATATTCATATCTATTTTATGAATGCTTATTTTACAGGTGTGCACGGCTGTACGATATTTTGCGACGGGTGCAACTTTCATGACTATAGCGGACAGCCACCGTACTTCGACTGCGACCGTATCTAGACGTGTCAAACTACTTGTACGAATTCGCCAACAGGTAGGTTTAAATGTTTTTTAATATTACATCTCAACCACTGCCTTAAACTAACCAAAAAATTAAGCATATTGTCCAAATATGTACCTTTTTCTGACTTTATTTCTATACGGTAGATAATATTTTTTACAATATTGTTTCAGGTACATAGTCTGGCCTCATACTTTGGAACAGAAAATTAATAAAGCTACCGAATTCTACCACAAACATGGGAATCGTCCGATGGTGATGGGTTGTATCGATGGGACCCATGTTGCAATCGTTTCTCCAAAAAAAGATAGAGAGGCTGTCTTCATCAATCGCAAAGGCTACTATTCCTTGAATTGTATGGTGAGTAACTATTATGTTATTTTTCATTTGCTCATTGGTAATCAATTTACTGTATTTAATCATTCATATTAATATGCATATAATGTATAGCTATTTTTGAAATTAATTTACACTAGCTAATTTGATTAAACATTGAATTGAAACAGGTGGTGTGAGATGCGGACAACCTTATTATCCATTTGGACACTTCGTTTGTGGGTTCAGCCAATGATGCCTATGCATTCACCACTAGTGCTCTGTATGATGAGGCAGGAGCCGAACAGTGGGACGACTTTGTGCTACTAGGAGATTCTGGGTGGGTGTATTTGTGTGTTTAACATTAATTACTATTGTTCAGTATATGAAAACCTAAAACAGTATTTTTTCAATGCTTTTTTGTGTTTCTATTTTATAAATATTTATTTTTAATCTTTAATTATTATTTTTTGTGACTGGTTTAGCGAATTACATGTTTACTACTTACTATTTCAGGTACGGCCTAAAGAAGTACCTTCTTTCCCCCTACCATGCCCCTAACAGTCCGAGGGAACGTGCATATGATGGCTGGCATTCATCGACAAGGTCCATAGTGGAAAGGACTATTGGCATCCTGAAGCAGAGGTGGCGGTAAGCTAGGTTTATATTTCTATTTTGCCGTACTATCTTAAACAAATAAATATAGATAAAAAAATGATTTCTTATATTATGTATATGCATTTTTCCAGGTGCTTGGATGCCAGTGGTGGTTACCTCCATGATCAACCTGAACGTGCTGCAAATATAGTTGTTGCTTGTGCCTGTCTGCATAACATGGCAGTACTAGATCGTGCTCCTGTCATCGATGTCAGAGAGGACATTGAACCTGATGCCTTCCGGAGGGTAAGGCTGCCTCCACAGCAACCACATGAGTTTCATCAACTTCCTCCAGCAGAGGAAGATGAAGATGCACGTGATGCGTATTCGAGGAAACATTTCCAAGAATAATGAATTATTGCTAGCGATAGTGCCACCGTTGAACGTTGATGGCTAAAGATGTGAACAGGATTTCACAAACAAAGACTATTTTTAGTTGTTTTTGTCAACTTTTGCTTTATTTATTGCTACTTACATGGACAATTTTCCTAAGGCACTGTTACTTTGTCGCAGGATGAATGTTTTTGTTACCATTTTATTTCTTAGGTGTTTGAGACAGAAAAATACGGTCCTCCGGTAGGTCCTTCTGGTAGTTTGGTTTTTGGGGGCGTGCAGGGTCCCAGGCTTTCTTTGCAATTTCAGAGCAGAGCTTCAGGTAATCTGCACTGACGTCTGGGGTGAGAGATACTCCATGTATACCCGGGATGCCTGTACAAGGTCAATAAAATGATCTGTTTTAAGTTACAAATGTTCATTGATGTTACATATTATCGTGTTGGTTTTTATCTTTGATTTCATCGAAACAGCTTAGTTTGTTTTAGACTATGTATACCTTTGCTTACTTACCGATTACTCCCTCGACTCCAATATAGTCAAGTAGCATCTCCTCGATTTGCGTAAGGTACATCTTGTCTGGTATGATGCGGGAACCCGTTCTGTTTAACTCCCGACGTAGGGCATGGTACTGTCATAAAAAAGTAATATATAATTTGAATTAAAATAAAGGCCTTGACAAACACTGCAAGTCTTGCATTTTACTTTTATATTGAATATAGTCAATTAATACTTATGCAAAACTAACCTTGTTCTTCACCTGTAACGAATATCTTTTAGTTTTTCCCTTGCATTGGCCTATGGTCCAGTTTGTTCCACATCTTCTGTTGACATATTCTAAAAGAACATAGAATTTCAATGTCATGATTAGTTTAGTTTTATGGAAGCTAATTTCACTTTGTTATAAAATTTAGTTGTTAGATAACTTGAGTTAAATAATTATAGCCACCATTTTTCTCAGCAACTATGAAATTTATACCAACCAGTAACTTTTGCCCAAGCACGGTCTCTACGATCTCTACCACCAGCGGTTCCTGTGAATCTCCCCTTCAGTCGGTCACGATTGTAATTGATTGCAAGGACAAGTGCTTCAACATCACCATCCCTCCATAATCCGGTATGGTCATCACCTTCCTCATCAGAAATGTCGTAGGTATCTGGTTCAGGACGACCGATAAGTTCCTGTGGTAGCAGCTCAGGGTTTTCGGTATCAGCTTCAACATCCACATGTGTTTCAGTAGCTACATTACTTTCCATGCTAACTACGGGTGTAGATGGTTCCTCATCAGCCTCCCAGCTTTCATCGCTATGGAAATAATCTTCAGGTTGTCTTTTTACTCCCTTTTTTCGAGCGGGTGCTTTACCTTTACCGGTTGCCTAATATAAATAGGAAAAAATCTACTGGTCACACAATCTGCGATTAAAATTTTTTATGAAGCCCTGCAATGGGTGATATTTCATGTACTACTTACAAATATGGCTGATTATTATACATCGTGTTATTTATAATGAAATAGGAATTATTAGTATCCATTCTTCCTTCCCACCCCTTCTACAATACTTTATGATGTTCAGGTCCAAACTAGGAGATGGGCATGCCTACCTTTCCACTGTGAGGACGCATAATTTATGGCAGAGATGGATAGACACAAGTTTACAAATGGCACGTTGAAGCAAATGTGACGTCATGATCGATGTCCACGCCCCAGGTTGATTTTTAATCGCTGTTAACGATATATATTATATTTAATACTTTCCCATATATTACCTATTTAATACGTCATTTAACTGGCTTTGAAAATAAATACCTATGTATTTAATAATGGATAAAGATTTGATAATAAGTAATATATCAATAGTCTTTATATATAGTATCTGAAATAAATGTGAATTTGAGGTAAACCTTAATTGAAACAAGGCCACTTTACTGATAATACTTTTTATTTCTTTCTTTTAACTCTAAGAAACATCGAAGGTACTACAAACTTCTTGTTTTTGGTAGAAACCACAGCACCAATATCAAATGTGAATAATTCCTTCATGTAAACAAGTAAAAAACAAGCTTACATCTAACCCAGTAAATATATTCGTTTACTGTTCTTGTAGGAAAATCGGTGGAATCTCTAAACAATAAACACCATACGCCCAGTATAGCAAGTGTACAGAAAAAACGAACATTAAACATCAATCAACTTTTTGTGTTGTCCGATCGTAAAATAACAAAGATCTGTTAATGGTTTTCAGACCTTACCCAACCAGTAGTAGTTTGCTACAATGAATACCTGCAAAAACGCAAGTAATATATTACTTTCGTAACAATACCTGAGAATAGTACTTTATGACCCTGAGTTATGCAAGAGTATAAAATCTTTATGTCGTGTTCAGCACCATGAGACGAATAACATCTGGAAATCAGTAAATATCAAATCACTTTTTGGCCTTACGTTTTGTCCCATGTCTGGAAGATCGGGTCTTTCGGTCAGACTCAATTTTTGTCGCAGAACATGCGGCTACCATTTCTGGGACGGGTTCTGCTATATTTTCAGTTTCTTCACATGAAGAAATGACACCAATAATACTCACTGGATTATCGGTAACTACAGCAACATTTGTAATGCCAGGCAAATTGACACTCAAATCTAAAGGTTCTGTCTGAGATATACTAGTTGAAGTGGTCGACTTAACCTGGACATGTTTTTCTGCAACCATAACTTTACGTTGTAGCTTGTCAAGAATTGCTGTCACCGCTATCATATTTTCAGCCAGCAAGCGATTGGTTTCCTGATTCATTTCCAAAAGTTGCTGAAGTTTTTCTACTTTACACATTGCTACTGGATCTTCACCCGTTTCAAGAACACTTACACATGAGATTTGCCAGTACTATCCTGCAGTGATATACTTGGAGGGACGGTTAAGTTCTCTTTAAATGGTTGTTTTTGGGGGGGGAATGATTCGGCCACCGATAACAGTGGCTTTTTTGACGGAAGCTTTATTTCATACAATTTAACAGGAACTATGGATGGCTCTTTGGTGAGTAATTTTGGTTGGGGCGTGTCAGGTACACTAACATTGGCAGGCAAAGACTCCGCAACCGATTGAAACGGTTTGTTTTTTGGGGTTTTTTCAGGTACACTTATGTTTTCTGCCACAGACTGGGCGACAAACTGAAACGGGGCAGGTGGTTTTGTTATGGCAACAGCTAATGCATCTGTCAATAAATCTTTGTTTATCGCATGCACTTGCACTTCTCCTTGAAATGAAGGCGGCCTTATATCCTGGACTGGGCTTGAACTGAGGTTAACAGGTGAAGACGGTGGAGGCGAGGGTACCTCAAAATGAGAGGCTGCATCTTCGCAAATGTCATCTTCTTTTGTCTGTTCTGCTTTCAGGTCTGTTGCAGTGGACACAATAGTTTCTATGGGATTGAACAGTTGTTCAGGCGCCTTGGCCGGCTTCTTAGGTTCAGGTACTTCAAGTGGAACACTCGCACAGGCCGCATTCTCTGTCTTTTCCGGTTTGTCCTCCTTACGATGAAAACCTAGAATAGTATAAAATATTTAGATTGTAGCTGAATAAAATAGTTTCTTTTACAAGGACAAATATAATGTACTCTAACCATAAATGTTCTATGAACCGGTTTTTTCTATGAATCATAGTAGTTAAAGTAACCAAGAAAGATAAATATGACGTTGAAATATTCGACAAACGCCTGTAAAAGGAGTTGAAACATTAAATCACTTGCCCGATTGGTAACAATGTACGCCAAATTAACGATAAAAATTTACCTACATAATACTGATGATTTCTTACACAAAGTTGTTTTATTGAATTCTATTTGTACACACCAGCAATTCGTGTGACATCAAGGTAGCGTAGTGCCAACCGCTGGCTGTAGTCTAGTTTGTCACGTGCAGCTGTGGACCCGGGTTTTATGCTGCCATCCTTGTCCCCATATTTCTCAAAGAGGTGATCATTCTATTAATGATAAAATCAATTTTACCTATTATATACAACTAATTGAAATTAATGCCAGAAGACAGTATCTCGTTAATTTATACTGTAAGTATTGACTTTTAATCAAATAACAACAAAGCAATGGAAAAAAGAAAAATAGTGACATTGAACCTGCTTCGATTTATTTAATATGGATAATTGAAATACTAGTTCACTTATATATGAGTATATGAAAGGTGGCACAACTATTGAAATTCAGTAGAGGTTAGAAATAATCTAATTTAAAAAGCGTATTAGACAATGCGATAAAAAATAATACTCACCCATTTGTTGGTGCGTGATGTGAAGTCCCGAAGCTGATTACGAATTTCATCAATGGTCCTACCGGCTGTCGACACAGCAGTAACAGCATCTGAACAAATAATAAAATGCTCTTACCATGCATGTTAATTTTTTTAAGCAATTTATTTACATAAGGCACTACATGCTTATGGGTTAGGTTCACAGCTACAAAAATAAAAGTACGATCTAAATTTATAGGATAAACAATTTATGATATATCAGTTATTTCAACACAACCTGACGAAATACATAAATTAACAGGTACTTCTTTTCTGTAAAACTATATTATGTTAAAAAAACATAGACAAACTAATAGATGAGTGTGCCTTTTATTTCAGGGGGGCCCAATATTGTCATAGACCACACTTACTGAAGCACTGTTCAAGAGCTATTTTCTTGGCGTCCTTGTTTTTTTTACTAAGGTGCACACGTAATATGATCCGGTCAGCATAAGCAGTCTTCAATAAGGCTATCTTTTCCGCATCAGACCAACGCGGATTTTTCAACACCTAACACTTATTGGTTTCCGCTACACTTTGCTTCTGACTTTTAATATATTTCATGCTGATTTCCTCTTGATCTTCTTGGAAATCATCGTCTGAATCTATATCAACTGCAGTGGCAAGGAAGGAAGGGTCCTTTACGGAGTAATCTTCCTCCAATGACAAGTTAGAGTCTGATTTTACCCCGTCCTCCTCGAGGTCAGAATTTTTGGGACTGAATATCTTTGGTTTTGCCACCCCTCGTGGCATCTTTACTTTATGTTAAGCACTGGCCTGCAAGCAAACATTATGTACATACAGTTACTAATGTTTTAATTACACTTTTCACAAAAGGAGACAAAGAATACAACATATACTAACTAAAATTGCCTAGTAAAGTATTTGATGATCATACAGCGACAAAACCTAGTCACACATTCACTTCTATTATCGCTCAAATTGACACGCAAAAACCACTAAACTAACAAAATATACACATTGTCAACATATTACAAGTAGGCCAAACTGACCAGAGCACACGATTACATGCTACTTTAATTCAAAGAAAGGTTAAAAACACCGAATACATACATAAGAAGAAGTATTTGAGAATGCCGATGTGACCGGCGTCCGATCGCACCTGCGATGAAAACGTGCGGAGTTCCACCAATTTATGACGTCACAGGGGGATTCCCTGCGATGACGTAGGAGTTTGTCGGGGCCTACGACAACCACAAAAAAAACCCGACAACCACAGAAATTTTTATATCGCAAATTTTTTGTAGTAGTGGCAAAATTTTCATCGTTGTCGTTGTAAAATGCCGAGCGAAATTTCTGCGATCCTGATTGAGCGTTCAATTGTAACAGAAAAAAAACGGGATCGCTAAAAAGTTATATCGCAAAACGTTTGCGATGGTCTTGGCGACTAACTTATGTAACGCCCCCCAGATGACTCGGAGAATCCTTACCGGCCTTCCCTCTCTTCCAGAACACCAACCACTTGCGGTGGTGGTGTACTGCAGTGGAGTGCAGGGGCCCTGAGTGCTGGCCCTGTCCTCCACCTTCTTCCGCGTGCCCGCCACAATATATTTGTCAGAGGTTTCTAGGTATGGGAAGTACTAAGCACTTGAAGTAGGGAAGTCTGACTCTATTAACAACATCACTATATATGCTATTCAGATTGTCATACCTTATACGACATAGCAGCTTATGTGGTATTTAAACTGATATATATGTAAAGGGAGGTGCTTTACTGTACAGCATTTAAGCTGTCATATGTGATGAGACAGATTTAACTATATGGAATTGAAACTGCCATGTCTGGTAGATGTGATGGGACAGATGAGGTCCTATGGTCTTGATATCTCCTGCAGACCTCTCGCAGAATAATGACAATTATACCAACAGAGAATATCTCTCTGAGAAAAGATCTCATCTCATAATAACAAATCATTTCTTTAATGACTGACATGGTGTCCACGGTTGTGGCGGTGAAAATTCAAAGGCAAATTTAAACTGTATAGTTTACACAATGAGATGGTACAAAAATATTATTTATGTAACAGCCAGATGTCACGGATCGTCGTCAAATGACCATTATTGCTTCTCCACTCAATAAATTTTAAAATTTGATAGAAATCTATGATTTTATTGTGTATCCTGGTCAGGCTCAGTCAGACCTTACAGGGGAACCATGGTTTTGCCCATGTGGGATCATGAATAACAGAGCTAGAAGGCCAAAACCACCCCAAAACAGAGTGTTTTTCATGAAAGAATGAATATACCATACTTGCAATGGTCAGCATTAGTACACAAATATAATTATGTTGACAATTATTGTTCTTAACTGGGCCCCCATAGGTTAAGGAATTTTTTCAGACCATTTGCATATTTTTGGGCAGGATAGTGCACTTTCTGCATGGCAAAATGAACATGTGTAGTTTTAGTGTGGAAACGATTGACTCCCTAAAGAATGAGCCCTCCCAATATCTACATATAGCACAGACTGGAATAAAATATATCCTGGTAAGCCTTAACATGTAGCTATGTCTATATCAATTTTTTTTTATATCTAACTATACTATGATAGCACTGAGAGCCTATTCACTTAGTTTGTGTAGTTTTTGTGTGGAAACGATTGACTCCCACCCTATAGTGATAGCCAACAAGTGTGCTATATTTAACTATTGTCCATTTCATATAAATACCCCCTAATATCAAGGTAACTCCACATGGTATCAGCTTTCTTGTACTCCTTCCCTGTGCATAGTTATGAACCTATATCTGAGAATGTGGAAACGATTGACTCCCTGTGGAAACGATTGACCCCCTAGCTGATATACCCTTAGTAAGGTTCAAAACAAAAAAGAAAGAATACCCACTCAAACTATTCATGGAGATTAAAGACACATTGGACAATTAGCCTTGAAAATTGAATTTATCAGTATAATATCTGCAGTGTACAGAAAAAGGGAGTCAATCGTTTCCACATAGTAAATGTACTACCCATCTTTGGCCCTGTAGTGTATATTTACTATGGGTATTTAACCTACCCCCATATATTCTACATATGCCCCATCCACTGTACTACTTAGACACAAAAACATTTGACCATACTCCTAGTTTTATTTTTCACCCCTGTTTAGGTCCATTTGGCGACGATCCGTGACATATACATATATACAGTGTATACTGGAGGAACATGAAGAAAGGTTGAAATATGAAATCATAATAACCGAGCCCTAACAGTTTTTGAATGCAGGGTGACCAGGCGAAAAATGGGGGCATGAAGGACCGACATGATTTGACTGGTGGAAGTTCTGGCAGGTGGAGCTTCAGGCATTGTTGTGTTAATTTGAATCCTTACTTGCCATAAATGTTTATCTTGTTCATGCCAATGATGCTGCTTATCCACCTGCCGAAGAAAATCCCGCCAATGATATTCACACTGTACTTGACAAAAGTCGGTCGGGGGTTCTCCTTGTAAAAAGTAGGTGGCACCTCAAGTCAGTTTGATTTCATCGGTGGGCTCAAAAGTCAGTCAGTGGTGCCATATTGTGTATGGAGGAATAGAAAAATTGACCATTTCTGTTTCCAACTGACGATTATATCTGCTGAATGTGTCGCATAATCGGTCGGCGGTGCTAGACGTCATTATCGGGGGTCATAATCGGCAAGTGGAAACGCCGCGGCATCTCAGATCTAGACGGCCTCGTCCTACCATTGGAATAGCATGCCATTTCATCAGAAAATGAAATAACATTTTGTAATATCTTTGGGCATCACTCAGCATAAATGGGTAATTCACTCTGTCTCTGTGTTTACATTCACTAAAATATATATCATGCCCACCTGGATTATGGCACAATTTCATTGATATTTTGATGACATCCATTATACCAAATAGTGTTATACCCTAAATATGATATCTAATTATCATATCCATTCTACCAAATGGTGTTAGACCCTAAGTATCATATCTTTATTAATTAGAAATTATCAGGATTCAAAATAACAACCAAAATATTGCATTCTGGGATTGCTGCTTTAATGTACCAGAATAGATACTTCAATTAGGTCTCTATCTTCAGTGGCTACAAAGTTACAGCAATTTATTTAGATGACAGATGTTTTATTCTGCATAGGTTGCCATGGCGACCAAATTCTAACGACATGGAAATAACAATCCCTCATTATGTCCCAAATGTATGCTTTAAAAAACGCAAATGTAATCTCATTCTTTAAAAATTGCAAATGTAATCTCAGAAGCAGATGCTTTGCCGTTTTTCTTACACTTACTATTCATATGAATAGAAATAGTGGTTCTTGAGTACATTATCATGCTTTTATGTTGTCATGGAAACAGAGGTAATGCTACATTCTTTTGGCCAAAAGAGTGGCAGAATCATAATCCCCATGTAGTAATTGACAAACAAGCCAAGTTTCATGCAGTAGACTCTCAAAGTACCAGAAAAAAGTCTCTATCTTCAGTGACTATAAAGGTATAGCAGTTAGTTTCACATACATTCAGAGTCGCTTCATGCAGTGGATGTTTTGGGCTGCATTAGTTGCCATGGCAATAAAATTCTAAGGGGATGTAAATAACAATCCTCCATTATGTTTTCATAGTGTATACTTTTGACAAAAGAATGAATGATTTTCTTCACAGAAAAAATGCGTTTTTTACCTTTTTATATCAAAGTATTTAATATACATCAATAATTATCAAAATATGTTTTCCTTCTGTTACCATGGAAACTATCATGCTACACGTTTTGGAACAAACGAGCATCAGATTCAGAATCCTTAGGTCATAATTGACCAACATGGCAAGTTTCAGCCAGGATACTCTCGGGTGTCATTGTGACCCATTTTTTTTTAGGTCATTTGCTCCTCTACTATAAAGCCTAGGGACCCAGACTGGCAAGGTTAGGTATAGACCAAAAGAGTAAAGGCTGAGATCCACTGAGAACTGTCCAGGCGGCGTTCAGCCGGCTTTGGGCGACGGCCAAAAGGGCTCCATGCGATGATAAATCGCCTCTGCCGGCCGGTCGTCCGGCTGAAAACCCAGAATTCAGTCGTAGGTGTTCCACTGAGGCCCTATTTCCGGGCGGCCGGCTACACACGGCCACACACGGCGCACACATGTACATCGTCTGGAAGCGTTGCCTCCTCTGATCCACCGGTGTTTCGAGCCGGCCTGCCGGCCGAATATAGTTATCGCCGCATCGTTGCGTCGCTGCCTACCACTGACCTAGATTCACGCTCGCCGCTTCTACCCCGCCGTTTGTACCTTGCGTATCATATACATGTCTCGCGGGGGACCAGCGGTTTCGGTTTCGGTGACGGTGACAACATGGTCAACTCAGAGACTACCGCCCTCCTTGGGTGTGTTTCTTCTGTCGCTTCAGCTATTGTTGCAAGTGTGGACGAAGATGACATCCTTGAAGTTCACTGTAGAAAAACCAACAAAACACCTCGGAAACACAAGTATTAGGTTTCCCCTTTCCTTGAAGAGCGTCACAAGCGAAAACAGCGGAACACCTTGGCAAAATTGGAAGTGCAACTCCTACGGGTAATATTCTATGCTCTATGTCATCGTTTATCTATTTATTTTGTAATTATTGTCTAATGTTAACGCATTCCAGAAGTGTTGTTCAAACATAGTGCAATGCAGATTCATTTGCAAACTTATACTTATAATACCAAATAGTCACTGTCACTTCCAATGTGTTTGAGCGATAATAGGCTACCCTTAAATTTTTGGCGCCATTTTTCTGTTTTTGGCGCCATATATATTGGGGCAATTTGGGCACCATTTGTATTTCTGTTTTATAATTAGTATACGTTTAATTGTGGCCGTTTTTGTTCGCTATATACAAATTTGTGTGCTCTATATAACTAATATTACATTTATCTTATATCTACTCATACATATTATTGATGTCTTGTTTTATCAGATGGGGTGCCACGAGGAGTTCTGGGCCACTATACGGATGGACATCGACACATACCTTGTCTTATTGGAAATTGTGCGTCCCAGAATACAGAAAAGCGACACTAATTTCAGAAAGGCGCTTAGCCCCGAAGAACGGCTTTCTATAACCTTGTGCTACCTCGCTCTAATTGGTACCTTGTAATAGTGTGTGCTCAATTTATTATTATTATTAATTGATAATTTTAAAAAAAGATACTCACCACGGATTCCACACCATCCGAATCAGGGGCCCCGTCCGTTGTTGGCTTGAGTCCACAAAGGGATACAAGGGCGTCGGCGGCACATAACTAGAAATAACAATTTTTAATTTGTGAGGTATTTCATCATTCTTATGTTGTACGTCGCCAATAATCGAAATATAAATATAGCGGAAATAACTCTCTCCTGATTCGCAAAAGACCTTCCAAGATTTAAACCAAACATTGGGGCTTGTAGTTTTTCTATGACGATTTATAGATTAACATATGTTTCTTAAAACTAAATTCTCACATCGGCGTCCGAAACAACCTGGTCGGCCACTGACCCAGCGCTTTCCTCCTCGGACGACTCCTATGGATATGATTAACGGCCATATTTAAGTCAGGAAATGGCTTTCATTAATTAAGAAGTAGGAAACTTCTGATTAATCCGTTATAGTTAATCTTACCACCAATTCAAATGTATGTTTGAAATAGGTCAGTTAGCAAACCTCTGTTTCTGCGGGTACGCAGACGGTATAGTTCCTTGCATATATTATAGTCGGCCTATTAAATCTTTCCCCTGCGACACGTTATAGGGTTTTTGTAAGTTTATGCACTCGTCACTGTATATTACAGTATGTCACATAAATACTCACACAGATCACACTTTTTTTTGGCCTGCCGCGCTTGCGTTTGGGAGGCGCCACCAGCGGTTCAAACATCTCCTGAAATGGACAAAACCATATAGCAGCGGTATGAATACATGTTTAGAAATTCATCTCAATGTTGGGCTATCTCTTGAGGATTCAACTATGTTTATCGGCAGAGAAATCTTGCTTCGGGCGTATAGATTCAATCGTACATCTTTTTAGTGTTTATGGAAACGCTAAAGTTATCCTGCGATTCGCCTTATGGAATGTCTTAGAAGCACAACTACTTTAGTACCTATTTGTCTTATATCGTATAAGTTCACCTGTTTGGAAGTTTTTCCCGCTGATCTCCGCTTGGCTGCCGACCGAGTTTGGCGGGTCCGCTCCCCTGAGGTGGTCGCCTCGTCGTCCAGGTCACCCTCTGTGGTCTATTTACAAGCAAAGCATACCATGTGACAATTGTCGCTCATTTTTGGGCGATTTTTACAAAACAATAGTGTTCGGTGGTCTGAATATAAATCGGTGAATAATGTTAAGTGCCCTGTGGCTTATACTCTACTGTAGTACATGTAATACAGTACTGTGTGAGTTTGCTTTTCTGTACGGTAATGCCTAGGTGAATCGCATGAACGCCCATGTGCTATTTTTTGTACTGTACACTTGCCGGTCAAGTCATGTTATGCATGTTATACATTCATTAAGGTTAGTGAATAGGATTTTTGCAATTACTCGCTATAGTGTTTAAGAGCCGTGTACCATTGTGCTAGGGCCTTTGCTGAACGGCTCGAGGAAGGAGCAATTTCTGAGTATCGCTTTCTGCTGCGCCGTCGTCGCACCGTTGTTCAACAACTTCCGGTATGCAGTGCGGAGGGAGCGCAGACGGCGTTTCACATTGAACGCTGCATTAAGAAAATTAATAATCCCCATTAACTTCATGTTCCACACATGTTACTCGGTGGTTAGGGTCAAGAATTGCTATTACCGTAATTTCAGAAGTTGTCATCTTTTCAGTCACATACCAAAATTGAACGTTGCAATGCACAGGGTTTTACTATTGGAATACAGGGTTAATCGCTCAAACGGCTGTGCCGGTGCAATGTTACTCATGCGATATGCCGGCTATAGCGCCCATCTCGCTGTACGCGGCCTCACGCGCGCGTGCCACACGGTGGTACGGGTGATCCGTATCATACAGGACGGTATGGTCCTTCCAGTGAAGGCAGAGGAGGTCCTCGATTTCATTTTTCTCCTCCTTCCTCATGGCCGCGGTGGTCAGAATGCGTGGAAACTGCATAGCTAATTAGGTGTGCGGGCCTACTTAGGTTTATTTTTGAAAATATTTGTATGATCACCCTTCACTGTGTTTTGACCGATTTTGCAAGTTTGGTAACATTATTAATGATCGGAGGTTATCATCTACATATGTTTTATGTCTTTATGTACAGTTATAGCTCTAAATTGATCTAGGCCACATCCTTCATTCACTGCGGCCTGCAGCGTGTTTTTTGTTGCCATCTGGTGTTTTATGACGAAACTAAATTGAGAATGACTGTTTTTAGATAGTGCCACACCGCTAGTCGCTATTGAAGTATTATGTATTCTTAAGAGGACTTGCACTTTTGTCATGCTGTAGAGACTAAAATATATATCACATAGTTTATTTTTCTGGACGATTTTGTACAAGCTGTCATTGTTGGAAATAATATAAAAATACTGTACTATCGAAAAATACGACCATTTTTTTTTTGCTTCATTGTTAAATGTTAGTACCCTCCACAAAAGTACTATACACAATAATGATAGTACTATGAGTAATGACATTTCACTATTTATTTTAGATTCAGTTTATTGCGAAAATGCTTATTAAGTAAAGAGAATTCCTGAGAGCATACGATATCAATATGAGTGTTTGTATTTATTAGTGAACCTTATTACAGATGCCACTGCCCGTTTAAGGCATGAACCACGTTGGAGTACACTTCTGACGCCAGATACTTAGAGAATTCAGTTCTTGTTCGGTCGTTCATCTGGTCAGCGACGCCAGAAATGGCTCTGCATAGGTGCTCTGTGGGGTACACCTTCTCGGGTTTGATTTTCGCCACCAGGTTGTTCATCTCGCCCATGCAGTGGTCCAGCACTGTTGTCCGTTCTTGGTGCGAGATCACGGCCGTATTGTCTACCGCCGCTTGTCGTTTCTTTTTCGAAGATTTCTCCTTCCTGACAGGAGGAGGTGTGATGTGGCCCATGGTGTCGTCGTCCGGTAGCTCAACACCGTAATCTTCAACTTCGCTGCTGATGTCTGCCTCAATAACCCGGACCACCCGCTTCTTCTCGCCACTAGCCTTGGCTGCTGTTTCTTTCACTAGGATGGGCACGCCGGTGACGTAGTCGCCCATCTCCCTAGCCTTTGGAACACGTGGCGATTGGCGGACCATTGGTTTCTTTACCCGATCCATGTTTCGGGTTTTGGGCGGACTGGATAGCGAAGTGGGAAAGTTCGTTTTGGGTTTTGGGGTTGAGGAAGCTTTGGGAGTGGTGGTGGTGGCGCTGCTTGCCCTCTTTTGGACGGCCAACTCCTTCGAGGAAGATGCCCGTGCCGCCGGTTGAAGGGTCTGCAAAATAATGAATGATTACATATTAAATACTGACCAATAAGCCATACTGACTGCGTCTTAAAAAAAAGAGGATATTTTGTTTCTTATTGAATTGTACAAGACTATGTAGAATTGTTATTAAATTGGATTATATACCGGAGAGTAGGGAATTACAATGATGAGTGCAGCAAAATACACTACTATTTAACTTATAAAATATTACATCATGTTCAAAGATATTGACTAACTACTGTACAGTAATTGCACAAACGTGTGTGTGCTATTTTATTTTTGTGGACAGACTGGGTTACTCACCGCCGAGGCTGTACAAGACGACTTGTAGTTGGTCATACAGGACAGGGGCTTGATATGTTTGGCCAAGAAGGAGCATAGATGCATTATCTCCTTTTGTCGGTGGGTGAGTCTAGGTGGAGAACCGCCGGAGGCCGCCGGCGTGGACCTTAGTTTGGAGTACGTGGTCCTCAGGGTGCTCATCCTCCGCTTAACATGTTCGTCTAGAAAGGAAAATGGCGGGATTCTTAAAACAAAAAAAAATTAACGGCTACGGAGGACGATGGTGCGGTAGAGGCGATGAGGGCTGGCCACAGGCGGCTGCAGCCGGCCCTAGCCGAGTGGATATGATTTGCTGATCCACCAAGGCGATTGTTTCAACCGGCTTGAGCCGATCAGATGCGGGAGCAGCCGACGTCCATATTCCACCCGCACGGACATCGGCCGGCCCTAATTTCGCTTGGTGGATCTCGCGCTTAAGGTGGAGTCACGGTGTGCACTCAAGAGCTAAACAATACACATTGGAAGGGTTTATGCAACATGGAAGGGGCAGTCACCTCAGGTTTGGCCTTTGTACTCTACCCTATGATTGGCACAGGGCTGCCAAGTTTTGCAAATGAATTTGGGTGACATTTTACCTACTGAGGGATTGATGCCCACAACGGGTCCAGGTGACCTAGGGTAAATAACCCGCAAAAGTTGTTGAATCTATAAAAAACTTTTAAACTATAGGTTAAAGTCTTCTCAGTAGACTACAAATTAATGGACGGCTTTTTTAGGTAACTTTTGAGGTGAGAATGACAGTAACAAGATTTTTAAAAAGTGTCTGATCCTCCGAGTTCGTGAGGAATTATTAGCAAACAGTATGACCGTGAGAAATTGCCCAAAGTCTTATGTCTCAAATCTGTGAGACTTGGCAGACCTGTTGGCAGATAGTGTCACAACCTATAGAGATGCTGAGCTTGCATTCCGGTCTGCCGCACACGCAATGAGGGTGCGGCTAACACTAACATCTTGGTGTTGCAATACACCATTCAAAGCATGCCCAGTTGTATAGTGAACATCAGGGTGGAGGGGGAGAGACCAACTTGGCAACTGTTCAAATTCAGTCCTTACGGTTATGATAAATGTGAACAATTCTTATTCGCATTGCATAAAAACCAATGATATAGGCCACAATAGGAGTGTATAGACCAGGAAGCGTTTAAAAACCTTTGGTCTTAGTAGGGGAATCAACCAGCGATCACGCTACCAATCCATGAGCTATTGGAGGAGAGCAGACCATTTACGCAGACCATCCGTAGGGAGAGAATCTTGTATATCTAGATCTTGTATATAGACAATAATCGATGGTTTTGTGGACAGGCGGCCGTAAACCACGAGAGGTTGACGCGTAGTAATACACGAGCGCTAGCGAGTGTATTACGAGGTCAACCGCGAGTGGTTTACAGAGCAGCCTGTCCACAAAATCATCGTTTGTTGCATTTATTATCCATCTTTTCGAATAAATTCGAAATTTCTTTGCTCTATAGCAAAAGGGACTATTTTTCCCATATACCCTAGTTTTGAGGCCGTATACCACGGGTTTGAATCCGTATACCACAGTTATGGTATCTGACAGGTTTTATACAATGGGTAGTGGTTTACTGAGTCCCCATACATTTTCAATGGGGACTTTGTATTAGTCTCGGTCAGGACCGCTTGAGGCGCACAGGGCACGCTGGCAAGGGTCACTAGGAGTCTACCAGGGCTGAGCGCTGATTGGCTGGTCTGGGAATTTTCTAGTTGGTCTGGCTGCCGCTATAAATAGTACAGATTCAAACCCAGGGAACACCAAACAAACCCCAACGTGTGAGCTGTCAGATGAATGAACTTCTCTAATCATTAAAACCGATTTGATAATCTGTGGTCTACTGATACATTTCTGAATATATTATTCATTGGTCAACTTGAAACATTTGAAAAAATTACGATTTCTTTTCAAACTGCTGAGGTAATTTTTACTCTGTCTACTGCCTGTATATAAACATGTGACGTCATTACTGCCGCCATACTGCTTCCGGGTATGGAATTCCCTACCTCAGCCCTTAGACTCCCACAGCCCTCCTTGAGCCGTGTACACGCCGTCTGGTGAATGGTGGCCGCACTACAGGCTAACTTTGTATACGATGGATAATAAAATAGTACCCTACGTGTATGTGCGTTTGATCCCTGCAATGCATCCAATGAAAGCTTGTTACATATGGGGACCAGAACAAAAGTTCCTTCCGGTAAAGCCGACTGATGGCATGCCACGTTGTGCTTACTAACACAATGAATTTCTCCTGATACAAAGATATTACAATGGCGATGTGGATAATCTGATGACAGGGTGACGCTGGGCATGTGCCAGTAAGTTGTTTATGGACTGTCAAAGTGGTTTCACATCCAGTGTGGGTGTTTCATTGCTGAGATTTGACACCACATGTGGCGTGCATTGTTGACTCCATGGTGGGACTGTACTGGCTGCCTGTTTTGTTGTTGTTTGAAGTTGCCAGTTCAAGATGGCTACAGATATTAGGTTTATGTTGCCATTTAACACTAAGGATGATTCATCCTCTTTGTCGCTAAGATGGAGGCCTTATCTGGAGGAGTTTGAGGCATATGCTGTACAGTAGAGACGTGTTCGTTGGTGAGGACAGGCCTGACAACAACGCAAGGAGGAGGGCATTGCTACTGTACATGGCTGGAGATCTTCTAGACTCTACCTGACAAAGGGGAAAAGGATGATTATGGGACTGCTGTAAAGGCCCTCAGTAAACACTTTGTGTTGTCCACCAACACACTGTACCAGGGACATATGTTTGAGTGCAAAAGGAAGGGGAAACTGTCACTTAACCCTATCACGCTGGGTACCCTTGGCAGGGGTACAGTCATGGAGCTAGTGAATACCGCTAGAGGCCGGGTATATATGGTATAGTCTGAACATTTTGATCTTTGCACCATGTGACAAGACACGTGATATTTAATACTATTATCTATTTCACCTGAAAAATTACTATGATGTCACATCTACATCCTGCGAAAGGTTCATGTTTATTGAGTCATTATTTTCAATTTTGTTTAAAAAAAAACCCGAATATTTTGTAAATAATGCCTCAAGGCATCACCCGTACATTTCAGGATGATACCTTGAGGCATCACCCGGCAAACTCTGGTTGATGCCTCAACGCATAACCCAGCATGGATGGGTTAATACACGAGTCATCTGAGGAAAGCTGCAGATGGCTGTGGCTTCCAGAACAAGCATGAGAAGATCAGGGACCAGATTGTTAGTTGTTGCTTATCTCACAAACTTGAAGGAATCTTGAGAAAAAGGAAAAGAGGGGCTGATCTCACATTGAACGAAATGCTCAAGACAGTGCACTGCATGGACCAGCAAACGGAGGCCATGATGTTAAAAGGGAGAGACTCAACCCCAAGAGTGAACAAAGTCACAGCTGGGAAGACACAAGGACGCATCACAAGACTAGGTTAAGCTGGTGCTGTGGTCAGCCAGACCATAGACAATATAAAAACTGTCCCACAAAGGGAAAGAAATGCAATAGTTTTAATAAAGTGGGTCACTTTATCATGAAATGTCATCTGAGACAGTCAGAGAATAAAGGTCAGAAGCCTGGTAGGGTCAGGCAGGTTGGTGAGGGTGAAGGTGAACATGACTATGCATTTCACATATATTTGGTGAATAAGGCCCGGAGTCCACCTACTACGATATGGCTCCGATATCGTCTACGATGCACCTCCCGATACAAAATCAAAATCGCGTCGGAAGGTCACCTAATATCGGGGCAGTTGACCACGTTTCTGCGATTAGACACCGATAAAACCCCCATGCAATGCGTGGTTGATTGGCATGTCTAGACATATGTCTACGATTTCGCACCTTCCCAATATGTCTCCGATATTTGCTTTTTGTATCAGTGCCATACCGGGAGGTCTAAGTTTCTATCGTAGTAGGTGGATGCCAGGCCTTACTGTTCTGATGATACGTTACCTGATGTTGTAGGAGTGTTAACAATCGCTTTTGGTCTCTCCTTGCAGGTTAGAGGCCCATCCATGTTCATGTGTTGACTGCTTCCTGCAGTATAGGCCGGGAACAGTCAACACATATGGCAGTGGCGCTCTCAGGGTCGCTCTCATCATCACTCTTGTATGAGAAGGATGATAGCTCCGAAGCTCGTAAATTTTCCACTGAGTACTACGGTGAATCTAATAATGTAGGTACATAAAGAAAAGCCTTGCCTTGCTTTTGGCTGGCGATGGGCGACGATGTTTTGCAGGCGTCATTGTTCAATTTTTCGCTCAAAACGGCCAGAAGGTCACCTGATATCGGGGCAGTTGACCATGTTTCTGCGATTAGACAACGATAAAACCCCCATGCAATGCGTGGTTGATTGGCATGTCTAGACATATGTCTACGATTTTGCACCTTCCCAATATGTCTCCGATATTTGCTTTTTGTATCAGTGCCATATCGGGAGGTCTAAGTTTCTATCGTAGTAGGTGGATGACAGGCCTTACTGTCCTGATGATACGTTACCTGATGTTGTAGGAGTGTTAACAATCGCTTTTGGTCTCTCCTTGCAGGTTAGAGGCCCATCCATGTTCATGTGTTGACTGCTTCCTGCAGTATAGGCCGGGAACAGTCAACACATATGGCAGTGGCGCTCTCAGGGTCGCTCTCATCATCACTCTTGTATGAGAAGGATGATAGCTCCGAAGCTCGTAAATTTTCCACTGAGTACTACGGTGAATCTAATAATGTAGGTACATAAAGAAAAGCCTCGCCTTGCTTTTGGCTGGCGATGGGCGACGATGTTTTGCAGGCGTCATTGTACAATTAATCGCTCAAAACGGCCGGCCGGCTTAACCATGCGGGCGTCGGCCGGTAAAGGAGCAACAAAACAGGGTATTGGCCACACCAGCGGGCGGCAGCCCACCACCACACCACAGCCAGCGATGGGCTGGCGACAGTTTTTTTTACACACTGTAAAGGGGGGCGTCCACCAACCACGACAAGGCTACGACAATGGCTTTCCGACAAGGTCCATGACAGGCCTTCGATTGGAGGCCTTGTCGTAGCCTTGTCGTGGTTGGTGGACCCTAGTTCCCAACAAGAGGCTACGACAAAGCCACGACAGGCTGCGACATGAAGCTTGTCGGGGGCCTGTCGGGGGCCTTCCAACAAGGTTACAACAAAATCGAAAATGTTCGATTTTGGAGCCTTGTCGTGGTGTGTTGTGGCGTATCGGGAGGTTGTCGCAGAGGTCTACGCTAGAATATTTAGGTGGAGCATGCAACCTACGACACACCCTGACAACGCTGTCGCAGAGCTTCCCTTCTCACGACAAGGCTACGACAAGGTGCCGACGGGAACTTTCTTGTCTGGACTTGTCGTAACCTTGTCATGGTTGGTGGATGCCCCCCTTAAGGAACCGGCGTTACTGCTTGTCGGCTGGTCAGACCTTATACGCTCTTCAACTGAGCAAATTATCACCGCCAACACGCAAAATGGGCCAGTTATGACCACACGGGCGTCTGCCATGGCTAGTGGTAACTTGGTGGAACAGCCACTTAAGGCCTATCGCCCAGGACGAGCTCCGTCAAGGCCAGGCTCCAAGCCGCTTTTAAAAAAAATGAAATTACGAAGAATTGCCATATTGGTATATGAGGGTATAAGACAGCAACATTATTGTTCCGGATTATTATCGTTAACCGGACACGGTGGGAATCGATGGTAGATGTCGCTGTCTTATGGGCTTTTGTTTTTATAAACCGTTACCAGCAACATCATCGTGCGACAGCCACCTTTGAGCATACGGCCAAGTTCACTAATCTCAATTTGTGTCGGAAAATACCCAGGCCACACATAGGGAAAACTGAACATATAAATATGAAAAACAAATAGTAGCTGTTGATAAGACACCTAGTTTCAGGACGATACTGATAGTGCAATGTCTAGTACTTATAGAAACTATCGTTAACTTTATCTACAGTTTCAAAGTCTGATTAAAAAGAAAATAATATAATTTGGGTATACCATAGAAGGACGCTGACGTGTCTAAAATATATATAAAGGATATTATATTGAATTATCTTGTCATTATCAAGTGCCTACTTGTGAGCATGTGACAAGCCTCACGTAGCATTCAAACAATAACAAAGGGTGGGAACTGACACCTGGCAATCTGATACAGGCTTACAAATACAGTATGAACGACTTCATCCATTAACATTTTACGAACAACCAATTAAACCTGAATATATCTACATAGAATTAAGTAATTATTTCCTCTTGGATCATCAATGGACCCGGAGTTCTATTTAGCTCGTTGTAAAATTATCCAATCATTCATTGGAGTATTAGGAGGATATAATAAAATATCATGATGATGTTTTTTCCAACCGTGTAGTGCTTTATTCCGCAGACGTTTATGTTTAGATACCACGATGTGATGATAGAACTTGACAGAGGACGATTTCTTGCTGAACCAGAGATTTTGGACCTGCAACAAGCATGGATAAAGTCAGCTATCCCGATCCATTCAACAAAATACCACCTCCGGTGACAAATAAACTGCCGGGGATGCTCTCCGACCAACAAGTGAAAGACTTCTATAATGATGTAAGTGGCCCGGGCATTTACACAAGGAACACATGAATATTTATAGCATACTAATGTGGAGCTAGAGAAGGACATATAATCTCCATATAATGTGAATCTAATTATAAGTTTCTGTCATTTCCCAATGAAGTTCTTCTTGTTACTGTCAAAGCAACCACGGGATATGACCTAAAAAGAAATAGAAGTAAATGATTTTCTAATGGATCTAACAAGTGATATATATTTTAATCTTCGCAAGTAAGGTCGTATTCTACAGGGCAGGGACACGAATGGGCCTTTCCATACCATGGTTGGCGCTGGCGGCTGCCAGCTGGTAACTGGCCAGTAACTGGCTGGTAACCATCAAAACATACTTTATTAGGTTTTGATGGTTTATTGCCAGTTCATGGCCGGGTCATGCATATATGGCTACTGGGTGTGTAGAGTTGAAGAGTTCCACTGGGCTGATTAACTACTATATATAAAAAGGCACGATTTCGACAGGATATGCTTGGAGTTGCTCCCGCATAGAGAACAGACAGAACCAGACCTTTCCATGGAGACTGAACTACTATGAGAGTGAGATTCTCGTTTGTAGAAAAACTCAAACCCGCTGTTCTTTTTTTTGTAGATCTTTACTAAAATTTGTTTTTCTCTTATGATTTATTTCTATAGCCATGTTGAAAACAAAACTTTATGCTGTAGGTTTATTGTATCCTTACCCTGAGACAAGCTTTTGAGAGCCTCCATCAATTCAAAATGGCACAAGCTTAGCTGGTGCCTAAAACACGCTGCAATCCACCATAGGATCGCCTACTATGATTGGGCTACCCCCCTTTGGTCATTTGCATATTCATTGTCAGAGACAGATCTCAGACTGTCCTGCCCTCTAGAGGCATATTATGGATTTCCCGGAATTTTTCTCAGAGCTCTGTGGAGCTTGTGTAAAATAATCATCATAAATATGAATTTAGCAGACAGCGCGATGTTGTTATCAAACCCTTTATTTTCAACAAATTGTGGGTTCATATGCTCTAGCGACGAAGTCGCTAATTTCTATAGAAAATATTTTATTCTAGGAGCCAATTTACACTGTACGTTTTAGTTTTAAGACTGTATGCACGTGGGATTTGTGTTGAATATGATTGGAAAACTGGTGGTAAATGGAAACCATTGATTTTTTTACTGAGTACTGCCAGTATAAATAAATGTTTGAAAAAAAAACCACAAAAAAAATCTATATCTGTCGTTGGGGGGCTGTTTGGCGCGCTTTTCATGCCACCTGGCGGCCCAATGGAACACCCGCTTAAGCATGTTTGGAAGACACTTAGTCAAGTTGAAATCTAGTGGAATACACCCTTTATATCCAGTGTTTTGAGTCTAGGCCTGATTTTTCAACATAGTTCATAAATCAATATATCAAGGAACTTCTTTTCACATATATGTACAATCTCCCATTACTGCTGTGCCCAACAGGGCTTTCTAGTGGTCCGTGATTTCTTCGAGCCAGAAGAGCTCCTGCCCTGCCTGGACTCCATCTCGAGCATGGTGGACGGTCTGGCGAGAAAGCTTCACTCGGCGGGTAAGATCACAGACCTTCACCTGGAGGAGGGCGTCTTCCAGCGCCTCACCAAGTTAGAGGCGGATTGCCCTGGAGCCAGCATCCTCCTCTTCAAAGATGGTACTCTGCCAGAGGTACGGCCATTTTCCACATTTTTGTTTTATTCGATCAGGTTCGCTACATATAATAGTTGCGGTCTTCCACCTTCACAGTTTTACCAATTTGATACCTTCCTTTCACACAGGTAGTATATATTCCAAAGTTCTGAATACCACTGGCCTTTTATGGTACACATGATATGATACCATATAAGCAATACTAATAGCAATGCCTGCGTTTTATTGCTCTCATTTGTCGGAAATATCCACTTGCTTCCTGCGCATTGCAAAAATTATAGGGCTACTGCTTCAGTACATCTTCTGTGTGTTCCTTAACATTTGACGGAAATCATTCCAATACATTTTAAATGGATTTATAAGATTTTGATATATCTTCTTTTAGTATTCGATTAAAATTCATTAAATTTCTCGAATTGAAAATATTTTATTTCAAAATAGCCCCCTGCAATTCTATTCCAATTTTCCTTCAACTAAATCGTCAGCTGTATGGACTCCTTTTGCCACAGTGGGACGAACTATAAATGATACTACCCTCTGTACCACGTGACTTGTTGAGTGAATAATAAAATGGTATATAATGCTAAGGAGACATAGTGTGGGTGGCTACTGCTGAATTACATTCGTTCCTTGTTGTTTTGTTTGGGAATACAAACCTCGTTCTTTAAAGACAAATGCTGGTAGTTGGGTGATTTCTAAATTCTATTTTACAAATAACTCAGGATAATATAAGTTCCATATATTAGCAATTAGAAAATGCAAAAAAAGAAGGCATTTCACCATGCTAACTTCTATGAGAGGACCATTTGAAATATAAGTGCTTAACTATTGGTGTCTATGGGAAAATGCAATATTTTGACTTTGTTGCTAAATGACACTGATGTTCTATTGCTATCTTTAAATAATTCTGGATTCTGATAGTTGGGAACGTGTACAAATGAGACATGAGCTAAAAATTACTATGTCACCACGCTCATTTCTATGGGAAGGCCATCTGAAGAAGGTAATTGCTTATCTATTGGTGTCTATGGGAAAATGCTATATTTTCATGAATTTAGATGGCAGCACCTGTGTTAAATCAGGGGGAAGTGCGATACCTACCCGCATTTGTCTTTAAACTCGGCTTCGTATTTCCAACAAAAATAACATGGAAGAGATTTCATTCAGCCACACTAACGATGTCTCCATTTACTGTCCTCTGGTCACTTTGCAGGAGTTCATGAGTTTGTGGAGCAATGAGCGCCTCCTGAACATGGTGGAGCAGCTCATTGGACCGGACATCGCGGGACACCCAGTCTGGAACCTCCGAGTCAAACCGCCCGTCACAGATCCAGCCAAGGACAACATGACTGTGCCCTGGCATCAAGGTCCATCTTCTATTCATGCTTCCTTCGTGTTGCGTAACCATTTCACTACGCTGCGTAGAAGGAAACTCACTCGATGAAAATAACTTGGTCCGTACTCCACCGAGTTCGACCGTACCTCACCCTGTATGACATTATCAATCAATATTGATACCTGCCAACAATAATTAATAATTTTATATTGATAATTGATACAATATTATTGAATGAATGAAAACGAGTGATTGGAGGTAATAACCATTGACCGGGTTTATTAAAGAGTATAAACCTTTGAACAAGTAATAAATACATCGAGATAGTAAAACTTAAAATCGTCTTGCTCTCTGGCGGAATTGTGAGGACGTGACCGCTGCGCGAAGGAACTGTGACGTAACCAGTTGGTTACCACGCGCTGTAGATAAACCTGTGACGTAACTGTAACCAAGGATTATCTGAACCAAGTTCCCATATAAAATGCCAAAGTATAAAATGGTCCAAAATGATATACCTTGTGATATGCCGATTCTTGGATTTAAGTTATTCAATAGGATGGATAAGGAATACTACAAATGATGTTCTTTTGGGCACACAGCTCTGTAAACCACTCAATGTTGACTCGTAATACAAGAGCGTCAGCGAGTGTATTGCTACGCGCCAACACCTCGTGGTTTACGGCTGTCAGTCCACAAAACTAAGGGTATTTATATTGCGTCTTGGGCGGGTGGCCTGTACAACTGCTCTGCCCGGTTTGACGCCATGGATGAAAGTAAAACCTTAAATTATTTTGAATGAAAATGCAGCTTTGAATAATTGTCCACAGTCACCTTTTCTGTAACAGATAATGGCATAGACCAGTAGATGTTTTTGATGATCCTGTCTACCACAAACTCATCCCGTATTTAATCTTTCACATTGATCTGCAGATGCTGCATATTTCTCGGAGGACTCATACGACCATATGATTCTTACAACTTGGATTCCTTTCCTCAACACCCACGACAAGAATGGAGGCATGCAGGTAAGTATTGATAAAGAAATACTAACGGACATCTATAGATTAGAGAGGTATGATATGGGCCAGCTTTTTAAACTTATCAGAATTTGTTCCCCTCTGGCAACTCACTGGTAATCTGACCCAATCTTTTACTCCTCTCCAATATTGACTTTATGATATAGACAATAATCAATATTTTTTTCTACAGGCAGCCGTAAATCACGAGATGTTGACGCGTAGTAACACACGCGTGTTAGCCAGTGTATTACCAATCAACTTTGAGTGGTGTACATAGCTGAATTAGGGAGTGAAAATATCATAGAAACCTCATGTATTGACTGTTGATGTATTGATGTATTGAACCTACTCAGTACTATCACACAATGCACCAGAAACATGGTGGCAGTTATCTGGGGTGTGTTTTTTAAACTATGAACGATACTGGCTGAACTTTGTTTTTTGTTGTTGTTCTTTTTGTTTGTTTGTTTGGGTAGTTTAACGTCCAATTTGTTCAATTAGACTTCGATTTACGATAACGACCTCCTTATAGTAGCTTAACCTAAAAGTGATACTAGTGTTAAAGCCTTCTGATAGGTCCGTTTGCAGGACAATCCCAAATTGCTATGACTTGATTGATGTGCTCACAGATGGTGAGAGGTGGTCACAGGAAAGGGCAAGTAGCTCGGCATACTTGTTGTGTGGGCGACACGTGGTTCGTATCACTCTCTGACGAAGATATGGAGCAGACGTTAGGTAAGTGACATCATGTAAACACCTACAGGAATGAGAACCCTGTCCCATACATCATAACGATACAAAACCACCAATCATTTCTTTACTGATAAAAATCAAGCGATCACAATGGTAATTCTAATTACTGCACATGTTCCTAAATATGCATCTGTAACAATGTAATCAGAAGAGGCTATTAGGGAAATTATATGCCATAGTTTCGTCAGAGATGCCATTTGAATGTATAGTCCAAAGATAACGGAAACTTGGATATAAACATGTATATAATTTTACTACATATACCCATGCCGTATATACTGTAAATGCGTACCGTTTCAGTACATGACGTAAAAAATACTGTACGGACCAGTGGTCCGTACACCAAAATACGGACTACCTACCGATACACATTTATTAAGATTTTGGTTGGTTGTTTTTTTTTTAATTTCGGGTATATAGTAAATATATAATGTCCAACCATGCATGTACAAGTCACAGAACTCGATGCTAATTTACCGTTTGTACGTAACTCGGCGTAAACGCCTCGGTCCGTACATACCGTAAATTAGCATATATCGTTCTGTGACTTGTACAGCATGGTCAGGACGTTCTATATTTGTCTTTTTCTATAGATGTGGATGCTAAAAAGGACGTGGTGTCATGCAATGTTCCCTTTGGCGGTTTCGTCCTCTTCAACAACATTACCCCTCACAGAAGGTACGCTACACTCAGGGGTACACATATACACAATCTTCTCGCCTTATATTGTATAGACCCGTATACATGTTTCATGCGGAAATATGGTTTACTCTGGAAAAGAAAATGAATGAAAAACAGTAACATCCTGCTTCAGGGGCCACCTTACGTACACAAATTGTCTGGCTTAATCTGGGGTACCCCCTTACACAGGGTTTTCACTCTCTATCTCACCCCTGGTATTTATCGCCATAGACTTAACAATTCGAATTCGTACCCAACGCTCATTGAGTATTTAGGAAAAATACCCAATGGGGCATTATGTCACAAATGTTAGCCCATTAATCAATGTGAAGGATGAGATAAATTCAGAAACCTATTCAAGGTTATGGTCAGAACTCGATCCAATCTTGTTTGAATCGCTTCATAATTCACGCGAGTTCACCTTGTGAATTTCTACGCGATTCAAACTTTATGGGATACGAGCTCTGACCTTAAACTTTCATAGGCTTCCTCTGTCATATTTCCTCCGTCTTTCCACAGCCTTCCTAACGTGTCTGATGAGATCCGCTGGAGCGTCGACTTCCGTTGGCAGTCGCCGTTTGAGAAGTGGGGTTTTTACGACATCACACCCGGGGTCGTGATGAGGTCCTCCACTGACGCCAATATCAAACCTGACTGGCAAAAATTCCTCTCCATCAACCGCAAGGAAGTCTGGCAAAAACGCTACTTCGCTAAGGCATGGCTTTGTTCATATTTCTCTATCCATTCTAAATCATTAAATGAATAGTATAAAATGGAATATTATCATGAAACATCACGAAATTTCATATGATTGTTTTTATGGCATGAGTTGTCTTTGCGGAATGATATCACGAAGCGGAGCTGAGTGATATCTGTAGCAGAAGACAATGAATGCCATTTAAACAAATATATAAAATTGAGTGATGTTTAGATTTTATCCTACCCTGTCACAACTTTAACTTCATATGTTACCAGTGGCATATAAATATTTTATGGCATAACCGTGGCATACAGCCACACCATGTTAAGTATATGGAGATTTATATGCGGGGTAGGATAACACTGCTTATCTGATTATTGTATTGTCTATGCATGCAGTTATTATATTAGGAAAACATGCTCTTCCTGCCCAACGGCGTCGGAGCATTTTTCGTGAGTGTAATAAATTATCAGATTATACTCCATGTGAAATTTAATCGCCATTCGAAGTCCTATTTGGGCACACAAACCTGGGCTGCATAACAGTACACGCCCAAGAAGGCTGTACACGATCTTTACGATATGGGAAGCAGAGCACAATAACGTTGTGTAGAGGCGTTTAATAAGGACTTATATAAATTCGTTTGTATTATGCCCGCATTTTATCTTCTGTATCATCAGTTCTATTCAATGCTCTAGATGATATAATGGGGTCATATGAATATTACTGTGACCACTTATGATCTTCCTCAGTAACTTTTACAATTTCAAATTTTATATATTTATATATATATATATATATATATATATATATATATATATATATATATATATATATATATATATATATATATATATATATATTAACATATATAATAATATATATATACTGATTGTTTTAGGAGAGAAAGGATAATGCAACTAACAGGCTTCAATGCATGGGACTGGAAAAGAAATGAAAATTATCGTTAGAATATGACATAAAATATACTAATCACTTTTGTGGATAATTTCTTCGGTCAAGTGGCTTTTCCCGATTAAAGAATAGCGTGTTCATTGGAATTTACTTTTTTCATACATATCACCTTTGCTTTCATGTTATTTAGGTCGATGAACCAGACCCCTTTGACACGATAGTGACTGGTCCCTGGATTGGCCGCTGGGAGATTGTGAACCACAACAGACATACCGCGAGCTTCACCAGCAGCATGAAGTGATGACTGTACACACGTACAACCGTCAGCGTGCGACTACAATATACGACAAAGTCTTATCCTAACTAGGGGATTGAGAAGACGGCAACTTTATCATGTTGATAAAGAAATGGGGTTAAAATTGATAGAAATCCGCTATCTAAGTTGAAGAACGTGTATACATTCAAATAGCGATAATAAATTCTGTAATATAATCTTCATTACGCGATATAATCAATGATATTCACAAGGACAGGGACATGTCAAATTATTGTCGATTCTTCCAGATGTCAATTTATTCAGTCATATGGTGTTTATGAGACGAACACAAAAAATATATAACTTGAAAAATACAGCATTGATTCAGTAAAGTGCTGATTCCACCGGGACGCACGTTTAAGCCGATTCGTTAACTTGCTAGGTTGGGATGAATCTTGTGAGCCTGCCTGGATCACAGCGGGTAAACAGCTCCTCGGGAGCGATAACAGGGGCTTCACACACAGGTGTAATAATCGTCAGATTTTGTACGATCCAGCAAGACCTAGCAAGGTCCTATGAGACACTTCCCGACCCCGCCAGCAAGAAAGATCGAGCTGCTGGAATCAGTTACAGTGATCAGATTTCTCCATATCGGGGAAGAAATTTGTTTTATGATCCCCTCTCTGACCAGATTGTGACAATCAAGACCTTTACTAGGCAGCTCTCTTCTGGATTTCTTCAATAGATCCAGAAATTAGTGTCCTTGATATTAACCTCGCCCAACGCATTCGCAAAGCAGATCATAAAAGAACAAGGCCACCCCCATTACACATATGTCTAACCTCAGTCCATGACAGGATCCTAAGGGAAAAGAAAAATCTCAGAAAACATAAAGGGTTTGACTGTATTTTCATTAATGGTGATGAAACTCTAGAGATGGACCGACGTCCACCTACTACGATAGAATCGTAGACATCCCAATATGGCACCAATACAAAATGTAAAAATTGGTGCCATATCGGGAAGGGGCAAATCATACACATGTGTCAAGAGCATCCACTTGAGCCTGCATCGTAACTGACTGGTAAGAAAAGGCGGTCACGGTCCCGATATGCCCCAAGATATTACCAGGGCACAAGTATGCAAGCAAGTAGTAGGCCCCTTTATCCTACCCCTAATAAAAAACTCCATAGGCTTAACATTGGGTCACTGTATTCGGTCTGGAGTTCAGAAAAATGAAAAATATCGCTCTAGTGGGATACACTTGAGAAATTACGTCATTTGTTAATGTAGAAATAATTTAGACGGGTGGGGTAGGATAAATTCTAAACCAAACTCGAGTTAGTCATGTTATTGTTCATCGCACTCCAGCAAGATCGCTTATAACTGCTCTCGGCTTCGCCTCGCGATCTTGCCATCGTGCAATAAACAACAACACAACTAACTCTTGTTTGGTTTCTCCATAAGATCCTGTGTAAGTCAGTGCAGTTCTGTATTTCGTTTGACCAAGATGGACATCGAAACTCTTGTTCTTGCTTCTGCATTTATCTGTGTAGCCACATATGTGTATGCTCAGAGAGCAGAGGAAAATGTCAAGAAAAAGGAGAAAACCCTTAAACGTAGTCACAGTTGTTGGGTAAAACAATGGAGAAAAGGCAGACTAGACCACCGGCAACAGAATATGTTCTTCAAACTTCAAGGCCGTATACGATTGTAAGTTCTTTATATGACACAATTTATTCAATGTGCCTATTCGCATGCACTATAGAATTTTGTAAATCATTGTTACCAAACAAATAATGACATATTAACCTAGATTAATATATAGAACATAATCTATTATATTTGACATTACATATTTTACAGTTTTCATATAGAGTTTCATACTATATAAATTGCAGAATGACCCCACTGAGTTCAGAAAGATGCTGTGTATGTCTCATGCATTATATGACAAAATGTCAGCATTACATTGTACTTTTTGGCCTTAGGTAAATATTTTATAGTATATACTGCCATTTATGCACTTACCATTATTGTATATGGAATTGTAATATAGCTATGTGATCAAATAATACCCAACAAAATGATATTATTGGATATTTTAATATTGATATGTATAATTCTTTCGTTCCAATGGGGTCAGCATTTGACTCTGTGGTTGGAAAATATTTCTTTAACACTCAAGCTACGCCTCGTCTACATACCTCATATTTTAATATTACAACTATCTTATTTCACGAGCAAAGATACAGACTCTGCAATATGCATTCTTGATAGGCATGACCACAGCTAGAAGAATATTGCACGAAACCACACGAGCCATCTACCAAGTGTTTGGCAAAGAATATCTAAAGGTGTGTAAAAAGATTTATAATACCTCACGATAGGCTGCAATAGAAATTTCCAATTCTAGAGCTCCCGATTAAACCCAACACATTCTAATTTTCATAGCAGGGTGAGGTTGCTTGGCAATACCACGGAAGTCATAAGCTACTACAAAGGAATCTGAATGTCAATCGTAGACAAGCAAACAAACCCGAACATGATTAGCCAATATGACAAATACAACGATACGAGTAGATGATGCTGAAAATTATTCTTTATTTGTTGACATTTATAATGACAGAGTTAAAGAAACACTTGTCAAATAAACAAATTGTTAAAGAAGCGTCATAAACAGTAGATAATGATGGAAATGTTTGTTTACTTTTTGTAATTTTCAAATGAGACTCGAAAAGAAATGTTGCTCAAATCCAAGAATATTGAAACAAGCATCATAAGAAGTAGCATAGATTTTCTCTTAATTCTAAATAGCCATGCACATACTTTCACATGTCATTAGTAGGAAGCAAGCACCATTGACTACCATGAACTACACTGTGCACTACCACATCTATATCCACTAAATGCAATACTTTGCCTATTTCCCTAAATACTTACCACTAAATATCAGCTGTAATCCTTGCATACTGTGCTAAATAAATGATTAAATGGGAATTATTTTTCTGAAAGGTAACTATTTAAAGTATCAAACAATGGAACATGAACATCTACAAATATTAAACTAACAACTTCTTTATGGTAAGATGGGTTTTTCTTTCATTTCACAATGTAAAACCTAATGATCATACCATTTATCTGGCAAAGAATAAATCAACTACTACAAAACTGTCTCGATGGTAGTGACTTAATTTTCTGTCGGAGACAGGTTCAGTAGCTTTTCTGTCACAAAATTGGATGTTTCTCTCAGTGCCCCACTTTTTAAACAGACTTTGCCTAAGCTTACCGCATATAAAAACTCCTTGAATTATCGGGGCCCTCAGTCATGGAATGGCCTGAGTGCTGACATAAGATCAATTGACATTTACTCAACTTTTAAATCGCTCTTGAAAGCAAATCGGCTTAGTAGTGTACCTTAGCCTATGGTCTATTTTTATTTTATCGTGATATTACGTACTTCTGGCGTTTCAATGATGCAACAGCCTATTATGAAATTTTGACATTGTTAAATGGGTGACTTATGCGTTGCTGTTGACAATTGTTGAACAACTTGCACGACACATCACCAGATCTTGTAGCACTCTAGTCTATCTATCTACCTTTTTTTGTTACCTTTTGTGTATACAAATGTCTTTATATAAAATGAGTCCTTATGTATCAAATGGATGAGTATTTGTATGCCTGGTCGTGCATTAAAACCAGCCGATATTTCTTCGGCTGAGCATTGGCCAGCCTGAATAAAGTATCTAAAAAATAACCTGAGTGAGGGTTTGCATGTTTTCGCCCATCCGTGGAGTTGGTCTCATGCCATAACTATTTCATGAAGTATGGTTATGTCTTATAAGAATAAAAGTTACTCTTAGGCCTGGCGTGCACCTACTAAATCATAGACATATGTGTACACATGCCAATCCACCATGCATTGCATGGGTTTTTATCTGTGTCTAATTGCAGAAACATGGTGAACTTGCCTGATATAAGTTGGCCTTCTGACGCAATTTTGATTTTATATCGGAAGGTCCATCATAAAAGCACATTGAATTCAATACCAACATTAATATTAATATAATTTGAACAATTATTAATTAATCATCTTCAATTCCATATACCTTTCTTGATTTTCCTGAGGGCGGCATCAAATGCTACTCACACAGTGTGTTGGTCCTCCTCCGATATTGTGGGCAGGTCCTTAGCAAACAATTCACACCATATGTCTGTTGTCGTTCGCTCTGTCTTCTTATGGCTCAGTCACACCGGGGATACGGAAGCCTACCGGAAAGAAACGGAAGAAAAAAATGGTCATCCGTTGACGTCCGCTTTCTTACGCAACTCCTTCGTTAGACCTCCGTATCGCTCCGTTCGCATCCGTACACATCCGCAGGGGTCCGGAAGAGGTCCGTCAAAGTTTTCAACATGTTGAAAACTTTGAACGGAGAGGTTACGGAAGAACACTGATACATTTTCCGTTATTCTTCCGTTACTCTTCCGTTTTCTTCCGTTTCTTTACGTTTTCTTTCCTTTTTCTTCCGTTTCTCTTCCGTTGCTCTTCCATTTCTCAGCCGTGGTTTTTTTTCCTAACGGACACGTTACGGATGTATACGGATAGCAACGTATGTCAACGGAAGCCTAACGGATGCTTACGGAAGCATTGCGGATGTATAACGGAAGAGAAACGTAAGACTTGCGGATACAAACGAATATAAACAGCAGAATAACTGTAAAGGAACGGAGGTATTTCTTGTGGTACGGTTGTGTTACGGTTGTGTTACGGAAGCATTACGGAGAGCTTTCTCACTAGATATATAGGTAGGGATGTGCTACCTCCTACATCCTACATCACTACATCCTACTTCCCTATATCCTACATCACTACATCCTACATACCCACATCCTACATCCCACATCCTACATTCCTACATCCCTACATCTTACATCCCCACATCCTACATCCCTAAATTCTACATCACTACATCCTACATCCCCACATTCTACATCCTACATCCCTACATCCTACATCCCCACATCCTACATCACTACATTACCACATCCTTATATCCCCACATCCCTACATCTTACATCCCCACATCCTACATCACTAAATCCTACATCACTACATCCTACATTCCTACATCCCTACATCTTACATCCCCACATCCTACATCCCTAAATTCTACATCACTACATCCTACATCCCCACATTCTACATCCTACATCCCTACATCCTACATCCCTACATCCCCACATCCTACACCCCTACATCCTACATCCTACATCACTACATTACTACATCCTACATCCCTACATCCTTACATCCCCACATCCTACATCCCCACATCCCCACATCCTACATCCTACATCACTAAATCCTACATCCCTACATTCCCACATCCTACATCACTACATCCTACATCACTGCATCCCTACATCATACATCCCTACATCCTTACATCCCCACATCCTACAATCCTACATCCCCACATCCCTACATCTTACATCCCCACATCCTACATCACTACATCACTACATCCTACATCACTATATCCTACATCACTACATCCTACATCACTACATCCCACATCACTAGGCTACATCCTACATCATTACATCACTGCATCACTACATCCAACATCCACACATCCTACATCACTACATCCTACATCCCTACATCCTACATCACTACATCACTACATCCACATAGTGATGTAGGATGTCGTGATGTAGGATGTAGTGATGTAGGATGTAGTGATGTAGGAGGTAGGATGTAGGATGTAGTGATGTAAGAGGTAGGATGTAGGATGTAGGGATGTAGGATATAGTGATGTAGAATGTAGTGATGTAGGATGTAGTGATGTAGGAGGTAGAATGTAGGATGTGTGGATGTTGGATGTAGTGATGCAGTGATGTAACGATGTAGGATGTAGCCTAGTGATGTAGGATGTAGTGATGTAGGATGTAGGGATGTAGGATGTAGGGATGTAGGAGGTAGGATGTAGTGATGTAGGATGTAGGATGTAGTGATGTAGGATGTAGTGATGTAGAAGGTAGGATGTAGGATGTAGTGATGTAGGATGTAGTGATGTAGGATGTAGTGATGTAGGATGTAGTAATATAGGATGTAGTGATGTAGGATGTAGTGATGTAGGAGGTAGGATGTAGGATGTGTGGATGTTGGATGTAGTGATGCAGTGATGTAATGATGTAGGATGTAGCCTAGTGATGTAGGATGTAGTGATGTAGGATGTATTGATGTAGGATGTAGGGATGTAGTGATGTAGGATGTTGGGATGTAGTGATGTAGGATGTTGGGATGTAGGATGTAGTGATGTTGGGATGTAGGATGTAGTGATATACAGATGTAGGGATGTAGGGGTGTAGGATGTAGGGATGTAGGTTGTAGGGATGTAGGATATATGCTTCCGTAAAGTTTCCGCAAGCTTTCCGTTACTCTTCCGTAAATATCCGTAACTCTTCCGCAATTTTACGTTAATCCTCCGTTGGCATCCGTTGGCGTCCGTTACTCTTCTGTACCGCTTTCCGTAATTGTCCGTTACTCTTCCGCAACTCTTCCGCAACTCATCCGTATTTGTACGCAACTTGACCGTTTCTCCTCCGGTGCGTTGCATCGGGGGCCTCCTTTGGTTCAACTTTTGCCTACGGAGGCCACCGGATCACGCTCGACACGTCCGTACTCTAACGTAACTCTTCCGTTTCTCGGTGTGACTGAGCCATTAGTGGCCATTACTGATTTAACCGATGATGAAATGTCCTGAACAATATCAAGCGGTTCTTGTGTGCGTTGTCGGCGAGTAGCCGATTCTGTAGGATTCCCATTAACTGGTTGTATAGGATCTCATACATGATTGTGAAGGCCCAATATAAGGCACAGAGTGATTGGTAGTTGTGCCATCAGCTGCCAGCAAATTGTAAGATGACGCCCTCAAAAATATTTTTTATAAAATCCATTGATAATTGGTCATGCCACCTGGTGTTTTAGATGGCGTTGGGGGGCAAGATGGCCGCCTCAATACCACAATGCCTATGTGCGCTATAGATTTACACATTAGAACTACACATATAGATCTTTTTACATGAACATATGTAGAAACATTTGATATTTAAACAATACTCGCCGATGACACAATCTTTTCAACGTCGGCATGTTTGGTGTCAGAGGCCTCGTCATCATCACTTCCTTTACTGGGTTTAGCTTTTTTGCAAGAACTAGAAGGAGTAGGGGGACTGTCTTCTATAGGATTTACTTCGCCATCATCACTCTCCTCCTCCAGGTTATCATCCTGTAAAGAATTATTTAATAGATATTCATTTATAAAATCACACAGTAGTTAGTTGATTCTAACTATTATACTATGGCCTGGCCGAAGCTACTACCATTCTGGTGCCGATAGGCCTTAGGGGGCCCTCCCACCTACTACGACTGGCTGTGACACACTACAATTAAGTTTCTGACCGAGGGAACTTAATTGTAGGCTGTCATAGTACGTGGGAGGCCACTGATGACCACCCACTGCCAGACTTGTTGTCTACCTTTCGTCCATACGTTGTCCGGAGTGATGCCATTTTTTTTTACTTCACCAACTATAATTATAAACATTAAAGGAAATAGATTATTTAGATTTTTGAAATTAGCATTTTATTTACACAAACAACATTGACATAAAGTAGTACCAATTTTGTTTGGAGTTGAATGAATCTTTGATATATGAAGAAATAAAAGTCTACAATATTGTTAGGTTCATTTAAAATCTTCACATACAAAACACAATTAATTTGAACTAACCTGGAACTTCCAAAGCAAAAGCAATGTTTGCCATAGCCTCTCCCTTTAAGTGAATGTTGTAATAGTTTGGATGAGGTCGATCGTAGAGAAAGTCTGCTTCCTCCCACATTTCAATCAGTTTGTTGAGCATATTGTCTGTCCATAAGATACGCTTAACAGGTCGAGATCTTTTACCACTTGAACTTGCAGGTCCACTTCCTTGTGGTGTTGGTGGGATGCTTTCATCATCGTGAGCAATTTCAGTGTTCGGTGTCGGTTGCGATAGCGATGATACTGAATGTATGAAACGATTCAAGTTTTGTGGGGACTCATGTTGTCCGCAACACTTTGATGAACCTTCTCCTTGGTCTTGATAATTGTCTGTGTCATCTATCTCTTGTATGTTCCCTTTTTTTTGTCTGTTTTTGCGGCTTTCCTCTTTTGGGGCGTCCCATGTTGTTTGTTTAAGGTGAAGTTCACCTCAGCTCAATTCTTATTGGCTGTGGTCAGTGAGCCTCCGATCTTGATAATGCAGGAAAGAACCACCAGACGGCGTGAACGTCAGGCTAACTGCCGTGCCCTCAAGCGGTATTTGGTTGAACCCCAGAATCGTAGACCTCTTTCGTGATCCAATCTGTGAATCATACTCTCTGACCACGATATCTTCCCGAAATGCTACGACACCCTACGACATTATAACGGAATTCTACCACAGTTATATTTTTCTATTTTATTGTTTTAGTGTCCAAAATAATATCTTAATATGTTGTAAATAGGTGTAAGAGATTATTCAGATTCATTAGATATTTATAAAATTATAGGATATTTACCTACTATATCTAAAACGGTAGAATTTTGTGATATCCGCTTGGAGTTGCTGCCGTACACAGAGACAAAGTGAACCAGACCTAGGGTTGGAGATTGAAGGGCCACGAGAGTGAGATTCTCGTGTAGTACTTAACTGAATCCTGCCTCTCTTTTTTGTGTTTCTCTACACAGATCTATTTTTATCCTTAGGATTTGTTTCTATCCATACCGAAATTATAATTTAAAACTGTAGTTATCAAGCCACGAGAAAAATTGCGCTGGTAGTCGGTAAAATCGGTGTCACATGAAATGATGGTCGGGAACTAAATGATAGTTCCAGGTATTAGTAGTAGGGGGCACCACTGAGTGCTGTCTAGCAGGGAACGTCCCTTGAACAGACTAGGCGACGCGACGAAGTCTCTAGTTACCTACTATATTTAAAATGGTAGAATTCCGTCGAATCTGCTTGAAGTTGCTCCCTTACATAGAGACATAGTGAACCCGACCTGGGCCTGGAGATTGATCTGTTTTCTCGTGAGATCTCGTGAGATTTCGCTGGTACCCCTTTCGAAACTCTGCAGGTCCTCACATCAACCACCAGCCTAAGTATTTGGCCTCATCAACACATCTGGCTCTGTGGAGCAGTCAGCAGGGTGTCAGGCTGGGAATGCTGGTGATGGGCGTTCGTATCCCGCAGTCGGGAAAATCACTTTTCAAATTTTTCACTAAGTATTTGGCCAATTCTCTGTGTGGAGCGGTCATCAGAGCGTCCGTTTGCGAACGTGAGCGTCTGGGGTTCGATCCCCGCCCCCAGTAGTCTTACATCTCTTTTTTCAAATATTTTTAGGACTCGGACTCGACGAAGTCGCTAGTTCATTATTAATACTCTAAATGTGATATCTAAATTGATACAGCCATTGAATTATGAGGCAATCATGACCATGGTTTATATGTGAATAGAAAGTATGTATATATACCTATAATATTAATTGTTTATTCAGACACCATGATCACCAGCGGAATGGGAATCAGTTTGTCGAGGCTTCCAACAACGCTGGCAGTATCCTGGTTGTATCGGATCTGTAGATGGGAAACATGTTCGCATAGCCAAACCACCTGGAACAGGGTTTTTTAAAGTTGTTTTTTTAAATCTTTTTTCATTTCAAGCATCATTCAACTCTGTCATAAGACAGATCTTCCGTGAATGGTGATACCCACATATATACTGCAACTTCATTTAATACAGAAACAGTTTGTTGAGGAGGATGATATGGATAAAGAAGGGTAACAAATAAAACACTGTATCTAGACAGTTTAGATACTCCAGCACACGAAAATAAAGTTATACATGATTAATTACATAACTAGGTGAATTTTCGTTTTGACAGCATATTTAAAGGACTTTTTTGTGGGTAGCTTTTGTGTTTGTAAGTCCAGTTTTTTCCACAGGGCAGGGCCCCTGTAGGCTGGACGTGTTTTAAAGGGGTCTTCCAGAAGATTAATTGCATTATCGCTGCGTGTTCCCCTTAGGTGGGGGTGGCACTTGTGAACACGCTGACTTTTGTGATATCGGAAGGCCTCCGACATCACATTCGTCCCCATCACTTGCATATTGAGGCTCGTCCTGTGAGGGACTTTGTTCTATGGTCTGTTGTACAACTTGTTTTCTAGTTTGTATACGTTGCAGTACTTCCTTTTGGCTGGTACAAGCTGCCGTGCAGTTAGAACAGCCGCGACCACATTTCCCAGGCACCATCTTTCTTGTCAATGTAGCTGCTGATAAAACTCTCTTCTGATTGGCTGGCATGGTCCACTCCTACCTTGACATTGGAAGGCAGGCCGCTTATCGCATCCTGCCAGAGCTAACGAGCGTAGCAAACGTCTGCTCTGGTGGCCAGTGTAACTGCATCATAGTATCAGCATGAAACGCCAGGTGCTACATGAGGAAGCATACTTGTGCGCCACCAAGTCTATGCAGAATACACTAACTATATCGTAGCGCTCCATTGGTGCCATATTGGTAAAAACAAATCCACTGAGCTTGCATCGTGACCTCTATGATTAGGCACTGACATTTCAATATGTTGAAATGTCGCAGAGACCCTACGATACAGGTTTTTCATCAGGGCGGAGTAGTATACCCCCATTTTATATCGGTGCCTAATCATAGAGACGTGGTCAACTGCCCCGATATAAGGTGACCTTCCGATGCGATTTTGATTTTGTATCGGAAGGTGCATCGTGGACCATATCGGTGCCATATCGTAGTAGGTGGACGCCGGGCCTCAAGCGAGAAACATCGCAATAAATGTAGCAGTATACTGTCACAGTAGAAGGTACACAACGAGGTTGAAAGGAGATGAGGTATGCATTGATAGCACTTGGTACAGCGGTAGATATCCAGAGAAAATACCACAGTTTGTCCCACCAGAAAGAGATAGCTACAAGCCGGCCTATCGTAATGATGAACCCAGGTATACCAGACCACAAGGTGAGTAAACCACACCCTCATTCTATAATCAAGCTGGTGGTATCAAGCTTAAAAATTCAAAAGAATAAAAATAGACCAGAACCAACATGGTAATGAAAGCAAACACAGCCCTAGAAGCTAAACAATTGGGTGACAAATGTACAACCACCTGGGAAAATAACAAAATTATAACAATTAAACATGTCCTGAATAGCAAATTTCGGCAAAACAAAAAAAAATGCTGAAGATCTAGTATCCACACACCCCAAAGAATTGCTTGAGTCTACCAAAGACCGCGTTTGAGGCATAGGGCACGATCTCAATGATTCAGAACTAGAGCAGAGCATGAATCCCAATTTAGGCGTGAGCAACAAGCTGAAGAACTACACAAAGCACAGAAAACCCTAAATTAACCTGAAAACCTATCCATCAAAATTAAAACGCTATATATATACGGAAGTATCATGGATCATACATGTTGTTACTATTTGTTGTGAATAGTAAGCTGAATGAATGACTCCAACGCTTCGTCCCGTTACAAGCTCTATTACAGATGGTATTACAATTCGCTGCGCTGACTGGACTGACTCAAGTACGTCAAGATCAGGCTTATATGCTGGCTCCGTGTTTACTGCATGGGGGCGACCCATATTGATTGTAACCAAGGGGGATCGCCTCACCCGGCATTTACATTAGACGACTAAATATGTGACGACTGTAGATCGTCAGCCAATAGTCGTCAGGTGGTGGCAATGTCCATCGCTAAAGTCGTCAGCCTCAGAATGGACTCGAGCGTTTACACTGACGACTTTCAGTAGAAACGGACATCGGCGATTAATTGAGTTATCCTGGGTGTACCCACAGGTGTATAAGGCCATGCATCAGGGTACACTCAGGGGGGTGGGGGGGGGGGGTATAGGGGTACCTGCCCCCTACTCGAAATTGTCCCCTGTATTTTTTTGTGTATGTATACATGGGCGTACACTGTAAAAACGGTGTTTATCCCCACCATAATAATATGAATATCACCCCCTTCTCTACACAGAAGCAACTGAAAAGAATTTTCTTATCCCCCCCCCCCAAATTCTTTTCTTCAAAAAGCGCCCCCCTCTAATAAACAAATTATTAGGACCACCATGGGAAATAGAATTAGCCCCCCTCCCACAGATGTATTAAGATTAAGTCCCCTGCCTCAATGAAAATAAATATAAAAATGTCACAAGCACCCTCCACAGTGGTACCTGAAAAAAGAATTCCAGCCCTTAAATGTTTTTTCAAATATATGACGAAATATCACAATCCCATTTTAAGTCCCCCATAAAAAAAATGAAATAAGCCCCCCTGTAGCAGTATACTGTCACAGTAGAAGGTACACAACGAGGTTGAAAGGAGATGAGGTATGCATTGATAGCACTTGGTACAGCGGTAGATATCCAGAGAAAATACCACAGTTTGTCCCACCAGAAAGAGATAGCTACAAGCCGGCCTATCGTAATGATGAACCCAGGTATACCAGACCACAAGGTGAGTAAACCACACCCTCATTCTATAATCAAGCTGGTGGTATCAAGCTTAAAAATTCAAAAGAATAAAAATAGACCAGAACCAACATGGTAATGAAAGCAAACACAGCCCTAGAAGCTAAACAATTGGGTGACAAATGTACAACCACCTGGGAAAATAACAAAATTATAACAATTAAACATGTCCTGAATAGCAAATTTCGGCAAAACAAAAAAAAATGCTGAAGATCTAGTATCCACACACCCCAAAGAATTGCTTGAGTCTACCAAAGACCGCGTTTGAGGCATAGGGCACGATCTCAATGATTCAGAACTAGAGCAGAGCATGAATCCCAATTTAGGCGTGAGCAACAAGCTGAAGAACTACACAAAGCACAGAAAACCCTAAATTAACCTGAAAACCTATCCATCAAAATTAAAACGCTATATATACGGAAGTATCATGGATCATATATGTTGTTACTATTTGTTGTGAATAGTAAGCTGAATGAATGACTCCAACGCTTCGTCCCGTTACAAGCTCTATTACAGATGGTATTACAATTCGCTGCGCTGACTGGACTGACTCAAGTACGTCAAGATCAGGCTTATATGCTGGCTCCGTGTTTACTGCATGGGGGCGACCCATATTGATTGTAACCAAGGGGGATCGCCTCACCCGGCATTTACATTAGACGACTAAATATGTGACGACTGTAGATCGTCAGCCAATAGTCGTCAGGTGGTGGCAATGTCCATCGCTAAAGTCGTCAGCCTCAGAATGGACTCGAGCGTTTACACTGACGACTTTCAGTAGAAACGGACATCGGCGATTAATTGAGTTATCCTGGGTGTACCCACAGGTGTATAAGGCCATGCATCAGGGTACACTCAGGGGGGTGGGGGGGGGGTATAGGGGTACCTGCCCCCTACTCGAAATTGTCCCCTGTATTTTTTTGTGTATGTATACATGGGCGTACACTGTAAAAACGGTGTTTATCCCCACCATAATAATATGAATATCACCCCCTTCTCTACACAGAAGCAACTGAAAAGAATTTTCTTATCCCCCCCCCCCAAATTCTTTTCTTCAAAAAGCGCCCCCCTCTAATAAACAAATTATTAGGACCACCATGGGAAATAGAATTAGCCCCCCTCCCACAGATGTATTAAGATTAAGTCCCCTGCCTCAATGAAAATAAATATAAAAATGTCACAAGCACCCTCCACAGTGGTACCTGAAAAAAGAATTCCAGCCCTTAAATGTTTTTTCAAATATATGACGAAATATCACAATCCCATTTTAAGTCCCCCATAAAAAAAATGAAATAAGCCCCCCGCCCCCCCCCCCCCCCCACAGAGTTACCAATTTAAATCCACACAAAATTAATCACAACCCTGCCCCATCACAGGAGCACCTGAATTATTTTCCCTACCCAGCCCCCCACCCCGAAATTTGTTTTTCTTTGAAAAATCACCCTATGAAATATTAGGCAGCTCTGTATGAATCCCTCCATGGAAAAATTAAAAATATAGGTAAAATTACCCCCCCCCCCCCGAGTTACCAAAATAGGTCCCCTGCCCCCATGAATATACAACCCTTCCTCCCCCCCACCTATCCACCCACAGAGGCACCTGAATAAAATTGCACCCTCCTCCCTATTTCTTTAAAAAGCAATAAATAAGAGAATCCCCTCCTAGAAAAATGAAGATAAGATAAGCAACCCCCCCCCCAACTTCCAAATATAAATCCCCACCCTCAGAATACAAAGAATACCCCCCTGTCGCAACACAGAAGCACTTTGAAAAAAAATTCCTATCCCCCAAGCCCCAAAACCCCCAAGCCCGACTATCCCGACTTGGCGTTTACATGAGACGATTTCTAGACTTTTACGGCTGAAAGTCGTCAGGTTCAAGAATCGCCGCGTATAATCGTCTAATGTAAACGCCGGGTCACGCAGTGTGCCATGCAGCCAGCTTGGTCTATTAGGCCGAGGGATATAATCTGTATGTTTCACATATCAATATTTTGGATCTTGACAAAGTAACACTCAGTGATCGTTAGATAATTGGCTTCTCAGTAATTGGTAGATCTAGTAGAAGATCCAGTAGTATAAAGACAACTATTGTAAGTAATTGATATAATATAATTACCAGTGATCGTTAGTGATTGTCGCCAAGTAATCGGTAGATTATCGATTTAGGAAGTTCTAATTGAATATCGATGGATATTGTAGTAATATATGTAATATAGCAACCAGTGATCATCAGGTCATTGTCGCTAAGTGATCAGTAGATCACTGAATTAGGAATTGGGAAGTTTTAATGATATATCAGCAAATATTACAGTATATTGCAATATTGAAGATATTTGAAATTAAATTGAGGTATTTCTTACCAAGAAGGATACTGTCTTGTTTGTTTGTTTTGGTAGTTTAATGTTCAATTTGTTCAATCTATGAGATGAATGTAGGTAGAAATCCCACCCCTACACATTTACTGAGGTGAGAGTTCTTTTACTTCCCACACCACATAGACATGTTATGAGAAGGATTGGCCTTTGATATAGCAGTAAATCTACCACAGCTGAGGTTGAAGGAGAAAAGTGGCTGCAGTGGGACTCAAATGAACAAAGTCCAACAACCTTGGGATGACAATCCAGTACTCTTTACCACCAAGCTAACTCACCAACCCCAGTCACTTTAGTTGTGCTTGCATGCAAGCATATCCGGTCTGCATCATGAGGAGGTGAGGCAACCAAGAGAGTGAACAGATTGGTAATTGCTGTCCACCCCAGCAGACCGGGGAAATTGCTAGGATTTTTAGTAATGACATTCAGAATATCTTAGGAAAGATTTAAAGTAATAACAGCAAATGTCAATAGTCTTTAAGGAAAATTAGGCGAGTTGAAAGGTTACAGGAAAACTCGACCTGAAACGAACTCGACCTGTAGTTGTCAGGAGAACTTGACCCGTTTTGGATAAATCGATTGGAGAACTCGACCCATTCTAGATACTTATGGATAAGACATTTTCATATGACAAGTAAAGGTCTGATTAGTTAGCTTTTAGACAAATAAACCAGCGCATATAAAAAATAAGTCCAGGTTTAGTTTAGGGATACGTTTAGGGTTAGGGTTAGGGTTAGGGTTAGGGTTGGGGTTAGGGATAGGGTTAGGGATAGGGTAAGGGATAAGGTTATGGGTAAGGTATTCTGTTTGTATTTTTCCCAAGAGAAGACCACATTTGACATCAAGATAACATACTTACTACCAAATATAGTATTCATTCATAGTTAGGATACTTGAGTAGGGAAGATATAAAACGGGTCGAGTTCGTTACGGGTCGAGTTCTTAAAACGGGTCGAGTTTTCCCTGTAGTGGGTCCAGGCGCCACGGACTTAACGCGACCATCGCTAACCTTGTGTAGCTCTGGCGGCCAGTGTAGTAAGTCTGTATCCAGGTGTAAGCTGGTAGCTGGACAGTTCCCTAATTCCCCACCAGTTGGAGGCACCTTCCTTGGCGGTCTGGTTGGACTCTAGGGCCCGTTTCATAACCCAGGATCGTACATGTAGACCTTTTTTCTGTACGCCATAGAGAGCCAGGGACGATGAGGGTCAATTTCATTCAACACTTATGAACAACCTTATGGACGGCCAATATTGCCAACAGACTTAAATATTATTAGACGATAACCCTTGTACGAGGTACAGAAAAGGTTCTTCATGTACAATCCTAGATTATGAAACTTCCCCCTGGTTTGTTGCTAATTATATGGAATTCTGTTCATACCATAAAGCCAGTTCACACTGTGCGACGGGGTGGGGTATAAGGTTTGCGAGCTCGTACCTCTAGTCTGAGACCGGAGGTACCGCGCTTGAAACTGGTGGTACGCCCAGTCGCAAGGTACGCGCAAATATGTATGTGAACTCCTCCCCCTTGCGACTGGAGGTACCTCGGTAGCTTAGTCTGAGACAAGTGGTACCAAATATCAAACATGTTTGTTATTAAAAAACAAATGTTTTAAAAGTGCCAAGATGTTGAAAAAAATCTAGATAGCTAAAAGTGGTTATTGTAAGGACCAAATTAATGCCAGAAAAAAAACCAGACCATCCACAAGAATTTTGGAGAACAAGGAACCTGACAGACAATGATTTAAAAGATAGTAACTGTTCATTAGTTGATGAGAATGGTATAAGGATAGATAATTGTAATACCATTCAGTTAATTTTTTCAAAAATAGGAAAAAAGACTTATCTAGCAATAGGGATCTCAACGCTGACAAATTGCTGACCGTGACTTTTGACAATATACGGGTCCGGAGATTATTGTAAACTGGTGGAAACCGTCTCAGGTTTGCACAAGTTAGCCAAGGAAATCTGTATCTTAAAAAGTTCAGGTATAGAAAACATATCTTTACGGGTTATAAGATACTCGCTGTATACTGAAGAAGGAATACACTTTTTTTTTTTACCTAATTGCTTCTTTCTAATAGAAACATTTCCATGGTAGCAATATCTAAGCTTGGTAACCTATTTAACATTGAAAATTGGCGCCCAATAACACCAGCCCAAGTACCCGCTAAGTTAATCAAAAAATGTATCGCTCTAAACCTAGAAAACATCAAAGAATATGATAATTTGTTGAATGATTATCAATACAGATTTAGGAAGAAATTGGAACAAACGATGCTGTTTTCAAGTTAACCAGAGATATATATGACGCAAAGCGTGTTGAATAGGCCTTCGATTCGCTCTTGAAATCATTTCAACAGTAGCTCTTTCAAGTCTCAATTGTTGTATAAATTTACAATCATTAAGGTCATTGAGTGGGTCCTTCTTGTCACTAGAGTGATGCTTAGCTCTTCCTCATACACCAAAAGGGGCCTTTTCTTTTTTTACAAAATTGTTGATTACTAGAATATCAATACAGTATCATACTATATTTATGGAACAAGCTACATCTTCGATGTTCCCTATATGTGACCTTTACCTTTAGGAGAGTTTTAGAGGACCTAAGACAATATCGAGGAAAAAGGAGAGTCGTACAATAAATTTACACAGCAATATTTTCAAGACTACATAAGATCATATCATTGAAGCGTCCTAGGTCTAGGACAATAACATTCATACAACAAAATTTGATCTATAATGATCAGGGGACAATTTTGGTGATGCATCCTGGATTATTAAACAGCACAGATTAAGCCTATTCTGGGACCACATAATGGGTGGTCAAGTATGTCCTAAATATGCCCCAGGGTCACTGGATATCATTGTGATCAACACTTGGTTGAAGGAGAAGCTGGACAGAAGATTCGATAGGATACTGGCCAGGATGTTTGACAGGAGGTTGTTCAGGAGTTTGGGCAGAAGGCTGGACAGGAGGTTGGACAGTAGGTTGGACAGGATGCAGGACAGGAGTTTGGTCAGGAGGCTGGGCAGGAGGTTGGGTAGGAAATTGGAGAGGAGGTTAATCAGGTTGGATGCTGATTGGATATATAGTTTACCAATGGAAAGCACAACTGTTGGCATTCACTAGAAGGGCTCACATTTAAAGAACTATCAATTCCAGTTCATTAGTCAGTGGCTGGAGAGGCACGTGCCCCAGCACTGGTCCTATTTTCCTCTGCTCCTCCTGACTAGTGCTCTAGGCAAGAGCACCTCAATTTCTATTAGTTTTATTTTTTTTATTCAGTTTGAAAAAAATCATACATTCGCCACAGTTGGCGTTCTTCCATGTATAATCATGTTTGAACATTGTGAAACAAGCATAGTTTAACAACAAAGTTCTAAAGTAATTATTCTGGCCTGTGTCTATCTCATGGATTCAGTTATATTGTTTGTGAACATGTGCAGGATGAAGCATTCATTGTTGATGCATTCTGCAGATGGTTTCGTGTCGATTGCCCAGGCAATGCCATCCCACCTGGGGAAGCAGTTACGGTGATCATACCCACGTTACAAGATCTTTTTGGGTGCATTTGCAAATCTTGTAAAGTATTCTAAATCGTTTAGTGCATTTCAGACCATTCCAGAATCTTCTAGCATCATGTCCTAGATCTGGGATGTAAGTGGCATTCCCCTGAGCCACCAAGTAAGAAGTTTCCCCCAGTGATATCGTAGCCAGCTCCTATATTCAGGGCACACATGCAACCTTTAGTTTTAATGGTAAAACTGATGGACATTTCTTGAAGTTTGTTTCAGCAGACCAAATGAGCATGTGCAATTGTGCAGTGTATGTTTAGTAAAGTTCACAAAATACTGGGAATACAGTAGGAAGGGGAGATAATCATTTTCTTTATTGGTGTGGAAAATAATACTTTTATTAACCCTTTAAGGACGGCCGACTTCGGCAGAACAACACGCTTTAGGATGGCTACTATAGTATCTTCATACTTTTTGCTCTATGACTGAAATAAATATTGAACAACGTTGATAAAGAACTTTATGATTGTGCGACAGCTACTGTTGGAAGAACTTTTTTATCCTTTCATAATTCATTGAATAATTTACGACCACATAGCAATTAGTAATAGTCCTTATTTGAAATGTATATATGATTGACATAATCATTTAATAACATAAATCAAGGACAAGTTCTCTGTTTGAATGATACATTTATTTGCATGATTCTGTATAATAACTTAATAAATAGATACATTAATGCAACATGTGACACTGATCGAGGTGATTTCTCTTAAACACACAGATATGAAAACAAAATAAATATAAAAGTACTTCTTTCACACACACACACATGATGGGAATGGATAACTACACTAGAACTGAGTAAAACACTTAAATAAAGCAAGAGCATAACACAATTTCCTTGTTCTACATATCAACACCTTTTTGTATAAATCATACTCTAGTTGTTGTGTAGATAGGAAACATGGCTGCATATTTTCCTGAGCTGAATAAGTACATATAGAAATTCCTGATTACCTGAAAGTACTTCAGCCTCGTATGTATCTATAATCTGGAGGAAGACGATGTATTACGGCCATATAATTTACCATCTAGCCAGTGGATGAACACTTTGTCAGAAACAGAAAGTTCGCTATTTTGCTTCAATGTGCATAGATTAGGTCCTTCTTCAAGATGAAGCTGAGAATAATGCAAATAATGATGAAGATGATGATGATGAAACTATAAATAACTGAAGGTCTAATGAAGTGGTATAGAGAGAGGAATGCGCACACAGGTCAAATAATTCATATTGTACAATTCTAGTCTGGCCTATGATGTCCCACCAACTCCCATGCAGATCGAACGTTGGAGAACACTTGGAATGAAAGATATCAGTACTCATGAAAAAGACGTTTGGATATATCTTCGATATATGGTTCACGGGAGGACAATGATCTAATATAAAAACCACTGATTATAAGATGTGAGAAGAAAATGTTAAGAAAATCCTCTTTTGAATATAGTGTGGCAGTAGAAGGCCAAACTTCAATATAACCTCTTTGTATGAATTAATTAATTGACATTGTAAAATTTCCACCAATTCAACAGAGAAGGATAACATATTAGACAAGTGTATTATTGATGAAACCTATGAAGGTTTAGGGTCAGAGCTCGTATCCCATAAAGTTTGAATCGCGCAGTGCTTCACAAGCCAAAGCTGCGTGAATTACGCAGCAATTCAAACGAGATGGGATCAAGGTCTGATCCTAAACTTGAATGGGTTTCTGAATTTATCTCACCCTTCACATTGACTAATGGGCTAACATTTGTGACATAATCCCCCATTGGATATTTTCCCTAAATGCATAATGGGCGATGGATACAAGTTCCCAATGTTAAGTCTCTGGAGAAAGTATACCAGGGGTGAGATAATAACTGATGATAAACGCTGTTTACAAAATACACGGGATTAAACGCTTCAACCTTCCCTATGACGGCAGGCCATGGTAGAATAGTCATGATATGCCCAACGCATCTTCTCTACACCACATGATGTGACGTTATAGTGCCTAGGTGCGCACGCATGTGAAGCCGACATTGAGACGCCTGTAAACGAGACGGTATACGCAGTGCCCATCAGAGTTAGCATTCGGTTCATGTACTAAGAAGGGGGCGTAACGCCACACAGGTTCACACTGGTTTGTGATATCTATTTCCCTGCAGCGAGAACCTTTGTTATGTAGAACCGCCTGGACGATGATGTTAGGCATAGTCGTAATGTCTCTCTGTACCTCGTACCTCCAGAGGCAGAGACTATTCGGGAACCTTTTTTTAACCCCGTGAAGCTGGGACAACGTCGAGAACTCTCCAAAGTCGCTGTAACCAAAAGCATCCACGCTCTTCTTTTCTACGAGGAGAGAGCTTGAATAGGAGACATTCAGGTGGCGTCTGGCAGCTATCAACATGTCACGCATCATCTCCGTCTCGGTGGCTGTGTCATGGCGCTCACACGCTCCGCTGAATACCACCATCATCGCCAAGAACAGGAAGCTACTCAGGATGCTCGACTGTGAAGAAAATTGAAACATGGCCATTAAAATTGTGACCACCAAAGGCATATTGTTATGGCCAAAAATATAAATAGGATTTAAGATTATCAATGGTGGGGTTTACTGTTGGTAATATCACCTTTTTATTCTACTCTGTAATGTGGCAGTGGTGGAATTGTACTCATATTTTAGTATTCACAAATGCTTCTCTCCAGTAGGTACTGCTTTCCTAAGTTAATACTTAGGAACATGGAATTATGTTCTAGAAACAGGTATTTATAACATTAAGGCAATGCAAGGTTCCCTGACTTACCAAAAAGACATTAATAGACCACCACAGAAAGACTTTTAAATTAGTTCGTATTGACATCTCCCGGTCGCTCTCTTTAATCACAATAGGGTCACTGTACAAGGCCATAAAGTGGAGAGGTGGGATCGGCAAGCGCTGGACTGTTGCTGTATGCGGGTATTTAAGACAGCGACATTCTTGTTACCGATTGAAATCGTTGATCGGATCAGTGAAAATCTGTGGTAGATGGCGCTGTCTTATGAGAGTGACAAAGAGAGCGACCGGGGGCCGACTGGAGCGACTGGGAGTTGAATAACTTCGGATCAATTTAACATATCGGGATATGGTTTTCAGAATAATCATCGCCTCTGTCTCCCCTTACAAATAGATATAAGGCACGTGTAAATCGGA